>JALPQD010000791.1:0-594287 GCA_023101885.1 Typhlomys cinereus
TTAACGTGGTCAGCTTCTTTTTTATTGCTATTTTGTCTTGGCGATGTATGTTGTCATATTAGTTGTGTGTATGGTGATTTTTTTTTTTTTTTTTTATGATTATTTAACAGCCTATTTAAATTTTGCCTGGGGGTGACAAACTCCTTCTTGCCCAGTCTTCGGTAAGTGAGATGGTTAGTCACAGGAATGTGCTTGGTGTGAGCTTGACCCTCAGTGGCACCCGTGATGTCCCTCTCTGGGTTCCAGGTCCATGCACAGGGCACATTCTTCATCCCTTGCTTCCTTCCTCTCTGCTTGTCTCTGCCAGTCTCCTTTCTGGTCCCACTTCATTCCCAAACATTTTTAAATGCAATGTAGGCTGAAGGAAATGGATTTTACTTAATATTTTTCAAGCCAAATATTAAGTCCTACTGTGCTATGTATGCTCACTTAAAAACTTTTATTAGAGGGGTTGGGAAGATGGTGTCAGGATTAAAGTCTTTGCCTCACAAGCAAAAAGACCTGAGTTCCAGGTGGATATGGTGGTGGCCTGTAATTCTGGCCCTGGAAGGAGGAGACTGGGACGCCTCAGGGCAAAGTAATCATGATGAAGAGCAATACAAGATGATTCCCAATGTCACCCTTGAGCCTCCACAGATATACACACTCAAATATCCTCTTACACACACACACACACACACACACACACACCACACACACACACACTCTACACACATCACATAAACAAAACACTTATAAAAAACACTTATTGGGAACTGAACAGATTTCAGAAAAGACTGCTTGGATAAGAAGTAAGCCGTAGATGGCTTCTATGGGAACGCAATCTTTCATGACAGTTGTCCCTGAAAGTCTTAAACAGATCTTCATAGACATCGACTTGTCTTTGTGTTCAGAACTGGCTTGGAACAGTGGCAGTCCGGCTCCTCTCGAGGGCACAATGAAATGATGGATGTGCTAAAAGCAAGTGTCTTAAAGCTCAGCATGAAGTTAGTTTGGATTCCTTCAAGGTCAAGAACAGACTCTGTCGTACAAAAGCCTTAGCTCTTCAGACTGCTTTCCAACTTATTTGATGAAAAGATGTGAAATTTTTCAATTTAGGAGCAATGACTGTCTTGGCATTGGGCTGTACAAATGATGTCATTAATCTTCTTGTTTTATTAGGGATGAGTATGACTTCATTATCTTTATTATTGTTGTGACTGTTATTGTTTTTCTTCTTCATCATCACCATCAAAAATTGTTTGCTAATAGCTCAGACATAGCTAAGTTATGGGTACGCGTCCTTGTGCTGTTTAATGACTTCCAAACATGTAGCCTACAGTTAGCCGATGGTCCATGACTCCTGGTCCCTCCACCTGCCTAGAGTTTGACTGACTTGGGCTGGACTTGCTCTCAAATGACGGGGCTAGCCTAGGCTCATTCACATGATGGTTCTACAGAGTCCAGTTTCTATTTCTTTACATTTTCTGCACACTAACCAAGGAAAATCACAGGGTCCAAACAGTTTCAAGGGGGTAGAAAAATGAACTTCACTTTTTGGTGAGTTTTTCTTCAAAGTTACCTTGCAAGAGTAGGAAAACAGGAAGAGAAAGGATTTGTGATAATTTTCAATGAACCATGCATCATTCTTGTTCGTGTGTGTGTGTGTGTGTGTGTGTGTGTGTGTGTGTGTGTATTCTGGGGTTTCCTACAATCCATCTTCTAGGGCCCAGAAGTGCAAGCTGCTGCCATTTCTTCTCAGCCTATTTTTTGGAAATATGTTCTTGTTTTTAAATTTTTATTTATTTTTATTGTGTATGTGTGTATTTATGTATTCATATGTGTGTCTGTATGTATCAGAGGATACTGTGTGTGCTTGTGGAGGCCCAAGTGTGACTTCGGGAATCATCCTGGATTGCTTTACCTCCTTTTTGCTTCGCTCTGGGATTTCCCAGTTTCAGTCTTTCAGAGTCAGAAGTACAGGCTGCCACTATTTCCACCTGGCATTTTCCACATAGGATCTGGGATCTGAACTCAGGTCCTTTGGCTTGCAAGACAGAGTCTTAACCCCTGAGCCATCTCTCCAGCTTATGCCTAGTCTTTTTTATGTGAGATTTGGGATCAGAATTCAGGTTCTTTTGCTTGTGAGGCAAAAGTTTTAACCCCTGAGCCATCTTCCCAGCCCCCATTCTAGGGTGTTCTGGTCTTATGATGGAGACAGAGCACATACAGTGACTAATAATGCACTGCATTGAAGGGACATGGAGAGATCAAGGAAGTCAGAATTGCTCACCTAGATGGTGTGACAGTTGGTGTCACCTCTTCACTTGACCACATCTAGATTCCCTCGGAAATGATCTTTGGGCAAGCTTCTAAGAGATTATCTTGAGTGTGCTAATCGAGGTAGGACAATCTGACCCTTGTGGGCAGCACCATTCCCTGGCTGGAATCCTGCACTGTGCAAATGGAGAAAGGGGGCCATGAAGCCTCATGCATTCACCGTTTGCTGCCTCCTGACTTGGTGGTGATCTGACCAGCTGCTTCAAGAGATTGCCACCTGCCTGATCCTCCTTGATGGCTGTACCCTTGAATTGCTCAGAATAAATGCTTTCCTCTTCCTTTCCCTTGCTTTTTGTCAGGGTGTTTTATCACAGGAAAAATAACAAAGAACTAAGACAGATAGGATTTAGTAGAACTTAGGAGAGGAAAGGTCGCTATAAGGGTAGCTGCAGCTATATTGTATTTACTTTTTACTGTTACCGCAACAGTTATGAGAGGCTGACTTCTCAGTACTAAATTATATTATTTGTTTTGCGTTTTCATGCATATATATGCATGTTGATATGCCTGTTTTCATGTGGGTAGACATACACGTGTGTACACAGATACATACATGCACAATGAGTGCATGTCATGTGGAGTCCCAAAGGTGATATTATTTTTAGAGTCCATGTTTCTAGTTAAACCCAAAGCCCTCATTAGTCTGGCTATCAGCTTGCTCTGGGGATTCCCAGGTTCTGACTTCTGGGATAGGAATGGGCCCACCCTGCCTGTCCAGCATCTTTGTATGTGCGATGATCTGATCGCAGATAATTTTAGTTGTGCAGCAAGTGATTTAACTGCTTAGCCATTATTGCATAACACTATGTCCTGACAAATGTAAGAGATGAATTTTGTCTTGTGCCTTTTGGACTGTGTATTCCCTATTCAGATTTGACTTTGCGATATCATTACAAATGTTTGGAGGCCTACTGCTGTCTTCAGGAAGAGCAACGAGCAGCCCAGGAAAAGCTTCTTCCAATCTCTGAGCTGGGGTGGAGGTAACAGGAGAAATGCTTTGTCTTCAAGATATCTTTTTTCATATAAAAAAATCAATCTCAATTCTGAAAAAAAAGAAAGAGCAGGAGAGCGCGTTTGCCGAGATGAAATCTGAAAGCCTCAAGGAGTGGTAATTTGCTACAGCTAAAAATATGTTCCCATCACGTGGGCTGTTAGCAACGTGTCCAGGTTTCCTCTGGAGAGAAAGATGCCTCACCGAGCCGCCTGCAGTCACGAAGCAGGTGCAGCTGGCTTAACAGCGCTTTCTCAAAGGTGAACGTTTCTTGTCGATGTTCCATTAGGCTGCTCCCAAGATGGGCGGAGGCAGAATGTAGGCTCCAGTCACTTACGGAGAGCCTTGCGCACACCTGTGTAAACTGAATGGTTGCTGTTCTTGCCTTTTGCAGGCTTGGGTCTAGTAGAAAGCACAAAACATAAAACACACAAGTTCTCACCTTCCTCTTTCATTGCAATCGAGATGCAATAGAAGGCAAGAGTGGGGACTGTTATGAGGATGTGCAAAAAGGAGGATGAAATGAAATTGCTGGAAAAGACTTTCAAAGTGTCAAAAATCAAGTTAGAAAATTAAAAAACTATCTGATATGGCAAAAGAAGCCTCCAATTTAAAAATAAATGGTAAGAAACTCATGGCCACATCATCGCAGGTAGCTTCCAAAGCAAAAATGTCCTTTAACCTTCAGTGTGATTAGCTGTACAATCAGTGACAGGGAATGATTGGTTACCAGACATTCTCGTGCTATTTTGGGAAGGCAAGTTAAGTTCAAAACATGGACTACTCTCAAAAGTATAGATGCTCTCAGAATATACATTTGCATGTGGATAAATAATAGTTTCACGGGTTGGATTGAAATCAAGGAAATACTCTGTCAAATGATTTAACTGGGCTGCAAGAATATATCCATGGTAGTATTGCCTTTGGACTCTTATGCATGGAGCTATCTCCATAGACTGCCAATTCTGCATTAGTTCCTGGTAAATTGGTAATGGGATTACAATTGAGAGACTAAGCCAGGAGTAACTGTTTAGGAAACCAGTTTGACACAGTTGGGGATGAATCTCCCTTAGGTCAGCAAAGAAAAGGGGAGAAGAATCCTGAGGTATGGCAGAGGACTTGGGGGCTCCCACCATAGAGAGTCTTATTTTTATACTATACTAAGGAAACTGAAGGATAATCTTGCAAGACGGTAGCCTGCCAGTTGAAAATTGTTGTGTAGAGTTGCTGCTTAATAAACTTTACGGCATAAGGACCTTGCAGATGCAAGTCTCTTTTGAAAATAAGCTCAGAAGAGCATTCTCCAGTTTTAATGACTAAAATTACTGTTTTTCCATCAGTTGGATATATTCTGGATGTGAGGTTCACTGTAGCCTATAAGAGCTGTTGTAGTTACTCTGCATGTTGCTGATAAATTCATAAGCTTAAAGGAACAAGAGGTCTCATCTTCTCTTGGATGGTCTGGCTCCAGTTCCTTGTCCAGCTTGGCGGGAGAGCACACATCGCTCCCAAGGGCCGGGAGAACTGGTCGCACCACATCCACAGAACTGCTGGGAGGGACAGTCCTCGCTTGCCAGACCAGCCTGTCTGGCCAGTTATACCGAAGGATGCCAACGTCCTTCACCAGCTCTCTCCATCTTGTTCGCCTGCACAGGACTAGCCCCTCTACCATGGGCTGGGCCTCCCCATCAACTAGACAATCTCCTGCAGGTTTGCTCCCCACACAACCAGAATGCCCAGAGCGCAAATCCTTAACTATCAAGCTGACACCTGCATCAAATTAGGAAATTAAGGTACAGGTTTACTTTAATTTTGCCCCCAGGATTTCCCTCCCCTCCTCCCTCCCTCCTATTGTTCTCCCTCCTATCTCCCTCCCTCCCTCCTTCTTTACTTCCTTCCTCCATTCTTCCGCCTTCCCTCCCTACCTTGCTCCCTCTTTCTCCACTTTCCTTCCTTTTCTCCCTTCCTCTCTCCCTGGTTCCTTCCTCTGCGCCTCCCTTATTTTTTCTGCTGTTGGGGACGGAACATGGGCCTTATTCCTGCACCTGTCACAGCTCCATCTGCAGTCTTCCTTCATGTTCTTCATTAAAGATGTGCAAACCCTAGCTCTTCCCCTCGTGGACGAACAGCATGAGGGGTTTCGAGTGACTTGGAAGTCCAACTGAGAAGTGGTTTCTAAAACAAAACAAAACAAAACAAAACCCCCCAAAGCTATTGAAGTCCAGTTAGTGCTTTTATGTTTTGTATCCTAGGGAGGGGGGTGGCTCCTCCGTGCTCTTGCTTTTTCTTTTTCTTTTTCTTTCTTTCTTTCTTTCTTTCTTTCTTTTTTTCTTTCTTTCTTTCTTCTTTATTTCTTCGTTCTTTCTTCTCTTCTTATCTCTCTTCCCTCTCCTACCTCCCTCTCCTTCCTTCCTTCCTTGCCTACACTTCCTTCCTTCCTTCCTTCCTTCTTCCTTCCTTCCTTCCTTCTCTCTCTTTTTTTTTTCAATCTCTCCGGCATACAGACCACATCGTGTAAACTAAGCTAATAAATCTCTTTTTCTTTCTTTCTTTCTTTCTTTCTTTCTTTCTTTCTTTCTTTCTTTCTTTCTTTCTTTCTTTCTTTCTTTTTTCTTCCTTCTCTCTCTCTCTTTTTCTTCCTTCCTTCAGTTATTTATATCAGTTCATAGAGTTGAGAGGGTAGTAAAGAAAAATTTGAAACCTGGAACTCATAAGCCCAGAGCATCCTCTGAGCTGCTTTTAGTTACTGGCTTAGGGTAACTTCGAAGAGTTTCCAGTTGGGAAGCAGAGGGATCCCTTTTGTGGCTGAATCATGCTTGAGTCATGGATTGAAGCTCTTGAGACTTTTTCTGACCTTTGCAGGCTGATTGTTGTAGTGAGTACATGGAATCCGTGCAAAGAAGCAAAATCACATATTTACAGGATCAGGGCAGACTTACCGAGAACCCACGGGCTCTTTACATCTTGATGTAAAACATGTGGGAGGCACGAAAGCAACCGTGAATCCCTGAGGTGTTACTGCCCTTGCATAGTGTTGGTTTTGCTCAATAAACCAATGCTGGCTCTTTGTGCTCAGGAAGACTGAAATAAGCATTCTGTGAAAAGCAGGGCATCGTTCCACTATGAGCCAACTAGGTTCAGCGGGCACACTTGCCAGTGAGAAGTCTAAGTTAGGCACTACAGGAAATCATGTAATCACCGTTGGGTTTTGGTCCTAAGATCTCCAAATCTCCACTGCCATCAGGAGAGTTTTTGGCCAAGTCAGGATTATCTCAGGGAACAGAACCCTGATAGAATCTTTTCTAAAAGTGATTTATTAGCTTAGTTTACACGATGCGGTCTGCATGCCGGAGAGATTGAAAGTCTGCCCCACGAGGATGCATTCCTCAGCCGTACCATTCTGGCAGTGGAGGCCCAGGGATTTGTGGGGAGCTGCTGGTCTTCAACCACGTGGGCGACCTGCAGAAGCTGTCAGCGGATGATGGCAGCCGCAGCAGTGTTACCAACAGGGCAAGTGCACTCGCCAGCACCCAGCGAAGGTGCGCAGGGAAAACAGCTTTGGCATCTTTGCTTGGTTCGATGCTGTACCAGTTGATCTTATCTGTTGCTGTGTGAGAACACCATGGAGGCTCACACTTTAGGGGAGAAAAGGGAGATTTATCCATCTTAGGGTTCCCGAGGGGAGGAACAGTCCTTTATGGTGGAAACAACATGGCTGGCAGGGTGGCTGGCAGAAACTGGAGGCAGGCTGGGTTACAGCCTTCAGAGAGGCTGAGAGCTTCGAGACTGTCAGACCTCTCTAGGAAGTAGGGTGGGATTAAATAACCTCAAAACCCACCCTCTGTGACTGCCTGACTCCAGCAAGATGCCACCTCTTAAAGGCGCCATGACCTTCCCAAACCACTAAAGCTTCGAACACATCAACCTGTGGTGGGCAACTCGCCTTCAAACCATGACAGGGGCCGTTGCTCACTCCGAGGGACGATCTTCCCCCACCAGTTAATCGTTTCAGGAAATACCCTCAAAGTCCTGCTTAGAAGCCTGTCCCTTACTTGACTCCGGATCCAACCAAATGGACAACCAAGATCAACTGTCATAGGTAGGATGGGAATATTTAAAAGATTACTGTAAGGAACACCTAGCCTGTAGTTTATTCACACTCCTGTTATAGGAGGCAGTCCTTGAAGGACTTTAGGTTTTAGAGAATACTACGGCAGTTTAGGAAACAGTTTTGACGGAGCAGTCTGAACTGTAAGAGGCTCAGCACTTTTTATTCTTAGAACCGTAGAAAGGGCCCGTAGAGTTTCTAGGATGTGAGAGAGATCATTAGAATGAATTGTAATAGATTTCTCAGAACAATCTCTTTGGGCCATATCCCGGCTCTGTGTCCCGATAGACCTGGAAGGCCTAATATTATTTCTCCTGAGAAAATTTGATTTGACCTCTTAGTTCAGAATACAATCTCTTCCTAGGGCTCTATCACATAATAGAGAAGAATGACTTTCAGAGAAAAGGGCTTGGGACAGTTATAGGTTCCAACAAAGAAGCCCCTTGAATTTGATTAGAAACTCCCACCACTGAGATTTTATTTTTACTACTCTAAAGAAGTTTTTGATACGTCTTGATGGGATTTGGAGTGGAGAGGGTTTCTTTATTATCCATTAGCACAGGATAAATCTCCCCATTTATTTCCAGGGTAGTGTCTCTTTGTGGATTTAATGGGATTATTTAGAGTAGCTTACTGGGAAACTCTTCAGAGACCTACCAGTATTGAACGCTATGCATTGGCCACTCTCTCAGGGGACAGGAGGCTGGGGTGTCCTTTCATGCCAAATCAGATGGAAGGAGGTCAGAGGAAAACACATTTTCCAATATTCTCATTGCTTGTGGACGGGGTCTCTGCAGGGAAGGTTGTTGACTACAGTCGTGGCAGTTTGGATGCAGCCCCTGCAATTGTTATCATTGCAAAGGCGTATTGCCCGCTGGGTCCGTTTTCATTCTAAAGCGCTCTGAAAGTGATCTGCTCAGTGTTGAAACTTTGTCAAGCAACTCAGGCCCAGGCTGGTTTGTTTCTTTGAGAAATCACTCACCTCTGCATGCTGTACAGTCACAAGATGGGTCAATAAAGTCACTTTGTTCTGGCCAGTAAGTCCAGCGTGCTGTTGAAATCTGGCTAAGCAAATAGGAAGGTCTCAAGCAGGCGCAGCTTTTCAGCTGCTTAAAGGTTGGAATGTTGACCAATCTATTCCCATAGGAATATCCTTGGGGGGGGTGAGAGATTGTGGGATTATCTCGCTCTTTGCATTCTATTATTGGAGGCATGTTTGGCAGGATGATCAAAATCTTTAGTGGAGTCTCTCAGTTTACTTTTGGATCCAATTCTGTGCATTTCTAGGACTGTCTGTTGTGTGAAACAAAAGCAATTGAAGGCAGAAAGTTGTGAATCATGAACATTAAGATAAAAATGTGTGGGTGCATGTATGTGTGTATGTGTGCTTATGTGGGTGTATGTATATGTATGTGTGCATGTGTGTGTGCGCGCGTGCATGTGTACATGTGTGCATGAGCATGTGGATGTCAGAGGTTGATGTCAAATGTCAATCATTCTTCACCTTGTTTTTTGAGGCAGGGTCTTTCGCTGAACTTGAAGCTTACAATTGGCTTGATAAAGCCTAGGAACCTGCCTCTTTTCACCTCTCCCGGTCTGTTAGAACAGTGCTCTTAGGCCTGGCTTTTCTGTGGATGCTGGGACTGGAAATTAGGTCCTCATGCTTGTGTGGCAAGTGCTTTACTGACTTAACAGTCCCTTTTAATTGTGTGTGTCTGTGGGAGTGGTGTGGGGGTGGGGGTGGGGGTGTGTGGGTGTGGGGGTGGGTGTAGATATGTGTATGTTTGGCATGCACGTGTGTATTCATATCCATATGAGTGTGCTTGTGGAAGTCAGAAGTCTTCCTTGATTATTTTTCATTTTATTTATGACGTGTCTTTCTCTGAATCCTGAGTCCAAGTGGGGAGTCTCTCTGTCTCCTGAGCACTGGAATTATAGGTAGACTACCATGTCCCACCTATCTTTTACATAAATGCCGAGGATCAAATATTGGTCCTCATACTAATGTGACCAATGTTTTGTCCACTTAGCCATCTCCTAGACCCCAGAAAATCCTTTCTAGAGACTTAGCATCAGTTTGAGGATCAGGTTTAAATTCTGCTGAGATTGGTACCCCAGCTTCATTAGAAAGTTTTATCTTGAGACATTTATTGCTGGGGGCTTTGGAGCAAAGTGGAATCAGAAGGCTCAGCACCAGATCCTAGAAAAAAGCAGCTGTAGCAAGTGCTTCTGGCCTTTACGTCTCATGAGCACCTGTTTTAGGGGAGGCAAGTGTAGAATCACTCTGTGACTGAGAAGCCCCTGTATGCTGATCAAAGATGGTTCCCAGGCTGGAGAGGCGGCTCTGGGGTTAAGACTCTTGTCTCGCAGGCAGAAGATCCTGAGTAGTCTGCACTTTTGGCCCTGGTGGGTAGAGTCTGGGAAGTCCCAGAGCGAAGCAAA
This sequence comes from Typhlomys cinereus, assembly GCA_023101885.1. Classification (NCBI taxonomy): domain Eukaryota; kingdom Metazoa; phylum Chordata; class Mammalia; order Rodentia; family Platacanthomyidae; genus Typhlomys; species Typhlomys cinereus. Next base: position 9,861 of record JALPQD010000791.1, read on the forward strand.
AAGGAGTAGAAGCAATCCAGGATGATTCCTAAAGTCACCCTTAGTCCTCCATAGGGACAGACAGTGTCCTCTCTCTCTCTCTCTCTCTCTCTCTCTCTCTCTCTCGCTCTCTCTCGCTCTCTCTGACTCTCTCTCTCTCTCTCTCTCTCTCTCTCTCTCTCTCTCACACACACACACACACACACACACACATAAAATAAAATACAAAAGCTGTTTCCCATTGTTTCCACGAGGTTTTGTAACTTCTCTTTTAAATCGTGGTTTTAAAATGTGAAAGTTTACCAAAAGTGACTGTTGCATTCCAAATTAATCTTTAATGAACTCGACTCATTTTTCCCCAAAGTGCAAAATTTTCAATGATTTTTTTCTTTTTTTGGCATATGCAGGTGTGTGTGTGTGTGTGTGTGTGTGTAGGGGGACACTTGAGTGTGAGTGACTGTGGAGGCCCAAAGGTGACATCAGGAATCATCCTGGATTGCTCTCCTTTCTTTTTGCTTTGCTCTGGGGTTCCCCAGGCTCTGCCATCCAAGGGTTAAAATTGCCGGCTGCTGTCATTTTTATATGAGATCTGGAGATTCAAGCTATGTAAGACAAGAGCTTCACCCCAAGCCATCTCCCCAGCCCCTCAATATTGTTTTTGTCCCTGTGGTCTCTGCTCACCAAGTCTTCAGTAAAGTCAGCCAAACACTCAATGGTTTACCTGTGATTTATCATTATTATTATTTAGAGTTCTCTAAGGTGCAGGAGGGAATGGGGAGTGACCTGCACTAGAGGGAAGCTGAGAAGAGACCACAGACTTTAAATGACATGGGACAGAAACGCTGAGACTTGAAACCAGAGGGACCACGAAGAACACTGGATGGAGCATTGAACTCCCTTGGAACGAGGAGCAGGGCTCAACAAATGCCTTCTCAGTGAGCTTTACCATTATTAACGGCACCCCGTTTCCAAATGAGATTCTTGCCTCTCTCCCATCAATGTCTTTTTGAAAATGTGACTGTGGTTCAGCTCTGAAATCACCGAAGGAATTTACACATAGTCCAAAGCAAAAAGGCACAGTGGAGAGAAATCGATTACTCAACTGACCCTGACCAGACAGTGTGTAGTGTAGCTTCGTTGGGGGTAGGGAGTTCTAAGTCAGATGCATTAAAAAAAATCATTCAATCTTGTAGCTAGGGAGATGACTCAGGGGTTAAAGCCTTTGTCTCAGACAAAAACAGAGGAACCTGCTGAAGCCTGCGATTCTGGCCCTGGAAGGCATAGCTGTGGGGTTGTTAAGCCCCAAGCCTGTGCTCTAGAGCACTGATGCATTAGCATCTGGAATGGACAGGCGTTAGGCCGGATTCCTCCCTTTGAGTTGAGTTTGTCTCCTGCCTGTATAGACAGCTGGCAGACTGGATTCATCTCTTTGGGAGCTGAGTTGCCTCCTCTCTATTCTTAGATCGCTTTTGTTCTTCTCAGAACTGGCCAGGCTGAAACTTCTCCCAGCAGTTTCTTCCCTGTGCATTTGAGATCATTACATATGTGAATCATTACATTATGCACATATCACAGTAACCAGGTAACTCTGCTATGAGACGTTCATTGTCCTTTCTCTTTTAGCAAGTAAGTATGTCATGCCTGTTTTTAACTCTACCTGGAGACATCATGTCTGGTCCCACCCAGCAAGTAGATGCTAGCCAGCATGTATACGTTTAACATTATCCTGTAAAGAATTTGGCCCTGCTTTTCTTTGACTTTTTTCCTATAAATATTCATGTTTGCTACAATAAAATTGGCTTAGATGATGGAGGACATCCTAGGCTCCCTCTGACCCGATGCCTGATCAATTCCTACTGTTCCTCCTTCTGTTTCTTGCTTTCAAGTCTGGGTTTATGTTGGTTCGTGGGCCAGGAAACACAGCCTGGGAAATCTCAGAGCAAAGCAATAAGGTGGTAGAGCAATCCGGGATGGTTCTTGATGTTGATGTTACTCTTGGGTCTTCATAGGCAGGCGTGAGCGCGCACGCGCGCACACACACACACACACACACCATCAATCTTCACAAACAACCTGTTTTTAAATGTCAAGAAACCAAAGCTGAAAGAGGTGTTCAAGAGGTTAGAAAATTCAAATTCGATTTGATTCATGCCAAACCCTGTGCTCTCCATCTGTGCGGTGAATCACCTTGCACGGATGGGCTCTTTCCAGCAAAACAGCTCAGGCTTCATGGAGTTCTGATAGGGCCTGAGCTGAGAAATAAAAATAATTCTGAGATTTGAACTGTGGATGAACTGCGTGATATTTTTAGCAGGCCTTTTGGATATCTGGTGGAGCCTGTGACTGTTCTTGATTAAGACTAGAATTTCACTTGCATTTTTCGAAATGTATTATCAGTGCATATAGTGGCTCAAGCCTAGCTCCTGAGATGTCAAGATACAGGCCAACCTGGTCTACATAGCAAGGACCTATGTCCAAATTAATTAGTTAATCAGTCAATTAATTAATTTGAGTTCCAAGACAGCCTAAGCTATACTGTAAGAGAACATGTCCAAAAATTTTTAATTATGAAAAGAATTATTATCCTAACTCCATAGCTTTAGTTCCTGGCTTTGACTTGGTTACCCGCTAAGAGAGAGAGAGGGCTGAGTCTATTTGACAGGAACACCAGCTGCTGCCATCTTTCTGAAACCTATTCGAACAGATTCATTTCTAAAGTGGTAGTGTAAGTAAGGTTCTGGTAGGAAGGGGGTTGTAAAGCAAACGACAGCTCGCCATCTCCCCATTGCTTCTACTTCGATGTGTGCCGGCGCATTCGGACACCGCAGATCTGTTCCTTCAAGGAAGGGTTTATCTCCTTTTCCCTGATTTTAAGTGTAGCTGGTCCTTCTTAATTTTACATGCAATGTTTTCACCTGTGCTGTTTATTACTTGTTCTGTCTTGCTTGTTGCCTTGGCAGCAAAGTATCTCCATCAGCCTTTACATTTTAGGAAGAGAAAATGTGTGTATTTCATTGACATATACCAGTAGATACTAGGATTGATGGAGGATGCACATTAGTGGAAGTCCCTGAGGAAGGGAGACCGTCATTCTGGAAGCTGGAAGATGCACATACACGCAGTTAGTTCCAGGTTAAAGTAAATTAAGCAATTTAAAAATAAGCCTATATTGCATCTTGTTTCACCTAAGAATATGTTTCCTCTAATATGAAAATGTTGAGTTTGATTGTTGCCTGTGGAAGCATCTTATCTTCATCAATAAAAATTTTGTGAACCTTATCATATAAGTGAAAGCTAAATTTTAAAAGTGTCTAATTTATTTACTTGAGAAAGATAGGAAGAACGAGAGAATGCATGTGTCATGTGTCATGGTTAGGCACAGGTGTCAACTTGACTGTTGAGAGTTTGAGCTCTGGGCACATTTGTAGAGAATTAGTGGTTGAGTTAAGCCCAGAGTGAACCTGAAGGAGATTGTCTAGCTGGTGGGGAAGGCCCAGCCCATGGTAGGTGGGATTAGACCCTGGAATAAATCACGGAAATCTGGTTGAGAGAGTTGGCATCCTTCTGTTCACTTGGTGAGACATGCTGGTCTGGTAAGTAAGGATTGTCCATTTCTCAGCCGTTATGTGGTGATGGTGTGGCCAGTTCCCTCATCCCTGGTGTTGGTTCATGCTCTCCCATCAAGCTGGACTGAGAACGGTAACTGGACTGTCATAAGAAAGTAAACTCCTCCCAGAGTTTCCCAGAGGAAAATTTGATATACTAATAAAGGATGCTTCAGAGAGGGGGGGGGGGGGTACTGGGAGAAAGGGAGGGAGGGGGGAAAGGAAGGGACAAAGCGGGGAGGGAACAGGGAGAGCTAGGGCAGGGTGGAGGGAGGGAGAGGACAGGGGTTCCTATTATGTTTGTATGAGCAGAAAAAAAAGAAGTAAACTCCTTGTTCCCTTAAGCTGTGTGATGGTCATTTATCAGCAACCATGCAGGCCGACTGCAACACCATGACATGTAGGTGTAGGGCAGAAGACAACTTTTAGAAGTCAGTTCTCTTCTTTCATAATGTGGCTTCTGGGGATTGAGCTCAGATTGCTGGGTTCTCCTGGAGCACCGCTTCGACAAGGAGAAGAGTAAGGGTGTCAAGCAAACCTGCGACAAGTGCAATACCATTATTTGGGGCCTCATCCAGACCTAGTACACCTGTTCAGGGTGTTATTACCGTTGTCACAGCCAGTGCCTCAACCTCATCTCCAAGCCCTGTGTGAGCTCCAAAGTTGGCCGCCAGGCTGAGGATGAGGAACATCTGCCCTGAGACAGGGCTGGACAGCCAGGGCTACTGATGTGCTAAGTGTCGTGGGCCAATCTCATGGCGAGGTGTGGCCAGTGAGGCCCGGCAGTGTGACTACACTGGCCAGGAGTACTGTAGCCACTGCCACTGGAATGATCTGCCTGTCATCCCTGCACGAGTCGTACACAACTGGGACTTCGAGCCATGCTGCAGCATGCACTACTTGGCTCTGAGGGTCCGGCTCCGGGAGATCAACCCCCTACTGACCGACAGCGTTTTGTGGAGAACGACGAGATGTACTCTGCCCAGGACCTGCTGGACGTGCACATGGGCCGTCTCGGGTGTCCTCTCACTGAAATCCACACACTCTTTGCCAAGCGCATCAAGCTGGACTGTGAGCGGTGCCAAGCCGAGGGCTTTGCATGTGAGCTCTGCAGAGAAGGCGACGTGCTGTTCCCATTTGATGGCCACACGGCCGTGTGCACTGACTGCTCGGCTGCCTTCCACAGAGACTGCTACTACGACAACTCGACCACGTGCCCCAAGTGTGCCCGGCCCAGCTGGAGGAAGCAGTCACTCTTCCAGGAGCCTAGTCCAGATGTGGATGCCTAGAGCACTGGGGGACACCACTGAGCACCACCTCTGTCCTCTGGCTCCCACCCTGCTGGCATTTCCAAAGTCAGGTGTTCGATCTGCTCTGGGACCCCTGGGTGCATCCCCCAGGCCTCTACCTCTGATGGGAAAGATGGAGGTGGCTAGTACCCACCAGGACTCTCATTCCCCAGGTGCTTGCTGGCACTTAGAACACCTGTATTTCTGGCTGTTAAGGGGGTGCACTGCTGTAAGGGGAAAGATGCTGTCTCTGCCCCACTGTGTGACTCCTTGGGTGTGGGGGATCCTGGGTATGAGAAGTAGAGTAGTCACACTCTCACAGCACAGAATCCCCCAGGTCTTTACAGCCAGGATTCCTTCTGGATCCTGAAGATGCCCCTGCTCTTGCCCAGGCTACCCCCACAGCTGGTCAGATCAAGACCCCTAGAGGTATGGCTAGTGAGATGAGAGAATGTCTATGTTCTGAGTTTTAGCTGTGACATGTGTGGCTTGCATTCTACCTACACGGTCCCACTTCCCAGCACCTCGTCTCTGTGGACGCTTCAGGTGGTCCCCAGCTGGCTGGTCACACCTATGTCCCATGGACCTGCCCCGGGCCCTGAGGTTGTTTTCATTGTTTTTCCTGCCCTTTTTATATGATAGAGAGGTAAGGCGGCTGTGGGGTCTTTCGTGGCTGGATATATCTTGACCTGCCCTAGTCTAGCCTACTTTATTGTGGTGCACTGAGCTGGGCAGCTGGGAACCCAGCCTAAGGAAAATGTCCCAGTCTCCAGGTATGCAGGAGGGACTGTGTCCCTAGGGGAGGGTCCAGGTCAGATACAGTTGGTATGTGTGGCACTTCTGGGACCTGATTTGCTTTTGGAGGTTTGTTTTGCTGATGTAGTGCTCTGATGAAAGTTGATGCCAGTGATTTTTGGTTTGGGGTCCTAGGCCAAGAGGGACTCCCAAGCAGGAGGCCTATAGCCCATAGAAGATGATCTTGAGAGGTAGACAAGACCTGCAACTCTTCAGTGACCCACACTCTGCCTCCACACTTGACTGCCTCAAACCCTGTGGCTTCGGTTTTTGTTGGGGGAGGAGAGCTCAGGATATGGATGCTGTTTTTCTTCCCAGGGAAGCCGAGGTCACTTAAACCTGTCCCTGTCCCCTTGCTATGTGTTTGCTGCTGTTGAATCCCTGGGGACCGGGCAGAGAGCAGGGAGTGGCACAGCTTCTATGTCCCTTGTCTTTGAAAGGTCGAAGAAGGGGCCCCACAACCAGCTGGGCGCAGCTTAGCTTTCTGGCACCTTCTTCTTGCTCCTCTGTAACGTCAGGTGACTTTTTGGCAAGGCTCTTGATATCTTTTCTGTTTCAATTTCCCCATCTGGAAAATGGGGAGAGTGGTCTTGACCTACCTCAGGGTGGAGCAGAGAGAAGCCCTTTAGGAAGTATCATGTGGGTTAGCCGCAGGTCCCTGTCCTTTTTCTTCTTTGGGACTGAAGAGGGGGTTAGAGGCCAAATGTCATTTCTCTACACCCTAGGTCTGTGCATTACTCATTCTACATCGCATTAGTTGTCATGTGGCTGTGGGTCCTTTCTGAATCTTCTGTGTAATCACCGTCACATTATTCCAGCTATAAATCACCATATCTAAAGAAAAAAAAGGAATGCACAAGAGGTATAATCCTTGTATAATCAACAAAAGGTTGATAAATAGAACTTCATTAAAATTAAAAATTTCTGGTAAAAGAATTTTTAAAAAATTATGAACTTGGAAAAAATGTGTATCTAAAAAATCTGAAGGTATAGCCACATCACAAAGAATCTTTAAAACTAATTAACAAGAAAAGAAACAAATTAATTAAAAGTGGGAAATATGTGAACTAATATTTCACAAAGAGAATATATATATGGAACACACATGTATACACATATGCATATATGCACATACACATATACATATATATACATGTGCATATATACACACACATATAGACTTATGCATGTATGCACAAACACAATATACACACATACAGAAAAGCACATACGTGTGTCCACACATATATGTGTGAATACATACAAACATGCAAACATTTTCACATATACCTAAAAGTGCTCACGTACATACAACTCATCCCACATTCACATGCATGCATGTGTGTGTGCATGCACCCACACACTCTTAATGTCAACTGTCATCAAATCACAAACCCATCAATGATCAATCCATTTGTTGGGCTACATCTCTCATAATCTAATCATCCAATCACTTTTCCTTAACCCCGCCTCTGAACATGGGTACACCAAGGACAAAGCTTATGTATATGAGGCTTTGGGGAATTGTTTTATATCAAACCATAATAGTAATCTCAACATGGTGATTAGATAACCCAAGAAAACCTTGTGGATTCTAGATTTGTGTTTCAGAATGATCTCAGGCACCCGTCCTGGATATTGGGCCCTTATCCCTTATCTCATCCTGACCCTCTGACCCTCGTCCCATGTCCCCCTCTCCTCTCCCCCCCCCCCCGCCCCGTGCTCAGGGTACTACCTATTGAATCTAAGTGCACACCATGTTCACCTCAGTTTAGGAAGCTGTGAAGAGACTATTAGAATTTAATTTTTAAATTTATTTACTTATTTATTTTGCGTGCGCGCATGCACATGTGTATTGTGTATGGTGTGTGTGTGTCTGTGTGTGTGTGTATCAGAGGACACTTTGTGTCCCTTTGGGATTGCTTCTATCTCCTTTTTCTCCTTTTTGCTTCTCTCTGGGATTTCCCAGGCCTCCTGTCAATTTATGTGGGACTGGAATCTGAACTCAGGCCCTTGTACTTGCATAGTAGAGTCTTAATGCCCGAGCCATCTCTCCAGCCCAAGACCATTAGAATTTAAATTAAAAGTTCTCTCAAGTAAATGAGGAATTTGCAATGCAGAAGCCTCAGGAGAGGCTGAAGCTGGGAACAGAGTGCATCCCTCCCCCTCCTCTGGCCCCTCTTCCGAGATGGGGGCGGTGATTCTGAGCACCGTGTTTATTTGGATGGTGAAACTCCAGGGACTTCTGTCAGACACACTGTTCCCTGTCTTAGGCCAGATTGCTGAGAGTGCAGAGTCCAGCCTTTAAAACAACATCTTCCCGGACTAGTATCTCTGTACTGGGCAAAGGGTCTTGAGCTTGGAATGAGACGAAAGGTAACCATAGGGTTTTGAATCTAGCAAGTACATGGGAACTTGTGGAGCTGCTTTTATTTTTCCAGTTTTTTTTTTTAGGTTTTCTCCCCCCCTTCCCACCGCCACCCCAGAAGTGTGGACAGTTTGTAAGACAAATGGTGCTCTCCCTGGTGCCTTTCCCTGCCCTCCCCAGAAGTATGGATGGTTTGTGAGTTAGACAGATTGCTAGCAGATTCCCGGTTACTGTCCCTAGCTGATGGTGCGTGGTAGAACCCAGAACTGATCTAAAGTAGCAATGACCAGGGCCTGGAAATCCAACTCTTGATGCCGCTTCAAAGCTCTTTCCATTTTACACAGAAACATTTCAGTGAAGATAATCAAAATGCTTTTATAATCTGTGAGATCTTGGGGAAACGATTTCCGCTTCTGAGTCAGTTTCCTTTCCAAAAATTGGGAGTAAATGAGGCTTAATGTACAAAGTCAATAAGATCCGAATGTAAAACTCCAGACCCTCCATCAACACCTTCTCCCCCTCTCCATCTCCTGCATTAGTTGACTTGTCACTTTTTTCTTCTTGTAAAGACTTGTAAATAGGAAGTACAGGAGGAAAGTTACCTGCCAGCCTGTTCTGGCAGTACTGGAGGGTTTTCTTACTTAACAGACGCTCACAGGATGCATGAAGGCCCTTGCTGGGCTAGAGAACAAGGCAGCCCAGAGGGGGTTCTGGAAACGTGTAGGCAAAGTAGAGTTGGTTGTTTGTGGTCGGATTGTATAGTGGTGCAGACAGAGGGAAGCGGCAGCTATTCAGTGCTTGCTTAGCTGTTGTGATCTGAGAGCTTGTGAAGAGTCGATTCTGTGATAAGCCACAACGTGGTATCAGGGATTTTCTTGGTGTCATTGGGAAACCGAAGCGCAGAGATGTTAGAAAGTTTATCCAACACCAAACATGGTGTGATATGGACTCTAAGCTAGTTTTGCGTGGTTTCTCTGCTCTTTTCCTCTGCCTCTGGTGGCTTGAAGTATCAGGGATATATGAAAATTCCAGACAGCAGGACCAATTTCCGTAGGTGCAGATGACAGGGTTGGAAGAGGACTCGCTGCCTGGAGAGCAAGAGAACAGCAGAGGAGGAAAGCTCCAAGACAGGCCAGCATGTTCTCACTCCTGCTTATCTAGTCTCCACGAGGCAACACTTCCACAAGCAGGACCCTTAAACCAGTGGATACAGAGCACCATGTGGACAGCAATTTAGGGTTTGCATGGAAACTGGTGATGGATTTAAAAGGAAATTGAGAGGATTTCTGCTTGGCATAGTCACCTAGGAACTCAATCACTGTGCAGGCTCTGACATTGACTGACTTGGTCCCAAGGCCCTAGGAACTCTAAGTGCCCCCTCCCCTCCCCACACTCTCTTTCACATCCTTTAAGGTGCAACTGTTTTGTCTTCTTTCTTCTCAAGGAATCGCCTTGAATTTTCTCCTTATTATTGTTCTGCTCAGAATCCGGGGACACAGAGTCGCCCGACAGGTTGGAGCCTGTCCAGGAAACTTTAACCTTCGCTGGAGACGATGGCGTGGAAGCCGGGAAATGCTTGCTTTTCAAAATACCTCCACGGGCTGTCTAAGCTTTGCACAGTCAGGGAAATTTCATCCTCAGATAAGGGATTTGAGAATATTTGGCTGGGATGGCCTGAAAGATTCCACAAGGACAAATGTCCAGAACACAGCCCCATCGCCCAGGGGCCAAGGTCCCTTTGTTTATGCTCCCTGTGGTGCTTCCTGCATTCCTGTCCTCTCTGTTCCAATCTTACCCTCTTCCTAAGTTTGAAAAGAATCATAACTACTGGAAGCAGGCATGGGACACTCTATAGAGAATCCTTTTACAGTGAGACTAGGCTTTCATTCATTAATTTGTTAGCTCATTCATTCCTCCAAGTGGAGTAACTTTTGGTCAGAAACATTTGTTATATACGTAACTAGAATGTTTTTTCTAAGTGAAAGTCAGGAAAAGGAGGCTGGTCTTCTGTATCTTGTTGTTCTAAAGGTCCACGAAGGCAGTTACTAAATAGTTCATTCCTTTGATGAATGGCGTTTTCTCATCTTATTGGATGGTTACAACTCACTTACTGTGGAAATACTGTGTCAATAAAAGGGAGCTAATTTTCTGTCCTAACTCTCCCCTTACTCAGGGTCCAAGGACGATCAAGAAATAATCAAGAGGATGCACAACAAGTAGGGAACGAATGCTTGAGGTGCAGGTAGACAGCTGGAATCCACTTCCATCTCATATCCAGCTAGGATTGGACTCATTTTTTTTTTCAAAATGCAGCCTCCTTTGACTTGTGGGGTACAGTTTGAAGATGCAGCTCATCTGACATGCTGTTCTCTGCCTCCTGTCTCCACCAGCCAAATGACAGCCTCATCTTTGGTTTGTAGGTCATTAAGAATTTTGTCTCTAACTCTGAACCAAAGAAGGCGATGATGTAAAGACTTAAGGAGACCATGTTGAGGACTCTATTATCCATGACATATTATGAAGATCCTCTTATCCACTGACTTGTGCCCTGAAGGAATGTAAGGGAGACTTTAAATTTACTTATGAAGTCAAATGACAGTCAGAGTACCAGTGTGAAGCAGAAATGACTCAGCAATGAGCGGCCCCGGGCTAATAATGTGCAGTAGTTAAAGTTGCTCTTTGAGCAGGGCTCCTTTCCACTCCTATCCTTTGACAATGACTTATCTTCCTTCCCTTTCTCCTTGGGCTCTTCTTTATCAAGCTGACTGAAATGATCCAAAACAACTTCTCCAGAGAGTAGAAATAGTTCAAGTTAGTTTTTCACTTATAGGGTCTTGAGCATAATATACAAAGAGAATGCATCCTTCCAGGTGGACTCTCTTTTATCTGGGAACTGCGTAAGAGGGTCTTTGTGAAGGACTATACTCTGGGGTCACTGAATCAATTGATGTGATCTCTCTTTTTTTCTCATCTCTGACTGCTCAGTAGCATCTGACAGCCCCAACGCTTTTTATTATGACCTTAGATTTCTGTCACCATACTGTCTGGCTTCTTCCAGGCTCTGTCCAAAGCATTTCAAATTCCTTTGCTAGGTTCCTCCACAAGAAAAGACCCTAAACATTGTTGTCCCTCAGTACTTAGTCTGAGATCCTTCTCTGAATCTCTAGGTCTCCTTCTCTTTTGCCTCATTCATTGCCCAGGCTTGAAAAAAAGGAAACATGTTTATGAGGGAGATCATCTAAATATTCATTATTTGTCTTTCTGAATTCCAGACTCCCCACAATGTTTATTTGCCATGTTTAACCATGTTGCTCCACTTCTCTGCTAATTTTTTATGTATAAATCTCAGTAAACGGCGCCGCTATCCACATGACAGACCCCGAGGCCAGAAATGTGAGAGCCATCTTTCACCTCTCATCTCCTCAGTCTACGGTTTCTGAATCTTATCATTTCTGCTGTACACCTGGGGTCAGTCACCTCCATCCCCATGGTTGCTGTTCTAATTTATTACACCGGTGAGTCTCCTCTGGGTCTTGTGATAGGTCATTCCTTGGTCAGTCCATCTACCTGCACCGCTTGTCTTTTCCCCACCCCATCCACAAAGCCATATAGAAATCAGATGCATTGTGGTTCAGCAGGAGCGTCTGCCGTGGTGATCTTGGCTTGACCAAACACACGAACTGAGGCATGCTGCCTCTGCTTTCTACCTCCCGCCCCCACCTCTGCCCCCACCCCGCCCCCACCCCCGCAACGGCTTCTTCAGCTTTAAAATGATGATAGCGGCAGCTCCTGCCTGATGGAATTAGCATAATGATCAGAGATCTTTTCCCAGCCGATGAAATGAGTTTTTCAAATAAGATACTGCCTAACATAGAAAAACGCTTATTAAAATGTAAATAAGACCATGCTCCTGCATGCTTAAAATCGTTTAATGACTTCCTATGGACTTGTTAGAAAACTCAAGGCCCAAACTAGCTCCCGCAAATTCTGTGTATTCTGGCCCTGACGCCACCTTGAGCTCATCTTCGTCCACTCCCTCCTGCTCCCTCACTGCGTCTCTAGATACGCAGCCCTTTTCTCTTTCTTAAATAGGACTCGACTCTGCTGCCTCAAGAACTTTTTACCTCCTATTCCTCCAGATAGAATCTATGCCAGTGTCTGACTTTACTGCTGACTTTATACTCAGTTTGCATGATCCATCTTCCGAGCCACTTTTCCTGGCCCATCTATGTGAAGATGCTCACCAAGCTATTCTCCACTACAGTTATCCTAGGGGTTTCCTTCATATCATTTATTATGTCAGTATTTGTATTTGCCATTGTTTTCTGCCCTCCCTACTGAAATGTAACTTCTGAGCGGACTAAGCATGACAATCTTATCCATTGCTGGATTACTGGTGCCCAGCACTTTGCCTACTGTATACTAAATACCCATGGAGACTTAACAGATGCGTGAAATGGACAGCTGTCAGCCCAACTTTGACCTTCAGTAGAAAGTCACCAAGCCAGAATCTAAGCCCCATTCTCTGCAGTAGATAACACCCAACAATGCTGGTCAACTGACCTGATTCACGGCTCGATGAAAACACACGGTGCCGGGGACGGTTTTCAGTCTGGTGAAGGAAGCCGTTCTGGACACAGAGCCAGAACCCCGGGTTCTCGTCCAGGATCTGACACTAACATCTGTGATATTGAGCTTCTACAGACCTAGGGCTCCCATGTTCCCACAGGAAACTGAGTGGCTGAAGAAGCAACTCATGGAGTTCCTCCCAGCACGACGTTCTGTTAAAAATGCCATGTGTCTCTGCAGAAGAGATAAAATCAGGGCATCTCCTTGTTCTCATGAAGGAGTTTTAGGGGAATTAAGGAATTATCAGCAAGTACTGGGATAGAGTCTCTGGGTACGCAGACCTTTACCCATTGCTTGTTGTCTTCTGCATGGTCCCTGGAATCATGCCCGTTGTTGCTTTGCCTGAAAGAATCTCTTCTCCTTTCGTTTGTTCACTCTTTGGGGAGTCTTTCAACACACACACACACACACACACACACACACTCACGCACACACGCACACACTTTTAACCTTAAGTTTTTACTCTTCCCTTACTGTTAAGAAAATCTCTCTTCTATCAACATATGAAAAAAATACTCCCGTTCCATGAGCACCCTTTCCACAAGAGAGAGGAGTACTTTCCATTCGTCGCACCACTCACCTCCAAATCCTTTGCGTGCTCCCGAGGGAGACACTGCTCAGAACATCTCACGTCTCCCCTTCCTATGCATCTCATGGAGCCCAGTGGCTTCGAGCTCTCTGTGTGGCCAGGGTGACCTTGGATATCTGACCACTGTGCCAGATTACACAGTACAGAGATAGACTTTGTGATTCTAGACAGGTGTGCGCTTAGCTGAGCCACCCTACACACCCCACAATGACAATCTGAACCTAGTTTCGACTTAGTTTGTAGTTACTCTATCATGAATACTAATGTTGGAAGCATAAATTTCTGTGTGTTTTGAAATATCATTTTCCAGTGTTTTAGCTACATTTGGAATAGCAGGATTTTGTAGGCTTGGTGAAAATGCGAGCCTGTAGGTTACATATTTTATTGTCCAGATTCTACCAATTCTTCAAGAACCAATCCATAGACTGCCTTAGCCACAAACCTTTCTTTATTCTTTTGTCCGCAGTACTTTCATTCCTTCATTTTTCTATGCATTGCTGTTATAGACAAAAATCCTTGTTTTCGTGGAGTTCATAATTGATGAAGGGAGTTGACGAAGATGTTCACATACATCCTATGGTAAGGAACATGGAGGAAACCAGGCAGGAAAAGGCTGTAGAGGATTCCAGGGTTGGGGTAGTGGCCTCAAGGAGACACGGTCTTTCCCAGAGAACTCAGAAGAGATGGCACGGGCTGCAGAAGGGTTTTGGGAGAAGAGAATGGCAAGAAGTACAGGTCAGTGCTCGGGTCCGTTGTGTTGCTATAATAAAATTCCTTGAACTTGGAAATACATAAACAATAGAAATTTTCCTTGCATAGTTTTAGAGATTGGGGGGACCAAAATTTATCTGAGGAGAGCTGGCTTTTTGGCTCATGAGTGGTGCCTTTTTATTCTCACATACTAAAGGGATGAACTAGTTCTCAGGTTCTCTTTCCTAAGGATACTAATCCCATTGGGAGGGCTTTGCTCTCATGATCTGATTACTCCTAAAGGCTCCTCGGCTCCATACTATCAGGGATTAGGTTCTGAAGTATGAATTGGGGGGAGGGGCACAAAGCTTCATTCAGACTGTGACAATCAGTATGCCTGGAAACCAGCTAGTTGTAGGAGATGAGAGTAAGAGGCGTCGCCATGGTGTGATGGATGGAAGGTAGACGTGTGGCTCTCTGAGGACTTTGGCTCTTACTCGGCGTGACCTGGAAGCCCAAAGAGGGTGTTAAGTAGAGACACTGCAACATCTAGGTTGTGTTTCAGAAGGATGCATCTGGCAGCTGTGGTGGTCAGGGATGGAAGCAAGAACTCTCTCAGAAGGTTTAGCTCATTGTGATTGTGGTGCAGGCAATAGGATATAGTTCAGTTTTATAAAGGTTTGGAAAGTAGAACTGCCAGGAAATTATGCTCAGATATGAAGGCAAGGGACATGGGAGACAGAAAGAACAAGAGGTTTCATCTGGGATGAACTGTCTCTGAAATGTCTGTGTGCCCTCAGATATGAAACAGACAGTCAGACTGATAAGAGTGGAGTTCACTGCATTTCCAGTCTGAAGATGCAAATTGGGACACCTTCTTTATACAGGTGGTATTTAAAGACCCAAAAGTATAAACTGCCAAGGAATGATGTCTTTTACTATATCTATGACTTATTTAAATAAGTGTTCCAGGTTTTATTATTGGTTTCTTTTTGCTTGATTAATGTCCTTGAAGGTAGGCTTTGTGCCTGAATTCCCACTTGACTCCATTCTGAGCTTGTTCCCAAATAGTACACAGAAATCGTTTCAATGATCTGAGTCAATAAAATATCTTAGCAACTATGCAAAACTTAGTATTGTGAGAGGTTAAAATTGTGTGATGCTTAACACCAGATTTCAGCAACTGGTCTGAGAAAGTGTAACCCAAAATGAGCACTGAGGGATGGACGGGAAGGGAAGGAACTAGAAATGGGAAGGGGAAGAGGGTGGGCTGTAGAGTTGGGAATAAGAAAAGGACTGTCTCTGAATCTATGAAGATTATGTTACTTGAAGAAGAGACACCAAATCCTGGATTTGGGACTGAGTATTGCATAGGGTAGAAGAATTAGAGGTGATTGAGGAAGAATATAGTTAAAAATAGACACCCAAACTTGGACTTTCCAAGAAAGTAGGAAGAAATTGGTCATCTAGGAAACTACCAGAAAATTGGGATGTTGACAGTAGAAATCAATTTCTTTCATCTCTTGAAAGAATCTAGGAACTGGTGGAGAATAAATATTATAATTACATGATATTTTAGTTTCATATGAATATTACTGAGATAAATACATAGTCCAGACAATTTAGAGGTGTGAGAAGTTTATTCATGTTTGCGATTCTTGGTTATGATCCATTCTGATGGTTGGCGAGTTCATCCCAACATGAGGAGCTAAGGAAATTGACCACACCACATCCACAAGAACCGAGAGAGAAGCACACCTTCTAGCCAAAGTCGACCAGCTCTCTCCATCCGATCTACCACCCGGCCAATGAGTAGAAGTGGGAACTCACTGTGACTGTGTCGTCCAACATCAATTAGATAACATCCGACAGGTTTGCTCTAAGATTTGCCTTCCCTAAATAATTCTGCACAGGTTTGCATAGAGGCTCAGCTTTCAGCTGTCAAGTTGATACCCAAAACCACATAGAGCACCGGGTCTGATTTATTTTACTAAATAGAATGGCCTCCAGGTTCACTTATGCTTTAAAATTGAGGTCATATAACTCAGTAACTTGAGGTAATGTATGTAAAGTCACCAATGCCATCTATAACTAGCACGTGAAAGTGATGAATGTTACAGTATTGGTGATGGCAGCAATGAAACAATCTAACTCAATATCTCAAATAATAGGGATAAAATTTGATCTAAGGAATCCCTGGTAATTTTGTGAATAAATTAATTTATGTAAGTGATTCCACTTCTATTCACTTCTTACTCTATAAGTAATGTATTTACTCAGAGAGTTTGATAGAAAAAAATAAGTTCCTTTTGTGAGTCCATCATTTCAGTACAGTAGGAAGCATTTTTCTATGTGACTTTAGATTCATGAAGGTTGTTTTACGAAGTACAATGCTTAAATTTTCCTTCTGTTTTCCAAGGTCTTTTTCTCTCTTTCTTTTTTTCAGAATAAAGAACAAAGTAAGTGGCTTTCCACTTACTTTTTTTTGTTGTGGTTTTTAAAAATTCACATGATAGATCTGATCAAATACACCAGGTATAGTGATAAAGGGAAAGAAAAAAATCATAAGCACAAACAGAAAAATTGAAAAAACTGACCATTTTGGTTATTTATGTAAACACCTACAGCTTTATTTAATTGAAGTACACTATTAAATTTTTCTGTATAATTGAACACAGTGTTAGTAGTAAGTAGCCAGTCCTTTCCCATCTGTTCCTTAATTAGAGGAACAAATTTTACAATGGATATTAAGAGGTGTTTGCCACTTTCTTCCTCTTACTCCATTAATACAAGTGAGAAACCAATTACACGGCTTACTCGGGGGTCCCTTCCCACATACCCAGTTATTTCTTAACTTTGATGGGAAATGCCTTTATCCATTTAGACTGCCCTGTGTATTTTAATGATAGGTAATAGAAATCCAATTATAAATGTAATGAAAATGCCACTTTGCTACCTTCTTTGTTTGATGGATTTTTTTAAAGTCCTCTAATAATATTAGAGTCTTCAGCTCACCAAAGACAGTGAGCATGCTTCATTAAACCTCCCAGAAAGAGCCAGAAGTTAGCAAACATGCACCTACTACTTTAGTGTTGATTCTTGTCCATCAGTATTTTTTCTGGTACTTCTACAACTGCTCCTTACACAATCATCTTGTCTGGGTTTCTGGGTCTCAAATCCATCCTCCACATAGCCAGGACATGATCTTGTTTAACTAACACATATATAAACACTGTTTTTCCAGTTCTTTCCCATGATAGTCTTAAATTGTTCTCAGGATGAGTTTGAGTCTCTTGCAGGAGACCTGGTCTTGATGGTCCAGATTCTGTCCATTCTCCAGCCTTAGTACTTCTTGGCTCATACCACGTACTCAATCACATCTACAGACTGCAGTTCCTAAGATGCTCCATGAGCTTCAAATACTTCTTTGATTCTGTATCTGCCGTTGCTTTCTCTTAGACCACTCTCCCCTCCCTTTCCTAGGGTCACTTAAGTCCTTTAGAGACCAGAGTGAGCACTGCCTGCTGGTTATGCTTCCTGAGAAACTTGGTCTAGCGAGCTGTGTGTTCGCCTCATGCCTTCTCTTCTCCCTTTGTGAGTCTCCCTCTAAGTTCCAGAAGGGGTTAGTGACTGACTTATGAAGAAGGGAATGTGAGTGAAAGCGATTTGTTATCTCCCCAGGCCTGATTTCTCCTGATTTCTTCTCTGCTCTTTTCAGCGCACCCTTTCTGGCTCCTGGCAGAGGATCCTTGGAGAAGTATATCTTAGGAGAAGATTTAGCAAGTGGGTTGGACTGCTGGCACCCCTCAAACCATCTGATTAGGAGCCCCTGGGATGGACAAGGAGTAAGCCTCTATCGTAGGTCCCTGCGTTTGCTACAGTGGTTAGTTCATAAGGATGAATTTATCCCCTTTCTTCCAAAATCCACTCTGACAATGTGACATGTGAGTAAAGCTTTTTAATACTGCGTGTGTGTGCGTGTGTGTGTGTGTGTGTGTGTGTGTGTGTGTGTGTGTGTACAAGAGGGCACTTGAGTGTGTATGCCTATGTCAAGAGTGCTTTTGGGAATTATCCTGGATTGCTCTACCTCATTTCTTTGCTCTGGGTTTCCCAGGCTTCATACGGGAGGGCCAAAATGACAAGCCAATGCCATTTCTGCCTGGCATTTTTACGTGGAAGCTGGGGTTTGGAGCTCAGGTCCCTTCACTTCTGAGGCAGAGGTTTTAATCCCTGAGACAATTCCCCATCCTAAGGACTCTTAAGGTCCAGATCTAAGGTTGGCTTCTGATAGAATTGAAAAGAGAAAGTTTCTTCATTCTTAAAATTCACACTCAGGTAGACAAAACAGACAACAAATATTCAACAAGCTTTGTGTGCCTGCGATTTGGGACAAGGGGCCTGTGCCAGGGCCTGAGGCTGAGACAGCACCCCACCCCGATCACACACATATAAGTCCAAGAAGATTTCATGCGACACCAACCTTCAAGAATATATAGCGAGAAGACCCATCTGAGAAGCATCGACCTGATTCTACAGAGAACAACAGAATCACTATATTTCTTCTTTTGTTTTCTTTTGCAGGAAAAGGCCCAAACATTTGCTACCTAACACAAAGAAAAACTTAGACACCATTAACATCATCTAAATGCTGAAAAATAGCATCCCAGATAGAAGATCACCATCCCACCAAACGAATACTTAACAAAGCTATAAAATATGATTTCTGGTGCTGCTAAGGGCTGTGATACATGATGAAGCTAGAGAAGGTGATGGAGCAATGTGGGGCAGGCGGGGCAGTGTTTAGAGAGAGATTCTGGAAAAGCCACCCTCAGGATGGTAGCAAGGGAGGGGTAAAGCGCATGTGGCTGGGGAACTAGGCAGGGAATAGAAAATGCGGATTCGATAGAGAAAGCGGCACAGATGTTTACGTTAGCAATCTTCAGAACATGTGGAAGAGTAAGAGGTCTTGGTAGGGAGGAGTGAAGAGAGCCCCTGAGAGACAGAGAGAGAGAGAGAGAGAGAGAGAGAGAGAGAGAGAGAGAGAGAGACAGAGAGAGACAGAGAGAGACACAGAGAGAGACACAGAGAGAGAGAGACAGAAGAGAGAGAGCAAGGAGCTGGGGAGGAATCTTAGGATGCCTCCAGACTTCTGCACGACTGTGAAAATTGTGAGACCATTTAATTAAAATGCTGTCTCTGGCGAATGTGCGGATCCTGGGTTTCTGGGGGGTGTTTCCCACGGGTCTCCAACGCCCTGGAAGTTCTAGCCCCTGTTCCTGAGGACTGTGTGTAGCCTCAGGCCTGGGCTTTAGCCTGCCCTGCCCAGCACTGACTCCCAGCACTAACCTCACCTTAACTTCCTAACAGCCTGCTGCGTGTCACACGTGCAGAAATCCTGGCTACCTCTCTTTCTCAGTGAATTCAGAAGCAAGTCTTCCCTGGGGAGTGAACATGAGCGTGTTGGTGGGAGGAGCATAGAGACGGGTTGGTTAACTCGAGTGGGAGAGTAATGGATCAGGGCTTTGTTTTTGTTTTAACACCCCCCCCCACCTTAGGAGATAAAAATAAATTAGTCATCGTGTCCAGGATGATGAACAGACACAGTCATTTCTTCCCCAGGAAATGTAGAAACAGTAAGTCCTGCACCAAATAAGCAAACATCCTTTATGCATGCACCCAGTTATTAAGTGAGTAACAGCTCACAAATGCTTCCTGTAAATCACAGGACGAGACTGCCGCAGGGGAATGTAGTTGTCATGGTTAGGCACAGGTGTCAACTTGATGGTTGAGGGTTTGAGCTCTGGGCACATTTGTGGAGAATTAGTGGTTGGGTTAAGCCCAGAGCAAACCTGCAGGAGATTGTCTAGCTGATGGGGAAGGCCCAGCCTATGGTGGGTGGGACTAGGCCCTGAACAGGTGAATAAAATACTAAGAGCTGGTTAAAGAAGGTGGCATCTTGTGTACACTTGGCCAGACATGCTGGTCTGGCAAATAAGGATCGTCCCTCTCTCAGCCCTCATGTGGTGATAGAGTGGCCAGGCCCCTTGGCCCTGGTGGTGGTGCGTGCTCTCTCTTCAAGCTGGAATACAGACTGTAACTGGACTATCAGGAAGAAAAGAAATCCCTTCTCCCTTAAGCCTTTGATGGTGATTTGTCAGCAAACATGCAGGAGAACTGCAACAGTAGTAGAGGTGTAGGGTTTGTGTGTGACCCGCCCCCCCCCCCACGAGAGTCTCTGAGGATGAACATGTGAGTCCAGGTACAGTGCTGGAATGGCCGATGCACGTGGAGTCATGGAAAATCCAATGGGGAATTTACAGTGCAGTGCTGTTCAGAGTCATAGAGAATTCGGAGCACAATGTTATTCAGAAATGAGATTATCATTACAGTCTGATGACATCAGGGAAGATGCATAAATGAAGAGGGACCGGAATAGCTGCAAGGATTAGAGAGGGGAAACAAGGGGGAGATTTTAGGCTGGGAGAGCATATTCAACAGACACAAGAATGTTCACACACAGGGCCTGGGATGGAGAGGAGAAATGCATCATGGGAGAAGCATACATAAGCACCGTGCATGGGACAAGCTGCCTTTTCTCCAGCAGATCTGGAGAGGGAAGTGACATGGGAAGGGGCTGTAGAGGATCTTGCCTACCCCAAGGGCAAGTGTCTGATATTCAGTTGCCCTTGGAGACCTGTGAAGGAGGACATTTTCATTCTTAACCTGTCTTAGCACACCCATTTCTCCAGTGCTTGGGGCCCTCTGGGATAGACTAAATCCCCCAGGAGGGAAGCTAGGTGGCACTACTTTACTGCCCAGGGCACCTCTGATGGCAAATAAATGCAGTGACTATAAACCATTCAATAGAGCTTTGAGTAGATTGTCTGGAGCCTTCTGGAGAAAAGGAATGTGGGCTTCTTTCTGCCAAGTGTTTATTATGTGATCGGTTGTCATTATTTGGCCCCAAGTTAGCTAGCGCATCTATTTACGGCATGCTCTCAAGGACGCCATTCTGTTTGCAGATAACGATCATATCGTTTCATTGCTGTTTGAGAAATTCTTTGTGGTAGTCTGGTAAGTAAAGCACTGGCACATTTGGAGATACATTGCTATCTCTTTGTAGACTTCAGTAAGAGGAAAAAGGTCAACTTGTCTTTCAGTTAGAATGAGAGGGGGAGGAGGTAGAGAGAGAGAGAGGGAGGGGGAAGAACAGGGGGAGGGGTGAGTCCTGTGTGCTCTTCTAGTGACAGAGGTAGGAATCTCATTGACTGACAGCTTTCAAAAGTTAAACAAATATTTGTTTGTAAATTTCTACTGTTTTGATTTCCTCAAAGCACTTCTTCCTGTGGAACAACATTAAAAAACTAGATTAATTTAGGGGCTGGTGAGGTAGCACTAAGGATTCTGCTCACAAATCTGGTCACCTGAGTTTGATCCCAAAATCCATCTGGTGGAAGAAGACGGCTGCCTCCCAAGAGTTGTTCTCTGAATCCCACCTGGTACCACAGAATGTATGTGCACGTACATCTCTCTCTCTCAAATAAAAAAATACAATATTTTTTAAAAGCTAGATTAATTGACTGACAACTTATATCTCCGGCTGGTCAGTAGTCTTCAGAAAAGTGTGTATCTCTACAACAGAGCGAGTCTGGGATGTGCCCAGACGGTTTCCACTGACAGAATTTGTTGGTTGTGTGTGTGTGTGTTGTGTGTGTATGTGTGTGTTGTGTATGTTGCATGTGTGTTGTGTGTATATGTGTGTGTTGTGTGTATGTGTGTATATGTGTGTTGTGTGTGTTGTGTGTGTATGTGTATGGTGTGTGCATGTGTGTGGTGTGTGTGGTGTGCGTATGTGTGTGTTGTGTGTATGTGTGTATGTATATGCGTGTACATGTGTGTTATGTGTATGTGTGTGTTATGTGTGTGTTGTGTGTGTATATGTGTGTTGTGTGTATGTATGTGTTGTGTGTGTTTTGTGTGTGTGTGTTGTGTTTTGTGTGTGTGTGTGTTGTGTTGTGTGTGTGTGTATAAAAAGTTAAGTACAGGGAATAGAAATCAGGCTTCTGTGACAGTCTTTCTCTAAGAGGCTTTGTAGTTTGCCCCTCCCACTATTTTTCTTTTGACTCTCATCATTGGATGATAAGAGGACTAAACAAGGGTTAGGATGCAGTTCAATGGAATAGTGCTTGCTTAGAACATTCAAGGGTTCACCCCCAGAACTATAAAAAAGAAAACAAAAATCTCAAACAAAAACCACCACCACAATCAACAACCAAAACCCAAACCAATAGGACTGAACAACATATTTAGCCACATTCCTTCTTAAAGGCATAATACAGCGTCACTCCCTTGCACGAAAAATAAAGGACTCTTGTTGGCCACTGTTTGTAGATGAGTCTTTTGGGGGAAAAGGGTGAGTCAGTAGGACCGAGTCAACTGAGATGGAACATAAACCTAACCAAGATGATGTGACGTGGAGGGAGTCGGGGACAGAGTCTATGGTAACCTTTGGAGTGTGTCAGAAAGCGAAGGTACTTGAGTGGCTCAGATCCCAGCCGAGTGTCAAGTAGGAGTGGATCGTGCTAGACAAGTAGGACTAGAGACCCAGCAGGTTCCCTTCATGTTGTCGAGTGCAAGCAGGACAGGGCCACGGGGAGCTTCTACGCAGGAACACGGTGGCCGGATGGCACTGGTCGCACCAATCGTCTTCTGTCTTTCCTGGGCTCTGTGTTGCTTTGATTACTTTGAGACGGGGCTTCCCCGTGTGGCTAGGGCTGGTCTGGAACTTCTGACCTCCTGACCCCTGTCTCTTCTGGTGAGGGTGACACATAGGCATGTGCCATC
The DNA here is from genome assembly GCA_023101885.1 of Typhlomys cinereus. NCBI lineage: Eukaryota > Metazoa > Chordata > Mammalia > Rodentia > Platacanthomyidae > Typhlomys > Typhlomys cinereus. The sequence continues at coordinate 32,649 of JALPQD010000791.1, forward strand.
AGATCCAGCTGGCACTGATGTAGTTCTTACTCAGCTGGAATTGTCACTGTGCTCATTGAGTCGTCGGTCTGTTCTTTATGAGGGCGCCAGGGTGATTATAACCAACACACCTGTGGGCTCACCCTGACTTACACTTTAAATAGCCGAATGAATAGTCGTGTTGTTTTATATTTCCATCATTGTGCTGAAACATGTGCATTTGCATCCTAGCACTACATATAATGTAATAAATGTAATAAATATGTGGCCATTCAAAAATCAGCTAATGTCAGGATATGACAAAAATTATAATTAATGAAATAAACATACTAGGCAAATATTCTCTGAGATAAGCAGGTTTTTTTTTTTAAAGCAATCTGGTTTCTGCTTTTGTGTGGTTTGATTTTAAGACGGGTCTTACCATCTTTGAGACAGGTGCTGGACAAGGGAAGGGGACTTCTCCGCCTGTGGATTTGCTCACTGAAGAGCCACATAAACTACCACAGAATCCTGGTTTATCAGTACAAGTGCCCCAAAGGGAGCCCTAAGTTCACACATGCAGAGAGACATCCGGATTGGAGGGATGAGGCTGGATTAGTGAAGGGAGGGGAGTGTGGAAGAGGAAGGGGAGGGGACATAGACATAAACACATTTTGTCTCTATGTGAAAAAATTCTTAATAACAGTAATTTAAAAAAAGGGGGGCCCCAGACTGGCCTCTAGCTTTTGAGTTCAAGCAATCCATCAATGTCAGACTCCTGAGTAGGTGTGTTTGCAGATATGTACTAATATGACTGGCTAATGATCCGGGTTTTTTTCTCTTTTCGTGTATGCATGCTTGCATTTGTGTGAGTGATATGCGTGTGGGTGCACATGCTTAGAATGCACATGTGTGGAAACCCTAGGGTGACATTGGGAATTAGTTTCGATTGCTCTTTCCACCTCTTTGTTTTGATGCCTAGTTCTCTAACTAAATCCAGAGTGTGTCCTGAGGGCCAGCCTGGCCAGCCAGGTTGCTCTGTAATTCCAGGGCTGGAATTACAGGTGGGCTGCCGTGCCCGCCTGACATTTAACATAGCATCTGGGGGTCCAAACTCCATTCAGCCCTAACAGTCTGATTTTGATGAATTACAAAGTTGGGGAGAAGAGGCTGTTTCTCACTATGCCCTTGCATGCATATTTTGACTTACTTAGATTGAAATCTGTCAACTGTGCTTTTGAAGTATTAGATACTTTCCATAGAAAATGCAGGCGGATTAAAAAACAGAAACAGTCAACAGAAACAAACATAGCTCTTGGTGAAAATCTTAAACTTCTACTATCAGAACAGTTTCTTTTCTCTTAACCACAATTTTTTTTGTTAAAAATATTTTAAATTTTTTTGAGAGGGAGGAGGAGTGCGAGTGTGTTTTATGTGTGAAAGAAAGAGAGAGCTCAAGAGATAATAATAATCTTTGTCTTACTTTATTGTAGTAATATTCCTACGTCCTCATCATGGAAGCCGGGAGCTCACCCAGCCTGTGAACCTTCTGACTTTAGCCGCAGAATCAAGTCATTTTACTAAAACGTGTTGGACAATTGTTCTACACTAGAGTCTTCAGAAGGCTCTAAACACATATTCACTGATCCATATAGCAATTCAATAAAATTTTCAGTATGGCAAAATTCAAAGCAGTTTTCTGACATCACACAGGCGTGATTAAAATCCTCAGAAAGTAATTTTACAATGCATTTTTTTCTTTCAAATTTCCTGTGAAGGGAACATCCTGTGGAATCCTGTTCTTCCTAGTGTTTCTGTTGCCCAGAACAGGAGGGCAACAGGGTCCATGGGGAGCACATCCTTTCCCTTGATTGACACTTCATTACAGCAGGGCTGGCTCTTATTACCCTTCCTGGCAACTTCTCTGAAAGGCACATCACATTCTATGGGCTGGGAGTGAGGTTTGTTTTGTTCTATAAAAGAATGCATAATTGTGCATTTTATTAGAGCTAAGGAATGTCTCTTTCTTGGCAAGCCAACTACAGGCTGTGACTTGGCAGCAACTTTGTTCTACCAAGTGTCCTGCTGGATCATGACTGTAAATCTCCATCCTGCACACGTGCCTCTGGGAATTGAGGGATGTGTCCATCTGGTCCCCTGGTCTTCTCCAGAATTAAGGACCAACCGCTCAGTTACTAGGGTTACAACAGTTTTCTCATTCAGCATGTTCTTGACTTCCCCTTTTGATAACCTCGGACTGCATGTTCTCTTCCTTTACAGAAGTGGTGCGAGATTCTTGTCAGGAGCATCATCAGATATCTAGCTTTTTCACACTTGTGTCTTGAGTGTATTTCCCTCTCGAAGATCACGAGTTTGAGACTGCCTGACAATGTTCAGCTTTTGCTAGCTGCCCCTGGACATTCAGCCTCGTGTTCTGAAAGAGACCAGAAATCCCAGGTCCGCATCTCTGGCCATTAGTTCTGACAATAAAGCTGGAGTAGTAAATAAAATATTTCTAGAAGAAATCCAAAGTATAATTTTTTTATTGCGTTTGTTTGCAGATGACTTCCTATTGCAGTTTGTCTGCTTGTTGAGGATAAACTCACCATCAAAGAGCTTAGGGAATGGGGGAGTTTTAGTCTTTCTTATGATTTTCAGTTACAGTTCTTAGTCAGGCTTGGCAGGAGAATTATACCAACACCAGGTGCTGGGAACATATTCACAGGATGGCTGAGAGAGGAGCAAACCTCACTTCTCAGACAGCATGCCTGTCACAGAATGCTGAAGAAAGCCAAGGCAGTGAATTAACTTCCCCATCTTATCTACCTGCCGGGAATGGCCACACCTACTATAAACTGGGTTTTCCCACATCGGTCAGACAATCTCCTGCAAGCTTGCCCAAGCATTTGCCTTAACTACTAACTCTTCACAAATGTGTCTGGAGCTCAGCCTTCAATTGTCAAGTTAACGCCCATATATCTAACCAGGATACTTCTTACATGGCTCCTCTCTTAACTTCTCCCAACAGCATTCTGAGGCAGGAATTTCTTATTCCATTTTATAGAGAGGCTGACTGAGAGACAGATGGCTCATTCATTTCTTTATAATAACATTGTACAAGTGGTGTAGATAGCAATTTGAGGGCACCTGATTTCATCTTTGAATTGTGATCCACATACCCGAAGCATCATTGTAATAGGATAATTTCTATTGGACAGCTAGTGTAGCTAAGAAATTTGGTCTTGTGGGAACCATAGCCACCACCCCTCCAATCTTTACTACCTCCCTTCCCTAGTAACTCCTTGGTCAATGCCCAACTATAAAGGACCGTAGCTCACCCATCCTCTCCCTGCTTTCTGCTCTCTTACCTTTCACATGTTCTGGTTTTGATCTTTGGCTCTGGAGCACAAGAACCCTGTTAAAATTAGTCCTTGGAAACTTTGTGTGTGTGTGCGTGCGTGCGTGCGTGCGTGCGTGTGTGTGTGTGTGTGTATCAGGCTCTGCCTTCCAGGGCTGGAAATACAGACATCTGCCATTTTTACCTGGTGTTTTTTTTTTATTTCCACTCATACAAACTTAACAAGTACACCGGTCCCCCCCTCCCTCCAACCCCCTATCCCCCTGTGCTCCCCTCCCCTCCCCCTTCCCTCCCCATCCCCCAGTGCCTCCCCCTCCCATCCCCGAAGCATCCTTTAATGTGCATGCCAAACTCTTCTCTGGGTCCTCCTCTCCGATGAGGTGCAAGGACCCAGTGGCATTTCCCAGAACCCTTTCCTGTGTTCCCGTTAAGCATAGGAACACTACTGTGGCTGTCAATCCCTTGCCTCCCATTACCTGGTGTTTTTACATGGAATCTGGGATCCACATCTGGGATCCTTTTGCATGGGAACAAAGGCTTTAATTCCCGAGACATCTCTCCAGCCTGTCCTTGGGAACTTTTCTAACAGGTGCAAGTTCTTAGTCATGTTCTAAGTGAATTTGTTCAGATGTGATACATGTTTCATTCCTACACACACTAAAGGCTGGAGCTCTGTTATATATAAAATTTTTTATAATTAGTGAGCATCTTCAGGCCCAGTGCACACTGGTTTGTTCTGTGTTGAATTCTTGCACCCTGATAATCCACAAAGTGCTCACATCACTGGAAATGCCTTTGAAAAGATCATTCACTTGCTGGTGAAAAGCACACAGTTTCCTCCTTTCTTACCCTAGAGACTTAGACAGACTATCTGTTCTGGGAGATTTTTCAAGGCTTTTACTTATGCAATCAACAAATGCTGCATGCTTCTATTTCTCTTGGAAAAAGTCAAGTTATGATCACCAAGGACAATAGATGCTATTAAAACAGCAATTTGGGCACTACAAAATTGTTATGTAAACCTTCAGGGACTTTAAAAAATTCTTCTAGGAAAAAAAAGAAGAAATGGAATTTTTCCTTTTTTCCCTATAGCTGTTAATCCCAGCACCCCTGACACACATCCATGGTATATTTTCAGTGAATTCGAACTCCTTCTACTTGGTTAAAAATAGAGTATGATAGGGTTATAATTTGTAGAGCGTCCAGAGGAGTAAAAATCAGCAGGAAAGAGAAAAAAAGTGCCTGTTTGTATCATTAAAAAAGAATTATTGAGGAAAATTCAGAAATATCTTACAGTAAAAGAGAAAGAGACCATTCCCATTTTTCAGCCCTAACCACTCACAAGTTAGTGTATATATCTTTCTAGAAATTTTAATTTGCCTAAGTAGATATTTCTACTTTAGACTTGTATTTCAGCAAAAACTAAAATCTATTCTGTATGATTTTCTTTTCCCCAGTGGAGTTGTGGATCTTAAGTCATGTCAGCATGTACAGATGTATATATTTTTCAAGTGCGGATATTCTTTTTTAAATTTATTTTGCGCACGTGTGTGTGTGTGTGTGTGTGTGTTAGAGGTCACTGTGTGTCCTTGTGGAATACTAAGAATGACTTTGGGAACATCCTGGGTTGCTTCTACCTCCTTTTTGCTTCACTCTAGGATTTCCCAGGCTCCGCCCACCAGGGCCAGAAGTACAGACTGCTGCCATTTCTGCCTGATGTTTTTATGTGGGACCTGGGATTGGAATTGCTGCTTACGAGGCAGAGTCTTAACCTCTGCGTCATCTCTCCAGCCCCAAGTATGGATGTTCTTAAAGACAAGAATTGGCAATCACTCAGCACCTCTGCCGTTGCTGGCTCCATGCATCACTTGAGCTGTCAACTGGTGTCATCCATGCAGACATCTTGGCTTGATAGGCCAAGATGGTGGTCACTTCAAAACCAAAGAAAATGTCCATGGTGAAGCCCTATGTCCTGTCACTCATGCTAGTGGCCATGACTTTGCATTTTACTTGTCTTAAGTACCACTTCACACAAATTCAGTTTTAAAGTATAATAGCTCCCTTCCCTGATTATATTAATTTCAAAATAAAGTGTGACTTCATTTCTTTTTTTCTTTTCCTCCAAGGGAAATTCTCCAGGGAAAGCACTTTTAGGGAGATTCCAAGGATCTACATCAGACCATTGAGCCACATTTAGCTGTTTAGTTGCTAGGTTGCTTGGAGTTAAAAAGTTTGAATATTTGAAGTGACCCCAGTGAGGCCTTATTTACATGCAGATAAGCTAGCTGGAGAAAGAAGACTCTTGAATTCAGCCCAATTACCAGCGATGAGCCAGTTATCAACTGGATGCAATCTAGTGCATTTTTATCAATGTTGATTTTAGTGGGTAGACATTTCTGTTTGTGGTAGGATCTTTTTGCTTTGCTTTGCTTTAAACACAAACTTTACAAACCAGATATGTTTTATCAAAAGATATTATTTAATCTGAAGACTTGTCAATCCAAGAACAGAATTCTGGAGTCAGATGCTAAGCAATGTTGAATTCATTGGTGTGTGTGTGTGTGTGTGAAAGAGAGTTAGGGAATCATCCGTTTGCTCTACCTTCTTAAACTTTGCTTTGTGGTTTCCCAGGCTCTGACTTCCAGAATTGGAATTGCAGACCCTGGTCATTTCTGCCCCACATTTTTACGTGGGAATCTGAAGATCTGAACTCAGGTCCTTCCGCTGAGCCACCTCTCTAATAGCCCTCCTTGTATATTCACTGAAGAACAGATATCGAAGGCACCGTACAGGAAAGTCACCTTTTCTTTGCTTGGATTTAAGAAAAGAAAGAAAATGTTTTAAAAGATCTGTTTCAGAATGGGTCAGTGGATAAGAGCGTTTGCTGCACGTGTATGAGGTGCTGGATTCAAATTTGAGCACTCACATAAAAAACTAGACATGGTGGCGTGCACCTGTAACATGAGTTGGCTCAGGGGCTACTTAACACATCCTAACACTGTGAGACTGTTTTCCTCCACAATGGTCCATTTTGGCCATTGTGCACTGTCATTTCTTAAAAGTACCTGCTTTACCCTGCAATAAATTGGGTCTGGTTTCTGTTTTGTGCTCTGTGTGTCTCATATGGATCTTTCTGAAGGAGACAAATACCAGGGAAGGGGCCAAGAAGAGGTCAGAGTGAAATCCAAATAATAAACTCATTTCTTTCAGCTCTACCTGTAGTTGGCTTTGGCTCAGACCACTGCCTGGCTGGGTTGCCCCGTAACTAAGTAGGGAGCTTTGTAAATATTTTTTTGCTGTTCACTTGATTTCATGACTTTAACATAAATAATAGACTCAAGCCAGCATCGTTAGGCTAAATCTCACCACCTTTGTCTTCCCTGTCAGTTTTTGAAGGCTGTGGGGGAATAAGTGACACACGGTTCCGCGGGAGAAGGTCTGAACGGGTGAGTTGGGCAGAGCAGCCTGGGGTCATAGTCTTCATGCCGCTTCTTTGGTGCCCAGCTGAACAGCTTATGAGCAAGAGTCCCAGAGAAAGAGTGTTGGGTACCAACTCTAGGGTTTTATCAAGAAATGGATTTATCACTCCAAATACCAAATATTTCACTATAAATGCTGATAATGTCGCCGGCAGGACAGGAAGCAGGCGGAAGTTTGGTTTTGGTCTAAGCTCCAAACTGGCAACCAGAACGTTGGAGACAATGTATATCACCTTTTACCTCCTTTTGGAATGGCGCTGACCGGCAACCAGCAATCTGGAAGGTTCAGTTTGACTTCAGAATCTTCTCGACTTATTCCAGAGTGTTTCCAGGGTCCCCTCCCTCCCTCTCCAAGGTTAACTGCTCTTACTTCTTTTCTCCCCAATTTAGTGTGATCTAGGTGGGCCTCTAACCACGTCACAGATAACGTAGTGTGAACTTCGGTCACACTTTCTAAGGGGATATTTGTGTTCAGTTGGGTCTTTAAGGAGAGCTATAAACGCTTATGCCTAGATGAGAGAACTTGGGGCACACAGGAGCCCTGAGAACTGAGCAGTTGGACCTGCTTGGGACACCTGTGTCCACGCACGGATTCTGCTGTCCTCAGGGGTGGAGCAGAAGCTGGGTAGCTTCACTGGTGTGAAAGCATCTAGGAGAGTGTCGGGTTCTGCACACTGTGGTAGATAAGATGCCCACCAGTGAGGCCCAAGACACCGCAGGCACCATCCTGCCCAAAGCATGATGACTTCAGGATGAATTCCAACTCTCTTCCTTGCCAATTGAGCAGATTACTTAACCTCAGCCACTGCATCCGTGAAACTCAGATAATAATAGCTGCCACCTCCTAGGACATGGCGATGAAGGTTGAATGAAAGACACAGACAGAGCCTGGGACAGCACCTTGTTCTCTATCAGGCACGCAAGTAAGCCATGAGCTGTTACCCTAGAGGGAGAAAGCCGACTAAGACGGTGCTTGCTATTTTCTCACTAAGTCTGAACAAACACTTGTCCTGTTTCCCACTGAGAGGAAGCGAGTGCACGCGTAGATGGGAGAGAAAAGGCGAGAGTTTCAGGAGCTCTAACCGGGTGTGTATCAGGCAGCTGCCTCCCTCCGCTCCGCTCAGGCAATTGCAGAGAGCTTGTGAGTGACACGTCTCCTACTCCTTAAAGGCTCAGTGCTGAAATAATGACACAGATGACAGGCTTTCAACCCCCCTCCCAATTTTCCTGCCTACGGAGTTAATCTAGGGCTTCTCTGTGTGCTGCACCTGATGAAGAATCCAAGATTCTAACAAAGGTGTTGAAAGTGGGTCACATTTTCCCATCCCAATGAGCATTGTGTTATAATCCAAATAACGCAAGGATTGCAGTCTTGGAAGATCAGATAGAAAACAAACAAAACCATGCTGTGTGTTGAGATTTTCAGGAGTTCTTCCAGTCCCTGTAATTTGAACTCAGGAAAAAAAAAAAGCAAACAGCCGCAGAGAGCTATTAAACATTTAGAAGGAGCTTTTTAATAAGAAGAATTTTTTCTTTTCTTTTTGAGACAGGGTCTCATCTGGCTGACCAAGAATGGCCTTGAATTTACTAAATAGCTGAGGATCATCTTGATTTCTGATGCTCCTGCCTCTGCTTCTCGAGGGGTTATAGACTTGCACCCCCACTCCTGGTTTATGCCAGGGCTTCATGTGTGCCAAGCAAGTGCTGTGCCAGCCACAGCACATCCCTAGGTTCTCAGAGATGAACTGGAAACAGCATTGCCTGGAGGTGGGTAAGATAGTTGATGGAGTAACTGAGCTCTCGGCATTGAACGTATGTGTTCAAATGCTGTACTTTCACTCAGCATCTCAGATTTCAACCTATATTCTTTAACCATTTCTAAGATGGAGTCTATCGTCACTCTAGATTTACCTCTGCCAACATTTCCTGAAATAGCTAAAATCACTCGAAATAACGCTAGGCATATACTATTCTGCTTACTCTCTGTCAAACCTGATTCCAAACTTTTTAGCTGTTTTGCATCTTTTGAGCTCTAATTTTATTTTAAATTTATAATTGGCCACTTGGATATTACATGGGCAGTTCATGTCCACAGAAATAGTACAAAGTTCAAGACTTACTATTATAAATCTGGCAATTTTTTTTTATCTTAGCAATGATAGCATTGGTTACTTATTAGTAAGAGGAGCTCACAGCAGCCATCCTTAGTGAATTCATGATCCTCCTGCCTCAGACTCCAAAGTGTCAGGATGGCAGGTGTGAACTCCCACACCCAGTTTACCATTTCATCTGTGTCCTAATCAGATCCGTCTTCTTGTTTCTCTTACTGGTATAAATATGGGGTCCAAGTCCCCTCTCCACCTTACCTCGCAGCCACCGAACTACCCTTTTCATGACGCTGCACTTTGACCACTGAGACTTTCCTCCTGCCTCCCGACTTTCAAGTTGCCCCTGGAATCCAACATATATGAAAAGTCAAGCTGCTCCAACATTTCATCATGGAAATCTTCAGATTAAAGGCAATGTTGAAACAATTTTGCAGCGAGCATTCACATTACCTCCCAGCTGGGTTCTGCTACTAACATTTAACCTAAGCTCACTGTACCATCCATCTGTCCATCTATCCATCCCTCTATGTATCTTAATTTTAAAGAAATTGTAGATTTTAGGGTTTTTCCTTTTAAATTCTTTGACATTATAAATCACTAACTACAGCTCAAGATTTTTTTGGGGTCTTTCTTTTCTTTCTCCCTTCCTTCCTTCCTTCCTTCCTTCCTTCCTTCCTTCCTTCCTTCCTTCCTTCCTTCCTTCCTTCCTTCCTTCCTTCCTTCCTTCCTTCCTTCCCCTCTGTTCTTTCTCTTTCTCCCTCTCTTCTTTCTTTCTTACTAGCACCTTTGCTATACCACAGCCAGCCAAAAAACATTACTCTTCCAATCCATTGCACGACTCACTCATTCTTTAGATGTCAACTTAAATGTTGTTACCTCTGTGGAGAACACCCCTGTTCAGCAAGGCTAAATCCCCCCGGGGCCATGTCACACAACTGGTACAGTCAGTGTGTAAATCCATGCAGGTAAGCAATCAACCCCAAACCTAACAATTTTTAAAACACACACCTTCCTTTGGAATTTCATTGCATTGTTGCTTTTTGCCTTTTCTTTCTTATACAACATTCACTGTCCTAATTTTTTCCCCTTTGTCTTTCTTGTTCTTTAAAATACTCCCTACCAAGATGAGGCTAATTTTTAAGTCTAGTGAAAATACTGTTGGTGCTCCACGCGACGTCGCCTCTTTATAGCACTTGGCCTGCTGCGTATTTCCTGCCTTGGAACGCTGCGCTTGGAGATCTAAGCAAGCTTACCCGTGGCTGTCTACACACTGCTGGCCTCGCATCCTTTTCTTTTCTTTAACAGTTTTGATTAATAAATGTTGTTCTCTCCATACACAGGCATAGTACACTGCGATTGCTCTCCCCCCACCCTCTCTGTCTCCCTCCCACGCATCCTGCTAGACCCCCTTCTTCCCCCTTGTCTTGAACCCACACTTGATAGTTTGGGCTTTGTCTTGTGTCCCATTGGGTTACAACAGGCCCTCCATTGTGATGGTAGATTCCCAGTGTATGAACAACGGCGTCAGGGCCCCACAATCTTGATCTGCGCCCTTCTGCGCATTCTTCTGATTGGTTTCTAAGGTTCTTCCTCCCTGATCTCATTCTGTCCTCTTGGATATTGTCCCGCGAGGGCCCTGTTATGTCTGTAGCTTAGACTACTACTTTCATGCCAATCACTCTTCAGCTAGATCCCCAATCCAAATCCAGACATGTTCTCTGAAGATGGGCCACAGTGAGCTATGCGTCCCCGTCTTCAGACTGTGGAGCCTCCGTCCTTGCGTCTGACTCACGTTTGATCACTAGAACGATGCGAAAGTGACACCAAGCTGAGTCTCTTGCAGCTTCTGCCTGGACCTCCTGAAGTATTTGTGTACATCTTGGTTGTGTGATGCCACCAGCAGAGGCCATAATAGAGCAACAAGCTCGGGGCTGGAGAGGTTGCTCAGGGGTTAAGCCTCTGCCTTGCAGATGGATGGTCCTGAGTTCGGATCCTAGACCCCATGTATAGACGCCGGGCAGAAGCGGGGGCGGCCTGCGTTTCTGGTCCTGGTAGGGCCGAGCCTGTGAATCCCAGAGCAGAGTAAACAAGGAGGAGGTGGAGGCGTCCATGGTGGTTTCCGAATTCGCCCGTGGTTCTACATACACACACACACACACACACACACACACACACACACACACACACACAATTGCATAAAAAAAAAATAGAGCAACAAGTTCAGCTGAATTTCTGCCCAGCAACTGTGGCCCCGGCCATCCATGTGACTAAACCATCCCATATATGCAAACTAAATGAGCCTTTATGTGACTGCTACAGAAACTGTATGAAGTCCCAAGTCATAATTGCTCAGCTGGCCGCAGTCGACTCACAGAACCCTAAGAAGTAATCATGGCATATTGCTTTAACTCTGGACCATGAAGCCGTTTCACATGCATCAATGGATAACTAAGGTAAGCACATCCAATGTCATGGTCTTGAAGAGAACAACCTTTCTCTCCTAATGAAGTAAAATAATACGGAAAATATTTCCAGTCTGCTGGGAGAGGTGTGAAAGAGAGTGAAGAAGGTTAGTATTTCTTGGAGAACACTTTTATGTTAGTTTTATGAAGGACCATGTCAGAGCATCTTGTTGTGTGACATGCTAGTCATGATTATTTTCTGTCTTCCCAAACCATGGAAAGCTATAGAAACAGTAATAAAATCTGCATGTTGATCCCACTACCATTCTTGCATTTGGCTCACTTCCCTGTGGAAGGTGACATTTGCCAAGGGCTGGCAGTACTACTTGAATTTCTCTGGGAAAACTGAAGGCTCCTATCAATCCTGGAGAACAAACAAACAAGCTGCCTTCCCTCTCCAGGAAGTAACAGCCGCCTGGCTGTAACTCACGCCAAAGGAACTGGCTGAGGTAGGCGCCCTGGGGTTGCTGCCTGCCTGGCGTATGACTCAGGGAACTCACTGGAACGGGGGTGCTGAGATAAAGAACTTGACTCCTTGAGGCTTGAGACCATTCTCACCAGGGGAGAGAAGAAAATTGGAGCGAAGAGGGGAGGACAGGGGAGAGGAGGAAAGATCTTTCAAATTATACTTTCAAGGAGATGTCATGAATAACGATGCTTTTCCAGGTTGTAGAAGAAGCATATGGATATCCCCTGCATCAAGAAATAATGTCATTTGCTTTTTCTGAAAAGACTTGTATGGATAGTCTCTTTGTGGTATCCCTCAGCCCTGGAGCTGGATAAAGGCAGAAATGAAGTCCTACTACTTGCAAAGAGTGGCAACACCTCTTTACTGGTGGCTACAGCTTTTGTCCCAGCTGTGTCCAAGTGAATGTGATGTAGGGATGTAGGAGCTAAAGCTCACACTGTGGTCTCCATACTAGCGACACTGGGTCCCACCAGCAAGCTCAGCTCCAAGTCTTCATGAGTAACAACAGGCTTCTCCTCAGAGGAGGAATTAGCCTTGAAGATACTACTAGGAGTTCACTGGAAAGAGCTCCACGTATAAAAGAAAGCTATATATTTTATAAGTGTTTTGCTTAAATATGTGAGCATGCGTTTGCAGTTTCACAACACATATGTGCTGAGCAGCCAGTTTCACCGAAGGGACAGGAACTGTTTCTTACTTATTTTCCTATTGACAATACCTAGTGTATAGCAGGGGCTGCGAGCTGTGTACAGTGCTAGTTCCCTTAGCTTGGCCAAGTTCACGGTACCAACGATGTGTGGACTGTGGAGTAGACCTTCTTGGTTCCTCTTTCATGGGTCTTTACACTTTTGAATTTGTCTCAGATCTGCAGAACCAGACTGTTTAGTCGGTAGTACAGTAATATTTAGAGTGTCAACATTACTTAGTGACACTCTTTGTGACTAAGCGGTTAAGGCTGAACTTTAGGAAAGACAGTGGCCAACAATCCATGTTGGAGAAAACACTGGCGTCATCTGAAAATCCCTGGAGTTGCGGCATGCCACTGCACCCTTCTTGCTGTTCAGCTATTTGTTTAGCGCCAACATTCCCTAAGCTCCGGGTGGGGGTACAGTTCCGAGAAATACAGCCAGCTGTGTTCTCCACCGAAAGCCTCTCATATTTTAAGTGGACATGCAATTTCACACATGCAAATGCTGAATTATTGTACATAGGGCAAAATGACTTCTGTGGGTGACATCTTTCAACAATCACAAGCACAGTCCTGCCCAAATACTTGGCTATGTCACATTGCCTTCTGTCGCAGCAAAGAAAAGGGAATGCAGAAAGATTGTCAAAACATCTTGGAATGAGTGGTATGTTTTCCTTCTTTTCATGTGTGATGTGTGGGTCTTTGGACATGTTGGCTCCTGTTCTTCTCATGTCCTTCTAGCCTAAATGTAATTAAAAATGCTTTAAATATTAATTGAGAGAGAGAGAGAGAATTTGTTGCCTGCTTTCCTTTGTAGCACAATGTGGTTATTGCATTTATGCTAATTTCTATCATTGCATTACGATTTCATTTTCTCTGTATTCCCTCTTTCCCACTAAACTAAGTTCTGAGTTTGTAGGCATCATAGCTGTTGTTCGCTAATACACAATCTGGTACCGTACCTGCTTAATGCATGCATAAATGAATGAATGAGTGTCAGAACCAACATTAGGGTAGAATTTTCAAGTATTGTTTAATTACTGTATGTTATAAACCCCTGACTTCTGAATGCTTTATACAGCTCCAGTTCTGTGGGCCTGTAAATGGCATAGAGTTGAAGTGATGCATTTTTTAAAATAATGTCTCAGTTAAACTTAAAGATTTACCTCTCACTGCAGAGTGAAAGTACCTATGATAGGAAAGTCCTAGGTTTGATCCTTGTAAATGCAAATTAGCTTCTCTTCTGAACTCTTGTCTTAAATTGGGCTGAATCGCCAACAGCTGGTTTTGAACTTTGTTCCATTCATTAGGCTGGGTGAATAGTTGAGATAGACATTTCAAACTATTGAGACTTCACTGTTGAGACAAAGCTTCTTTAAGAAAATATTTTCTATTATTCATTGGCAGTTCCATATACACATTCAATACATCTTGAGCATATCAACCCCACACTACCCCTTTCACTTCCCCTGAGTTCCCAACACATTTTTCCTCCTTCTGGTGGTTTTACATTTTGTTTTGACTTAAAAGAAAAAAGCCCACTGAGTCCAGTTAGTGCTGTGGCATGCGCACTGATGTGGGGGCAATCTATCCCCACTGGGGTGGGGGCAATCTACCAGCAACCACAGAAGACAAATGGCTCCCCTTTTTCCCGCAGCTATTAACTGCCAGTGGCCCCTCAACAAGCGATGGGGCCTCGTGACAGCCCCATCCGTGCTGAAATATTGTCTGGCTGCATCTTGTGCTGCTGTGTGCATGTAGCTGCAGCTGCATGGAGTTCATGAGTGCTGTAGCCATGCTGTCTCTGGAAGTCAGCATTTCATTTCTCCCCATCTTCCTGCTCCTGCAGTCTGTCCTCATCCCTCTTCCCCTCTTCCACACTTGGGGGGTTGATTAAAGCTGGGCTCTTATGTATTAACCACTGCTTACTGCCAAAAAAAAAGAAAAAAAACCTTCTCTAACCAAGTGCTGAGAGCGCACTAATGTATAGGTATAAATGTAAATATTTAGAAGGCAGTTTGATAACTATCAAAACAATAGTGATGGGTTTCCTACTAGGGCCTGTGACCTCTCCAGCTATGGGTTTTTGACCAGATATAAATTCCTTTTTGGAAACAGACCTCAAGGCCAATCAGGAAGTGACTGGTTACCTCAATGGTATTTGTATGATTATTTCACCAGTAGGCACATTTTGCCTGGCAGATCAGTGTTGCAACATGCAGGGCCTAGTGTTAGGCAGGAACATTGAGGACGCAAAGCTTCTCAAACTTTGGGACGCCCATGTAGAGCTTAGTAACTGAATGTTCGTAGTCACAAAAAAATTGGCAGCAGCAAAAAGTTTCTGAATGTGCAAAGATCAATGATTACTGTAAGCTAAATGTTTAATGAATCTGAGGAGTTTTTCACAATGTTTGCTCATGTCACATTTCATAACTTCACTATAGTCTCGGTGCACATGACATGTATATTTGGTGCCATGCATGCTGTCATGCCATGAAACATTATTAGCATTGCCTGGCACACTTTGGCTCAGAAGAGAGACGTTAAGAACTGAAATGTTTTCACAAAGTTTTTTATTCTGGTAGAAACACAATGATTGAGTTACAGAAAGCAAAGATAATATATTGCTCACTGGTGTCCTTTTTTTGGTAAGTAAGCAATCAAGTTAAAATATCCTTGGGTGGTATTGTTTTAGACACACAAGTATATACATTGCATTAATATACAATTATTATGCAATTTAATAAGTAATAAATTTATATGTATACCAAAGAAATCTCCTAAAATAAGTTTCTTTAGGATTTATTATCAACAAATAATTGACTTGCATGTCTATTTTGCATATGTATGCATGGAGGTTCATACAAGAAATCTTAAGTGAGAAGTGATTGAGAATGGAAAAAATTTTAAAGTGTTTTGGACTGTAAGATGGGGTATGAGTAATTTACATAAACTGTGAATATAATCCTTGAGACATATGATCCTTAAATTCTTTTTCCACCAAAAATCAGGCCAAAATCTGTGCAAAGGTCAGGAAAGATGCTGCAGAGACCCAGCAGCAGAAGGACAGGCTTAAAGACCTGCAGATTTTAATCTTAAATAAACACATTTTATTCCAGAGACCAAAAGAGCTACAAACTCCAATTGAGTCTTTGTTTTTGAAATATCCTTCTTGAAGCTCATCGAAATAGATTTCAATTTAGCTTCGTAAATCCAGTTTTTGCTATGTTAATTGTTAGAGACTTTATTTGGAAAAAAATAAGCTCCAAACTCGGACTTGTTGGTCATTATGAAAGGATTTCTTTTCCATGTTGAAGCCTAGCAGCTTCGAAGCATGCTATTCCCGCCTGTTGTGGGATGCCCTTCCTAGAATCTTGAGGAGGAGGATGAATCATAAGAGGAGAATGGACCCCTTAGACAGAGAGCACTAAGGGCTGACCCTCAGGAAATTCAGCTCATAAGAAACGCTGCATAGTGATTTACATCCATAATTCCAACGCTCTGGAGGTTGAAGTTGACAAGTTTGTACTATAAAACAAGTCCCTCTTTTAAGAAAGTTTAATCGCATCCAGCTGAAGGGACATTCATTAAGAAATAAACTTTCCATCCTTGTCTGACTGGTTCAGTCAAACTGTCTGTTAACATAGGAGAAATCAATTTTATTTATTAAAATCATATGATTGCTCTTGGATATCATTTAGGGTCTACAGTTCAATATAGGGGATCATATGAATATGATTCCTTTATTAAATGGGAAGATGGAATATATGCTTCTATAAAGAAGTCACACTCTGCATGAAAGGTTATATAGTCCTTAGACCCAACCCTTGATTGACAGCTGGAGAAAGATTAGTTCTCCACTAGAAAGAGTAAATATGGGCTCTGATTTTGGTTCCTTCTTTGACCAAGATTACAGTTCGGGAAATTGACTTCTATGCTTGGTATTTTCTGCTTTCATTTTTTGGAGTGCGAAATGAAAACTACGATCTCTGCCCGTCGTTCTCATCTGGACGATGTAAGGTTCAAATGAGCTGAGGTTTATGGAAACGTAACAAATTACAACACTCCTGCATTAATCCTTCTTATTGTGATTCTTTTTTCCCCTCTGTTTCATCGATACTCTCATGGGCTTTTTCTTTTCTATTTCCCATCTGAGCTTGTGAAATATCTTAAATTTCTGTCATTGTGCGTGACTATTGTGTGTATGCATTATCAAGTCTCATCAAGCCAAGAAGTAACTAAACACAGATAAATGGGATCCTGATCACTCATCCAACATTTCATTCCGAGATATCAGCATTCAAGGACGGGAGATAGTCTAACGGCTGGACCTGCTTCACAGAGACGTGCCTGACACCCTCAAATAACAGTGGAGGGAACTGAGTTTTTACCATTGGAGACTTTTTCAACAAATGCTTTGAGGAGTCCACCCTGCACTGGAGGCCTTGATGTCAACGGAAAGGCGGGGCTCTCGGTCCTTTGCTGACCTTTACTGGTACTTCTTGGCATTCACCAGCCATTCGTCTCCTGTCTTCAGTTTCCTCCTCTATTGCTGTCTTTGGGAGTTCTGAGAGTGAGCCGCTGATAGAGGCCAAGCTGAATGCTGAGGGAGGTGGAGTTGTCTTACTGGCTTAATTGTTTTCTTCCTCTAACCAGTAGGGAAGGGACTGGAAAGGGAGCTTCCAGATTTGGACCTTGTGGGGGTATTCATGGGGGCGGAGCCAGGAAGTATGGGCCAAAGAACTTTTGTGAAGTGATGGAAATCTCACATCTGCCTAAGAGCAGGCTGTAATGGTTACTCTTAATTATTGCTGTGAGAGAGCACCCAAAGTCAAACAACTTAAGGGAGAAAAGGAGATTTATTCAGCTTACGGTTCCAAAGGGGAGAAACAGTCTTTCAAGGCGGAAGTGACATGGCTGGTGTCTGAAGCTGGAGGAGGCTAAGTCACTGCAAACGTCTCTGGGGAGTCTCTCTCCTTCTGGGTCTTCTGTTGTTTCTTTTATCTGGCCCGCTACTGGGCAGTTCCAATCAGATCTAGGGCTAGTCTTTGTATGGTAAATGTATTAATCCAGATACTCTCTTCAGGTGGTCTCACAGCTGATCTTAGTTAATGCCACGTGCAGTCAAGTTGACACCCAGGATTAACCATCACATAAGGCAATGTTTGTACCCTGGAAGACTTGACCCTTTTCTTCATTCTGATTTCATCATTTCACCCCTGAGTGTGGTTTCTTACTTTACTATGACACTTTAAAAATCAGATAAATGCACTGTTTAATTAGAAGATAGGGTGGAAGAAAGTGCAAGAAATAGTCTTCAAGAGAAGACTTGAAATAAACCTAAGGAACCCTGAGAAGGAGAGAACATTACGCATTGAGTTCATGAGGGTGACTGCTGGGTATCCAGCCTTCACATTTATGAAGCAACTTGAGACAGTCCTGCAAAGAGAGTTCTATGACTCTGAAACTGAAGCCCAGAGAAAGAAAGTGACTTCTCCGAAGTCAGAGAATGACTTTGCTCAAAATCAGCTTTGAGCTGTGCATGGCGTGAATTATTGAAAATGCTTCTTCAGTTCTGTTCTGCACTCAGCAGGCTTGGCACATTTACTCTATCTGCAGAGAATGGTTTCTCCTTGGGAATGAGAAAGCCCACTGAGATGCACCTGACATCGCTGGTATTATTAGAAGATATTGTTTGTAGGAGGAGCGGACAATGATTGTGCCACAGAGGCTTCCATCCCCCATACAGAGAGGCTCCTTGGACTCCTCCCTCCTGCTAAGCATACAAATCTCGCGAGATGGGGCTGGAGAGGTGGCTCAAGGGTTAAGCCTCTGCCTTGCAGGCAGAAAGTCCCGAGTTCGGATCCGGACCTCACGTATAGACGCCGGGTGGAAGCCGGGCGGCCTGCGTTTCCAGTCCTGATAGGGCGGAGCCTGTGAATCCTGGGGCAGAGTAAACAAGGAGGAGGTGGAGGTGTCCATGGTGGTTCCCGAATTCGCCTGTGGTTCTACACACACACACACACACACACGCACACACACACACGCACACACACACGCACACACACACGCACACACACATACACACGTGCATACACACACGCACACACACACGCACACGCATACACACATGCACACACATACACACATACATATACACACGTGCACACACACACAATTGAATAAATAATAATAATAATAAAAAAATAAAAAAAATCTCGCGAGACCACAAATCTTGTGAGACTACACCTTCTCCAGAGCAAAGACATTTGGTGCTGTTAAACCGCCTAGCTGAGAGGACCAATCTGGACAGGACAACTCAGCCAAGACTCACGCTGGGGCTTATGGGATGTCGGTGGGGTATATAAGCAGCCTGATACCTAAAATAAATGAGCCGCAAGCCTGAGAGCCTGCAAGCCTGAGAGCCTGCAAGCCTGAGAGCCTGCTTTGCCACTCGCCTGACTCCCGGAGTCTGTGCTGTTGACTCTGTGCCAGCTTATCCCCGCCCCCAAGGGTCTCCGTGGGCCCCTGCTACACTGTTACATTGTTACAATTATTGAAGCATGGGCATTTAGACTCAAGCATCAGCATTTCTTGTGTGAATGGGTGACCAGTGCCTGCATATATATGGGTACACATGCATGTGGAAGTCGGGATAACTTTAGATGGTGGTCTCCCTTTGACTATGTTTTCTTGAGACAGGGTCACATATTGACCTGAACTTGCTGATACCGTCAGGCTGGTTGACGACCGAACCTCAGGGATTTGCCTAGTGCTGGGATTCCAAGCATCACCCTACATGGATTCTTCAAAAGTAGGTTCTGGGGATCAAGCTCAGGTCCTCTTGCTTGTGCAGCAAGAACTTTAGCAACTGTGTTATCCCCTTAGTTCGATGTGTGAGATTCCTATTGTTGCTTGTGGTAGTTACTGGGGCTGGCTTGCCACTAAACTTGCTTACTTAGGAAACTCTCATAGATATGGGTGTCAATTGATGGTTGGGCAGATTTGTAAAGTATTAATAGTTGAGTTAAACTCTGCTAGCCCATGGTGAGTGGGACTAGTCCCTAGGCAGGTGAATAAAGCAGAGGGAACTGGTTGAGTAAATTGGCAACCTTTGGTAGAACTAGCCAGACGTGCTGGTCTGGCAAGTAGGGACAAAGCATCCCTCTCTCAGCAGTGCTGTGGATGAGTGGATATGGTGTGGCCAGTTCCCTCAGCCTCGGGTTGGTGTGGGCTCTCCTGCCAAGATGGATTAGGAACTGTTAACAGATTATCATACGTGTCATAGTCAGGCACAGGTGTCAACTTGACAGTTGAGGGTTTGAGCTCTGGGCACAGTTGTAGAGAAATTAATGGTTGAGTTGGGTCCAGAGCAGACCTGAAGGAGATTGTCTAGCTGATGGGGAGGGCCCAACCCATGGTGGGTGGGATTAGGTCCTGGAATAAAGTACAAAAGCTGGTTGAGAGATATGGCATCCTTGTGTACACTTGGCCAGACATGCTGGTCTGGCAAGTAAGGATCATCCCTCTCTCAGCCATTACGCGGTGATGGTGTGGCCAGTTATTTGCTTGGTACTTGCTCTTGGCCCTGGTACTTGCTCTCCCATCAAGCTGGACTAAGGAAATAAACCTCTTGTTCCCTTAAGCCATTTGATAGTCATTTATCAGCAATCATGCAAGCGAACTGCAACAGTACCAGAATAAAACCCCCTGTTCCCTATAAAAGCCATTTAGTCATGAATTTATCAGCAACAATGCAGAGTAACTGCAACAGAAGCATTGGTAGGAACAAAGAGAAGATTCTGGAAGAATGTCCAAGTGAGAGTAGGCTACCTACTTCCTAGAGCCACATCTTTTGGAGTCTGCCTGATTTTATAAACATATAGAATATCAGAACTGGAGATGTTGGAAATAGACATTCCCTCTGCTCAGCCTAGATTGGGGGAAAACAAGGGCAAGAGTTCACTCTGACCTTTCCCATCCTCTGTGTTGAGGATTTTCTTGTCTGCAACATTAGCACATGATGAAGCTATTTAAATAAGTCCCGAATCTGTAATTTATGAACCCAAGAAAAGGGCATTTGTCAATTGAATCATCCTAGAAGCATACGTCAAAGTTAAGGAGGGAAAATTTTCTCCTAAAAATTCTGTCCTAGGTTATTTAAGGTGGCAACATCTGTCTGCTTTGAAGAGATTTATACACGCGTTGCTGATCCCTGGCCGAGTTCTCTTGGCCTTAGTGAACTCGGAAGTATGTTCTGCTGGATGGCTAGTTCCCATCAAGGGTAAAACAGAAAATAGGAAACCCTCGGTTGCTGACTGTGAGATAAACTTGCTTAAACTGTCTGCCAAGGCAGCGATCATATGAAACTCCACATGACTAACTAGAAATAATTGGAGCTTAAAAGATGTCAGGGTCGATGAGTAAGATTCTTTCACCCTGGATCCAGTTAAAGCAAATTCACCCACTCACAAGCTCTTAAATCCCATTTTCATTTCACTTGTCCCGATGTGGCAAATCGAATGTGTTCTTTAACACAGAAATGTCAGCTTTTATTGACGACAACTGGCTGCCTATTTTTTCTGCTTTTAATTGTCCCATTGTTTCTATATTCTTATTCATTCTACATTCATCTATGAGGCCTACTGTGTGCTGGGTAGACATGGTAGAAGAAATAACACTTCTTTCAATTTCTGATCTTCTGGTGTCATGATAATTCTCCCTTTTCCAAAACCTACTCATCATTGACTGTAATTTCCTCCAATAGATATGACCTGTTGTAAGCTGGTGAGATTGCTTAGTGGTCAGCCCGGTGCCTGTTTGAAAACCTAGTAATCGAGTTCAAGCCTCAGAAGCCCATGTGGTGGAGGGAAAGAACTGACTTCCAATTCCCACCTGTGCACTATAGCCTGTATGCATGTCCTTTCTCTCCTTTCTCCTTTCTTCATGAATAAATAAAATATTAGAAAGATACGACATGCTATTTTGTACTGTAGCAACTTGAAAACATATTTTATACTATTGTTTGTGATGGTTAGTATTAATTTGCCAACCTGGCACCCAGAGGGTAGACTTCAGGCTACCTGAGAGGGAGTTTGTATGTTAAGATTGTCCTCTGCGCATACCTGTGAAGGATTGTGATGGTTACGTTAATTGATGTAGGGAGAGCCAGCACACCTGGGCAGGGCCATTCATTGGGAAGGGGCCAGGATCGTATAAAGATGGGGAGAGTGAGGCGAGTTCTAGCAAGCAGGCATGTGCTACTCCCTCGCTTTTTACTCTGGTTGTAGATGTGAGTTCTTCTTGGCTCCTGCTCTAGCGACTTCTCTGCCATATAAGCTGTATCCTGGAATTACTAATCCAATTAAACCTCTTTATCCACAAGTTGCTTGGGTCAAATGTTTTATTTAGGATGTGCAATGAAATTAGAATATGATTCAAAACCAAAACAGCTACTTGACAAATATTTGTATGTCCCGCAGTACTTCAAGTAGTCTAGGTAAAGTTGTTCTCAGAATGAGAGAATGGATGAATATTTGTTGAGTTGGGCAGCAAATTATTATAAAAATAAACAGCCCCACATTTCTGTTACCTATGACACATGCTTTATTTCTTACTTATGTTACTGTTCACATTGACATATAGTTCTGTTCCTGTAATGGACTCTTAACTATTGCTGTGAAAGAACAGCCAAAGTTAAATAACTTAAGGGAGAAAAGGAAATTTATTCACCTTAGGGTTCCAGAGGGGAAATACAGTCTTTCATGGAAGAGGTGATATGGCTGGTGGCTGAAGCTGTAGCAGGCCAAGTCACGGCAGACATCCACGTGGCTGGAGGATTCCTGGAGAGTCTCTCTTCTTCCTAGTCTCCTGTTTTTGGTGCCTTTTATCTGGTCCACTACTTGGAGGTTCCAATGAGATCTAGAAAGGCTCAATGGGATCTAGGGCTGGTCTTATATTGTAATGTATTGATCTGGATAATCTCTTCAGCTGATTTTAGTTAATACCAGGTGTGTCAAGTTGACATCCAGGTTTAACTATCACATTTCCTCTTCTCCATTCTTTGATCTGGACAGGAGGAACAGCTACTAACCAGCCTTTTGGTAGAGTACAATAAAGGCAACAGAAATATGTGGTGGGTTGGAAGTAGACTATATTACACCTGCTCAAAACCCATTGGCCAAACTCAGTCATGTACAGTTACGAGGGGGCAGACAAGACATTCTCCCATGAGGAAGACAGAGAACACCTGGAGATCAAGATCTGCCAGAAAAGTCATTTCAGTTTTAAGCACTTTAAAGTACAGCTAGGAAGCCAACTACACACAAACAATTGCATCTTGTTAGCATTGGCAAAAGCATCATGTGATAGAGATAAGAGGAGGAAGCGTTTTTAACACAACTGAAAAAAATGGTGTGGAAAGTCCACTTCGGAAATTTTATTTGTGTGTGTGTGTGCGTGCGTGTGTGTGTGTGTGTGTGTGAGTGTGTGTGCACTGTATGTCCCTGTGGAGGCTTAAGGGTGACTTTGGGAATTACCTTGGAATGCTTCTAGCTCCTCCTTGCTGTGCTCTGGGATTTCCCAGGTTCCACTCATTAGGGGTGGAAGTGCAGACCGCCTGCCCACGGGTTTCCCCCTGGCATTTTTACATGGGACCTGGGATCTGACCTCAGAATCTTTTGTTTGTGAGGCATTTCTCCAGCCCCCAAAAGTCCACTTTTGATGGAAGATAAACTACCACATAAAATGAAGGAATGTGGCATCTACTCATAAAATAATATCAGTCTCTTCTATTCCAAACCAAGGAGTTCCGAATCTATTCATTAAGTAATACCAAAGTCCATTCCACCCTAAAATAAGGTGGATGTGCTGAAGAGAAGTCCAAAGTACTTATAAGGCTTCCTGAAGAGTCGAGGCAGGAAGTAGGAAAGCCAGGGTGATGACAGGCATGAGCAGGACGGAACACATATGGCAACGGGCAAAGGAAATCAACAGAGGTTGAAAACTGATCAGCATGCAAAGATTGAGAGCTCAAGAAAGGGAAAACCAATAGACAAGGGGTGGGTCTACTAAGCGAACTGGAAGAATTAGAGAGCTGGCTTGTGGAATAGGAAAATCATTTTTTTTTTTTTTTTTTTTTTTGTCTTAGCTGTGTTGACTTCGAGGAATTTCAGACAGTGCTGCTGGGTCTGCTTATGGATCGATGGGGACGGAGCTTAGCAGTGTGGTTGTGATCGATGAGGCAATGATGCAGAACAATGTCTGCAGCTGAGAGTCCCCCAGAGGCTGCGGAAGGTAGGGTTCCAGGGTGTGTCATCCACGTGGAGGACATGAGATATAGTTAAGCGGTCAAGACGACAGTGGATGGGGAGAAAACCAACGGTACTGAGGATCCGATGCCTCGACACTAACCACAAACACCTGAGAGGAAGTTTCCATCTAAGCGCCTCTCGTTTTAGCCTTAGAAAAGATCGCGACACCCAAACAACGCCCAGCCTAGTACGGTGGAGGAGTGGTGAAACAGACATCAGCAGCCAACCAGAGTGCAGAGTACCTGTGACCCTGAAATGCCCAGCTGGAATCTGGCCCCCCAAATCTCCTCCAATCCTAAGGCAGAAAGAACCTTGCCAGAGAGGGGGCGGTAAGATTGTAAGAGCCTAAAGGTGGGGAGCTCTACTGCTCGCCAGACATTCTCCACTCAAGGTAGGGCTGCTACATTCAGGAACTCACTGCAGTGAGATTTATCCTCACCAGACTGGCACTATGACTGACAAATCAATATTCTCCCATAGACTAGTGAGGAACTCAGGAGAAATAATTACGTGGCAGGTGAAACTTTAGGCGCCAGAGCTAGATAGGGAGAGTCAAGTGTCCCTATTAGGGGGGTCTACCCAAGGAAGGGCCCCATATCTTCAACGGAGACCTGAACCCATACTAATGCAGACAACCTGAAGATAGCCCTGGAGTTCACATAAGCAGACAGGCAGAGAGTGGGAGTGAGAGGGATGGATTGGAAAAGGGAAGGGAGGGTAGGAGAGAAAGGGGGAAGGAAGGGAGGGTAGGAGAGAAAAGGGAAAGGAAGGGAGGGAGAAGGCAGGAGGCCAGGAACAACCACTCATTATGTTTGTAAAACTAGAAAAATAAAAATGAAAAAAGAGATGCAGTTAAGTCAGGGAGAGAGACTGACAAAGACTCACAGGAAGGACAGAAGATCATGCAGGGTCCACTAGACAGAACCAGACAGACATTAAGGAGAAGGGGAAGGTCCCTAGTGACAAATATTCCGGGAAGTTTCAAAGGGATCAGGAAGCAGAAGGTGGCATTAGACAGAGCAGGGGTCAGGCGTGGCAAGCTGCTCTTTGCAGTTATCCGGCAATGAAGATCACAGAGATGGAATGGTGGGGCATGTTTGCCAGAGTATGGCGAGCTCACCCTAGAAGGAAGGCTGACCCGAGCTACAAGGGGTAGCAGGAAGAAACTCCCACTAAAGTCAGAGTGAGAAGGAATGATTTACGGTTACTCTTACCAGAGGCTAAGAAGTGTGTTCGCTCTTGAGACTGAAAACATTACAGTTGGTTACTCAAAAACCAGAGAATTTTGTTTCTTTTCTTTTTCTTTTTTTTGGCATGTGTGCAGGTGCCAGTGTATGTGCGCGCGCATGTGTGTAGAAGAGGACACTGTGTGTGTCTGTGGAGGCCCCAAGGGTGTCTTTGGGAATCATCCTGGATTTCCGGCTTCCTTTATTGCTTCACTCAGGGATTTCCCAGGATTCACCTTTCAAGATTGGAAGTTCAGTCCACGTCCATTTCTGCCTGTTGTTTTTATGTGGTACTTGGGATTCGAACTTAGGTCCTTCTGTTTTCAAGGAAGAGGCTTAACCCCAGTGCCATCTCTCAGCCCAGAGTACCGATTTTTACTTTTCTTGCTTGACACTTACATACACAAATGCAGTGAATTTATGTCATTTTCACCCTTTCCTGTCCCCTCTCTCCCACCCACTACATACTTTCTCCTTTCCAGAGTAGCTTTTTAAAAACAAAACCATGAACGCGCAATCAAAAGAAGTAGCCAGATTTTTACATATAATAACTAGAAATTGGAGAATGTGTTATTTGGCTTTGGAAACAATGATGTTAGGAAAAACAGTTTGCAACTTGGAGCTTGTCAAGTGTCCTTTCTGTGGGAGGACAGCATGCTAGACCATTTAAGATGGTATCTTCAAGCCTTTTGTCCCCCATTGGTTTGAAATAGCTGGTGTTTCTGCAAACATGACCAGGATGTTTGCAACCCACAAGCCTCAGGAGAAAACCGGACCCAGGCAGAACACAACTCCACGCTTGGTTACTATTTGCGATGTGGGTTCAATATCCTTGAGAACAGGAATGGTTGGGGTACTTAGCAACGCAAACAAAGCAAACAACAAAAGGGGATGCTAGTGTCTGTTCACTATCTCCTTGTTCTTTCATCATTCACGTTTCTCCAACCTAG
The DNA here is from genome assembly GCA_023101885.1 of Typhlomys cinereus. Taxonomy (NCBI): domain Eukaryota; kingdom Metazoa; phylum Chordata; class Mammalia; order Rodentia; family Platacanthomyidae; genus Typhlomys; species Typhlomys cinereus. The sequence goes on from JALPQD010000791.1 coordinate 58,659, forward strand.
CACAATATTTGCTGAGCGCATGTCAGGTCGTATTCTAAGTGCAGGAGAGAGACAGAGGCTCACCCCTCCCGCACGTGACATTGCTGTGGACATTGAAGAGTATCATATGGTGTCATTTAGTGAGAAGTGCAAGGAAGAGAAAGCAGGTTGGGGAGGTGGGACTGCCACATTGTGTAGCATCGCCTCAGATGTTTTATAGTGACAAAATGCTCCATCTGGAGGCAGCCTGGGCCACAGAGAGCAGCAGGTCCTAAGACTCCTCATTTTTCTTGAGGCGGGAGTGAACTTGGCATGTTTTTAAAAATTTTCTTATTTATTTATTTATTATTTATTCAATTGTGCGTGTATGCGTGTGTACGCGTGTGTGTATGTATGTGTGTGTAGAACACACGGACAAATTCGGGAACCCCCAGGGACGCCTCCACCTCCTCCTTGTTTACTCTGCCCCGGGATTCACAGGCTCCGCCCTACCAGGACCAGAAGCGCAGGCCGCCCCGGCTTTCACCTGGCGTCTATACGTGGGATCTGGGATCCGAACTCAGGACCTTCTGCCTGCAAGGCAGAGGCTTAACCCCTGAGCCACCTCTCCAGCCCCCGAACTTGCCATGTTTTAAGAAGCACATGCTGGTCACTGTGGTGGAAGTCTGTGGAGTGGAGAATAGCAGATGTGACAGTGGAACGAGAGGCCAGATCACGTGGGATCTTGGAGACTTTTACTCTCCCCATGACAGGAATCTTTGCTGAGCAAGAACAGTATGCAGGGAAGTGTGCTCTTAGAGGACTGCCTAGACTTCTATGTGAAATTAGATCACAGTAATGCAGGCAGAAGACATAGCTGGACAGTAGTGGTGATGAGGAGAGACGGGAACATTCTAGATATAGTTTCAAAAAACTAATAGCAGTTTGATTGAGATATAACTCACACTCTACCCCTTTTATTTAATTAAACTCCCTCAAAGTCACAGCTACATGACTCTAGATAGGGCAGGTCTCATCATGGAGAAGGCGGCAAGCGTGAAGAAAGAGAAGTGGCAGAGATGCTCGTGGAGTGTGGGTTGAGCTGCTAGATGAGTGCCGGTGGCACCTGCTGAGTTGCAGGGCATCATGGAGATACACAGTCACATCACCAGGCTAGTAGATAGCCCAGAGCACACAGAAACTGCTATTCTGGACGCATAATCTATTTCTGCCTATTTCCTACATAACACTTTTTACTTTTGAACTTAGTGAGTAGATCAAAGGTCCAGTTACTGAAATCCAGATAAAAAAGTTGGAGAGATTAAGCAGGGAGATGATTAACTGTTCAGAAACCAAGCTGTAACTCCAGGAAGTTTTGTTTCCACTTCCTGGATGCTGGCTTTCTCTATTAACTATGAAGATACATCTCTCCTGGAAGTCATGTAGCAAATTGTTAGGTAGCATGTTGTTTCCCTAGGAGCCAGAGTGCATACTATCAGGTCAGATATTTATAGTGGGTGATAGAATGACCTTTGTTAGTGCCCTATCATGGGACAAGAACAAGAGCACAATCAATTAGATAGGGTATCCTTGTTGCCCAATAAATCACTGATATGTGAAATTTGGTGATCTCCACTGGGATTCCCCGCCATTAATACTGTAAGCCTGACATGTTGAGCCAATCATTTCTGTGAACTGTATGTGTTTCTATGATGTAAAATTACAAACAAACCTTTAAATGTGCATGTAGACACACATTTATAAGATATAAACTTAACAATAATCATCCACATTCATGATTCAGTCCTAGATAAATTGCAAGACAAGCCAACTAAGTTCAATGAAGACAGGAAAATGGAGAGAAAGAGTTGATTGATGGGGAGTACTTGGTCTGAACCCTTGTCTTATCACTGTCTTGGTTATATACTGTTGTGTAACCAACCATAACAATGCTTTGTGGCTCAAGACAACTCTTTATTGTCTCTTTTAGTGTTGGGAGTTGTGAGCTCATCTGGGCCATCTTTGCCTGAGATCCTCATGCAGTTATAGTCATATAGCTATGAAAACCAGACCCAGGCAAGGACCATGAGCTCCATTACCCATGTAAGTATTTGGAACCAATCCATGTGGTTCTTCTTTACTGCAAAGCAGTTTGCACTTCTGATTCTGAAAATGGTTGAGAGACTAAGTTTATTATATTGTACTACTTTGGTAAAATAAGAAAATCATCCGGTTAATCTGATCAGGAAATAAACAAACTCAGGAATATCTGATAACTGGTATATATTGTTTATTCTGTACTTAGGAAATCAAATACTCATAGTTGCTATGTATCTTGCAAAACTCAGTCAAGATCTGAAAAAGATTTTTGATGAAATAAGCCCATCGGAAAGGAAGTCTGAGAGCCATGGTTAGTCTCTATGATAAGGACTTGATAGGATTTTGTAGAAAAGTTCAAATGTTTATTTGCTCATTTATAAGAAATAGAAAGTGATTCCTAAATGAAGGCAAAGTGGTCTCAGTGTGAACACCATGAGAATCTGGATCGTTGCATCCGGTGCAGATAGAAACTCTGAGTAGCACACCCTGATAGAAAAGGCCAGTGACAGATACGGTAATTCCAGTGAAGAATGGCAAAAGCAGCCTTCTTTTCCAGAACTGCCCACTTAATCAAAAAGCCTGGAACTAATCCCAGGATTGTTTTTTTAAGTCTAGACAAAGCCTCCAGATAACCCTTGCACAACTGATCTAATGCCAGTGGGATGTGAGAGGATAGTGGGATATCAAAGAGTGGGATATCAAAGAGAAAAGAAAGTGATTTGCAAAGAAGAAGCCCCAAAAAGGCAAGTTAGAATTGCTCGTGTGTGGTGACGGGGGAAGGTGGAAGAGGTCAGGGGTACATTAAAGGACCAAAGGAACATTGCTACAATATGGAGGAAGTTGATCAGACCTCAGCTTCCCCAGGGGACAGGCAATTATTATTATTTTTAAATTAACTTGTACTTGGCACTGGATTCGTTCTCCATACAAAGACTTCAATTCAAGCCTAGGAAAAACCCTAAGCAGGGAGGGGTGACGTTCTGCTTGGAGATAATATGAAGGGAAGCATTTCTGTTCTCGACAGTGATGTCCAAATAGAAGTTTCACGTTCCAAAATGATCAATGGAAGAGGTGTTTATTCCCCTATGAAAAAGTCTCCACAGTAATTACCGACAGTCAACAGACACCCATTGGTTATACATCTGACTTCTGATTTAAATGAATGAAAACTGCATCCAGCAGAGAAGGTCCAGGGAACATATCTTCATTTGGAGCTGCAATCACTCCTAACTCACTTCATGCCCTGGTGTGGGTGACGAATGTCTACAGCATCTCAGGGAGACATTGCCTATGCATGACTTCTCGTGGTATTCCCCGCATTTATCCTTCTAACAATATAGTCATCATCCATAAATGTAATTATGAATGTTATTTTTAATTTTTAAAATATAAAATATGAGGGAGAGAAAAAATTATCTTCTGCTGCCGTCTGTCATTTCACTTGGCATTGTTAAAAAATATTTACAATTGCAATTTGCCAGCTTGCTAGGCAAGTGCTTACATTTACACATGACTAGAGCACTCCAACTTTCCAAGAATTTTTAATGACAAGAGTGTTTGGACTCTGACATTTCCTGAGAGTCTCCAATAGGCACTTCCTGACAATTTCCAATAGAACCTGTAAGTAATTCTCATTGGCACATGTATAGTATGTAAGTGTCACAGTTCAAGGGCTTTCTGACCTTATCCACTTACCTCTTGCCTAGACACACAAATTGCAATTATAAATATTTTTAATAACGTCAAGCAATGTGACAGCAGCAGAAGATAATTTTTTCTCCCTCCTATTTTATATTTTAAAAATTGACTAAAATAATATTCATAGTTATGAGTGATGATTATATTGTTAGAATGATAATAATTCTTAGCACACATTCTTTTATAGTCCACGAATTCTACTTCTGAGTGGAATTTCAGGAGATATATGTCAACTTTAAATATATATAGAAATGTTTCTAGTAGTTTTTATTCATAATAAGCAAAGATGAAACAAAAAATATTCATGATTCAAAAGAACAAACTATGATGAGATAGGATGGCATGGGTGGATCTCACAAACATGTTACGAGTATAAGCAAGACACAAAGAAATATCCTTAGGAATCCATTTCTATGAAGTTCAAGGATGAGACTATCTATGGTGAAGAACAGAGGTTTTCTTCGGAGGCTATAAACCATGTATGAACAACAAACAGGAGGATCTGAGGGGTTAGAAATGCTTCACACACACCATCTGTTAGTTGGACACTTACACGCAGATTTAACACACGATTGAACTGCTTAGGGAAGATTTACAAAACTTATGATGTTTAAAAAGATAAAGAAGGCCAAATATCTTTTCTAGATGTTTATCTTCAGAGGCAAACTTAAGTGTTTACTCTGTGTACTAGTTCTTCTTGGTGGCGACGACGACTAGATTCAAAAATTCCCTGCAACATGGTTGCAGGTCTAGAATATCACAAAAATAAATCTGATGGGAAATTGCAATTAAAATAGATTTCCATGTGTTGATATCAGGACTAACAATATAAGGATTACTTCAGTCTATGGGACATGACAGAGTGGTTTCATTTATGTCAACAAGCAATTTTACTGTTTCTTATTGTTTCAAGTTTAAAGAATTTCCTTCAAGTATGAAACTAAACCAAGCAGATGGCCCTTTTCATGGGTGTGATACAAAGTTTATTGTAGCCTGTCTATCTGTTGTGTAAAGTATATCACCACAGCGCACTGAAGATAGGAGAGAGTAAGTTTTTGTTCTGCAATGGTTTTTTCAGTTTGCTTAAAATAGCCTTCCATTATTGCATTTCTGCTTCTAGTAACTGATCTTTGGAGTAATTAGTTTAGACATCTTAGTTAAAAACGAACAAAATTCTAATTGGCTAAATTAAAAAAAAATCCTTTACCTTGACTTGGTTGATTTTTCTTAATGGTGGAAACCACCATGTCTACAGCTGCGGAAAGCATATAGTTGCATTCCTGAATGTGAGGAGTTTAGCTCCATTAGGGATCCAATGCACGAGAGATGCAGGGAATACCATGGATAGGCAGCGTCTCCCTAGGATGCTGTAGACATTCGTCACCGACACCAAGACGTGAGGTGAGTTAGGAGCAATTTCAGCTCCACATGTGGATATGTTCCCTGGCCCTTCTCTGCTGCACGCAGCTTCATTCATTTAAATCTGAAGCCTGTTGGTCCTAAGTGTAACCAATGGCATGGTGAGGCCTCAGGTTCATGGCCTCTGTCCCTGATTCCATTGCAAAGCCCTGTGTCTTGGCTACAGTTCTAGAACTGTGAGAAAAGGTCAACTGAATCTCAGTGGTGGTCATGGAGCAGTCGCAGCTTAAAAACAAAACACTGAGGAAAAAAAAACAAAAACAAAACTCGGACCTCTTGTGGAACCTCAGGAAGTGGGAGCTTTCCACAGAGAAATCCCAATGCCTAGGACTCGAGGGTGCATAGAAACTGTGGGGATGGAGGAGGCGCAAGGGGTGGAGGGAAGTCTGACTGACAGCAATTTGGGATGCGTTCTAAATCGCTATTTCCTGAAAAAGGAGTCTTGTACCAGCTATTTATGGAGATTATTGGGTAAACTTCTAGTCAGCATTATTTGCAAGTTTGGAGAACTTCTGAGTATTATTAATATGCTGTATGGAGGGGGGAAGCTGTAGATGTCATAATATAGAAATTGCCAGGTGGTTATTTTAGTGATTTCAATGAATCACTTCTCATCTGTCTATGCTGAACATCTATTGTAAGTATTGATTGTCAAAGGCAGAATCTAGTCTCATGAAACTGACCGAGTGGTCATGGAAAAGCAAGCCGGCAAGCTTACGCATTAGGATACTAGTGTGTTAGGAATGACAAGTGGCCTAAGCTTAAATTTCAGCATCTAAGATAGTGACTGTCTCACACCATGGTTCCGAGACTTGAAGGAAGCCATGTGACTTGACTCTTTTGACAATGTTTGGCAAGTAGCACCTCTCAATGTTGTTTTTTTTTTTAATGTGTGTCTCTGGCGTGTGTGTGTGTGCGTGCGTGCGTGCGTGTGTGTGTGTGTGTGTGTGTCTATGCATGTGTGTGTGTGTGTGTGTGTGTGTGTGTGTGTGTGTGTATCAGAGGGCACTGTGTGTGCTTATGGAAGCTCAAAGATGACTTAATGAATCATCCTGCTTTGCTCTACCTCCTTGTTGCTTTGCTTTCAAATTTCACAGGCTCTGCCTTCCAGGGTCAGAAGTACAGGCTACCACCATTTCTGTCCAACATTTTTACATGAGATCTGGAAGCTGAACTCAGGTCTTTCTGCTTGCAAGACAGGTTTAACCCTGTTGATCCGTGTATTGACTTGACATTTGTAAGCTGAGCTTGGGGCATAGCTATGAAGAGTTGATAGTTAAGGCAAGTCCTTGAACACACCTGCAGATCATTGTTTAATTGATATGGAAGACCCAGCCCATAGCGGGTGGTGCTTTCTGGTGGTAAACCACATAAAAGGAAGTCAAGGGGAGGGACTGGCCCTCTCTGATGCCCTTGTCTTGCTGTGCTGAGTCCACTAGTGGTCTGCTGCTGCTTTTCTCCTTTCTTTGCTGCTTGGCTATCATTGGAGCCCAGTATCTTTAATCCTCCCGTGTGACTGAGGTTCTAGGATTCTTCAGGAATCTTTTGGTCTTTAGGGTCTTCAGCAACTGAGTGGGAACTTCCAGGAAGTTCTGCCCTTCAGAATCAGACTGGGAATGCTGGGACATTCAACTCAAGGACTGAGCAAGGCACTCAGTGAGAGCACTCTGATTTTATTCTGTAAGTTAATCTAATAAATTCACATATATAGGTTCTGTTCGTTTAGAGACTTGACGAATGCACAGGCTGTTCGGGACAGTGGAATGGACAACCAATGGATCACGTTACTTCAGATGGCGGGAGAAGAGTGTGATCAGAAGCAAATGTGGAAAGACAAGAAGGAATTTTAAAGATATGGGAAAGAGAACAGGAAGGAAAGGTATTGCTTTAGGTACATATATAGGTTTGGTGACAAGAAACAGAGGATTTTTCAGAAGTATTGAGAGAGTTATGATTTGGAAGTAGCAGTAAGGAGGACCTGAAGCATCTTTGAACCCAAAAATTTTAAATGGGAAAAAGAAGCTTTCCCTGAGAGGTCTGTCTGCTCAGTCTCAGAGGAAAGAGCCAAAATCAGTCAATCAAGTTCAATACACAGGCCAAGGGTGAGAAAAAACTTAATGAGTTGATACTCACGAGGACTCAGGGTTAAGATTAGGAGGCTGAGAGGAATAAGAATTTGGGATGATAGGAAAAGATAGGAAAGAAAGGATTAAGATCCCTATTATAAAGTACGAATTTCTCTGGGGAAGAGCACACCAAGATGTGGGTCTCCTGGTTGGGGGAATAGGTGAGTGAATGGGTGAGAAAGGAGCAGAGGATATAGTATACTATGGAAGTGAGAGTGCTTCAAGAGTCAGGATGTCTTCTTGGAGTTTCCCTTTCAGCAAATCATCATTCTGCAAGATGGGATAATTCCAGCCTCTGGCAAAAGTCACACTGGGCTTTCCTGCCTATGGCAACTTATAGGAGTAGCTTGTTTGAAGGCTTTTAACTTTCTCAACCTATGACAAGTCCTGTATCATTCTGTACCAGAGATATGTTAGTTACTTTTCTCATCTCTGTGATTAAGTACCTGACAAGAACCAGGAAGAAAGATTTATTTTAATTCACAGTTTGAGAGTGCAATTCAACAGGGTGGGGAAGGCACAGTGGGGGGAGCCTGACTGGCAGCAGGAAAATGAGACTGCTTGTTCACATGTCTGCAGACCAGGAAGAACAGAGGTTAGGAAACAGGGCCAGGATACAAATCTCAAGATTCATCCCCCTAATGACCGACTTCTTTTAGCTAGGTCCCACTTCCTAAAGGTTCCATGACTTTTTTATGTAGCACCATCAACTGGGGTGCAAGTATTCAAACATATGAACATGTGGGGAACATTTTACATCAAATCCTAACACTTGGATATTGGGGTAGATGGGCCATATTGACCATCTGAAGTAACAGGTATCCCAACAATTCAGACACCTGACTCTGGAGAGTCACTTTTAACCACACCATTATATTGTGCTTCCAAATATCTATAGCACACATCTCTAAAAAGAAAAATCCCTTTATTAAAGAACTATTGCAACAAATTTGTATGTGTGTTTGTATGTGCGTGTGTGTCCATGTGTATTAGAGGGTACTGTGTGAGCCTGTGGATGCTCAAGGATGACTTACAAAATCATTCTAGATTGTTCTACCTTCTTTTGGTTTTTGCTATAGGATTTCCCAGACTCCAATTTCCAGGGCCAGAAGTGCAAGCCACTGCCAATTTTTTCCCCTGGTGTTTTTATATGGAATCTGGGGGTATGAACTCAGGTCCTTCTGCTTGTGGGACAGAGGCTTAAGCCCTGAACTATCTCTCCAGCCCCACAACCAATTTTTTTTTAGAAGACAAAAAAAGAAAAACCCTTCCAAGAGAAATGGGCAAAAGAGCTGAATAGGCAATTTAAAAAAATGCAAATGAGCCATAAGCACAAATAAATGCTGACTCTCACTGAAAGTAAACGAATACTTTTTCACATATTATACTTATAAAGATGTAAGCTGGAATTACTAACAGTAGGGATACCAACTTCCTATGAAGTCCTAGATAGTTATTAAGGGAATGTAACAGATTTCTTTGATACATTTTCAGTAAAAAAATCAGCGGATACTGGATAGCCAGCCTCATCAAAATAGTGAGCTCCAGATTCATTGAGGATCTTGTCTCAGACAGACAGACAGACAGACAGACAGACAGACAGACAGACAGACGGATGGATAGGTAGATATTGGGCAATAGAGGAAGACATCAAACCTCTGGTTTCTGTACATGCATGCATACACACATGTAGACACACATACACATAGAAATTTAAAAAAGAAAGAAAAAAATCAAGGTACAAGGTAATGTATAATGTATTACTATTCACAAAATACATGGAGACACATAAATGCCTCTAAATGGTAAGGAAAACATGTGGAAGAATGCGAAAGAAGTTATTATCATGTCTAACTCTGGTGGATGGTATTGGAAACCTAGAAGAATGCAGTCCATGGAGAATGATAGAAATCTTAGAGCCAATTTAATGGAAGACTTCAAACACACACAAGGTAGCAAAATAATGTCATGATTCTGCTTCCATTTGCTCTTCATTCAAGTTCAACAGTTACTAGCATTACTTGATAGCACATCTGTTTGCTTTGTTTGACAAGAAATGACCATTTGCATGTGTTTTTTAAATATGTAAAATAACTTGGGGGATGACTAGGTTGGTAAAGTGCCTGCCTTCCAAGCACCAGGACTAGAGAGGATGGTTCCAGAACCCATGTGATGGAACTAAATGTGGTGGTTCATGGTTGTGATCTCAGCACTGGAGCGGTGGAGGCAGCAGATTCTCAGGGCTGGCTGGCCAGTCATCCTCACCAATTTCATGGGCTCCAGGCCCAGTGAGAAAGTCAGTCTCAACAGAAGGTGGACCACTCCAGAGGAATGATACAGGAGGTTGCACGTATATACCCCTCATCCCCCCATCACACCATACATACACAGTACATCACACACACACACACAAACACATGCATACGAGCAAATGTGTGTGTGTGTGTGTGTGTGTGTGTGTGTGTGTGTGTGTGTATCAGCATCGTAAGCTGTCTGTACCAGCACTTCCATGACTGACTTCAGTAGCCCAATCTCTAGTCCTTAGAAACTGAAAGAGGCTTCAGGACTAGGGTTTGCGGATCTCTATAGCTTCTCTGTTCCTGAACTCCTTCAGCTACGTAGCCAGAGGGACAGCAACCCTTGTCCAGACACTGTAGAGCAATCCTTCACTTGAAAAGAGACGCAATGTCCAGCGCACTGTTGCCCTCATAAAGTCTAGCATCTGTTAAGGGCACCGAGACCCCTGGAGGCAAGGGATTGACAGCCATAGTAGTGATCTTATGCTTAAGGGGAACAAGAGAAAGGGCTTATGGAAATGCCACTGGGTCCTTATATGTCATCGGAGAGGAGGACCCAATGGAGAGTTAGGCGTACACAATAAAGGACTCTCTGGGAATTGGGGGGGAGGCACTGGGGGAAGGGGAGGGGGAGGAGGGGGGAGGGAGGGAACTGGTAAAAAATTTTAAAATGTATAATTAAATTTTTAATAAAAAAAAAAAGAAAAGAGACATCAAAGGAAGGCAAGGGGACATTTAGTATGCTCACTGCCCTGTCTCCCACATCTGTTTCGGAAGGAACAACTTGGTTTATCCAGGGTTTACTTTCATCTCTGTACTAAGGCCAGCTCCCTTTCCCAGTGGAGCCCAAGGCTGAGAAAACAGTGCCTTCCTCCTTTTCAATTTGGTGTGTCTTGGGCTGCCAAACCACTGCTGAAATATGTTAGCTTTGGTCTCAGATGGAGACCTCCCTCTAGAGATTTGGGGTTGCTTGTAAAAATACATAGATACCTAGTTCACACTAAGGACAAAGTATCAGATTCTGAGTCTGGAAGTGAAGATCTCCACCCCACCCCCACATTCATTCATTCATTCATTCATTCATTCAACCATCATTCCTTCATTCCACTTATTTTGACCAGGCTCTGTTAGAGTTGAGACTATAATGTTGAGCAGCACTTGACCTTTGACCTTCTGGAAATGATGGAAACTAGAAGATCCTGCTTCTTCCACCAGCTTGGTTCTTCCTATCTCATCTATCTATTCTGGAAAGTCCTTATCTGAGGACTTACTGTTTTCCCTTGCCAGGAACTCCCGTCCTGTCTGTGTACCTACACTCCATCGCCATTGCCTGATTCCTCAAGACACGAGTAAGCCATTATGTTTTGAAACTACATTACAGATTCTTCCATGTCTGCCTACCTCTGGGGCACACTTTATGATTCACCAGTTCCCATGCAACACACCTTTGTTGGATTAATGTGTACAGCAGTGTGACATCATAACTTCAATGGGCTTTATGCCATTTAGATTTCATCAATGTCTTCAAGAAAGAATCTCTTTGGCCAACAGTACCTCTGCAGTTGTCTTATTTTCTCTCTGTGGCTTATTAAAGCACAAATCTTACATCACAGGGTCCAGCTCTCCTACTTGCAGAAACACATGAATATCTGCAGGTCCTGGTCATGAGGAAGTGAAATCTATTGCTGATTCCTTTGCTATGGTTATGAAAATTATTGCCTGATCCTTTCTACTTTAAATGTTTTAAGCATAAGAAGCAGGTAAAAGAAATCCAAGGACAATAATGGCATTGATGTTCTCTTTCAAAGTCTTCAGATGTCATAAAGGCAAATGGAAGCCTTCATATTATGCAGAACTTTAAAAAGTTTTTATTCTTTGACAACTTTATATGTGAATGCGTTTATGTCATTTCCATCCCATATTACCAGATTTCATTGTCCTTTCTCACTCCATTCAAAGCCTTTTGTGCAACCAGTCTTCCTTTTTCATTCATGTCTTTATGTGTGTGGTTCACTGAGTTTCATCTAGGTTGCCTGGATTAGTTAACATGTGCCTGGCCACTCGCTGGAGTATTGATGATACTGAAGTGACTGCACCACTGCAGAAAGTAGTTCACCTTTGCACAACCAACATTAACACTCAATAGTCCCTCTGAGAGAGGTGGCACTTCTTTGTAATATTCCCCCTTTTCATATTGAAATGTTGGCAGGCCAAATCTTATGCAGGTTGTGTAGAGGCAAACTCATTTGCAGTGAGTTCATCAGTGAAGTGATCTTGTCATGTCTAGAAGACATTATCTGAAACCACAACACCCTTCCCCACATTCTGACTTTTACAACCTTTCTCTCCCATACTCCCTCTTCACCACGTTCCTTATACCTTGAAGAATGTGTGTGTGTGTGTGTGTGTGTGTGTGTGTGTGTGTGTGTGTGTGTGTGTTGAAATAGATGTTCTGTTTAGGGCCCAGCACTCCACAAAAACTTTGAAGAAAGACTGGTTGATATAGTTCCGGCAAAGAATTATAATGGATAAGCACAAGAAGAAGAGTCTGGAAACCTAGATTCATCTTCTTTCTGAGGTTTCACTATTTTCTTCATCAAGGGGAGTGGTGAAGAAGTTGATGTCTGTTGTAATTACTCTGCGTGACACTGATATGATCACAACAAAACTGCTTAAGGGCACAAGGGGTTTATTCCCTCACAATAGTCCAGTTATAGTTCTTAATCCAGCTTGACAGGAGAGCATACACCAACACTAGGGCCCAGGGAACTGGCCACACCATCTCCACATAATAGCTGAGAGAGGGACGATCCTTACTTGCCAGACCAGCATGTCTGGCCAAGTGTACATAAGGATGCCTCCTTTCTCAAATAGTTCCCTTCATTTTATTCACCTTCCCAGGAACTAGTCCCACCCACCATAGGCTGGAACTTTCCCAACAACTAGACAATCTCCTGCAGGTTTACTCTGGGCTTAACCCAACTACTAATTTTCTACAAATGTGCCCAGAGCTCAAATCTGCAACCATCAAGTTGATACCTATGTTTAACTATGACAATGTCTAAGTGATTGCTAAGATCCCCTGGCTCCAATCTCCATAATTCAGGAAACAAATATTTTCAGAAAATTAAATCAAGAAGCAATTTTCTTATCTAAACTCATCTTTTCTTTAATCTGCCAAAGGAGACCTTTCCTATAAATAACTATTAGAATATATTCTGACTTGTGTTATTAATGCTTTCGGTGAATTGAGACACTTACAGGTAATGAGGCAAGAAAAAAAAGTCCCTTTGGGAAATTGACTTTGGAGAAAAATTCCAGCTCCCATTGTTTTTCTTGATTTCTTTTTGGCAGAAGTATCCTGATTCTGGCTGTCACTGCATAGCTTGAATTTAGTCCAATAGGAAAGGAGATTCCATCCTTATTTACAATTCCTACTGACAGCTCCCAGCATGGGCGGGAGCCCCGGCTTTCTGGAGCCAGACTTGGCACCTGAGCTTCTGGGATGTGGTCATCTCAGTGGCTCCTGTGACCCTTTCTGAGCCAGGACCATTGATAATGCCACTGCCTTCTTCATGTAGATACCCATGGGACTTTCTCTATAATTTGCTTGAAATGAAGCATGAATTTTGCTTTAGCTTCCATGATTCTGCTGAGCAACATCCCCTTATTGATCAGTGCATAACCTCCTGTTTTAGTTTCATAACTTGCTGCAATAAAATAACTGACTCAAGTTATTTAGGGGAGAAAGGATTTTGGTCAAGGTCTGTGCCAGTTTGAGTCAGCCGTCAACCTCATAATTGAGGGCTGAGCTTTTAGGCACACTGGTGAGGAATCAGTTAGTTAAGACCTTCTCTGAGCAAATTTTTTATGAGCAAATCTGTCCCATTTTTATAGGCAAAGGAATAGAGATAGAGAAATAGTACTAAGATTCCACATTCTACTGAATCAGTATTTGCATGTGGCATACTCTTATGCAACACTGCCAATCAAGAATTGTATACAATTCTTTGGTACCCATAAAAATTGTGGGGCCAACAAGATTGCTTAGCAGATAGACATGTTTGCTGTCAAGTTTGATGACTGTCTTCAATCCCTGAAGCCCAGATAGTAGAAGGAAAATACTGACTCCTGAAAAGCTGTAATCTGACTTCCCATGTATACCACATGTGCATCCACACAAATACATTCTTAGGGTGTGTATTAGTCAGAATCTCTAAAATGTAATGTATTAAGTTATTAAATTAACTTACAATAAAAAATAGTGTTCTTCAAAGTAACTGCCTGTAACTGCTTCGTTCTTGACCGGAATGTCCCACAAAGTCTCAAGACTTTGCTCCTCTGGAGGGTCGAAGACACTGGGTTCTGACGTTGGTAAAGAACAGCTGGGCTCCTACGTCAGCGATGAACAGCAAACAGTAGCAAGACCTAGAGACCAGGCTCCAAAGGCAGCGGGAACAGCAGCAAGGTGGGAAGAATGAAGCTCCATGTCAGCCAAGGATGGAGGCAGCAGCAACAGCAACAAAGAGGTCATGATGCTCTAAAAGTCAACGATGCTCCAAGTGTGGACTCTACAGTAAGTCGACACAGGATAAGGGAACATTAAGTCCCTCCTTCTTGCACCTCCTATTATCCGGTCCACCACTAGAAAGTACCACCTACTATGGGCTGGGTTCTCCACAGCAATCAGTCAAGTACCTGCAGGCTTGTTCAGGGGCCATTCCAACCATTAACCTTCCACAACTGCGCCCAGTCTGCAACTGTCAAGTTGACACTAAAATGTAACCACAACAGGGTGGATAGCTAAATAAATAAGCATCTTTATATAGCTAGATCAGTATGGATATAGGTAAATAGATATATTTATATTTAATGAATAGTGACTAGGATATCTCAATTCCAGGGCATATCATTGATAGCATATCATTCATCCCAGAATTCTCATTCCTCTTTCTATGTGACCAAGAGCCACTCATTAAACAAATGGTTGCAGTAATTGATGAACAAATTCAGGTAGTGGCCACGGATTCAATATTTTAATGAGTTAAGATCCATCATCAAACTGGGTATACTTTTAGAAGCTGTATCATATTTTCTCTAAAAATAATACTCATTATATGATATAATCATAAATATATTCAACAAATTCACACTGTACTGACTCAGAGCAATTTTTCATTTTGACATTTTAATATTTTACCATTTACTTCATTTCAACATTCCTGAAATCACAATATCTTATAATCAATATCTCATGAAAATAGTTTTTCCTTATATTTTCTTAAAAGAGGTTATTAAAGTAATGGTATCTTTCCATCAATGGTAATTGAAGATCAAGAAAGTATAATGTTTGTGAGAAAAATGATAGACAAGTTTATAATATTAATATTAACAACTTTAAAAAACAGTAAAATCTTGAGTGGTAGGAAAGAAAAGAGCACAAATTTTTCCTTCATATAATAAAAATATAATTAACCAGAAAATAAAAACAACCTCACCAGGACTTAAATAAAAGCAAATTAAAACAAAAAGGAAACTACAGTTTGTCTTTCAAGTTACTAAATAAGAAATCCTCAGCTAATTAATGTACAATGCAAAAAGAATCTTTACCTAATGCTCATGGATGACTTAATACTAAATTTCTGGAGAGCAGTTTGGCAGTGTAAATTAAACTCCTTAAGATATTCACATATCATTTACTCTTTTAGGACTGTATCATGAGAAAAAAATCAGAAATGAGTCTAAAATATATTTACAAAGACTAGGTGAAAAAAAAAACAAGACACAAAGTTGGTATGCTTTATTTCAGCTAGGTAATGAGCTAAGAAAAATGATAACCATGCAAGATGTTGAGGAGGATTTTACTCCTGATCCTTTACATTTATATGTGCTAGACAATTCAACATATATATTCATTTTAAGTTGTATATGTATATATATGATGTATGCATATGTGTACGTGTGTACACATGAGCGGGAACCAGAGGAAGATATCAAATATCTGCCTCTGTCATTCTCTGCCTTATTTACTTGTGACAGGGTCTCTCACTGATCTGGGATACCTGGCAGCCAGCCATTCCCAGTGGGATAAAAACCTGCGCCCCATTACCAGCATGGTGCTTGGTGTCTAAACTCAGGTCTTCGTGTTTGCGCAACAAGTGTTCTTGCTCACCCTGCCATCTCTCCAGTCTCAACATATATTGTTTCAATACTCAAATGAAAATGGAAACTTTGAAAGAAAATGACTATTGAATGTTCTGACAGAATCCCCATTTCTTCCCAAAGGAAGAGCGAGAAAATTGCTTAAGACACAGTCTGTCCCCATAAGGGATTTACACATCAGAAATTGTACGAAGGAACATTTATGTAGTATCATGCACAGAATGAAATATTTCAGTTTTATTAGATTCAGAAAACTTAATTGAAAGTCCTGATACTTGAGTTTTAAATTTTGGGATAATGCATTTTGATGATCGTTTTATGCTGTTTGGGAGCATAAAACTGGCAGCTCATCAGTTAAACCATCGGAAGCATTGTCTTCCTGGATGAGTATGGTTCAGTATCCTTGATGGGTAGGGGATTAGTCAGCTCTTTATTATCTCTTGCAAATAATTGTCGGATGCAGTTCCTAACATCTAAATATTTATCCACGAATCCAACAAAGCTGCTAATGAACAGTTATGTAATAAGATTTCAAAACTTCCTCTCAATAAGATGGGAGTGGTGTTGCACCCGGTACCACTACATTAAAGAGACTACTCTGGAAGGCTTTCCTAGCTTTCATTCTCCCCACACCTCAGCCTCTAACCTTGAAATTCTATTTTTCACTTATGCTTCATAAGACTAACAAGCAAAAATACAACATTCCTCCTTACTCATGCCTTTGACACTAAGAAAAGAATATCGGCTAGTTAAACTAATGCCTAACTTGTTTCTGTGTATTTTCTGGGTTTCGGTAACTTCCTCTATAGTGTATTCACTGTTTCATATATTCACATCATTGATATTTAACTTAGTCATGTTGATGATAGGATACCATTTAGGAACCAGAGCATCTTTTAAATTAATTAGATCGCAAGACAAGGGGCAACCAGTCAGTATGCAGAGCTTAAGGAGTAAACTCGTTATTCAATACAATTACGGAGTACATACTTCAGCCAGAGTGGGTTCTGGGCATTGGAGAAATGATGTTACATGGTGTAACATCAGAGATGCCTTGGCAGAAAAGTGTGAGAAGAGATGGACTTCCATCGCTTGTTATCTCAAAGTAATTCATGCTATTCCCCCACCTACTTCCAGCTTAAGCCAAATGAGTTCATTTAGTAAACCTGGCATTTCCTTAATAATTGCAGTGCACAGTGAACTTGGGGGGCTACCACGTGACTTAAGAACCACAATGGTCTCCCATGGGAAGAAGGGAAATTGCTACAATACCTTACTCTTGTTACAATGTTGGTTTAGAATATGCACTTATTGATGGTATTGTCTCTAACACAAAATGACTGTAAGATAAGACTCTTCTAGATGAATTAATGTTCATTTTGAATTCTTTCTTTTGCTTTTGCTTTAAGTTGTCTTCACAAGAAAAAATGTTGTGGTCCAATTTCCTATTGTTTGGTCCACACAAGTAAGCGACTCCACTTTCGTCATTACCCAATGTGCCCTGTTGCCTTGTCTCTGGGCTATCATGTCTGTTTCCTGTCCCACCATTCTTTAGCTCATTCATACTCAGTTATCCAATGTAGAAAAATGATCAAGTTTATTTATACTAAATCTCAGAAAATGGGCTGCTTGGCATTCTGCCATAGAGAGTGTTTAGAAGGACTAGTAAACAAGAAAGAAAAAGTTAAGACTTGGGACACAGCTAGCTACATTTCAGCAATCATGGAAAGGCATCCCATAGTGACAGCTGGGCATAAGGAAGCAGAAACCTAGATGGAAGAGTTCCCAGGAAAGGGAAGAAAGTTCCTGGAAAACACCAGAGGCAAACATGAGCAGGCATGCTGGATAAATCAGTTCCAGAATTCCTGATAAAGAGAACAGCAAAATGGGTTGTTAGCACAGAAAGATATAATTCTGATATACTTTTTGACTCAACAGCAAATGATATTTAATTATTATAGTATAATCATTAGCTATTTCTTTGATCATAAATTGAGGCAGGAACTGGTTGAATATGTATGAACAGTGACAAAGGTGCTAAATTTTCCACCACTGCAGAGAGGCAATAGGGAAGGTGTGTGCTTGAAAAATGTAGACAAGGTATATTTCTTGGAAAGTAAAAATACAAGGAAATACCAGAAGTGGTGGCTATAATAATTCAGAATGTTTTCTCAAGCCAGGATGGTTGGATGGGGCATAGAGATGCACGGAGGGATGACTGTTGTTTTCCCATGAAAGTCGTAAACTTCCATAAGTGTTTTAATAACTGCTTCAGTCAAACTCAATATGCAATTCAAATCAACTCAATATGCAATTTATTGAGAAACTGCTATGTTCCTGACAATGAGCTTGACCTTATTCATGTCATAAAACAGAAGTGGGAAAAACACTGTTCTTGGGGTGCAAAAATATACATCGGGGGGGAAGCTGCAAACATAAAAGGGAGAGGATTAACTCTGGGAGGAAACTTGAGCAGTTTGGGATTCAAATGTTATGTATGAACTGTAAGAATTGAGAAAATACCCTATTGATTTTCGTGCCAGGCCCTGTTATTCTCATAAACATTCAGTTCGTGTTACCTTTTGCCCAAAGACTATTTAAAAGGATGCTGCGGAGCCAGCCAAAGGAAGGCAGAGAAATGAGGAAATCAAAACAAAAGGGTCAGAAGCGTGGAGGGCAGAAAGGAAAAGACTAGGAGCTCTGTGCCTGGGGACCCAGGGGGTGGTTTTGCAAATGTGTTTCTTGCTACTGTTGCATATTTCACTTGGACATCTTGTCACTTCCCCTGTACCCTCTGAGACAGAAATGTTTGTGAGGAAGGTTAAGATCAGGAAGCTGTTTGTGTGGCTTGTCCCTTGGCAAGAGGCACATCTTCTGTTTTTCTGAAAAGTTATGTTATAGCAGATATAGTTAAGTTTACACCAGGGTTAATGGGCCTCGGGTTAATGTGTTTGAATGAAAAAGAAAGGGTCTGGGGAGATGGCTCAGCAGTTAAAGTGCTTGCTGCACAGGCAAAGGGATCAGAGCTCCCGATCCTTTGTAAAACGCCAGGCAAGTGTGGGGCTGAAAGTGGAGACTGGGAATCCCCAGAGCAAGTTGGTTAGTCAGGCTATCCCTACAGGGGAGCCTAGGATTTGCTTAGACACCCAGCCTCAAAAGAACAATGAGAGTGACCAGATGCACCCCACACATACAGATGCTACACACAGAAGCACACACATCACCACACACAGGGAATGGAAAAAGAAAAGAAACAGTAAGTACATAGAAAGGAAGGAGGGAGTCTTTGGAGAAGAGTGTCCATTTCATGTATATTCTGCAAGTTTTCCTCCAGTGTTAACAAAAGCGACCACTTCCAAGTCTGAGAACTACTTACCCTTTAAAATTAAGTGCTCGGAAAAGTGATTTAGGTGTATAAACTGCTTTTTAGAGAAAAAAGACAACTATTCAGAAAAAAGCAGACCATCTCTTAGAATCTCACTGCTCAGTTCTGATTACTATCAAGATTTTTAGTGGTATGTGTAGATGCAGGGGTAAACAGGCCATAGATATGAAAGCAGAGATGAGAGATTGTCTACATACACTGCCCTAAAGCTATTCCTCTGCTCATATTCACATTCCTTTTTTCCATGCACCATTAAGCTACCCGGAAGAGGTATTTATGCAGCCCGACTCAAGAAGGTAAAGCCTTAAAAAGACCATTGTCTTTTTTTCACCTAGACATGAGAACCTTTAGGAATCAGTGTCCACTAGTGCCAACCGTCAACTTGGAGACTTGACACAATTAAAATGCATACAATATAAAAATGAATATCAAGTGTTTCCTATTTATATTCCAACTTAGCCAGGAAAGCTTTATGGCCAACACAAGTTAGTCATTGGCTATTACTACGTGGGGTTGAGCATATGTGAGCAAATTTGTATCTGAATACAAAAGACACTAAAACATGGAGGGTAGGGCCACAAGATCAATGCAGTCTGGGCTTCTATGCCATCACTTTGAGGACAGCTATTACCTTTAGATACAGGTGTCAACTTGACAGTTGAAGGTTGGAGGTCTGGGCTCATTTGTAAAGAATCAGTGGTTGAGTTGGGCCTGGAGCAAGCCCCCAGGAGATTGTCTCTTGATGGGGAGGCCATACCTGGTAGGTGAATAAGACAGGAGGGAGGTGGTTGAGAAAGTTGTCATCTTTTGATGCAAGGTCAGGCATGCTAGCATGGCAAGTGACAATTGTCCCTCTCAGCAGTCTAGGGGATGTCGTGGGCCCAGTTCCTGGACCCTGGTATTGGTTGTATTCTTCTGTTGAGCTGGACAAGAAACTGCAACTGGACTATCATAAGAGAAAATAAAATCCCTTGTTTCCTTGAGCTATTTGGTTGTGAATTTATCAGCAACATGCAGCATATCTGCTGAAACAGCCTGCTGAGAAAACTCCCCACTGGGAAGCAGTGGGGGTTGCAGGAGTGAACCACGTGTGAAGACACTGTGTTTTGGAGTTATTTCTATCACAACCTCCAAAGCCCATCCGGTCAAGGCTTCCCTCCTACTTTCAACTTTTCTTTCTCGTGATCCTTTATCAGTTCTTACTTTGTTACATCTCTGGCTTTCAGTACATTGTACTATTTTTCATAGTGCCTGTGATCATTCTTTCCTTCCTAAATTCCCTTCTATGGTTTACTTCAGAGACAAGACGAGGGACATCGTCTAGTCAGCTGAGGGCCTGGGACGCTAGTCTGTAAGGGGTGTTTAAAGACAAATGGAAATATGGCATGTGCCAACGTTCCTGTGACGCTGCCGCTTGGGGGTGGATATAATGTATTGGAAAGCCTTTGGCTGATGGTTGAACACCATCAGACCTGCTTCAGTAACTGACTGGTTACCAAATGGTTTTAGGAAGCAGGTGGATTGTGGGCAATGCACAACTCTCTTTTTGCTGAGTCGGCATCTGCACTCAGTTCCTTCTAGCACATGTTGACTAAATACACAGAAAATACCCATTTGTGGGTAGGGAGGGGAAACAAATGATCCGCTTCCATAGCCTTAGCCTTGCTTGAGCTGTACCAACTTTCAGTGTACCAACTTCTCCTTCTTCCATTTCATCCTTCTTATTGCTGCCTGGATAATATTTGTGAAGCATACTTTTGATCATGTCATCCCTCCCTTTAGAGTCTGAGGATGGGATGGAAAGATGGCTCAGGGATTAAAGTCTTTGCCTTGCAAGCAAAAGGACCTGAGTTAGGATCCCTAAATCCTATGTGAAAATGCCCGGTAGAAATGGCAGCGACCTACAATTTCAGCCTTGGAAGACAGAGAGAGAGCCTTGGAAACCCCAGAGAAATGCATTAAGGAGGTGGAATTCTCCAGGATGACTCCCAGTGTCACCCTTGGGTCTCCATAGGCGCACACTCGAGTGCCCTCTTCTATACACAGCTATGCACACAAACACACACACGGTCAGTAAACAGAACAAGTCCTGAGGATGCTCTTCTTAGAAGAATGTGCCTCCCTGGCCGCTGGAGAGGAAGCCAGAGGGGACGCACAGGATGTGAGACCAACATGCAAACTATGAGTTCATTCTAGAGAACATTCTAGAGCTATGGGAGATGCCGCTCTGGCTGCTTTTCCCCTGGGACTCTCTGCTCACTGCTCCTTCTTCCATGGAAGCATGTCCGCCATCTTACAATCCTAGCTGGGAGTGTTAGGGATGTGTGTGGGGGGGGTCCTCCCCTCTATGAAATGTTTCCGGACGAGCTTTCTGTTCATCATTGTCTTTCTTTGAATCTTCTCTTCCTTTCTAAGTCTAGACAGTAGTTGAGGGAGTGAAGACCTTAGGTCTTTCAACACTTAACAGGACTCCACAACAGTGTAAGAATAGTTATTACAATATTATAATTTTAAAGGATGATGCATACCTCTAACCATAGCCTCACCTTTGTGTAAAGCCTCTTCTATCCTGTCTGGAACACAAAGATTCCTGAAATCGGTTTTAGGAATCTCCCTGATCCACTTCCAACTGGTCTCCCTAGACCCTTGACCTCCCACCCTAATGACCTTGAGAATAACTACCCCTTTCCCGGCATTCTTTCACTTCCGTCCTGCACTGTCCCACTTCCCCAACAACTCCTTAGCAATTTCTGAAAGTCATTAAAGAGAGACATCCCCTTTTGCTCGGGGGGAGGGGGTCTCTGCAAATCTCTCTCCTGCCTAGGGGATTTCTTCAGACTCTTTCCACCCTGCTGTCTCTGATTTTAAGCTGTTTTTTCTGTTCTAATGCTGTTCTACCTCAAGGCTAAACTATACTATGTTCCCTTGGCCACCAGTCCTCAGCTCTAATGAAAATAAAACTCATATTTATTGTCTCTCCTTTGTGTTAGCTTCTCTTTATCAATGGTCCTTCACATAGGTTCCTTTCACACCATTCTGACATGGTACATATTCTTGCCACTGTATAAATTTTTGACAGATGCTCAGAGCTTCCTGCTCTCACCATGTGCATTCCCTTGATAATTGCTCCTGATGGGACCCCAAAATTGGAAAAAGGGACCCATTGCAAGGTCTGAATCCAAGGCTTTGGCTGTCTTCTTTGGGCAAGGGAATGACCATTTATCTTCAGTTCTGAATCTTTTTATCCATTGGGTGTAAACAATCATCCTTCTGTTAGAAAAAAATACATATTCTAAATGTTGTACAGTGAGTTTATTTTGTCACTGGAGTGACTTTAGAGGAAGACTAAAGAACAGGAAATTCCTTTGCCACTTAAAATGCGAATTATGAGGTTCAAGAGATGATCGATCAGTAAAGTGCTTGCTGCATGAGTGTGAAAATCTGAGGTTGACCCCTGGCACACATGTACAAAGCAGGGCATGTGGACCATGCTTGCAACCCAATAGCTGAGGAGGCAGAGACAGAAGGGTCCCTGGAGCCCCTGGTCAGCCAGCCTCAGGTCCCAGGAGAGAAGTTGTTTCCAAAACAACCAACCAAAGAACTAGGTGGAGGCCCCTGAGGGGTGTCACTTGAGGGAGGCCCTCTATACGTGCCTGTGTACACACAAACATACACACACCTACAAATACACCACCACCACCACCACCACCACCACCACCACCACCATTACTACTCATAATAATATGGCTTACGGGTACAATAATCTGATTACTGTTGGTCTGAAATTGGAAGCCAGCATGATTCTTTTGAGAACATTCTTGCCCAGCACATTGGCAGAATCTCACCACCTCCCGTTTCTGCTCTAGTTTAATTAGTAGCATCCAGATACCAGGAAGAAAGCCTGGAGCAATCAGCCTTGGTGCTTGAAAGTCGATGCAATTGGTTACATAACTTTGACATGCCCTAATTTTATTCTACTGAACTTTCATTATGATGCTAAAGCCTCCTCGCTGAGGTGATAACTACAAACAAATCCTCCAGGTGACTTTTACCACCTTTAAGTCCGACCACTAGCTCTACCCTTCCAGCCATAGTCCTTGGTTAGCAAACACGGATGGAGTCCACATAGAGAAAGAGATGGCGACTTGCCCGTCTGAACATTTTGTTAGTATTATTATTAATTATTGATTTATCTTCTTACTATGTTGGTGGCAATGTCAGACACTGAGATTTGGTATGACTGTATTGTTCTCTGTTTCCCAAGAGAAATACCCTGTATATAAAAATGTATTGCTAAAATTTGGTTATCTCCCTTACTTTACTAAAATCAAACTCTTTTAGCCATCACATACTGAATGATTTTTTTGTTTGTTGTATTTTTAGATGTTATTGTTGATCCCAGGTTTATCACCAAAATTTTTAAAATGAATCCTGCCTTACAGATATAAGAAACTTTAGAAAGCTTACACATGTAAGAACCATATGAAAATTTTGTCTTAAACAGTATAAACTTGAATTGCACTCATATTTATCTATTTATTTGTTTATTATTTAATTTATTCTTTGGAATTTTCATGCATAAATACAATGAATCTATGTCTTTTCATCCATTACTACCCATTTCTATCCTCCTTTCTCCCTAGCCAGTCTCCCTCCTACATTCAAGTTTTTTTTTTTTTTTTTTTTTTTTGCACATGTGCGACCTACAGGATTTCATTTAGTGTATCTGTGCTGGGCAATTGGTGGGTTAAACTGTTGAGTAAAGAAATTCCCCTTCCCCTTTCTGGTATTATACTAACCTTCAATCGTCTTTAAGGGAGATACAGTATTTCTGGAGATGGTCCCTTATCCACAGCGAAGTATTGATAGACCAATCATCATGCAAGTCTTGTTGAAGTGGACATCACTGTGGTGAATTCTTGGCTACCGCAACCCTGTCATGACCAAAGCATGCTGTCTGGCAGTGCTACATCTACCTGCAGGCTCTTACTTTTTTTATTTATTCAATTGTGCGTGTGTGCGTATGTATGTGCGGGCACGCGTGTGTGTGTATGTGTGTGTGTGTGTGTGTGTGTGTAGAACCACGGATGAATTCGCGAACCACCACGGATGCCTCCACCTCCTTCTGCCTTGGGATTCACAGGCTCCGCCCTACCAGGACCAGAAGCGCAGGCCACCCCCGCTTCCGCCTGGTGTCTATACGTGGGATCTGGGATCCAAACTCAGGACCTTCCGCCTGCAAGGCGGAGGCTTAACCCCTGAGCCACCTCTCCAGCCCAAGGCTCTTACAATTTTACCGTGCCTGTTCTGCAAGGTTCCCTGAGTCTTGGGAAGAGGGTGATTTAAAAAAAAAAAAAAAAAAAAAAAAAAACCAAAGAGATGGTGACTTGATC
Source organism: Typhlomys cinereus (assembly GCA_023101885.1). Classification (NCBI taxonomy): domain Eukaryota; kingdom Metazoa; phylum Chordata; class Mammalia; order Rodentia; family Platacanthomyidae; genus Typhlomys; species Typhlomys cinereus. Next base: position 83,197 of record JALPQD010000791.1, read on the forward strand.
CAGGAACACATGACTTCACTTTCTCCCAACTAGCTTCAGTGGAAGACAGCTTGACTGAGTCATAGCACATGCACAGGTGATAGCACTAATGGATCGAAGAACGATTTTCCTCTGAGCTTGGAAACATCAACCTAGAGCCTCCCAAAGTAACCAACATCTTTACATGATCTGTAGTCGTTTATGAGTCAGCATTGATGATATGAAAGTCACAACATACAATCTTTGCATGAAAGACCACTACATAATCAACTGAAAGTTAGTCTTACCAACATCCCCTGTCCCTGTGTACTGTATTTTCTATTCTTGAGACATCCAAGGTTGGAAACAGAAAGGCTAAGATCGGATTGTGCTCAAGTTGAAACGTCCGCTGAAAGATCGATCTAAGATTAAAGGTGAACACAACTGGCAAATAATTTTGGGGTGCCCCAATTTTATTCTGCTAAACATGCATTATCAAACAATAGTCTTACACATTATAATGTCTCATAATTTCTGTTTTTCTCCCCAGGGTCTGGGTTAATTACTTTTGGCCTAAAGATAACATAAGTGCATGGTTCAGTGGGAAAACATTCTAATTTCCTCTTCGTGGCTGGTTAAAAAGTCCTACCTCAACGAGATCCCTCCCCGCCCTCTTACTGGAATGATAGCCAGAAAATTTCCTTCCTCTAAATCCTCTTCCACTGAACAGCATGATTTGGAGTTCACAGCTGACCAGGGACACAAAGAATCATCCACTTGCTCTGCTTAGCTGAGGAGAGTGAGGGGCTTCAGGTCTGAGACGTTAGCAAACCGAAGGAGGAATCTTTCTCCCTGGGTCTGGTCCCAGTTGCGGGAGTGAGTTAACTGCGTCTGTCCATCAGCAGTTCCGGATAAAGTTTCAGGAGCACATGCCTCCAGAATAGAAGCTTTTTTGCTGCACACCAAGGTATATGAGACTAAAAGCAGATTTGTAACCAGAAGTAGGAGGAAGTTGGAGAACCCCTGATGGGACTTTCCTGGCGAGCTGATTCTGAAATGTGGGAGTGGGGAGGGGAGTTACAGTGCCTTCCTGGCAATGGCAGCTAAGTCTTACCTTAGCTAAGGCTGAGAGTAAGTTTGTGGCTGGTGCCTTGTGGTTTGTTTGTTTGTTTATTCTTTTAAAAAAAGGAACAGCAGTTATGAGACCTTGGGATAATTCTCTGCATGGTACATGGCCGGTCTAGGATGCTCTTCCTGCTAGATCCAGAGAAGGACGTTTCCTACGGCATCGGCTGCTTGCACAGCTGCTAAGAGAGGCTGTTCCTTCGTCCTGACACCTGGTTTCCTTTTGTATTGTCTGAGAAGACTCTAGGAGAGGAAGAAAAAAAAGAAAACAGATTCCATAGCATTTCTGTGCAAAGGCAGCATTGTGAGGAATGGTGAACAGAATCGATGTTCTGTGTTCAGGAAAGGGGGGGTGTTGCTGCGCTTGGGTGCGGGGACTAGACGCCTCATCACCTTTATGGTACAATGGCCTCTTGCACTCCCTGAAACCAGTGAAATCTGACTGCATCTCCATTTCCTTCCGCCCTTCTTTAGGAGCTAAGGGGCCATTTCCTTCCCAGTTTTAAGTCTTTCCACATGTCTACTGGGTTAGAATATCAATGACACATGTTTTATTTGGTGAACATGGTTTTGATGCACGATCTGCTCTGAAGAATCATCCTCGACAAGTTCCGAGGCCTCTGTGAACCACAGTGTCATCCTTTTTAAAGTGGGGGTGTGAATATGTAACCCCCAGGTAGTGATAAATGATAGGAAAATGCATGCGCTTGAGATACAGACATAACAGTACTGTTGCAAAGAAATGTTTAGCTTTTCATGTTATTTTAGAGGAGCACAGAAAAATCCAGAGGAAGAAACAGAGATATCTCACATACCCCACTTTCTCACGACCTTCCCTACTCTCTCCATCCCCCATCACAATGGAACCTTTCTGATAAGTGATAAACCTACATAGGACCTCATTGTCTGTAATCTACATTACAATGGCTTTGCTTACTTCAGTGAATTTCTCTCTTACCTGTTGAATGTGACAGAAGAGATATTTTAAAATATCATTTTTATAAATGGCTGATTTCTCCCCAGCTGAAGGCTGGGGGGATATTTCAGGAGTTGAAGTTTTTACCTCACAAACAAAGGATCTGGATTCAGATCCCCAGAGTACATGTAAAAATGCTATGCAGAAATGTTGGCAGCCTGAACTTCTGGCCCTGGAAGGCAGAGCCGGGGAAACCCCAGAGCAAACAATAAGGTGAAAGAATAATTCAGGGTGATTCCCAGTGTCATCCTTGGGCCTCTACAGGCACACACACACACACACACACACACACACACAGAAAGAACACATAAGAAAGAAAGAAAGAAAGAAAGAAAGAAAGAAAGAAAGAAAGAAAGAGAAAGAAGGAAAGAAAGAAAAAGAGAGAAAGAAAGAAAAAGAAAGAAAGAAAGAAAAAGAAATTGGTCACTGCTGAGAAACAGATTTCAAATCATGCTGTTTTGGTCAGTCAGGTATCATGTAGCCTTGTGAAGGGGAAGATACTGGCAGCAGAGGTGAGTTGTGTAAAGAGCATAAGTTGCAATCAGAGATAAAGCTGTAATCTAGATCTTCTGGCCTTAGGTATTATACTCTTTGCATCACAATCACTAATTTTGATTACAAAAATTAAGAACTGTGCAGAAAAGTATTAAAAGTACTTTTTTATTTATAATATTTTGAAGTGGCATTCTGTAGCTCTATATAATGATCAGAATTTGTGTCATAGAACATCTTGCAAAGTTTGAGGTAGTAAGGTAATGTTATAGAGGGAATGGATATAGGGGGGAGATAATTTGAAATGATGAAGCCTGAGACGATGCTGCCAAGGGCTAGCCGTTTGATAGCATTAGTTAGGTGGGATTATTTTCATTGATGATTATAGTTGGTGGGAAGCAAGGTTTTGTCAGAATATAAAAGATAATGCGTGTGCTGTAGATGGCAGTGAGGGACCGGACGATTAGTGTAATTAAAAGAGCTCAGGCATTGCTATAAGACGTGTTGAAGGTTTCGATAATTAGGTCTTTTGAGTAAAGTCCTGTGAAGAAGGGCATGCCTGTTAGTGCTAGGCTACCACTGATAAGTGTTGAGGAGGTCAAAGGTATTCATTTAAATAATCCATCTATTTTTTGAATGTCTTGTTCATCGTTTAGGCTATGGATGATTGAGCCGGAGCATATAAATAGTGTAGCTTTGAAAAAAGCATGTGTGCAGCTGTGGAGAAAGGCTAGGTGGGGTTGCTTAATTCCAAGTGTGACTATCATTAGGCCAAGTTGGCTTGACATAGAGAATACTATGATATTTTTAATAATGTTTTGTGTGAGCACACATAATACAGTTAATTAACACCGGTGGTTAATGCTCCTAAACAAAGTACAATAGTTAAGATTCAGTTGTTGTTTGTTGTGAGAGGATGAAATCAGGTAAGTACAAAGATTCCAGCTGCAGCTATTGTGCTTGAGTGGAGTAAGGCCGAGACAGGGGCATGTTAACATTCCCAACTATCAATAATTATTTCTTGGACTACTGTTCTTTCTTTCATTACAGAATATCTATCTTCAATATCTTTGGTGTTTTGGTTTGAATTACATCTTAATATTAGAATTCAATTTTGCCTTCCTTTCAGTTCAATTTTACTTTCTATTGCCTTATTTCAATTCTTTCCCCCCTATTACTTGTAATTGTGTGACTCTTACAGACTCCCTGCTCCCAGTCTTGGTTGTACAAAATGCCCCTCTTTTAATCCCTAAGTTTATCTGTATATGTTTATTACAAGTGCTCTTTGTGCTTATAGAGTTCATAATTTCTAATCTCTTTCTTTTTTCTTAAAAATTCTTCCCTAGTTTTAGACAAGTCAGATAATTATCTATTTAAAAAATACATATTTTATTTTTGTTTTTTAGGTGGTTTATGTAAATATAATTGTTCTCTCTATGTAACAAATAGGAACCTTAACATGGTTTTATATCTTTTTCTAATTTTAAAATCTCCCTTTTGTTCTGTCTCTGCTCTTTACCTTGTTACTTTCTATAATTTAATATGAAAATATTTTGAGTATTAAGATTCTTACTTACAAATCCACCATTCCATGGTCCCCTTGCTGTTCCCAGCACCTCCCTCTAAGGTCTTCCTCCAGCCTCCCTATCTCCAGGTTGCTAAGCAAGTGTTGATCTATCTTCTGCCTTTGTCTGTATAGATCAGTTTTCATTTTACGGAAACAAACATCATACAGGAAGCAATATACAGACTACATTCTTGTAGTCAACATTTTTTTGGAGATTAACACATGTTGTAATCCCAGCACTGGGGAGGTGAAGTCAAGTCAGCCTTAGTCCTCCACAGGGACACATAGCACTACATGCACGCACACACACACGCACACACACACACACACACACACACTACACACACACACACACACACACATACACACACACACACATACACACACACACACACACACACACACACACACACACACACACACACACAGAGGCTCCTTGTGACTTGGTGATCAGCCAATCTAGTTGATCAGTGAGCTGCAGGTTTGTTGAGAGACTCTATCTCAAAAAGTAAGGTAGATAGTGATGAAGGAAGATGGTGAACATTGACTTCTAACCTCCATATGCACATGCACCTGTGCAAGCATGTACATCCATGCATATGCACGTGTCACACCACTTACACGTTAAAATAAAATTAAAAAACATTAGCTAGTTGTGGTCAAAGAAACTTTTATTCTACAGTAATTATTTACGGCTACCAAAGCAGTAAATACTCTTTAACTACTATGCCAAGGGTACCAGTGGTTATAAAGTTTTCCAGCTCAGATAACTTACACTGGTTGCCCTTTACTCTTTCTAGATGTTCTTTTCTTACCTTGAATAATTTTCTCTGATACATGCACAGATTGGTGTTGCTTTCCATATTTCAGACTTCCGGGCTTTTCCTCTAAATGCAACACTTTCTTCTTTGGCACTCTGGCTTCCAAATGCTAACCATCTTGCTCCTAGATTCTCACCCATCTCAGAAAATTTTCTGGTATCTGCTTAGCTTGTTTCTCTTGAGGTCAAAAGCTGAGGATATCTCATCACTGACCATGTTTGGTCTTTGTATTTCAGAGATCACAATCACTCCATGCTTGAATCAATGTTGTGAAAACTGTTGTTTTCTCTATTTCGTTCTGGTTTTTTTTTTTTTTCAGATGACCTGGTTTCTTTCAGAGGATATCACTGTCATTTTGTTGTCTCAATGACTCAACTTTCTTTAGGGAGTAAATATGTATCTCTTTGAAAAGTAGAATGCTGTAGGAATGAGGCTGGTGCCAGTTCTCCATGGGGCTTTGCAATTCAGCCTAAGCAAAGGCATCTGAAGTACATTTGCAAGAAAAAACATACCGTGGAGTTTCCCCCTGTAACAGGTTTGCTTGAAGTCTTAGACACTATATTTTCAGAGCAAAGTATAGGTATCTTGAATCCAGTGCTCCTCTCCACGGATCACCTGACCTTTGCATCACCTTGTAGAAATTGGGGCTCAGGAATTCAAAGGAATGAAATGCTCATCCTTGTCTACTTCTGTCTTTGTCTTGGATCTAGAAATCTTGCGCTTTCTGTCAGCACCTGTGAAACTTGGCCAGCTGACATGCCAGCATATAAGTAAAATGTATATCTCCTCTTTTTCATAGTTATTCACAGAAGGTTTTTCCTTTGCTTCAATTATATCAGGTCTCTGGGTCAATTTAGGAGTACCCAGTAGAAGAAAGTCCACCAGTTTCTTTATAGTGACTCTCCTAAGTACATTAAAGAATTCAAGCCGGTACAGTTGAATGAGCTATTTGAGGAGTTTTTTGAGTAGCTGTCTCTATGTCAGGCTTTGGTTTGATGTTTGCGAGGAAGGCAATTACAGGGATGCAGTCAACAGAGGAAGGATAAACAAGGATAGACTGGAGTTCATGTGTGGGGCACCAAGGCTTCGGCCTGCTCCCTTGAGTCAGATGCATTGGCACATGTCTGAGACAGACAGCTGCAGGCAGAGACCTCTCCCCGTTAGCAAGAGATGAATGCTTCCTGTTTTGTTTCGCTCATTCTGGAGACCAGACTTGTCTTTGTTCTGCTCAGGACTGGTTTTGGGGGCCAAGGCGTTCTTTCTGCAGTTCATTCCCTGTGCATCTTGAGACCACTGAGGAATGTTATCTATGGATCACAAGGTTATGGCCATAAGTCACAGCGTGTAATTAACTCTGCCTGGAGACACCATGTCTGTCCCCATATAGTAACTAGGCGTCACATCTGCTTTTCCTTGCCAGCCTAGATAAGTTTTACAATGTGCGTGTTTAACAAATCCTGGTAAAGGATTTAGCTGTGCTGGGCCTTGGTTTTTCCCTGGTTTGCTGCAAATAAAGTTGGCTTGGATGATTTGGATCAAATAAATCCTTGCTCCCTCTGACCCAGCCTGATTTTCATTTCTAACGCCCCCGCTTGTGTTTTCCACGTATTGCACAGATTCACACTGGTTCATGGGCCCATTCAAATTCATGTTGTCACTGTCCCTAGTCTTGAAGTAGTGAGAAACTAGATCTTTTGTCCTGTTGTTCAATATAACTTGATCACGAGTCACAAAACCTCTATAATAAATACCCACAAACTGCAAAGAAATGTAAGTTGAGGGACAGGGGAGAAAAAGACCCCAAAGGAGTGGAGACAAAAGAACACAGGTGATGAATAAGGCCATTATGTAAGAAAAACATAAAAGGGGAGGAAAATAAGGTGCTAGGTCTTAATAAGGGGTAAGGGAGGGGAAAAATGAAGCAAATGGCTCAGGGGAAAAAGAGAGATCAAGAACTTCACCTAGGTATGAACGCTGCAAGCTACTACAATTCTGGTAAGAAGAATCCAGGGAGCAATAGCAGTATGTAAGACCCATGGGCAAGCAATTACTCTCCAAATGGATTCTAAACCTCTTATTGTCAGGAAACCAATGGCTGATACTGCAAACCTATCAGATAACAGTGGAAGAGAATAAAATAGACAGGGACTGATGTCTTAGTGCTAGTTATAAAACACCATCTAAATACTTCTTATTTAACTCTCAGATAAAGAAAGTTCTCAGAGTTCAACCAATGCACTCCATTACAATGGAAGACCAGTGAGGCAGAAACCACAAGTGGCCAGAGGGCAGACTGTCCCTGACCCTGGAATGCTCAGCCTCGATCAGCCTATCAAAATCTTTTCCCATCCCAAGACTCAGTGAACCTTGCAGAAGAGGAGGCAGTAAGATTGTAAGAGCCTAAAGGTTGATGAAGTCCTTCAGACCAATACACTGCAGCTACACAGGATGCTGTACCCAGGACCTACACATGTCAACATTCTCCCAAGGACTTTTAAGGATCTCAGGAAGAACAACTGCACCCAGAGAATGTCTAGACAGGGGAAGAGGAACTGCCACACTTATGACAGTCCACTGAAGAACCACATATAGAAATATAGCCACGATAGAAATATTACCTACACTCCCCCCCCCCAAGGGAACCTTCTGGTCCACACATGCAGAGGGACAAAGGGTGGGAAGGACATGGCTGGATTGAAGAGGGGAGGAGAGGGTGGAAAAGGACGGAAGTGGGTGGAAGGACAGGAGAGAAGGGGGATGAGGGGATCGGAGCAATGATATGACTCATTTTGTCTCTATATGAAAAATTCCCAATTAAGAAAAGAAGACAAGGTAAAAGAGGGTTGGAGAGATAGCTCAGTAGGTAAGGCTCCTGCTTGTAAACCTGGTGACTCAAGTTCAATTTCCAGATGCCCCTATGATGGAAGGAGACCACGGACTGTTGAAAGTTGTCCTCTGAGTTCATGTGTGAGCTGTGACATGCATGTAATCTCTCAATAAATAAATAAATAAATAAATAAATACTATTTTTTAAGAAAAGTAAAAGAAATACCACAGGAAGCTGGATCATTTTCATATATGTGAAGTAAGTCCACAAAGTGACAAAATATATGCCTTTCAGAAGTTCCTAATAGGTTCTGCATTCCTATATGCCAAAATAAATAAATTAAAAATATCAGTGCTGTTGCCCTCATAAAGTCTAGTATCTGTTAAGGGCACCGAGACCCCTGGAGGCAAGGGATTGACAGCCATAGTAGTGATCTTATGCTTAAGGGGAACAAGAGAAAGGGCTTATGGAAATGCCACTGGGTCCTTATATGTCATCGGAGAGGAGGACCCAGTGGAGAGTTAGGCGTACACAATAAAGGACTCTCTGGGAATTGGGGGGGAGGCACTGGGGGAAGGGGAGGGGGAGGAGGGGGGAGGGAGGGAACTGGTAAAAAATTTTAAAATGTATAATTAAATTTTTAATAAAAAAAAATCAGTGCTGTTTCATTTGCCTTCTCTAATAACTGTGCATCAGAGGCATCTTTAACCCTGATTTGGAAATACAAGTGTTGCATTTTGCCTGTGTTCATGCTGATAAATTCATGACCAAAAGGCTTAAGGGGAACAAGAGGGTTTTTTTCTTTTTTACAATTGTCTGGTCATATCTCTTAGTCCAACTTGAACAGGAGCGCTCATAATCAACACCAGGGGCTGAGGGAATTGGCCATACAGCATATCCACTGCCTCCAGACTAGACCTCCTGGGTCCTCCAAACTTAGCAACCACTGATTGAAAATTCAGACAGCATCTCCCATAATCAAGAAAAGGGTCATCATCAATGCTGTGGAGCCCTTATGTCTCCTAGCACAGGCTCCAATAAGATGTTTCCAAGTCAAAGACGTCTCTCTGCCCTCTTTTTTAACACACCTGGATTACCAGTGACTAATTTATTAACTCTTTTGAGGTTTGTGAGACTGGAAATAAAAAAAGCAACAAGGTTGACTTGGTAAGACTTAAAGAACCAGGGTTTGGGGGTAACATGAAAGACTGATGGAGGTTATTGCAGCCGGCTGGGTACACTGACCAGAGCAATCTCCCCTCGAGATGCTGCAGGCATCCCTCGCCAAGGAGCTAAGGAGTTACACTGGATTCTCTCTGCCGTGTGTTAACAAAAGGGCAGGTGTTTGTAGGTGTGCTGCGGAGGAGGCTTCTGACGTTTCTTATTCCGGGGATTATGTTTAACTTGTCACCCTGTCATCCTTCCTTTGTATTTTTTAGATTCCCCCTTTTAACATTTTCACCTTGTTCTGCTGGCTTCTTTGTTCTGGAAGATGTTGAGGGTCACCAAGCTTTCATAGCCATTGTGAAGATGCTGTCATGCGTGGCAGGCACGTCAGTCAAGGCACTTGTCCCTTCCACCTAGAAACTTCTTCAGAAGTTCAAGTGCTCTAGACGCGTTGCACTTGGCTCCGGCATTGCTCCAGCCAGTGAAGGAGCTCCTGCCCCGAGAAGGTTTATCTTCCCGGCGGCTTGCAGCCAGAACCTTGACAAATAAGAGCTTCACGGTGCCCACTCTTTCTTGTCACCTATAAACCTTACCACGAGGGGAGAACCCTTTATTTTAAGCAGCTATCTCTAGTAATAAAAAAAAAAGCATTAGGAGTGAATAAAACAATGGGAATCAAATAATGTAATGTAAATGAGTTATTCATTTCTGTTTCTCTAATGGAAGACATGTAGAAGTTGAATAAAGATCACAGGAAAGAAAATCCATCAATGAAACATTGGAAGAAAGAGGCAAAGAGCTTGGAGTGGGAGTCAAAAGTCACTGAATTAACAAATACCATTTATATGGTATATATTTTTTCCTTTTTGAATAGCAGATGTGGCAGGCAGAGCTAGTAATTCTCTCAGTTCATGGTCAAAGTAATATCTCCTTTTATTTTTTTTTCAATCTGTCCATTTTATTTCTGTTCCTCATTTCAACCTTCTTTCTCATGGGGAGCCCTTCTGATGTATCAAACTTAAAACCTTTTGTATGCATGTGTTCTTTAAAGTGAATGTTGTTTTATGCTCACTTAATTTCTGTAAACCACACTGTTATGCATTTCCTTCTACTTTCAAATCTCAGACCTGAGTTTATGAGCCACATTTCTATGCTTACAATCACTGCTTTGCCTCTAACCACCTCACAATGCAGTCATTTTCCCCATGACTCTCTTAGTGTTGTGAACCTATTTCCTTTAACTACCGCATCTCAAATGAGGTTGAGGTCAATGTCTAGTCAAAACTCAATGCATGTCCCTTAAGGAACTATGACACACGCTTTTCAGATTCTAAGTGGGATTACTGAGAAGGCAAGAGTATTTACATTTTGGATTTCTTTTTGCTGCTTTTCTTAATTGTGAGGCTATCATCATCATCATTATCATCATCATAATTTACAGGTAAATAAACGGGCACATCAGACATTGATTGGGATATCTTGCATCCCTGAGCGAGTATTGAGTGGACCTAGGTGGACTTTTCTGAGTACAGTGGTCTGCCTTATCTCCTGTCACCTGAGCCTCCACAAAATCGCTCTGCTCAAAAATGGGGAAGTATAAGGCTTAGATTTATTTCAATGCATTTCCTGTTGCTACCAACCTCTCTTTTTGAATACGGTGAAATAATCACTCAATGGGGTGAGACTGATGCTTGGGGGAATGCAAGTTCCCTGCTGGCCAGCAGCTCCAGTGGCTTCCCTGAACTACAAACAGTCCTTCTTCATGAACACCAGAGGCAGGCAAATAGCTAAAGCTTAGGGTAACGTTCTGAGATGCCTGGCTCTGGAGGTCGAAGGCCAGGACAATGCAGCTTTTCATTGGTAGATCTTGACATCAGACATACAGAAGGTTTTCTCAAGGTTTGTGCAGAGGATGCTTGATTTAAATTTGCTAAGGAAAGAAAATAAAGTTAAGACACTGACAGAGTCCTAAAAAACAGCATATAAATGCTTAATGCTGATGCATCTGAATGCTAGAGTCATCGTATTTTAAAGCCATATAGTGCATGCATGTGCATTGCCCTGCTTGCTTTGAATGCTCTGAAAGAAGCCCTCACATTCTTCTGATGCCGTTATGTGGTAGCCCTGGTGACAGAGTGAAGCCTGTTTTATCAACTCCAGGTTCTTAATCCTTGAAAAAGCCTGATACGGCCATTCCAGACATGCGTACACAGGCGATTTTGTCTTTTTTCAAGGATGTCACATTCTGACACTGAATCAAAGAATTTGCTCACAAGGGAAGAGGCATCTATCGTTTGTTATTCATGATGGAAACTTGCATTATCAAAAGAAGTGATTTGGGCTGGGAAGATGGCTTAGTGCTTACAACCTTTGCCATATAAGTAAAAGGACTTAAGTTGAGATCCCCAGATCTTATGTAAAAATGCCAGACAGATATAGGCAAGTCCTGCAATTCTGGCCCTGGGGCCTGAGAGAGGTAGAAGAGCATGATTCCCTATGTCACCCTTAGGTCTCTACAGGTAGACACACTCAAATGCCCTCTAATACACACACCCACACATACATACACACTCACCTACATGCAAAATACACACACACACACACACACACACACACACACACACACACACACACACACACACACACACACACACACGGGGAGGGGAGAGAGAGAGAGAGAGAGAGAGAGAGAGAGAGAGAGAGAGAGAGAGAGAGAGAGAGAGAGGACTGATGTGATTGATTTCAGTTTGGGAAGTGAGACAAGTTGAATACTTTTTCAAGCTGTTGAGATGCTGTTACATGTGTTGGGAGGAGTGAGATGTTGAAAACAGTGCAAACCTTTACCTAGGAGATCTGATGCTGTATTCTAGAAGCTTCCAGAAGAGTCACTCCCAACCCAACCTTATTCTGTGACTTTTGGGAGAACGTCTTCCATGCCTTCTTGTACAATCTGAACATGGTAGCAACGTCACAGGTTACCTGAGTACATGACTTCACAGAGCTCACAAACAGTTATTAGTAGATATGTAGAGTAATAAACCAGAGAAAAGTTCTCTAAAAATTTCTTCATGGTTTCCCAAATGCCACAATATTTCCATTTTTACGAAGACTGGCAAAAGTACGCTTGGTCTCCCTCAGCACACAACTGCATGTGTCTGGGTCATGGTGACTCCTCTGGGCTTTAGATTCACTAAGCAAATGCACAGATTGTGCCCAATTCAAAAATTACTAGACTATGAAGCCTAGAGGAAAAAGCAAACCACAAGGGGACTTTAGAATACAGTCGTCCTATTTGTACTGGTTACTCTTCTCTGTTGCTGTGAGATAATCCCCAAAGTCAAGCAACTCAATGGGAGAAAGGGAGATTTATTCAGCGTACAGTTCCAGAGGGGAGATGTAGTCCTTCACGACAGAAAAGGCATTGAGTTGCTGGCAGAAGCTGGAGACAGGCTCGGTTACATCCATCAGGGAGGCTGAGAGCTGCAAAACTGCCTGTTGAAGAGCAGACGTCTCCTGGAAGGAGGGTATAGCTAATCCACTTCAAGGCCCACCCCCAGTGACTGCCTTCCTCCAGCAAGGCTCCACCTCTTAAAGGTGCCATGACCTTCCCAAACACATGAGTCTGTGGAGAACATATTTCAAACTGTGACACTATTGTACTCACTTTCTAATATTGTGAATAAAGAATGTGAAATACTATTAATTTTGACATTCTTTCTATGATTCATTCTTTGGAGCAAGACTATTAACCTACACGGGGGATCGTGTTCTCAGTCAGTGTAGGCCATGTAGATATCATTCTGCTTACTTTATTGGGGTGCCCAGGAAGAAAGGGAAGTGCTCTTGTTCTTGAAAGCCATCTAGGAAGATGAACCACTTCGTACATTAGCAACATCAGAGCTACTAGAACTTGCACCCCCCCAAAAAAAACCCCTGCAGATCCAGTGCATCTGGGATGCTGTCTGAAATCTGTACTTGCAATACCTTCTTCAGTGGTGTTGGACACACGCTTAGAAAAACACCCTTGTGAACATCATGGAGGCGTCAATGAATACTCTAAAGGCAGCCGTCTGAATTTCTCCTTGTCAGTCTGCTCCTGTGATGGGAAAGCTGAGATGATGCATGACTTCTGTTCTGCTCTCACGTAACACACCAAATGCTACATCCTGCAAATTCACGATTACCTGCGTTACATTCATTGTATTTCTATTCCTTAAAGAATTATTTTTATGCCTTCGTCCTCAAAGTAGTCATGCATTCTTTTTCCCCAGCCGCCTTCAGATATTTTTGAGTAGCCCTTGAGACAGAGGTGCTGGTGTTACGGGATTAATCGGAAAGCAGCTGCCTCATACCATCAGGTCCAGCCTCGGCTCAGCAGCCGCCACTGTGCATGTGACCCAGGCTGTCAGCTGTGCTGCTCGTGCATCTAAAGGGGCCAGATGCATTATAAGTGGTCAAGGTTTTCTTCACCACAATTGGTAAGAGGGGTGATCTTCACATTTACACACTCTGATTGGGGTGAGACGCTTCCAGTGTTTTGTGGAGGTGCCACACATTTTTTCCCCAGCTGCAAAAGTCGTAATAATTAACAACCTGTCAGTCTACCCACCCACCGTGCCATAGATAAGATAGACCCGAGGTTATCAGCAATTCCCAGAGCTGGCTCTAACCCCACCCCTTTCCTTCCAGTCAAGGATGCACCCAGTGTGGGAGTTAGAACGATGACATCCTCATTTCAACTATTCCCGATCCAGTTCAGTTTCCTTCTTAAGGAGAAACCATTTCCAAACAGTAGCACAGTCTTATTAATGAAAGGTTATTAGTGATAGCAGTTCATCTGGCCACTACTCTGTGGCTGGAAATCTCAGGACCAAGATGTTTTTTTACATCCCTTCCCACAAACATCTCGTCTGTGTTCTCGGACTGACATTCAGTGAACCATTGTGATAATCCTTCTGGATTCACAACATTATAAAAGAACTATCCTGTGTGATCACGTTGAGCTTCTGTCCAGCTTATTAATCTGAAAAAAGACAGGGAGAAATGAGACAGGTATTTTATGAAAAAAAAAAAACACTCACCTCCAAAAATCCCCAGGATTTTCAAACCCCATTATTTTTTCCTACAGAATTGTGAGAAGGGTCTGGAGATTGTCAGTGGCTGGATGGCTTGGGATCCCTGCCACCTGACCCAAAGAGGTCCTCAGCCCTGAGGGGAGGAGATGACAGGGACCAAAGATTTCTAGGTGGCTGAATCCCTCAAACAGTGACAATGTTTACGTTAAGCTGTTACTTTCATTTTTATGTTAAACACTCTTCCCATTCATGGATTTATTTTCCCTTAGAATTCTTAACCACCCGACTAAGGAAATTTTAGAAAATATTCCTAATCTCCATTAGGACAATGCAATATTTTGGTTAGAATTTCCCTTTTTTTGACATTCAATCATTTGGTATTTATCCCATCTATACTGGCACAAAGGTGTTCAAAAACAGGATATTCTCTAGTTGTAATATCGCAAATCACAAGCAAGCTTTTATAATTTTTTATATGAAAGTCTTGGAATTTCCACAGCCTATTTTCTGCGCCAACAAAAATATACAGATAGAAAGCAGGGAAGTGTGGAATTCCGTTGCCTTACTTCACCACATTACTTGTTTGTAGATAACACTTGCTTAGCAGGAGCCTCAATTTTAAGAATGATTTGGAAATGGAAAGTTGTTTTTTTTTTTTTTTGTGTGAGCTCAGAGGAAAATAAGTAAAAATAGCTTGCATTCAATGATACCACATTCCCCAGAAAAGGTGGTGCCTTGTGTTATCTGCGAGGTTTTCCTGGACTTCTGTCGGTACAGGAAGACCAAAAAAGGTCTAGCGTTGAGCTGAACTCAAATTATTTTGAAAATTAGGCACTGTCTTGGTGAAAAGAATGTCCTTGAGAGACTCAGGAAACTTCTAGTCCTGGCTCTCCTATTACTAGCTGCTTTTCTGACCTCCACTTTCTCCTCCTGATGGAAATAGAGCAGTCTCCTTACATGTGTCCTAGGAGGACGGCTTATTAGAAGACTCCCATAAGAGAATAACATCTTAAAGAGCCATTGCTATGATAAAGCACATTACAAATGTTAAATACCACATCTTTCTACGATTCAGTTGATCTCCGAACAACAAATGTTTATTTATTTAGAAAATATTTTATCTATTTATGTATTTGACAGGTGGATTTGAGAGCGGGAGGAGGAGAGAGAGAGAGAGAAAGAGAGAGCACATATACAGGGGTAGAGGTCAGAGACTTCTTTCAGAAGTCAGTTCTCTCCCCTTTCCACTATGTGGTGGGACTTCTAGGGATCAAACTCTGGTTGCCAGTCTTGTGAACAACGCATCACCCTCTCAGCTGCCTCACCAGCCCAGACCACAGAATGTTTAAAATGGATTGGAGTTTCCTACCTCCTTGCCTGTAATAGTCTCCTTATCTTTCCTTGTTCAGTTTCACTAGAATATTTTGCCCTTCACACTATAACAGCCCTTACTCCACAGGTCCAGGAGCCAATGTGGGGATTCTGCCAACTTCTAAGTATATCTACACCAATCATACATTCTGGAATGGATAAATAACCACAGGATGAGTTTGGGGACTCACTGGACCTACTGTGAGCTAGCTCTACCAAATCAGAGAGCCATTGCTAGCTAGCACTGTCATCTCCTCCTTCTCCTCTTCCTTTTCTTCCTCCTTTTCCTCTTCCTCCTCCTCCTCCTCCTCCTGCCCAAGTCCATCTGGCATTATGTAGGGTCTAGAGATCTGAAATCTGGTGTTTTTGTTGTGTGGCAAACATGTCAACTACTGACCCGTCTCTTCAGTCCAACCTGTATCTTGAATACTTGGCACAGAAATCATCATGGAAGAGATGCTCATTTTATCATTGACTTTAGCATAGAGGGGACTAGACATCCATGTCTAAGGGCTCCAATAAAAACACCGGAATATACAGGGGAAAGTCAAGGGTCTAGAGTTTACAGTCAACAACTAAAAGCCTGTCTGAGCACAAAAAAGTAATAGGAATGATCTGAAAATGTCATTTGGGGCCAGGAGGAAAGCTCAGTGGGTATGATGACTGCTCACAAACCTGGGGACCTGAGTTTGCTCCCTAAAAGTCAACTTGGCAGAGGGAGAGGACCAACTTTCAAAAACTGCCCTGACATGCGTGGGACAAGCCCCATCCCTCCTCCTTCCTCTTTAAAATAAATAGATAAAAGTTTTAAAACATCTAGCTGATTAAAAAAAGACATTAATTTGGATTTTTTCAGTGCTGAGAGATACTAGTGCAGCTCAGTCATGAAGTTCATTTCCATGTTGAGTCTACTTCACTTGGACGGACTTGGCCAGTTTGTTTATGTTTGTGTAGCTACTTGGCATTGGTCTAGAAATAATTATCCCGAAGCCCACTGAAGACTGCTAAACTTGTCTGCTTTTTATTTTGCAAATGGAGAAACATGGATGGCGGGAGAGAAGAATTGCACTTCATACTGTCTTTCATTTTATACAACAGAGATAAGAACCCCTCTTTCCTCGCTTCAGATGCTTTTCTTCACAGCACTCTGAAAATGCAAAAAAAAAAATTAGCTTAAAAGCAGTGCTGAGTTATAGTTCTTTTTTATTATTTTTTTATTCAATTGCGCATGTGTGTGTGCATGTGTGTGTATGTACAGTGTGTGTGTGTGTATGTGTGTGTGTGTGTAGAACCATGGGCGAATTCGGGAACCACCATGGACGCCTCCACCTCCTCCTGTTTACTCTGCCCTGGGATTCACAGGCTCTGCTCCACCAGGACCAGAAGCGCAGGCCGCCCCCGCTTCCGCCCGGCGTCTATACGTGGGGTCTAGGATCTGAACTCAGGGCCTTCTGCTTAGCAAGGCAGAGGCTTAACCCCTGAGCCACCTCTCCAGCCCCTGATTTATAGTTCTTAACAGACCTCTAGGTTCCATTAAGAAATCTTGTATGCTGCTTATGAAAGAACTTTAATCTATCAGATCAATTTTTAAAAATCAATCATACTTTAAGGATAGATTCCCAAAGGTGTTATACTTTGGGAAGGTGTCTGTGAAATCATTAAATGTTAGAAAAACTATAATTCCTTACTTCTTTTATATGTACCAAACTCTGATGAGTGTACATTGTGAGGTCATTCCCAATTCATAGGATCCATTGATGAGCAGATCTAACCCATTTAGTTTGCAATCTCTCTCTTTCTCTCTCTCTTCTTTCTCCTGCGTTTACTTATTCCTATCCACTGCAAGCTCATGAAATGATTCCTATCCAGCCTCCTCTCACTAATGTAAACAGGTGTTTTGCAATCGTCTTAGAATGGGAGGGAACCTGAAGGTTTTCATGTGCAAGTGAGTAATGGGCTCATTTGCGGTCAGGCTGTGTGGTGGGATGGGGATTAGAAGACCGTCTTCCAAGGAAATCCCACTTGGGTTGACTGGTCCTAGCTACAAGATTTCTGGAAGGTGATGCATTTAGCTTTCAGGGTCTCCATTAACTTCCCAAACTCCAATGAAATCTGAATGGAATTCCACTTTTGGGTTTGAAGCCTTAGGTCCCTAATGAGTTTCTGTACTATCGTTCCCTTTGTTCTTGGGTGACTCCAGAAGATTCTGAATGTACCTGTAAGTTCTTACGTTATTTAAAACTCAAGCATGACTCTGGAGGTGGTATTAGGAAGCTTTTAGTTATCACCTGAGAAGTGAGTGCAGTCTCCTCGTCATAACACCTGCCAAGGTCACAGTGGCCCTCTGGAGTTCAGAGTTTGGGGGTTCTTTCAGTGACATTAATGCTTGAAGAGGTGGGTCCTTTCTTCAGACAGGGCGGCATTTGGCAGCGTGCTCCATATTGGATGGACTGACCTCGAGACCCAATGCTTCTTCTTAGCAAGATGACGCAAGTATATAACATTGCCTACGTAGCTCAACTTCTTTGCTTTCTGTGCAAGTGAAAATAAAGAAGCCAATACCCACCTCAGGCTCTCCATAACTCGAATGCAACAATCTTAATGCACTTTTTAAAGAAAATTTATTTATGTAAGAGTGAGAAAAGGCACATGCATGCATGTAACAGTGCATGGGTGGAGGTTAGAGGACAACTTTCGCAAGTCAGTTCTCTCCCTCCATACATGTGGGTGTCTGGGGATCAAGCTCAGGTCACCAGGTTTGGGAGCTGGCACCTTACCAATGGGCCATCTGTCTGGTTCTTCAATGCACTTTTGATGACTTGTTAGGTAAGTGTTGTTAGACTTTGAAAGAATTGTCTTTTGGAGTAAAACCTTCATTGGCTTTGTTACCTCTTACTTTCACTTTTCTTGTTTTCTGCCTGAAATATAGATGTAGTAGTGCTCAGTGTCAAAGGGACACTCTAGAATCATGAGCGTTAATCAGATGCTATGAATCAGAGAATCGGGATTAGAATCAATTTTGATCCTCGTTACTTTCTTCAGATATGACCCAGCCTTGAAGACTGTCAGTCCTCTGATAAAGCTACTTGAAAGATTTACATAGAGGCAAATGAAGTAAGTAGAGATTTATAGGGCGTCAGGGACACAGATTGTTAGATGGATGTCACGATTCTCAAATGAGAAAGAATTTGGCTTTGTGAAATTGACCAAATTGTCTTTTCACTTTCTCTTCTATATAAACTAAAAGTGAAATTATTCTTCCACTCAACTGGGTGAGAACTGATTACCGTAATAAGCAGGTTCTGCTTGGAATGTTGCTCGTCAGACATACCGGGTTGCACCCTCTGCTCCTGGGAGGCCCGAGATACATCGATTGCTTGGAAATCTTGAAAGAGCTTGAGTTGATATTAAACAGGGCGAAGCAAGGAGGTGGGAGCCAGGAGATGGAAGTGTGAGCATCATAAACTCAATATCAGGTTGCTATATATAAAGAGTTTGAGGCCAGCCTGACGTGTACAGTAAGACCTTGTTCAAACAAACAAACAAAAAAACCACACATGAACACTTTAAGGACAAAAAGCTTCCTCCTAAGGAAGCTCTCTGGAAACATGTCAAAGTCCAACTAGCATCAAAAATTACCTGCAATGTCCATGTGGACAGCAGGAAGACTGGTGAGGTGGACCTGGGCAGGATGGACGGCAGAGACCTGATGAAAGAAGCATGGCATTAGTGGGCACCTCAGTAGATGCTCAGTTGGAGCTGCTGGTA
This sequence comes from Typhlomys cinereus, assembly GCA_023101885.1. NCBI lineage: Eukaryota > Metazoa > Chordata > Mammalia > Rodentia > Platacanthomyidae > Typhlomys > Typhlomys cinereus. Next base: position 102,344 of record JALPQD010000791.1, read on the forward strand.
TAAGGTAAAATTTGACCCCAACCACATGGTTTAGAGATTCCATTAAACTTCTGATTGAGTACTTCTGGTCACTAGGAGGAACTCAACTTACAACCCAGCCCACTGTATTTTGGAAACGGTTTAATAACTGGAAGGTTCTTATTTACCATGAACCTAATATAACTACATCTCATGACCACATACTATTTAGATATCACTTTGTCCTGTTTATTTGGAGTTCACCTTCTTGGTTTTTATTTAACAGTCATAGCAATGTGAATCATTTGAAATGAACTCAAATGAGCTCAGGGCTGCTGTCTCTGAGTCAAGATCTTTCCAAGTTATTCCACAGTAGTTTACTGAGCCTCTATTATCTGCTGGGGACTATGGCAAGTGCTGAAGTTCTTTTTCTTTTTAATATTACATTTATTCATTTATAAGAAGAGAGAAAGAATGTCTGGGCATGCCATGGCACATGGTACAGAGATCAGAGGGCATCTCCAGAAGTCACTTTTCTCCTTCCATCCTGTGGCCGTCTGGAGATTGAACTCAGGTTGGCAAGTTGGCAAGAAGGTGCCTAACTCACTGAACTGTCTCACCCACTCAAGTGTTGAAGTTCTAATGGTGAACAGAAGCTGTATATTCCTAGTGATCCTAGAACAAGTAAGCTGGTAATTACCTACCCATGAGCTCGCCTTTTAGTTTTTGGTGTACCACAGAGTAAGAGGCAGATTTCCTTCTTGTTAGTCATTCCATTAGCACATTGCTCCTTAGGTATCTCTTTGAAGGCAAACATGCTCTGTTTCTTCAGCAGTTCCCAGTAGGTTTGTCATTTTGGGATCATCCATCATCCTCATTACTTTTCTCAGAACCCATCTATTTTATCTCTCTGTGGATGAATGGTGCCCCCAAATCATACAATCCTGTTCACAAGATGGTGCTCAGAGAAAATGGGCCCAACTGATCAGAAGATTGAGGTGCTAGTTAAGCTAATCACACGGACTTTGGTTTCTCAAGACAATGCTAATTAATGCATGAACTAAAGCCACCAGAGCACATTCCCATTGATTACGATCAAGCCAAACCTTCCCTTCTTGTCCTCACATATTTGACATGCTATGCTTTCATGCTGGAATTTAGTATTTGTGCTAAATTTTACTTCCCCATCTGATCATTATTGTAATCTTGAGATATTCCTTGTCTTATTTCTGTCATGTCTAAGATCAGCTACCCATTTAGCCTTACGTTATGAACAAATTAGATAAAATCATGTGCTCCATGAGGTGGGAAAAGAAGTCGAACTAAACAAGTTCAAAAACAATACCTAATAATACTCTGTCAAGACCAATCAATCTGCTAGTCATACTCAGCAATATTATTTTTATTGGTTTGATAAATTTTAATAAATACCTAATTCTGGGATAGATGCTGAGATGATAAAAAAGGAAGCCATTTCCATGTAAGTTATCAAATCAAGAGAGACAGATGTGTTGGCAGATAGTTATAGTGTGACAGGGACCTGATGTCATGCACCATGGTAAGGAGGTGGCATTGAAGAGTGCATTCAACTCAGCCGGAGGGAAGTGATTAGATAGCATCTAACTGAAAGATGCAAAGACTTGATCAAATGTGTGCTATGACCACTGGTGGTTTAACAAATACACACACCACTTTCCCCAAGTTACAAGCTTGGGATCATGGGCCAGCTCAGATTTTCTAGTGATTCCTTTAGTCATTTGTCTTTGTGCTTCAGAAGAACTAAAAGTTCCTTTGACCTATCCTAAATTTCAGTTGTAAGAATATATACTATTAGTGGTCTTCGCCACAAGCATTTTTCATGACCTCTAGGTCACCTGTTTGTTGGAAATATTGTTGATTCTTAGACATATCACCACAGCCCTAGAACAGAATTCTAATCTCCCTTTCTCTCCTGGCCTTTCAATGGGAGCAACAAACACACCCAAGAGATGGTTCAGAAACCTCTCTAGTCATGGAAGGGATTGCTGGGGATTCCAGGTGGCAAATCACATCCTTGCCACATAAAAGTGCTGTTTATTTTACATGCACCTATGCATCTGGAAGCATTATCATTTTTTTGTAGGATTAAATTTATGTTTCCCCATATGGTACCGATATACCACTGTCAGTATTTTGGAGGTATATTTCCAAGTTTCAAACATTTATTCCTGCATGCTTTTTTATCCACAGTATGCAAAGCTACACATTAGATATTGTAGAAGTGGAAATAGGGATGAATAAGAACGGGTTCTCGCCATGAAAGGAACTGATAACCCAATGTGGAAGGTAGACCCCTGCACGTGTATAATACAAGGAAGTGGCTATTCCGGTTTCTTTTTGATGGGCAAGCATTTTGCAAGGACATGAGCTATGTGTGTGCAAGGTTAACACAACCAGTTAACTGAACCTTTAAAGAAGTCATTTCACTGGGAAGAGAAAATACTATCAAATGGGTTGTCGTTCCCTCTCCTATAATAAAAATAAATAAATTTTCATGCTTTAACTGGACTTGTGGTTATAACATATAGCTGTAGAGATTTATCAGATCCCATCCATTTACATTTAAGTTTTCCAAAGACATCCAGTTAGGCAGTAATGCGCTGAGCAAGGGGTTTGTAACTTTTCTGAAACAAAAGAAAACCTATTCTTTTATTTTATGCCTCAGTATTCAGTTATATTCCTTTGCTTTCCACTTAAGAAAATCTTTTGAGAGAGCTAGATTATTTTTGTCCAAAACTACTTTTATGAATAAAAAAAGTCTCAAGCTAAGTGGTACGGTCTCCTCTTTAAAAAAAATGACTCATTCAAAGGAAGGACCTTTTCCCTTTTTTTGAAAGGAAAATCAATCTCTATTTCAGAATTGTAAATAATGTTTTTATAATGGAGAAAAATCAGTTCAAAGGGTGATGGTTATTTATGAAGTACCTAAGGTATGTTATTATCTCTCTCTGTTTATGTTTCTCTTCTCTGTCTGTCTCTCTCTCTATGCGCGCGCACACGCGCGCACACACACACACACACACACACACACACACACACACACACACACCTTGGACTCAGGCAACTCATTTTACAACGAGCAATGTCTTTTATCTGTCTGGCAAAGATATCCTTTGGAGTTGAAGAGCTGGAAAAGCCAGTATTTTGTAGTCTTGGAACTGTCTCGTTTTCCCAGGACACAGTAATTTCAGCTCTCAGAGCAACCGAAGGGGTTAACACCACCGGGACTTGGCTGGCTGTCAGTTAAACTTTTTCCCTGGCTCTGGGTTTCCCCTCTAAGGGATTTCCCTCCGCCTCTTCAGCAAGACCCTTTATAAAGAGCAGACTTTCTATTTCCCTCACGCTGGTCTGGCTGGAGCTGAAGTCTTCCCAGGAACTTTTACGTGGGGCAGAAAGAAGGCTTTGCAAGTTCAGCCACAGCTCAAAAATGCATGGGAAAGTGGTCGTGATTTTTGGAAGTCTCCACTGTGCTTTGGATACTGTTTGCAGCCTGTAAGTTTTTTTGGTCTGTTTTGAATGTTAGCAATTGCATTTTCTCCGTGGATTTGGCACCAGCTAGTGTTTCTGCAATGGCGAAGAAAGGAGTTGGGATTCTAAACAATGAGACAACTTACTCTCGCCTAACTTTTAATGCTCTGTCTAGTTTTGTTATTTATTCTTATGCTGTCCTTAAATTAGAGTTGCATATTGATATTTTTGACGCCTTTTCTTTCTAATGTCAAATGAGTAATTTGGATTACATTCTGCAGCAGAACTCTTAGTTTCTTGTATTCGTAAACTTGGAAACAAAGAAAAGCAAAACAAAACAACTTTCATCAATGAGCATCAGGGTTAGAGCCGAGGGCTCTCCTGGTAGTAAAGATGCTAGTACCTTCTTCAGCAGTGACACCAGGGCTTCCCGCCATGCTGCGCCCATTCAAGGCAGTTCAGAAAAGAGAACAGCCAGGTGGGGTTTGGACACTACAACAGCGTAGAAGGATTGCAGCACAAGAGAAACAGTGATAAACCCACTTCTCTCTCTTACTGTTTTTGCAGCTCAAGGTTTTAAAATCGAGACTTCACCTGAATTCAAAACTCTGGTTCAGATTGGTGACTCCGTCTCACTGACTTGCAGAACCACAGACTGCGAGTCTCCGTCCTTCTCCTGGAGGACACAGATAGACAGTCCGCTGAACGGCAAGGTGAGGAGTGAGGGGACCACGTCCACCCTCACCATGGATCCTGTCAGTTTTGAGAACGAACACTCTTACCTCTGCACTGCAACTTGTGGATCTAGGAAACTGGAAAAAGAAATCCAGGTGGAGATCTATTGTAAGTGCTGTGTTTTCTCTCAGTTTGCTCTGAAATTTTGTCTAATGATGCATTTAAAAGAGAAGCTTTTAAGAATACCAAGAAAACTAGAGACACCTAAGGCCAGCCAAGACCAGGAGTGCAAAAGCTGATCTCTGTTTCCATGTGTGTCTCAGAGAACTCACTGCATCTCGACTCCAACTTCCTTAGCTGCAGCATGAACATATCTAAGGTTCTTTCAACTCTTCTCCCCAATTTTCCACTTGGTTATGTTTCTACGTGTTTACTCACTCACACATCCAAATGATTTATGATTCTCTGGGAATTTTCCATTCACTTATTCTTGTGCAATTTGGCACTTAAGATCAGTTCACAGATTAAATACATCTAGACTTCAGAAATATGCTTCAGTATGCACTTTTTCCCTTTAGACATAAGAAACACATCTATAAACATTTCATTCGTTTGGCCTTGACAAATTCGAGAATTTTGGTTGTTGCTGTAAAACTTGGTGTTCAACCTCAAATGTGTTCACAGAATGAATTAGGTTTGTCTCCTGAATGTGAACCACTACCTCTCGTATACCAACCTAACAGAAGTGCATCCTACGTTACTCTCAACTTGCAAATAAAGTTATCAAGAACATCCTAAAAGCTAACTCTACACAATCATTTGCTTTTGGTTACTGATGACTTCTCTTTATAAAAAAATGTGTTCACATTTGGTCATTTATGAACATCTCATTTGACTATCTTCTAATTAACTTGATTCCTTCCTACTGTAGTAGAATCCAGCTTTTCCAGGGACCTTAATTAAGATTTCAACAAGCTTCATGTGGAGCTAAAGCTTCTTAAGAGCAGTGCCTAGCCAGCTGCTTTCAATTACATTGGTTGTACATGCATAGTTTATGTCTGGGCAGCTGATTAAGTTCCCTAGAAGGTCCCATTATGTAAATACCGGGAAAAGTAGCAAGTTCTTATATTACCTGTCATAAAACTGGATGGATTCTAGGCACATTTCTAACAGAGTATGAGGGACATAAATTGGTGGAATAATTAAAATACTTTGCTTTCAGATAATGAGGCATTTCCACTTTCTTTGCCTTTTGCCCAGAAGTGCCATAGAGTTGAGGAATTAGAAAAAAAGGAAGTGGACTTTCTGGCTTTCATTATGCTGCCTGTGGGTTTCTTTTTTCCAGCAAGAATGTCTGTTTCTCATTGTGTCTAATAGTTCTGTCTCTAGTTCACATTTGATTAGAATATTTTGTGGAGTTGGGACCTTGGTATTCTTAGTATACTGGACTAGTATGTTGCTGCCACGATGGCAGAATGTAGTGGAAAAAGGTAATCTTCGAAAAGGGAGCAACAAAATTGTTTTCCATCAGGCCAGAAGGCGACTGGCCAGGATACCAAGTTAGACTTTCAGAAGCTGGATTTACAGCCTTGACAGCATTGTTTATCTGGTGGGTCAATTCTTATCAGAGGCACTGTTTTCAGAAGCCAGCCCCTTAAAGTCACTGTTTCTAGTGACTAGTCTCACCCTTACACTATTTTGCAATCGCAGTCTGAACTCTATGTACCTTGTCTTGGAAGTGAAACTTTATGTGTCTCACTTATGAAAGAAAATGCGATGTAACATAATACTGATCCGCATTAGCAATGCAAAGCAGTAAATCATGATCTTAAATCCCAGCTCAACCATTTGCCAGTTGTGTGATCTCAGATTGCTCTTGCAAGTGCACTAAGTCTAAGCTTTCTGGTTTGTGAGAGGTGGTCTCCATCCTTATCTATCTATCATTCATTCAACAGGGTTATGGTGAGAATAAAGTAAAATAATTTATGTTAGCTCTACAGCAGAGGAGTAACAAGCACATACGACTTTCAACGAAAATATTCGTTTCTTTTCTTCCTTTATTCTGATAACATACAACTTTTAATATTCACTAAATCAAAACTTAAAGGCTTCTAAGAGGTGATTAATTCTGAATCTTGCTTTTTTGAGCCCACCCCAAAACCATTAAAAAAAACAACTGCTCAGCTGCAGTATTGAGACTGGTATCAACAAAAACATTTGTTTTGACTGTGTTGGGTTCAAACAGTGAAGGGGCTTCACAACCACAAGAAGCCCACTACAGCGTGTGCTTGCCTTTGCAGCTTTCCCTAACGATCCAGAGATTCATCTGAGCGGTACTCTGGAGGCTGGGAAGCAAGTCACTGTCAAGTGTCTGGTCTCCAACGTTTACCCATTTGACAGACTGGAACTGGAGCTACTGAAAGGCAACCAGCTCATGAAGAGTCAAGAGTTCCTGGAAGATATGGACAGGAAGTCTCTGGAAACCAAGAGTTTGGAAGTAACCTTTACTCCGGTCATAGAAGATATTGGAAAAGCTCTTGTTTGCCAAGCTAAATTGAACATTGGTGAACCAGATTCTGAACCCAAAGAAAGGAAAACTATCAAAGAACTACAAGTGTACAGTAAGTACTGGTGTGCTAAGCTCTAGTCTTTTGTGGAATTCAATCTTGGATGTTTATCTTTTATTATTATAATAAATTTGACAAGGTTAGCAGGAGATTTGCAGTATTTTAATCCTATTCGTATTTATTGAGAATATGATATTCTCAAATAGCACTGAAAATAATCCTGGATTTGGATCAAAAAGGCATAAACACAATTTCTGGGTCTGTTAGTTGTGTGGCTTTACAGTTATTTCATTTCTCTAGTTTTCTGTCAAAAGGAATAAAAAAAGTACTACCTCATTGAGCAGTTGGAAACAGGCTCAAGTGGTAAAATTCTTTTTATCATGTCTTGTAAAGTCTTACAGTGTGCCTTAAAATACTGTGTTCATAAACCTTGACGGGAGTTGCTTATTCTGTGTCCACATGTGTATCCATGTGGGTTCACACGCACATCTATGAGTGGACAGGGACGGCGGTAACGTTTGACTGCCTCCCAGCCTCCTGACAGTGCCTTGGGATTTGAATCATTCTTCTTGTCTCATAATGGTGTACTAGGTAGCTCAAGGTAACCTGCTATGCTTTATTTCAGTTAAAATGCTGCGTTCTGCTTGGGGCCCTGCATTTGAAAGGATATGGTATCAACTATATAGCATGTCTAGCCCAAAGAGAACGAGATGGGGAATCTTTTAACAATTTTTTGAGGAAATAGCTAAGAAAGGAGGTATTTTCTCCAGGGAATATACTTAGAGAAAAGAGAGGTGTGATTAAGTAACTGAAATGCCATTGTATATAGAAGAAGGACTGTCACTGATTTTGTAATAGCAGAGGGATAAACTATGCCCATTACAAAAATTAGTTACCAAAAGAAAGATTTCAACCAAACAGAATGAATTTTTCAATATCAATTAAAGCCATCTGAAAGTATACATGACTATTAGGTAAGGCAGGTTACCTCTGTCCAGAGGTGCTGATAACACTCTTAGCAAGCATGTCTACATGAAGTTCCACTCTTTAGATAGGAGAGTGAACCCTATAACTCTAAGGGCCCTTCCTAATTTCTGTATATCTGTGGCCATCTGTAAACACTGAACTTTGAAAATTGTACTTCAACCATTAGTAATAGAATGCCTCTATTTTCAGTAACTCAGCAATTGTTGATACTAACTTGATAGAGTAGGTTTGTCAAATCCATGGAGGCACATTAAACCAGTTTAAAAGAGAATCAATTGTTCCCGTTGAAGTGAGATGATGTTTAATAATTGGCCATATATGCCCTGTTTTTCAGTCTCACCCAAGAACACAGTTATCTCCATCCATCCCTCCACAAGGCTGCAGGAGGGGGACTCTGTGACCATGACCTGCTCCAGTGAGGGGCTACCAACTCCAGAGATCTACTGGAGCAAGAAGCTAGACAATGAGAATCTACAGCAACTCTCTGGAAATGCAACCCTCACTTTAATTGCCATGAGGCTGGAAGATTCTGGAATTTATGTGTGTGAAGGAGTTAATCTGATTGGGAGACACAAAGAAGAGGTAGGAATTAATTGTTCAAGGTGAGCAGAGGGTGGAAAGGGAGGAATAAAGGTGTCATCGTTGCACACTGAACAACAGTGATACAGGTCCCATGCTGAAATTCTTTCCAGATGGATGATCCATCTGGTGGCCATGTTCTGGGTTTGAACTGAAGATATATGCTAATTTCTAGATCTGTTAGTCATATGACTTTATCATGAAGACGTATTTATCATACTTGTACTTTTTGGAAAGAGTTTCTTGCAGTACTGCCACAGTTTTGCTTTTCTGATTCTTTTCCAGCTTGCATGAATTTCGCTACCCATTAATCACCACCTCATTCCTTGGCTTATTTTCTTCCTGCTGATCTGTAAGATTGGCATCTTCAGATGACCTCACCTGGTCTTCTCTGTTCACTCCAAATGCCCCCAAACTTCACAATTACATGCTGGTTATTACTGGATTTACGTTCCTATTCTGCATCACTGAACTTGACAGTTCTGCCTCAAAATGACTCACAGCTATCTGATCTCTTTTCCAGCCAACTCTCTCGCCATTGTCTTGGTTTATCATTTGTCACTCGAGCTATTGCAAGATTCTCTTAGAAACAGCATTTGCCAGATTATCAGCTATGTCTCTGGCACTTTATAAAAGCTAGCAATAGTCTTTAAGAAATAAATATTTTACAGATGAGAGAATGGAGATTATGATTAATAATGGCATCATTTTACAGTGCACCTCATATTTACAAGAAGTTCTACATTTTACTTTACATATACATGTACATATGCATACATAATATATATAGATAAATAAATAAAATCTCAATCTTTGCCATGCTCTATGAAGTACCAAAAATTCAGGTGAGATATAATTCATAATTTCCCAGAGTCAGATATTCAATTGTATTTACAGACTCATCTTAATTCAAAATCTCATGCCTTTTCCATTTAGTTAATTGTTTCTATTTTTTAAGTTAGTATTTTAATTGACAGACATAATTACATATGTGCATTGGGTGTGATATAATATTGTATATATTTATACAATGAAGAATGATTAAATCAAACTATGTATTTTAGTAAAAGCCAAAATATGCATGTACTTGAATATGTTTGCTTACTGAACTGACAACATATTAAACTCAGGAACTCCCTGTGTTTGGGTTGATGTGTTGTAATGTTTGGATACTTCATACAATACCAAACACATAGCAAATGTTAGTTGAATAAATGAACAAATTGTGAATTTGAACGACACAAATTTTAAATCATGGAAATGTAAATTTTTAAGCTTAGATGATTAAAAAAAATTAAACGCACTCCAGCTGATTAGCTCAGGTAGGTATTAGATTAGCATTCTCAAGTGATCACTAGAGAGATTTTACTAATTAAGTTATGTTAAGCTAATCATCTATCCTGGAAGAGTTACATTAGTAGGCTGGGTCCTATTTCAATATGTAAAGGAATATTGTTCTGGGCGTGGGGAGGGTTGATTTACACTTTGTAGCTCATGATATCTGACAACATGACATACTGAAGATGGAATTGAACCTTCATAGGATGTTTTAGTTACCTGAAAGAGTTAACCCCAGTGGCTACAAGTTCACACAGCAATATATGCAGAAGAAATTTTTATGGACAGGAAGTGGATGTTCTTTTGAAGTTCCCCATTCTCACACTAGAATTTGAGGAACTTGGATATCCTAGTTATTGTTCTGAATGATCTCTTTTAAAACCTCATAGTGTATTGATCTATTGGAGGATAATCAGGTGAGCTTTCTTCAAAAAAATACTAAGACATCATGATTACAGAAATTAAACTGAGGAAAGTAGCCAGTCTTGGTTACAGGTGAGAACTGTGTAAAATGTAGTATGTTTGGATTAAGTGTCAAGATTTTCTTCTCCAATCTCCAGTTTCCTAGAAGATTTTAGAGATTCGAGGTCTGTCTGTCACTTGTAAAGCTTCTCAACTACTTCCAGGATTTTTGAAGGAAGCAAAATCAAGACTTAGAATTCTCTTTCCTCTCCAAATGTCATTTCGCCCAAGTCTGTGTGCCTCGCAGAGACAGTACAGGCCACCAGAGCATTTTCCTGGATCCTGAGTTTTCCACCTGAGAATTAACTGTGAAGTACTTTTTGATTACGTCAATGTAACTGACAGGCAACTCATGCTCTTGCTGCTAATACTTATTTTTCTTTCAGCGTGAGGCTGTGTGACCCTCAAAGGTGTCACTGTACATTGCAGCAGAACTTCTAGGCACTGGTTCATTATGGATACTGTTATTTAATGATGTAACCTTTGGGGATAGTTTTTCCTGTACCTGGTTTAGTTCTTATTTTGACTCTACCTGAGAATGACTTGGATTAGCTGTTCCTAGAACAGAAAACCTTGAATCTCAAATCAGGCCCATCTTGCAACAAGACAGACCTCCTATTGCTTGTTAGCTGGGTAAAGTTGGTTAATCTCTCTGACTCTAAATTTCCTGGGAGGTGGAGGGGGGAAAGAAAAGAAAAAAGGTGAGGGAACTCAGGAAGAGAAAGGCAAAGCATAAAACCCAAACAAGAAAGCAAAGAACAGTACCAGTTAATGAAACTGTTCGAGAATTATGAGATAATACATGCAAAGTATGTAAGGTAATATGCATAATGTTTGCATACAGGAACCACCGAAAATACTTGAGTTATTGTTTACTATTAACAGTGATATGAAAAGATGCCAACCATTCTCTTGACAAAATTTTATCTACACATGTCTTCTGATTCAATCAGCTAGTGCAGATACATTCTTACAAGATGTGTTCCTGTCCCCAATGGTTCCAGTGTGCAAAGGATTCATTTCTTCTTGGCACAGACAGGATCTGCATGGAGATCAGGAAAGATAACATCATGTATTGAAGTATGATATAATGAGAAAGGAATCTCGTGTTATCTCTCTTGTTCTTTTTTTTTTTTCCTCCATAGAGAAACCATTTACCGTTGACATTTCACCTGGTCCCCGGATTGCTGCTCAGATCGGGGACTCCCTTGTACTGACATGTGCTGTCACTGGCTGCGAGTCCCCCTCTTTTGCTTGGAGGACCCAGGTAGACAGCCCCCTCGTCGGGGAGGTGGAGAGTGAGGGAGCCAAGTCCACGCTGACGCTCAGCCCTGTGAGTTTTGAGCACAAACACTCTTACCTGTGCATCGTGACCTGTGTGCGGAAAAAGCTGGAGAAGGGAGTCCAGGTGGAGCCTTACTGTAAGTGGATTTCACAACTGTCGCCATTTGTCCCCAATTCCATTGGGGGGCAGAATGTGAGTTGTGTTCGCTTAGAAAGGGGCTTTAGCATCGTGGATGGATCCTAGATCTCTGAACTCTGGTTTGATGCAGTGCACATAATCTTAGTCTCAGTACATATTGCATATGCATGCGGTCTGTGTCTTGTCCTGTCCTCCCGTTATGCACTTAACCACATTCCACGACCTGCTTCCCTTTCATTCCATGAGCTTGTTGGAGGAGTAAATGAGGATAGTGTGTGTGTGTGTTGGGGGGGGGTGTCTGGGCCCACTCACACAACTACCCAGTGTGGGAGTGACTGTCTCACCTATTCAAATTCATGACAAGGCTCAAGCCTGCCATTTTTCTCTCTCTCTCTTTGCTACTGAGAATTGAGCCCAGCACCAGTTTTACTGCATGGCTCTGTCCCCAGCCTGCGAGCTCACTGTTTTAAAGGCACATTTGGAAAGCGATGGGAAAAAGGCAGAAAGCCAGCAATGAAGACAGGCTTTACATTCAAGATGGGGTGGGCCACATCAGCAGCCAGGCACAGTCGAGAGGCTGTATCAAATCTTAAAACGGTATACACAGCAAGCGAGTCCCACTAGTGCTTTTTTTGTCACTTGATAAAAATCCTTTACAACCTGGCATCTCAATTTCCCATTGCTAGAGTTCCTCCGTCTACATCGAATGAGTCATATAGTGACCACAAAGTCCCTTTTTCCAGAGAGTTACGCTGCCCTATTTTTTTTTCAATCATCTCCAGAAAACATATTGTAAAGATTTTTCCATCCAGCATCCAGCCCAAACTTCTGTTAACCTTTAGGGTTTTGTTCAGAGTAAGAATATGCCTGTTAAGGGAGTTGAGGCTCTCAAAAGGAGGGTGAGTTTTACTGCTTCGTCATATTACACACAGCCCAGGATCTGCTGAGGTAGGCACATTCCCAACTGAAATGAGAGCAGTGGCGGAGTCTTGTTGCAATGTGGATGTACTTGAAAACGATCGCTTTTAACAGCGTTTTGCTGAAGGGGGAAAAGTGGATTTTTTGGGATTACTTTTACCCACGATAACTATTTTAGTCTCACTTTTATTGCTTTCCATAGTAAATATTATGCATGTTATATAGATGAGGTGCAACTCTTTAGATTCTAAATTATACAGCTAGGTATTTCTTTTAGTTTTCATTCCCAATGTTTTAGATTAGCATACAAAGCAATAGGTTTCGTCATAAATATGTCATTATTCTTTCTTCTTCTGATCTGCTTCCCTTTCCACTTTGCCCTCCCTGTGCCCCATCTCCCCTCCAGAGGACTGCCTTCCTTCTCCTCCTTTATCTTCCTCCTGCTTCCCATTACATGTAGTTACTCTATCCATCACTTCCTTTAACATCTCTTCCTTTCCTGGTATGATTCCATTCTAGTTTTTTGACCTACAAATACACATAAATAAACGGATACACACAGATATATCTATAATCTTGAATTTAAGTCCCACATATGAGAGGACACGTGGTAATGAGATTGAAATTGTTTTTTTCTTAGTTATGATAATTATGTGAGAAATAATTAAAACTTGTTACCTAACTTGTGTCAGAAGATATTAAACTGTTGAAATTGATTATTGTCCTGTGAATCTTACTTGACAATGAGAAACTTCATATTGCCATAATTCTTAGATCAAAGAATAGAGATCAGAATATAGCCCAATGACTTACTTGGCATGATCCATTAGAGGTTTCTTTTACCTCTATAAGTTTCCATTTGTTTCCTAAACTACAGAATAAGTTAATGACTACCCATCTGTCAGGAACTCTGAATACTGAGATAATGAATCAATATAACATGACAAATATTTAAAACATGTAAAAATATATAGCTGCTAAGATTGTGTGCACTGAACAAGACAACAGTATTACAAGGAAAAATGAGTAGAAAATATTACTTGATGAATTGATATACAGAGTATTTTTTGTTTCTATTAGGTATAATTAATACTAGACAGTTGTACTTATTGGCACTATTTATGTGTTGTGATTATTCTCTCCCAAATGACCATAAGTTACATTTAGAGACCTCTGCTTTTCATATTAAATTATTAATATTAATATTATCTATTAAATGGCCGAATGTCAACATTATCATTGCTTGGTATCTTCAGCGTTCCCTGGGGATCCAGAAATCAATATGAGTGGGCCACTTGTGCACGGAAAGCCTGTCACCATCAAATGCACAATCCCTGATGTGTACCCTCCCAACCACTTGGAGATTGAATTACTGAAGGGGGAGACAATGCTGCGGGATCAACACTTTTCGGAGGAAACGGACAGAAAATCCCTAGACATCAAAAGTTTGGAAATGACCTTCATCCCCACTGTAGAAGACACGGGAAAAGTTCTTGTTTGTCGGGCTAAGTTACATATTGGTGGACTGGAATCTGAACTCAAACAGAGGCAGAGTACACAGACCCTTTATGTCAATGGTGAGTAAATACACGGACGTCCAAGCTTCCTATGGATTCCTTTGTCACATTTGCCAGACAATAGTTAACGAAGGTTAGCGATTAAAAACTTGAGTGGAAAATAAGTAACTGAAAAGAAAATTCAAACTAATAATCACTATAGCAAATAATTCTCCCTAATGTAACATAATGGCCATTTATTTGTGTATAATTCTATGAATGGGCATTAGGGGAAAGATCATTCGGGCAGCATTTCTGGCCTACATCAGCGGAAATCACGCAGGTATCTTAGGTCAGGTCAGCAGACTAACTGTTCCTCCGTGGCCTAGTTGTGTGTCTGGGTCCTAACTAGGTTGTCCTGGGGGTTTTTTGTTGTTGTTTTTTTCCCTTCATGTGGTGTGGTCCTGAGGGAAGTTCAGCTTAACTGAACTCTCCAAAGCGCAGCATGTAGGATGGTGGTAATGAAGCAGCCCTTTAAAGGCCTGGACCCCACCCCTTGGGTCATTTCATTTATGTTCCTCTGGTCAAAGTGAATCACATAGCCAGTCCAGATTCAAAGGGTAGAAAATACATTCTCTTTATCCACAGGGGAGGTTTGAATACATCGTGCCATGTTTAATAGAACACCAAAGGGAACATGCACAGTGTCATTGACCCATCGCTCCCTGTGTATGTTTCCGAAGCTTTTCTGCTTTTGCTCTCTTAGGAGTAGACTCTATTGTTTCTTATCCTGACTTTTGTTCTTCGCCAGATAAGTCAGTGGCAGCTTCTAATCCACCTCTTACTCTCAACCCCACTCTGGCATTGGCCACTGTGGTTTGGTACTGGGAGAGTTTCTGCAGCACTCGTTTCCACTAGAAATATCCATGCATTCTCCACATTTTAGGTCGCTTGCTGTGTGTCTTGTGAATTAAGTGGAAATCTCCTGAGCTAGATATCCAAGCTTCTAGACTCTTCTAACCAACGGACTCTGAAGTTTTACAATACGATTCAACTCTTGGGATTTCAGGGAATCAGAAGGTTAACCTATGTGTCACACTCTTCCTCTTCAGTCGCTCCCAAAGACACCATCATCTCCGTCAGCCCCTCCTCTCTGCTGGAAGAGGGCAGTCCCGTGAATCTGACCTGCTCGAGCGATGGTTTGCCGGCTCCAAAAATCCAGTGGAGCAGAAAACTAAAAAATGGGGAGCTGCAGCTTCTCTCCGAGGATACGACACTCATCCTAACGTCGACAAAAGTGGAAGATTCTGGCATCTATGTGTGCGAAGGGGTCAACCAGGTTGGAAGAAGCCAGAAAACTGTTGAATTGAATGTTCAAGGTGAGCAGCCATCTGATTTTGAATTTTTGTTTCTATTTTGTGCTATCGATTATGAACTAAATCCTTTTTGAAAATAAAACCTTTGTTTTAAGAATGTGTTCAGGGGCTTTTTCAAAACAGAGCCCAGTGGAGTTGGAGGCTCATGCGTCATGCCAGGCCACTTGGCCTGAATTTCTTTCTATCTCAGGTGAAATGCTAGCCCTAGGAACAGGATTGGACATCCCAGTGATGTTTAGAAAGTGCTTATGGAGTTGAAACAAGCATGGGAGATTACTTAGGGTTAGACCCCCTGTATTTGGCTAAATTGAACCCTGAGTGCCAATCTCACAAGACACCTGTAAGCAGAGGCTAAGGAGGTACCTTCTGTAAACTGTGGAATCAAGATTCACCCACTAGGGTGAATCGGGCTGTTAGATACAGGTCTCTGTTCTCTGTTGGAAATTCAAGTCTGAGAACAAAGCAGAGTGTATTTGGCAAGTGAAGCCTTAGGTTACAATGAGCAAAGTTACGAAGTTATCAGCTTGGATGGTTCTCATGGTTTCTCCTTCAGCATTAAGATTATTTTCTTTACCAGGGCTGTCTTTTCCTCTTACATGACTGGATATAGTTCCTATTAAGGTATTAGTGATTTTGTTTTGTTCTATTTTCCTTCAAGAAAAATTTTGCCAAACAGTGAGGTAAAAAATTTAAAACTTTTTCACATTTGAATTCTATAAGCTATTTATTAGCTAGCTACTCTTTGTACTAGGCTGGGTAAAGAGTCATATTGGGGGCCATGAAAGGAACCCAAGACTGTGTTCGAGTACTTCAAGCATGATCATTCACAACCCAGCAAACGCTTGACCTTTTTCGCCTGCTTTGCCTTACATTTCATGAAGTATTGTCTTGGTGTGGGATTGGTGTGCACGTCACTCAATCCGAGCTGTCTTGTCAATTCTCTTTTCAGCTTCTCCAAGAGACATACATCTGACAGCCTTTCCTTCGGAGAGTGTGAAGGAAGGTGACACTGTCATCATCTCCTGCACCTGCGGAAATGTCCCTGAAGCTTGGATAATCCTGAAGAAGAAAGCAGAGAGCGGAGACATGGTGTTGAAGTCAACCGATGGTGCCTACACCATCCGCAAGGCCAGGCTGGAGGACGCAGGAGTGTATGAGTGCGAATCTAAAAACAAAGTCGGATCACAATTGAGAAGTTTAACCCTTGATGTTAAAGGTTAGACTTTTCCATTTTTTTTTCTAAGTTTCCATAGATGGTCATAAATATTTAGTGTTAGATGCAGTTGGTGAAATGAGCTTGAATTTGGCTCTGACTGTGACTGTTTCAACATTTCTTGAAATAATTAGGCCCAGATGTTCTATCCTATAGCATTGAGCCAGGAAACAGACATTAATCACTGGTGAATGCAGAATTCCCATTGCTTTTTTCCAAGTTGCCAATTCATCATTGGTCTCTTAGGTCTTAGATTTGTTGAGTGTTTAACCATATTTTCCAAATCTTTCCCTGGGGGGTTATAAGGAAACTGAAGAAGTAGGAATTGGCATATCAGGAAAAGAATTCTGTCTGTTTTCTCCTCCTCCTACTAGAAAGGAATGTGATTTTCCAAACATGGAGTAGCTGCATGTTTTCTGGATAATAATCAGGAGCAGTAATCTTGATTCTAAGCAACATAAAAGCATCTGTAGACTACAAAAGCCTTTTCTATAAAATGCATACCCCTGACCATTCTACTTTAACCTCATAAAGGGAGGGAAAAGATCAGTGATTTCATCATGGAAAGCATGGGACTCCTTAATCTCCAATCTTCTCTGGCAAATGCACAATAGGTGGAATCTGTTGATCTTATTTCCCTGACTTGACTAAGCACACCAGTGAATTTCAGTTGTGTACTAGAAGCCATACTTTGCAGTGCAGTGCATAGTACTGCTGCTAGATGCCAACTTTCAGGAGGTCTGGCCTTGGCTATGAAGGTCAGTGTATAGAAAATCTGAACTTAGGGGAGAAAACACAAAAACATTTACCAACATGGGCAACTATCTCAAGCTCACAAAACTCACCATAAGCGTTTCTGTCTGTACGGAGAACTTCCTAGAAATATAGCAACACCAATAAATCCATCTAGAAATGTTGGAGTAGGGGGAAAATATCACAATTACATGTAAAACATTTAGTCCTCCATTGGCAGCAGCTATCCTGAAAAGAAGTGATCTGGTCAATGAAGTTACTAATTGTTCAGAGAATGGATCTTGTGTCCTGTCACTCAAAATAATTTAGGGGGTGTGCAGGCAATGCTTCTAATGGGCGTCAGGATGATTCTGAATGGAGAAAGAGCTCAGCTCTGAGTGGATTGAAATTCTTGCTTCTACTTCCACTGCGTCCCTGTGGACATTGGTGAAATCTTGTTTGCACATAATTGTATTTTTGAAAAGACACACTGAAGCATTTCACTTGTTAATGCTTTGTCTTTTGTACACTGTCTTTTCTAATTGTTTCATGAATGGAATTGAGTCTTTGTACTTTTTTGCTTGTTATTTAAGTGAACTATCAAAGATTATTAGACACTCAGCTAGGAATTCCTGCCCCCAACCCCAACCAAAACTTGACATCTTCATGATTTTTTTTTATTATCTCCGCTCACACAAACTTAATAGGTACACAGGTTCCCTCCCTCCCTCCTCCTCCCCCCACCCTCTGCTCACCCTCCCCTCCCTCCTCCCTCCCCACCCCCCAGTGCCTCCCCTCCCCCAATCCTCAGAGAATCCTTTAATGTGCACTTCATGAATATTTTTAACTAGTTCTTTTTTTTTAAACATTTGTTTTGATTTATTTTGACTTACATTTTTGTCTTAAATTCCATTGATACAAATGGTCAGGGATATTTAATATTTTTAATGTTTATCCAACTAATAGGAAAATTGATTAGAAGATGGTCTTGAGAACTGACTCAAATATCGAGTTTTCTGTGTCTCGGGGGGAAAAGTGAAGGGGAAAAGACAATGTTTCTAAACTGAAAAGAGAGCAAGGGCAGAAATATTTTTATGCAGCCTGCCATCACAGGGATGCCCAACTAAAGTTTGCTGATGTGCATCTCATTAAAATATGACCTCTGGGGCTGGAGAGATGGCTCAGGGGCTAAGACTCTGCCTCGCAAGCAGAAGGTCCTAAATTCAGATCCCAGGTCCCATGTAAAAATACCAGGTGAAAATGGCAACAGCCTACACTTCCAGTTCTGGTGGGCAGAGCCTGGGAAATCCCAGAGTGAAGAAAGGAGGTAGAAGCAAGCCAGGATTATGCCCAGAGTCACCCATGGTCCTCCACAGGGACACACAGTGCCCTCTGATACACACACACACACACACACACACACACAATGAATGAGTAAATAAAGTTAAACAAATGAGGCTGATAACACTAGGCTCAAAATCAAACACTGTTGTCGTTCTTCAATAATTTGAAAGAAAAATTCACTTTACCTCACATTGGTGATTCTATTTCACTTGTGGGACGCTCCACATTTAGAAAGTTCTAGAAAGAACACAATGTTGCCCAGTGTCCAATTATTTATTCGGGGACTGAGACAACAGATCGTCCCACTTAGTGAAACTTAACTGTGGGCCCACACAACCTCTCCAAACAACAGAAGCAAGTCTCTAGGTGCGCGACGGTCTCCACGGATGCCTCTGATAGAGCTCTCTTGGTAGATGGTACCGCAGCCATCTGATATTTTCTGAGGAGATTACAAAAAGTACTCCTTTGGAAGGTTTGTGTACTGTCATCTGTGTTCTGTTTATGACATAGGAAAGAAAGAGAAGATTTAGAAAGAAAAACTTAGTGTTCAAAAATATTGTGGGGTTATCAATTATGCCAAGTAGTGACTTTAGTACTGGCTACTTAGAGGCGAAACATCTGAAATAAATGTATTTATCTAGCTAAAGTTTGCAGTCAGAAAAGAAAACCAAGTAACAGATAATGCTGAATTATGAGCTGTTAGAAAGGCTGTGGAGGGAATGTATATATGGTGGATGGATTTTGAGATTAGGTTGAAGTTATTTCGATTAGGAGAGATGGAGATCAGAAAATACCTCTCTGAGGTTCTCTAAATATTCTCCAAATATGCTAAAACATTTAAACTGAAATATGATGCCGTCGAAAGACCTTCAATATACCAAGAGTAGCTGCGAATGCTGAAGAGGAATGATCACATTAAGATGCTCTTATTGAGGCAGAGATGATGGCTCAGAGGTAGACGTGATTGCTGCAAAAGAACTAGAATTCCAGATGCCCAAATCCCACTTAAAATGTTGGCCAGTGGGCATGACTACTCATCTGTAACTTCAGCCCAGGAGGGTAGAGCCTGAGAATCCTCAAAGCTGACTAACTATATAGCTCTATGTGCGCATTCTGGCTTTAGAGACCCAGTCCTCAAAACAGTCAGGTGAAAGGATGCTTCCCAGTATTACCCCTGGGATGCCACATGCCTGTACACTCATGTGTGTGCACCCCTCCTGACCACATGTGCAGCCACACACACGCAAAACGTGCATACCCACAGGGAACATGCACATAAAAATGAAGAAGCAAGATTTTCTTGCTTTACCACACAGAACCTATAGACATATGGAAGCCATCAACGAGAATGTTTTCCCATTGACCATCAGGGTTGCATTCTGACTGCTCTAAAGATTTTCTTCAAGAACTGGTTAGGTTAGGCATGTCAGTTTATGGCGATCAGAGCCCTAATACCTTTTAATAGCTATCTCTGATTTTCATTCTTAAAATGGTGCATCCTCCCTTCCATTCCACACCTGGGCAGTTGTTTGTGGCAGTTGACAACCGTTACCTTCAGATTCATCATGAGCATAGCAACCACTAGTCAGTCATTTGGACAATTCAGGTTTGCGTCTCGATGGTCCTCATCACTGTTTTGATCCTCTTTGGAGAACTAGCTGTGCTGTCACAATATAACACCAATCGGTATTAAATGAGTTCTTTTTGTACTAGACATTAATCACATCCATTTGGTTCTTTTCCAGGAAGAGAAAATGACAAGGACTATTTTTCTCCTGAGCTTCTTGTGCTCTACTGTGCATCCTCCTTGATAATTCCTGCCATTGGCGCCATCATTTACTTTGCCAGAAAAGCCAACATGAAAGGATCGTACAGCCTCGTGGAAGCCCAGAAATCCAAGGTGTAGCTGATGTTTGAAATACTCAGCAGAGACACTGTTTATAAGCCTGGATTCTGAAGATTGCCTGTCATTCCATGAGAAAAGCACCAAGTTGAACATTCAGACTCTCTGGAACTTACTGAAAACAGAAGGAAATGGCCAACTGGCCCCTTGTAGAAAGGGTCCTGCAGCTGTCATTGATATGAGCTGAACTGGAAGAACTTCCTGATGTGTATATAAAATAGCATAACCTGTAGATATGTAAAATAAAACTGTGTCATAGCAAGGCTGCTTAGGATAACAGAATAGAAACTATTAAGCAGCATCGTTTGGACTGACGCTTGTAACTTAATGCATCATAGAAGAGTTTAATATTAATATTGACTGGCAGCTGACCAATATCAACTTTCTGTTCTTATGCCTCTTTTTGATGACAAGTTCATACTCGATAAAGAAGCCAGAGTTTTTTTTTTTATTTTTATAGGAAAATGATAAAGAGGGCACTGGGTTGACTTTCAGGTACTGTATACCTAATTTATGGTATAATAGTTAACCAGGTTTCTCTGTATGGTACTGTGTGGTACGGGGACATCGTATAATGTTCCTCCATTGGAATCGTGTGTCACATGACTAACTAATATGTAGTTTAAAAATGCAACTTCTTTTGATTTTTCTTTTGTAAATAGTAAAGCAAAAGTTTCTGAAATTGGAAGCACTGTGTTTTATTTAGTACGAATGGTTCACCTGTAAGTATTGTTTTGCTCCTTTTGAAATGTGGTGATTAGGGTTATAATATGATCCTTGACTACTTTTTAGTAAAATTACCATGAAAATATGATGAAAATGTAGATTTCATGATATCCTCCCAACCTAATGAGTTGAGATCTCTGGTTTGGGGTTCTTAGAATCTGCAGTTTTTGAACTTTAAAAATATATAATATACACATATACAGATGAGCATGCACAATGAATGGGCAATAAATGCATCCCTAGGTACATACTGCCAAGACTAAGAAGTAAGACATTCTTATTTTTCAAGTCTTCTTGCATACCTCACATAGACAGCAACTCTGATCAGTAATATCCCAAATTATAGCCAGATTATTCTCTTTCTTGATTTGGAAGTTTTCCACTTGCATAAATATTTCTAAGTAGCATGTTTTTTAATTTTGCTGGGTTTCTAGTTTTGTAGAAACCTATTGAATAATATATTTGCCTTGTGACTTCATTCTTTCACTGAAGATTGCATTCTTGCACAATTCCCCTGTGTTATTAGTTTTACTGGTTATAGGTTATTAATTTTATTGACCTATAGTATTCTACTATAAGACTTTATTATGATTTATCTGTTCTATTACTAATGGAAAATTTAATGGTTTGTTTTTTCTGCTATTACAAAGAATCTTTTGTAAAAATGGTCATTTAAGTGTCTAACTAACGTGCAAGTATTTACAAAATGAAATACCAAATTCTCTAGCACCTATACATGCTAATGCATATTCTGGGTTATAGTATGTGTGCATGTTTAGGCTTAAGCAGGAAAGCCAAGCTCTTTTCTGAAGTTGTTATAGTAACTTTTATTTCTACACAGTAAACAAGGATTATCATTAATGTGTATCTTACCAAATATAGCATTGTCTGGCTTTTCCAAAATTTCCAAATATAGGTACAAAGCCTATATTTACCTAACTGTTAGTGATTTTATCACAATATAGAAGACATAGAAAAATTGAGGGAAACATCCAGCCTCTGACTTCTGCATGTATACACATATACATACACACGAATATACAAACATGCATGCACACCCCATATGCATGCAATAAAAATGAATAAATCTCTTTCTACTCATAAATAGAAACTTTACTATTTCTACTTCAAAAAGTTTTGGAGTTTTACCTTTAATTTAGAATTTTTTCCATACTTAGGATTCGTTTACTGTGTAATGCATAGTGAAATGCATCTTTTTTCAGGCGTCAAAACCATTGCCCTTGTGCCATTTATTGAAAAACCTCTTGCTCCTTTCTACACATTTGAACCACCACTTTTATCACACCCTCTGATGTCCTGTGAGTTTATTTCTGAACTCTGTGCTATTTTCCCCCGATGTTGCTACTGTACCATGGTAATTCATATCCTGTAGATCAAATGCCCTTGATTTTTTTCAATGAATGTGTATTGGTCTAAAAGTCATTTTGTTACTTTACAAAAAGGAATATTGGAAAAGCACAACATACTAATACTAACTAAAGGACAGCTATACTCAGCACATGGAACTGAGGAAAATTAGATTTCAGGGCAAAGAAAACATTGTAAGGCAATAAAGAATTTTTTAATATAATGCTTTAAAGGTCAATTTATCAAGAGTACATAGCAATTCTGAAATGTTGTACATCTAAGAGCTTAAAAGTATACAAACAGAGGGGAGACAAATCCAAGAACATAGTTGGAGATTGCAATGTCTGTCTCTCAACAACCGATTTAAAAGATAGAAGAGATCTAAAGATTTGAACACTATCAAGCAACTGCTTATGGAGTTGGTCAATGGAGGCAGGAGGAGTCTTGTGGTATCCACAGGGTTGAATGTTGGGTGATCTTTTTCTGGCCTCTGATTGTTGACCCTCATTCTGCTCAATTTGGTTGATGTAGCCAGTCCTGCCTGACTTCGTTCAGCGTCATGTTTTAGACTTAGCAGAGTAGCAGGTTTTGCCCTTGTGTCTGGTTTTTAGGTCGCCACACAGTCTATGAAAATTTCCATATGTGCCTTCAGTAACCTTTCCTGCTTTATTTTAGATAATCTTCCTTTGCATTTAGCCCAACATGTGCCTGTGGATCTTACTTTTATTCTTGCTCAATTGATTTTAACAGAGTCTGGAGAAGAAAAATAAAAAGTTAATGGTCCCAAGAGTAGCATATACTTTCTGCTAGGGTTTTGGAATAGCTGTTCTTCCCTGCAGAGGAAAAGGGGGCATTTGTGATGCCTTTTGTTCTAGTTACAAGAATAATGAAAACGTTACTTCTGAAAACACAGTGTGTACAGTGTTCTTTTCTTAATGCTTTGGTTTTGTTCATAAGCATAGTTTGTAAAGTGACTAATCTGTAAATCTTGCTTGACAAAGGAGTGACAAATTGAACAGAGGCAAATATCTGTGTTCTCAAGCAAAAGACAAAAGAGCATCTTAACATTTTTGGTTCTTTCTTTATTGACAAAGACTCTTGGGGCCATTGTGGTCAGTAAAATAGGATTATATAAATGAGAAGGCACCATTCTAATCTTGGAAAAGAAGAGAATAATGAAATGGCATCGATTCTGTGGGCTATGAGGCACTGCGTGTGACTCCCAAATTGAATTTCATTGTTAAGGATTTCAGTTAACTTTCTCCCATGCAAGTTGTAGTCTATGGAAGAGGAGTTTCAAAAGCAAAATCTGTAATTAAAGAATGTTATAACTAGCTTTATTTAATCCAACTTGCACGTAATTAACATTTATTTAATTGCCAGTACATTGAAAACCTGCATGCTGAAAATTCAAGGAGGAGTGCTCTTCAACATAGAACTTCAAATTCAGGATAAAACTGAAAATTATTGCTTTGTCCTGCAGACACAGATAGTTCTGAGAAGTTTAAGAATATAGTTGTGGATCACTTAATGGATGGGTTTATGGGAGTCTAATAAGTGAAGCATTACAGATTTCATTGTTGTGCAAATATGATGGAGGACACTTCAGGAATCCAGATGGGATAACCTGTCACTCTCCTAGGCTACAAAGCTGTACAGTATGCTGTTACAATCAATATGGAGTGATAGGCAATTATATCACAATGGTAAGTATTTGTGTATCTGAATAATTTGCAAACAACTATTAAAATAGCATTCTCCCAAATCATCCATCCTAAGCTAATCGAAGCAGAATGCAGGATAAATCTAAGATTAGAAGACACGATAAAGTTCTTAATGGCATGTGTCCATATGCACACACATAAATGGAGGAAAAAAAGAAACTTGAGCAGTGCTCTACCTTGGTAGCTTGCTAAATAAGGCCTGGGAGGGGGAGATGACACGTGCAGCCTGCATACCATCACTCCACACTCTCCTGGGACTTAGGATCAGGAGGGGCCACTCTCAGCATCTTGGCAAGAAGCCGCACTGAGGTTTAAACCTCGAGGTACAGTCGTACTTTCTCCATCGAGCGAGTCTCACATTGATGTCTCAAGCAAATTTTGACTTCATGCTTCAAGAATCTTTTCTTCACTTCTTCCCAGATGTGTGCAGTTGAAAACTGCAGGAACTGATTAGACTTCTGCAGATTAAGGAGGATTTAGGGAAGGACCAGGAAAGGAGAGCATGTGCCTCATCATCATTTGTGATCACTGCATCTCAGTAACTGGCCTTAGTAATTCATTAATTTGTTCAGAGAATTCCAACCAAGGAGCTCTGTAATATCTATGCTATAGGCGTAAGACAATCATTCTTCTACTTTCAAGTCCACCCTTTGTTTGTTTGTTTGTTTGTTTGTTAGCTTGTTTGGTTGGTTCCAGGCAGGGTCTTACTATGTAACCCAGGCTGAGTTTGAATTTATCTCAGTTTCTCTAGTGCTGTAATTCGATGCCATCATGACTGGTGGCTTCTAGGTTCACTCCTGCTAACCAAGGTCCTGTTTTGGCAAGCTATTCAAACCCAGTAGAGAAGCACTAGGGTGACCTTCCCAAACATTAACATCAGCTAAGGATTTATACACATGAGCCTACTTCCTAATGCTTCTCTTTTGCCTTTCAGCTTTTGTACAGGAAAAACAAATAGGCAGATATAGACCTAATCTGAAGAAATACCCAAATCAGAAAAATGCCCAGCGCCTTAGAGGACTGGTAAAGAAGAAGAGACACATGATAATAATCTTTTAAATTTCTGTACATGGAGATTAAAGTGATAAATCATGTGAGGTTCCAGACAAAAAGAACTTAAATGGAAAACCATAGACTGACATCACTGAAAGCTACAAAATGATAGAATTGATCTATAGCACTTCACAAATATTGAAATGACAAAATTCTATACCCTGCCAAGATGCTATTTCACATCACAAAAATGAAACATCACCGAGTAAGTCAAGTATTTGGAAAGCACACCATTAATTAAGCCAACCGAGGAAAATTCTTCAGAAGAAATCTAATGACATACTAAATGAAGTTGCAAGAGTTTACACGATGAAAAGCTAGGGCAGTATGTACAATATGCATGACAAAAGGAGACTCTTGAATAATAGTCTTAATATTCCTTATCCAAAATGCATGGAAACAAAAATGCTTCAGATTTCAGATTTTTCTTTCTTTAGATTTTGGAATATTTACACATACATTATGAGATATTTGGGGATTGGGCATGCTTGAACACAAAATTCATTTATTTTTCTTACACACATCCTGTACACAGTACTTAAAGTTCATTTTATATAGTGTTATAGAGTATGTACCTATGTGCATATGTGTGTGTGTGTGTGTGTGTGTGTGTGTGAGAGAGAGAGAGAGAGAGAGAGAAAGAGAGAGAGAGAAAGAGAGAGAGAGAGAGGAGCAAGAACTGGGTAGAGGTTAGAGGACAACTACTTTTAGAAGTTGTGTATCTCTTCCCACCATGTAGACTTAAGGGATTGAACTCAGATCACATGCTAGCTACCTTTACCCACTGAACTCTCTCACTGGTCTAAGTTTGTATTTGATTGATTTGTCCCTGGAAGTCAAGTGTGAGATTCCTACTGTTTATTTCTTCTCAGCATTCAAAGAGTTTCAGATTTTGAAGAATTTTGGATTTCATTTTCGGTTTGTTCTTATAATACTTAAACTAGTTGTTCTCAGTCAGTTGCAGGTAAGAATCAGTGGGGAAATTAGTCGTAAATTAGCCAGTTAATCACTTAGCATCATGTTCAAGGTCAGTTTGGGGTACATGAGATCGTGTCTCAAAAAGTAAAAACAAAGTCGCCTCTGTTAATTTTATGAGGGTCACAAATGCAAGATAATAAGCATCCTAATGATTACTGCAAAAAATAAGATTAAAAGCCAACCTCATTTGCCAATAAAATTAGCTTAAATAAAA
Source organism: Typhlomys cinereus (assembly GCA_023101885.1). Taxonomy (NCBI): domain Eukaryota; kingdom Metazoa; phylum Chordata; class Mammalia; order Rodentia; family Platacanthomyidae; genus Typhlomys; species Typhlomys cinereus. Next base: position 128,885 of record JALPQD010000791.1, read on the forward strand.
TAGCTGTAGAAATTATCAAGGAAGCAAAAGAATAGTTTATAGCCAAGTATGACATATGCCAAAAATTTAAGGTTGACTCTAAATCAGGAGATTTACCAAGACAGTCTATTGCATAAATATTTCAATTCTGAAAATTTTACAAATAGTCATCAATGGTTATTAACAATAACTCCAAGTGAGATAAGAAAGAAAAGAAACATAATAAAAGCACTTAGTCCAAATTCAGTAAAAGTAGATTTTACCAAGGTAGAAGTACCAAGATAGCTTTAAAAAGAATTATGCAATATGGGCATATACATTGTCATCATCATTTATGAAAAGGATTTTAGAAGTATGAGAGAATGAGAAACAATGGAAACATGAAATAAATAGTTTGAAAAAACTGAAATCAAGTTGTCTCCTTCTGCTGAAGCTGATTGGAAAACTAGAACACCAGGCAAAATTTAACAATGAATGCAGAAAGCAGCCATGTTAAGATAGTTACTTAGAAGACAAATCAATAAACATGATGCTTTTCTCTGTGCTAGCAATAAGGACTTTGAAAATAACGAGGAATAGTCTAACCAATAAAATTCATAAATAAAATCATCCAGTTTTATTTAAAGTTAGAAAATGCAATATAAAAAAATCAGAAAGCCAACAACAGAAAAAGGCAACAGAAATGGTATGTTCAAAAAGATGACTTGTACTGCTAAGGCCTGACAGTGAGCAAATATTAATAATACACAAAAAAACTGATAAAGCAAGTAACTCCAACTGGAAATAGCTAGAACATTGAAAATGCACATAAATAAAAAATTCACAGAAAGAAAATTTTTAAAATTTAAATTTGAAAATATATTCAAATTCAATATCAAGGAAATGCAAATATATGATAATGAGGTAGTACTCAAAATATTGATGTCTACCAAAGATTAACATTACACATAAATTGTAAAAAAAGAAGTCTTCTTGTGTGAGAGAGAAAAATGTGTTCTGTAAAGTGTAGTGTAACTTTTGGGGCAGAGAAGCTAGCCATAGTTATTATGTAAAATAGAGGTAATTTCCTTGTGGTGATTTCTGTCATCGAAACAAAGACTTCAGTGTGAATAGTCTTCCACATTAGGATATTTCTTGCAGCACCATTCATGGTGTAAAGAGGTTTAATTTCTTTAATGTGTTCTCTTTCATCCATTCAGAAAGTGCCTTTGCTGACGTGTGCTAAGGACTTGGTTGTGCTTTAGATACTATAAAGCGTTAAGAAAGGTCTCCTCCGTCGAGAGACCTGGTTGTATCAGGAAGCAAATGCTTGGTGACAACGTCACTGAACTGATGTTGCAGAGCTTAGAGACAAAGTCGGGGAAGATTGGAAAGGCAGCGGGCATGCTCGAGGAGAGCACAGTGATCCATCCGAGAAGAGAATCATGTCCCAGTTTCTAATTCTTGAGCAATCCTGGCAAGCACTGGCAGATTGCCAAAAGGACTGGGGAGCACAACATGAACCTTTGTTAAGATTTTAATGCTCCAAAATAAAATATGCAACAGTAATAACCATAGCTTAAAAAGGGAAAGGAAGGAAGGCCAAATTAAATTAATTTTCACTTTACACGACATAAATTTCAGAATGGGGGAAATGGGCTAGACACAATGAAATCAGAATCTTTTGTGCAGATGAAGAGTCATAAGGGCTGATTAAGTGAGTCTGCAGGATGCTTCCTGTTGGGGCGAGAGGGCCAGTCACTAATCGTGAGATTTCCTAGGTAGGCAAATCTCAATTGGAGTAGACAGACACACCGATGTGTTTCAGTGGATTGTATGTTTTGAGGGCTCTGGTGCTAACACTGAAAAGCAAGTAAACCTGAGTTCAAAGTTTTCTCTTTAAGAAATGTCTCAGTTGTGGGGGGAAATGAAGGAGCAAGAGTGGAGTTACAGGGGTTGGCAAGATGGCTCAAGAGTTAAGACTCTGTCTCACAAGCAGAAGGTCCTGAGTTTGGATCCCAGGTCCCACATAAAAAAAAAAAAAAAAAAAAAAAAAACTGGCAGAAAGGGCTTGGACCTGTGCTTCTGGCCCTGGTGGGCAGGACCTGGGAAATCCCAGAAGGAAGCAAGAAGGAGGTAGAAGTAATCCAGGATGATTCCCAAAGTCACCCTTGGTTCTCCCCAGGGACACACAGTGCTCTCTGATACACACACACACACACACACACACACACACACACACACACGTGTGCAAAGTGAGTAAATAAATAATTTTTTTGTTTTTAAAAAAAAGAATGGAGTTACAACACGCAGGAAGAAACACTCAGAACCTTCAGATGTTCATAAACTACCGCTGTCCCCACAACACGTGGTCTCTCTATTTAGCTGCACATTTGCTGTCCAGAAAATTGTTACCTTCATGGTTTTTGCCACAATCTTCTGGTTTCAACTTTATGATTTGGTTCCGAGGTGTGACTGGAACTGGATGTAGGAAATACACTGATGCCAAAACAAAAAGATTTTTAAGAGGTCTACCTGCACCATGAAAATGAAAAGGGAAAAAAGTTAATGGCAGACCCTGTTCCAGCCTAAGCTTGTCAGAGTGTAATTGGGACATTGTTTTGAAAGGTCTGTGCATCAACCATTGTAAAAGGACATTAATTAATTGATGCTAAGCTAGAGGAAATTAATCAAGCTGCAGACAGTGATTAAAGGAACTGAGATGTTTAGATTAGAAAGAGAAGACCTAGGAATACAAGTCATGCTTCCAAATATATAAAGTTCTTTTATGAGAGTGGAAGAATAGTGAAATATTTTACTGAGATAGGGTCTATGCTTTAGGATTCCTCTTAAACTCGAGATTCTAGGAAATTATAGTGTGATCTGATGATAAATCAGAAGGGCTGGGTTAGGAATCCATGGGGCCTATTCCTCAGAAATCAAAGCCAGAGGTCAGTGTAGAGTCCCAATGGCTGGGCTCTTGCCAATAGTCTTTCCTGTAGTCAGTTCTTAGGAGAGCGTCCAGGGGACAAGCCCGGGGGTCAGTTCACAAACAGGAAAGTTGGACACATGCCGCGATGACAAGACAGCATGACTCCAAAAAATAAGGTGACAAGAAATCACTTGAGAAGGCAGAAAGTCAGGATGCAGCCGACCAGGAGTAGAAAGGATTATGACAGGAGTGGTAGCTAGATTGTGACAAAGCAGGGATCAGGTTAGGGCAAAGCTTGTGGCAGGTCTTGTGACCACCTTATTAAGAATAATTTGTGCACAGCACAGAGTAAACACTCAATTGAGCATGAGCTAACAGCATTTGCACCTTCTCCCTGAGTCAGACAACAGAATCAGATATTGAAAGTGTCCAGGACAGGCGAAGTCCTGAATAGATCGTGGGGCCTTGAGTGCTACCCTAAGAAGTATGAACACTAGTTACAGACAATAAAAAAGCTCAAAGTTTTTGAGTTGGAATATGCTATAGGAACAGTACTAGCCTTGCAAAGAGGAAGAATTCTTTTCTTGGGAAGAGGAAGTGACAAAGAAGAGAAGAGGCAGAGGCAGTAGATAAGGTTGTCTGTAAGAACAAAGAAAAAACAAAAGAAAAAAGAAAGAAGGAAGGAAGGAGGAGGGAGGGAGGGAGGGAGGGAGGAAGGAAGGAAGGAAAGAAAGAAAGAAAAGAAAGAAAGAAAGAAAGAAAGAAAGAAAGAAAGAAAGAAAGAAAGAAAGAAAGAAAGAAAAGAAAGAAAGAAGGAAGGAAGAAAGAGAAGAAGAAAGGAAAAGAAAGAAAAAAAAAAGAAAGAAAGAAGAAAGAAAGAAAGAAGATAAAGAAGAAAGAAAAAAGAAAAGAGAGAGAGGGAGGGAAAGGACGAATAAAAAAAGAAAGAAAGAAAGAATAAATAGAAATAAAGAAAAAGGAACGCAACGAAAAAGGATATCAGGAAATAGAGAGGGAGAAAGGAAGGAAAAGAAATAGAAATCAGCATACGAACGAAGACTCCTACCGAAATACATCCTCAGACGAATCACTAGGTCCTCACTTCCGTGCCTCAGTACTTCCCCTGCCGACCCTGCCTTACCATTCCGTCCTTCGGCCGTATGCTTTAACTTGTAATTCTGTACTGGAGAGGTTTCGTCTAATTATTGTGCACCCAAGATTAGCCTGCGTCGGGCTGGAGAGGTGGGTCAGAGGGTCAGCCTCTGCCTCTCAAGCAGCAGGTCCTGAATTTGGATCCCGAATCTATGTAAAAATGCCAGGTGGGAAATGGTAGCAGCCTGTACTTCTGGTCCTGGAAGGCAGAGCTTGGGAAACTCCAAAGCAAAGCAAAGAGGAGGTAGGTAGCATGATGCAGAGTGATGCCTGAAGTCACCCGTGGATCTCCACAGGTACACCCAGTATCATCCTAGACAGACACAGGCATGCAGACACAGACAGACAGACAATCAGACAGACAGACAGACAGACACACACACACACACACACACACACACACACACATCAAACATTTTTAAAAAAATTTAAAGATTAGCTTGCATGGAACCTTCCAGATTAGACTCACATATATAATGAGGCCCCTTACCAAAGAAATTCTTAATTAGTAATGATGCCCTTAATTGGAGAAAGGGGGCTGGGATCAGGAGTGGAGATTTTAAGGAAGAATCTAGAGTGGTGATCTAAGGATGAGTTGTCTGACTGAATGTTGGAGGTGACTGTGCATACAGCCGGCAAGATGATGTGTCGGCATCAGTACCTGCATCCAGGATGTCACAGACGGTAAAGAACAGCTCATCCTGTGAAGCACGCCTCACTGCGGACGACCTCCCAAAACTGAGTATCTTCATCGAGGATGAAATCTGCAGCTTTTGCAACCTAAAGCTCTTGTTCTCTTCACAGTTCTTTCTTAGGTTCAAGGTAGAGGGAAGCTACATTTTAAACTTCACGTGAAGCTCCGCTGCTGCAGGATTATCCTCCAAAGAACTGGGAGTAGAAAAGATAAAGAATTTTTTTTCCAGAGCAGCTAAAGGAAGAGGAAGTTTCCTGGATTTCAGATACTGCAAAGTAGAAACTCAAGGACTTGCAACATGGCCTGGTTAGCACAGTCCAGGCACGTGGCCTACAGATTTATCCATGAATGCCAAGATCATAGGAAATGCAGTGAACTTCAAACACGTGGTGGTAAATAAATTCTTCTAATCATTCCTGAGATGAGATTAGAAGGAGGTGGAGAGGAGAGGGAGAGAGAGAAAGAGAGATTTCAAAGTTAGAATAGAACCAAAGAAAGATTTTTCAGTGTTGCAACTGCAATGACTTTAGTAAGGAAGAGAACTCTGTCAAGAAGATATATGGAGTTTGGGGCCAAGGGATGGCAAAGAGCATTTGGATGAAGTGAATAGGAGCTGATTTCATGAGGATGGTGTTGCTTAGGTCAGCATTTTCTCACAGCAACAGAGGAGTAACCATGACAGCTTCTGACCTTTTAGTTTGAAGATAGCAAAGATGAAATTTTCTTATTCCATACTAATCCTTTCCTTATCACTGCCCTAAGTCAGGGAAGTAGGAACTTTTTGAATCTGACCTCCAAATAAACTGTGACCAAGCATCTACTTCTGAACATCCCCAAGTCACAGGTGAGGGACAGTTAGAAGGGGACAGGTAGGTAGGGGGGAGCTGGCAACTGCTTAGCCACAGATTTATAAGTGACTTTAAGAGACTGAAAACGAACATTCCAGTGAAGAAGTCTTTTTGCACAAAGTTATCGTGTGAACTAAGATAGAAATAGTTCAGACAGACGAAAAGATGGATGTAAAAAAAAAACAGCAAGTAAAATGTAGTGATCCTGGTGATCAAATGGGGGAGCCCTTAAAATCAAGGAAAAAGGTTTCTAGATGTGGGCAAAGTGAATCAAGAGATAATAATTACTAGAAGAGAAATTCAATAGGATTTAATGCCAGATTCTGTATTATACTGATGACAACACCCGTTACATAGATACACATGGAGGCTAGAGTCAGGAGAGAAATAAGTGTTACAGTTACCTTCTTTCATTATTGTTTCACACAACAAGCTTAGGGTATTTCTCAGCTTACTGTTCCGGAAAAGAGAGAGCTCATTAGGGCAGGAATTGCTAATAGAGAGCATGATTGGAGGCAGAAGCAGGAGGCTGGTTCAAGTTACCACAGCCAACAGGGGGGAGGGGGGAAACGGCCTGGCCACTAAGCTTCATAGTTCACCTCTGCGACATGCTTTCCTTCAACAAGGATCTACCTCTCAAAGGTGCCACAACCTTCGCGAACATTAACACTAGCTAAGGACTCAAACGCATGGACCTGGTAACTTATATTCAAAGCATGAGAGCAGAGATGGAGCTAAACCAGCAAAACACAGGATGAAAACTTCAAGGAGGGAAGATGGTCGAATATACTACTTGCTTCAGTGAAACTGATAAAAGGAAGCTGAGCGGCACTAGGAGGGTGTTGCAGTTCACCTGCTGATAAGTTACCACCAAACAGCTTAAGGGAACAAGGATTTATTTTCTTAGGATAGTCCAGTTACAGTTCTTAGTCCGGCTTGCAGGAGCTCATGCACCCTCATCAAAGGGCCAAGGAAACTGGTGGTATCCACAGAATAGCTGAGAGAGGGATGATCCTTCCTTTGCAGACCTGCATGTCTGGCCAAGTATACACAAGGATGCCTCCTTTCTCAAACAGTTCCCTCCATTTTATTCACCTGCCCGGGGACTAGTCACACTCACCATGGACTGAGCCTTCCCTGTCCACTAAACAATCTTCCGTAGGTTTGCTCTGGACTTAACTACCAACTCTCTACAAATATGCCCATAGCCCAAACCCTCAACCGTCAAGTTGACACCTGTGTGTCACTGTAACAGAGGGCATTAGCAAGCTTTGCCTAAACACTTGATCAGGACAGTTTAGAAAGACGCTTGAAAACAGTGCTTTGAGGAACCAATGAGAAGTCAGAAGCAGAAACAAAAAGTATACATTTATCTTTGAGAAACGTGATTTATGAAATGTCATTCAAAGAGCTCAGATGAGATGTGTGTGAGTTACAAACTAGGAGCAAAACTGCTGAGTCATAGGACTTAATTTCATGAGAAATGATGAGACTATTTTTCAATGTTTTTATACCATTTCCTCCTACTACCAAAGCATGAAAGTCCCTCTTATCCAATATCCTCAACAATACTTGGTGTTGCACTAATTTCGATTATGCTAGGAAATGGGGGTGGCATCTCATGGGCAGAAGCTGTCACTTCTCTGGAGGCAAATACTATGAGAAAGATTACTGGCCATACATGTATCTTTTTGGTGAATTGTCTCTTCAAATCTCTTGCCTATTTTTTTTTGATAACAAGGTCATGGTTTTACAAACTCTACTTATCGTTTAGCAAAGCATTTCTTCATATGACTTAGAAATGTGTCCTTTCTGAGCTATATACATTGCCAATATTTTCTCACAGCCTGTAGCTTATATTTTTATTTTATACTCAGTGTTTTATTGAAATTCCCATTATTTATAAACTGGACTATGCCAATTTTCTTCATGGCCAAGGCTTTTAGAGTTTCAAGAAATCTTTGTGTGCCATGTAGTCATAAAGATGTTTCCTATTTCTTTCTTCTTAGACATTTCCTGGAGTTTCAGCTTTTTATTTTAGTTCTATAGGCTACCTCAAATATTTATGTATCATGTAGCACATAAGTTAAGATACATTTTTCCTATGCAAATATCCTGCTGTTACAGGAGTATTTGTTGAAAACAGATATCTATCTCCACTGAACTGACTTGGTGCCTTGTCAAAAAAAAATCAATTGACTTTTTAAAAATGCATGCACTTATTTTTACTCTCTCTACTTAGTTTCTGGGATCTGTCTGTATTTCCACTGATACTATTTTTACTATGTAGCATTTTAATGCATGAATAAGGTTTGAAATCAGTGTAAGAATTATTATCTTTATCTTCTTTTTAAGGTTATATTCTAAATCTTATGTATTTGCATATGAATTTTAGACTCATTTACTGTGGACATAGTAGTTTAAATCTATCATTTGAAATTTGTTTTGTATGCTTTGTTTTGCAGGTTTCTTATTTTTTCTTCTCCATATCTGCTTTGCATGTAAGTGTTCTTAAATTTTTCATTCTATTTCCTTTTGTGTGTTTAACTACATCTTTGTATTATTATATTTTGTAGTTTCTCAAGGGATTATACTGTTCACTCTTAATTTTCAGCCTACATAGACAATATTATTATCTATATATATTAACCTTACAATAACAGTATAATAATAACACAACCTTTCCTGTCACTTGCACTATTGTCATACATTTTACTAATATCTGTGTTTTGAATCTAAAATGTATTTTACAATTATTCTATTTTAGTCAATATCTTTTCAAGAAATTAAGGCAAATTTTATATATGCCTACACATGTAAAATTTCTTTTCCTTCCTTCCTTTCTTTCAACCCAGATTTCCATTTTGGGTCATTTGCTTTCATTTCCTGACATTTCGTAAAGCCCAAGCATAGAGCGTGTCACCTGGTGCTGATGAGCTGAAGACGTCTTGCTTGCTTTCCTTCCCTTTTTATATAAATTTATTTTGGAAAATTTTAATGCTTTCTTCAGTGACATATCCACTGATATATTACCCAGGCTCTAGCAAGTGTCCAGACAGGTGCTGCTACAGGAAACGTTGGTGAAATTCAGTGGGCCACGCACACAAGAAGAGAGTCTGACTGTGAACAAAGAAGGTTTTCCGTGGCAGGAAGTGGGGAGATGAGATTGGGAAATATAAAATGAAAATGACTTAAATTCATCATGTTCATGTATGAAACTGTCAAAGAATATAAATATATAAATAACCAGAAAATTTTCTTTGTACTTGTATTAGTCAGGGTTCTCTGAAGAAACAGAATCTACAGAATGCAATATATATAAATAAGTTTATTAAAATAACTCACAATAAAAAATAGTGTCCTTCAAAGTAGCCACCTGGAGTTGCCTCGCTCTTGACCAGAATGTCCCACAAAGCCAAAAGATCCCAAGAAGGTCTCAAGCCTTTACTTCTCTAGAGGGTTGAAGACCCTGTGTTCCAACGTTGGTGAAGAACAGCTGGGCTCTGACGTCGGTGATGAACAGCGAACAGCAGCAAGGCTTAGAGACCAGGCTCCAAAGGCAGCGGAAACAGCAACAACGTGATGGAAAAGATGAAGCTCCAAGTCAGCCAAGGACAGAGGCAGCAGCAGCAGCAACAAAGAAGGCCACAATGCTCTAAAAGTTCACGATGCTCACAAAGTGGACTCCACAGCAAGTCGTCACAAGATAAGGGAAGAGCAAGTCCCTCATTCTTGCATTTCCTATTATCTGGTCCACCACTGGAAAGTACCACCCATTATAGGCTGGGTTCTCCACAACAATCAGTCAAGTACCTGCAGACTTGTTCAGTGGCCATTCCAACCATTAACCTTCCACAGCTGCACCCCAGTCTGCAACTGTCAAGTTAACACCAAAATAAAACCGTAACAGTATTAAATTGTATATGGTATATAATTTTAACCATTTTCCCTTTCAGTTGCATTAACTGCATTTTTCTGCTGTGTAGCCATCCCCAGTATCAATTTTCAAAACATTTTTAGCACATCCCAAACTATTCTACAACCAACTATTAAGCAATAGGAAAACTCTATTCTATTTCTGTCTGTATTCTCCATATCTCATACAGAAAAAACCATGTAATAATTGACTGACTTAATTTACTTACTGTGTTTCCAAGTTCATCCATACTATAAACCTTTAGAATTTCATTCCTTTGGTATATCTGAATTACATACCACTCTTTATTTAACATTCAGCTGATGAGAGAAATTGGCTGTTTTCATTTTTCAGACACTATAATGATGAAATTGATGAGCATATTTATCTGTTGAGGCTCTGTTTTCTACTTCCCGTAGGTATGCGAATGCATGAGGTACTTTTCTCATTGTTGTGACAAAATACTTAAAAAAAAAAAAAAAACAACAACTTTGGGAAGGAAGGGCTTATTTTGCCTCAATAGTTTTAAGGTTACAGTCCATCATGGTGGGGAAGTCCTGGTGGTAGTGGCATAAAGTGACATAGTGCATCCACAGTCAGGAAGCAGAGAGAGATGAATACTAGTGTCCCGCTGGCTTCCTCCTTTTCTCCTTTTTGTTCAGTCTGGGGCCCCAGCCCATGCAATGATGCTTTCACATTCACCGCTCTTCAGAAATAACCTCACAGACATGCCCAGAGGTGTGTCTGCTTGGCGAGTTTAAATCCTGTCAAACTGGTAATCAGGAGTAACGACTATATCACTTAATCATGGGATGGCTGGATCATGTGGTAACTCTAGTTCAGCTTTTTAAGGAAAGACTAAAGTGTTTTCCACAGAGGTTGTACAATTTCCCATTCCTGCCAGAAATGTACCATCCTCTCTCACAATTATCTTTGCTTAGTTTTAATTACAGTCCTATTAGTGAATGTGAAGGGTTATCACCTAAGCCCAAGTGACTAAAGATGTTGAGCATATTTCCATTGCTTGCTGGTCTTCAACAGAAGCAAGGCCACACTTGAAAGGGCAGATTAGGGTGAAACTTCTGCCTCTGATCGTTAAGAAAGCAAACTGACACAGGAGTTGGAAGGAGGAGGATCACAAATCCAGGACCACCCTTGCTGCATGGCAAGTTCCAGGCCAACTTGAGCTACATAGTGAGGTCCTGTTTTAGAATAAGAAAAATTAATTTAAAAAAATGACACTTTGGAGGAACAACATTCCCCTCTGAATAGAAATTCCTTACTCCACTCTGTAACCATTATAATCACCAGCACATACATGCTCTAATGTTCTTCAATATTATGTAGCTCCATCAGTAGAATGCTTACCTAGCATGCATGAAGGCCAACTTTTGATCTCCTGGACTAAATAAACTGGGAGTAGGTGGTTATTGCAATTCACCTACATATTTGCTGATAAAATCCCCATCAAATAAATGGCTTAGGGGAACAAGAGGTTTATTTTCAATTATGATTGTCTGGTTACTGTTCTCAGTCCAGCTTAACAGGAGATCTCACATCAACACTAGGGGAAATTGGCTACACTATCTCTATATAATGGTTGAGAGAGGGATGACCCTTACTTGCCAGACCAGCATATCTTGCCAAGTATACACAAGGATGCCAACCTTCTAAACCAGCTATCTGTATTTTATTCCAGGTCCTAGTCCCACCCACCATGGGCTGGGCCTTCTCCATCAGCCTTCTCCATAAGCTCTGGGCTTAACTCAACCATTAATTCTCTACAAATGTGCTCAGAACTCAAACCCTCAACTGTCAAGTCGACAGCTGTGCCTAACCACCCCTTGACAACTTGACACAAGAACGTATCACTTTTAATCTGTAACCTTCACCTGGTCCCCACAGATGTTAAAAATATATTTCACAGACAAATTTAAAATATTTTCTTATTAAAACTTTCAGTCCCAACATTTTAAAAGTTCAAAGTTTCTTAACTTTAAAGAGTCTACTAAATCGGGATAAGTTAAATTCTTTAACACAGATAAAACATTAAAACAGAAATATCTTGACCCAATAAGAAAACATTAAATTAAGGTCAAGTCCATCAAATCGAATACCACATCCTGTATGTACTTCAATGTCCATCTTCTGTTGCTCATCACGTAGTCATGGTGGCTCAAAGATTCTAGGCAATCCCAGTCCCTGTTTGCAGCTCAAAGTTGTAGAAGCGGAGTTCCTCTGAACCAGGCTGAATGTCCACTTGCAGCTGTCCTCAGCATACATCCCGCGGTTCTGGCATCTCCAACACTCTGGGTTTGCCTCTGTAGCCACAAGCTTCATGTTTCTCTGTGGGAACTCTATGCCTGCCACTTGGTGCCAAGCTTTTGCTGCTCTCCATGAACCCCTCAGCAGTACACCAGAACCACTACCACCTGGGGAACGATGCCAGATTCCACCGTGAGACTGAAACATAGCTTGGTCCACGTGAACCACAGCTGTACGAACTTTCGCCTGCTCACTCTGGAAAGGCCTCTTTCTAGGCAGCTGAACCTTCCAAAGGCAAGAAACGGCTTCAGTCTGGGCTTTCAGCCCCTGAAGGAATCTGGGTTTTCAAACCTCCAAATTGCCATATTCATGTATTCATGTCTTCCACCATCCCAGTGCAAACCCTTAGGTTTTCCTTCATTGATGTTCATTTTTTCCAACGACGGCAGCTATTCTGCTGCCTGCCTTTTCCACATCTAGAGCATCACAGCCATCAGCATCATCATGCAAACCAGTCTATCATCTTTAAATTCAACTTTACCAAAGTCCTCATTCCCTTCATCACCAGCTGGGCCCAAACAATCCATGATTCTCTCAACGCTGTCATTATCCAAATAGCCCAGTAAACTCTGTTCAAATGTTTTTGCATTCACAAAAGTCTTCAAACATTTCCAAATTTCTCCAACAAAAACATTTGGAATGCACAAAAGCTACATAGCCAGATTTCTCAGCAACACCCCACTTCCTGGGTACCAATGTCTGCTGCAGTTCACCCGCACAGGTGTCAACTTGACAGTGGTGCACACCCGTCATTCCAGCTTCAGGAGGTGCAGGCAGGAAGATTAACCTTGACTATTTAGTGAGTTCAGGGTAGCCTGAGCTACAGGAGGTCTTGTAATAAAAAAGTTATCTACACACATATATGCATATGCATACATATATGTATATGCTTAAACTAATGACACTTTCACATACTGTGACTTTTTTTCACAACAAAACTCATGCAGGAAGAATTGCTTATTTGTCTGTTTTTTCATGTTCTCTCCACTGATCATTTTTTAATCTGCTCCAGTCAGGCTTTCTGCTAGTTGTTCTCCTAAAGGACAACATAACCTTCAAACTGTCAAGAACAAAGGCCAGTTCTCATCTTGGATCTTTCACTCTCTCCTCACCCCACTGCTTTGAATCATTCTCTTCACTTAGATCTCCAGTTCCCACATCCACTGATTTCCCCGCCTGCCTCTCGGGAGTCTCCTTCTCTGTATCCTTGGTGGCTCTTCCTCCTTTATGAAACTCATAGCTTTGAAGTGATCCAGCACTCAGTCACCACCCATCTTCTCCAGATGCATGACTCTAAGCTAAGCAGTCTCAGTTCTACAGCTTTACATACCCGCAGTGTCCTGGTTGCTCTCAAATTTGCTGATTCCCTCTCCACTCTTCATCTTTAACCCCAGCCCTGCTCTTCGCTTAGAGATCCACACACAGGAAGTTGGCGTGGTCAACCTTAGAAATCATCATTGGTGCTATGCTGTGTCGTTTCTAGTTGTTACTAATCTAGCAAGTACTAATCTAGCAAGTCCAGTTGAGCAGCATTTCTTTTGACTTTATTCTCAGCCTGTATCTCAGATATCATCATTCACCACCAATTTCCATCATTCCTGTCCAAGCCACTGCCACAGTAGCTTCTTAGTGTGACTATTTCCACCCTTGTTCTGCCAAAGTATTTCTTCCTCATATCACCGTGAATCCTGCTCCAGAAGGGTCCCCCAGCGTCTTCCCAATATATTTGGGGTAAAAGCCAAACTCATGCCTTTTAGGCTCCAAACGGCTGTTCTACTTCCTTCCCCAACTTCTTACTTTGGACTTGACTGCCTCTTCACTTGACTTTGGACTCAAAATGTGTCAAGCCTCTCTCCATCTCAGACCTTTGTAACTGCTCTTCTCTCTACTAGAACATTCATTTCTAGATCATGTAATGGTTTGTTTTCTTGTGTCTTATGAAATAAATGGACCTCTTCTCAGAGGTCTTTCTAATACATACTCTATGAAGTAGATACTTTTACAACTATGTCTTGTTACCTAATCCTATGCCCTACCTTATTTTCTTCAGAGCACTAAATATTCCTCAAAATTATAATATATTTTTCTTGCTTATTTACATGTTCACCCAACTAGGACAGCAAGTCCTTGAAAGCGGGAGTGTTATACTGCTGCTGTATTTTCAGGTCCTGGAGTCAAAGTGCTTAATGAAGATTTGTTGATTGTATGAGTACATTACGTATAGTTTTCTCATGGTTTAATTTAATTAGCTGATCATCAAACTAGAACATAAAAGACTTTTCAAATATTTCCACCTTTGCTAAATAGAGTGTTACTATATTTCACGTTCTTAATCACTGAACAGTGTTAGAAAACATCTTGAAGAATTTATCTATTTAGCCTAAAGGTTAAATAAGAATTACGTTTTGCTCTCTGTACAGAATGTGAATGTGAAGTACGATTCCCATGAACTTCTTTGGCTCTTTGCCCTTCGGTGAAAGGCTACAGGACATGTTCTGCTTTCTCAGTTCACACTGAACTTCTTGCTTACAGACATACTGAATTCATGTTCAAACCTGCCAACTAAGCATTAGTTGGCTAACTGACAAATCAGTGTATTTACCACATATGGATTTCATTAAGCCAAGCTACACAGTGTGAAAACTTTGCTTAGAAATTTGTAACTGGTTAATTTAAATATGAATCAGAATACTAGTCCCTTAGTAGGGACTGTATTTTGCTTCATTTTTTAATACATTTTTTATTATTTCTGCTCATACAAACTTAATAGGTAGACCAGTTCCCTCCCTCCCTCCTCCTCCCCCCGAACCCCCTGCTCCCCTTCCCTTCCCTCCCCATCCCCCAGTGCTTTCCCCCCAATTCCCAGAGAGTCCTTTATTGTGTATGCCTGACTCTCCTCTGGGTCCTCCTCTCCGATGACGTACAAGGACCCAGTGGCATTTCCCTGAACCCTTTCTCGTGTTCCCCTTAAGCATAGGAACACTACTGTGGCTGTCAATCCCTTGCCTCCAAGGATCTTGGTGCCTTTAGCAAATACTAGACTTTGTGGGGTCAATAGTGTGTTGGACATTGCAAATGTATTTTGCTTCATTTTCATAGTTTTGAATTTAACCTACATTTAAAAACCATATTATAATTAACATAAGATTTTAAACAAAAACTTTATAATTAACTTTCATCTATGTGCTTGCTAACATATATAACAGTATTAATTAACTCCGGAAAGTAGTCCCTAGATATTCATCATGGTGTTACACTGTTGTAAATACAAGCACCTATGATAACTTTTTCCTTGATAAATTATGGAGTGAGTATAGTTGGATATTCTCTTTTTCTGTGTAGACAGCTGCAAGATTTCTCAGTGGCCCTATAAGGGATCTCATAAGTCTTATTCTACCTGTGACTAAAATTTCAGAATCATAGCCCTCATGTACTAACAATGTAGCTTAGTTCAGAAAGCCCTAAGTGATATCAGGTCATAATTTCATCTTTTCCTCTGCCATAGATATTTTGCCTTTATTTAATATATTCATTTGTAGTCTTTAATAGCAAATGCTATTTTTCTGATCATAACAATAGAGCATGGCAAATGGAAACATACAAAAATGAATTAAGACTTGGCTTCAAATAACTACACTTAGCCATTGTTACTACTTAATCGATGATCAGTTCATGCATCTTTTCAAACTATTTATTTATTAGAGAAGTTTTATACATGCTGTGGCACACAAGTGACATTGAGAAGACACATTTTGGAAGTTAATTCTTGACTTTCAGGGATTGAACTCATGTCATCGAATTTGTGTACAGGCACAAACACTGAAGATATTGAATCTTCTGGCCAGCTCCAACAATTCTTGCATCTTTATGTCTTAAAAATAACTCTATATCCTGGACATTTTTCACTGACCATTAATTATATCATGTCATTTCTTAAGTTAATAAAAAAGACAATTGAAGGGTGAAGAGAAATGGAAGTTGGTTCTCGAGAATCCACTTAAAGGAGTCAGGTGGGCATGGTGGTCCACGATAATTCCAGCTTAAGGGAAGTGGAGACAGAAAAATCCTTAGAACAAGCTGCCTAGCCCAGATGAGTCAAAACGGTAGGTTCAAATTCAGTGAGAGATATACAGACACATTCATACACAAACCAAAAGTATATCCATATATAACAAAGATTATATTTATTAATGCCCCATACATGACCCATTGTAATATACCTTTGCTGCCTATTAATATTAGACAGATTTTCTTAAATTTTATTATTTCTAAATAATATTGAAATTTCTTTCATGCATAAACTATTAACAGAGACATTGATGACTTATTTTAAGAGATTAATAGATTAAGAGCCAAAAGAGGCCCAGCTGATCAAGTGCTTGCTGCACAGGCATGAGGGACTGAGTTCAATCTTTAGCATTCACCTAAAAAGCTAGACATGCTTGTAATCTCAGTACCTGGGAGGAAGACCAGTTCTCAGCTAGCCTAGCCTATATGGCAAGTTCCTGAGCAGACGACAGCTTCTGAAGAATACTTGAATTTTTCCTCTGTTCCTCTGGTCTCCATGTAGGTACATACATACGCATGCACCTGCACACACATGAGAATGCACATACATTCACAGTAAGTCAATGAATGGATGCTTCATTTTGCTTCACATTTCCAAGCAGCTTTTTTCAGTTCAGCTGCACTAAATTATCGTGGTTAGGTTAGACAGACTCATCCCATTTCTATCATCAGAACTGTCCTTATGCATTCAAGAAGATGGGAAAAGGAGATATCAGTCAACGTGTGTGGAGGTCCAAGAGCTCCCTGCTGAGGGTTCTCAGATCGTTCTAGAAGGGGAGCAGGAAGAAGCACATGGGACATGAGTCAGAGCATGAGACATTCAGATGCTTTGCTGAGGCGACATTTCACTAGACCACCTTCCTCAAAGAACGACTCTTCTCCACGTGCTAGTGACCACATCACCCTCTAGAGATGGCAAGGAACTAGAAGAGAAACTTGGGATCTACGTGTTTATCTGTCACAGGAAAAATCTTCATCTGTGCACAAAAGTGTTAATGAACTGCCAGCAACAGCAACCAGAGTAAGCAGGCTGCCGTGTGGGAGAAAGAGAAGTCACTTGCAGTTTTCCTTACACATCCTCTGTATCACATAGACTTTTCTTTTCTTGCCATAAACTATACATGAATGTAGCAATTCAAAATACGTCATAAACGAAAACATTTTCCATAGCTGATCTTTATCTCTCAATATTTGCTTTTCATATATGAGTCTTTAATTTGGTGTTTTTATTTTTCTTTGCGACCTGTTGCACTGCTTAAGCTTTTTCTATGGACTAGTCAGGATGTCAGTGTATGTTTATGGTTTCATGGTCTACTCTTTGCCCCAGGAGAGCAAAAAAAAAAAAAAAAAAAGTAAAATACCATCTGGATTGTGTCAAGCAATGTATTTAATAGCCCTATTAACAACACAGGATACTGTGAGTGAGGCTTTAAAAGGTGGACATGTGGGATTATAATTAATGGGTTTTGGTTATACTCCGGCGACCATACAGTCCCAAAGGGCCGCGCCGGGCCAGTGCTGTCTGCAAGAAGATGTATTTTATGGGCAGTCTTGCAAAGTCCTTTGTCACACAATTCAGAATCCCTCCTGGGCAAAATCACTCCTCCCAACCCCCATCCTAACCCCCGACTTGCCAAAGCTGCCATTGCAAAACTGCAAGTTAGGACGCCCTACCCAGATCTTCTAGTAATTATTCTGGGTCTCCCACCAACTGAAACTATGTATCCAGAGCAGAAAGCAGTGTAAAAGCAGATTGAGAAATCAGGGTCACAAGACAAGAAAAGGCATCCCGTCTCAGCTCTCCATTCAGCAGCATGACCTCCTGCTTCCAGCTATATGTCTTGTGGCAAAATCTGTGATGCCTCCCAGATCTGAAGCTGAAGGTTTCCCTGCCACTCTTACGGCCTTTCTGTATCTGTTTCTTTCACCTTTTCCCTCTTTCCTATAGTGTCCTTTTAACTTGGGTTTTCGTGCACGTGCTTGCTGTTGTTGAATTGGTTATGCGGCTTCTCTTTCCTCTTTCTTCCTACCCTCTATGCCTAAGTCACAACTAACACTATTTTCTTGCTGATTTTTTTTCTCCTTGCTTCATTTTATTCTGATTCTTACCCCTTCCCTCAAGTTCGATATAAGTTTCTTTTCTCCAGTATTCAAATTCTGTTGCCAGTTATGCTATTGAGTTATCATTAACATTGAATCCCCTTAGCTATCATCGGGTTGCAGTTTTGACTATGTCGTTTCCTGCTTGAAATCAAAAGTAACTTGTTAGCTAGAACAGTAACTCTAGGAATCCACTCCCAAAGCAAACTAGCGTAGCTCCCATTCAACTTTTGAAATATTTGATTTTTTGGAATTCATAGGGGAAGTTCTGGTTTTGAGGGATGGCCTGCTGTCAACTTTTGACACCTGAGGTGGAACTCTGGGCACACCTAGGAAGAAGTACTTAAAGAAGGCTCTGAACAAGCCTTTAGCAGATTGTCTTCACCACGTGATAGAAGTGAGAAGACCCAGTCCACAGGGGGCAGACTGCTCTCTGGAAGGATGGTTAGCTTTGTGGCAAGCTGAAAACTAGAAAGCAGCATTGGTCCTTGCTGTCCTCCCAGTTCTTGACAGTGGATGTGGTGTGACCGGTTCTTGTGGCTTCAGATGATGGTAAAGCTCTCCTTCCATGACCAACTGTAGCCTAGAATCAGGAGCATGAATAAATAGCTTGTTTCTCTATATAGTTTGGGGGCACAAAGCTATGAAACTAAGGCAGCATCTTAGCAAGTTGGTCCTATTCTGCCTGATAATAGCCAAAGTAGAGTCATGGGATAGAGGCACTTTGTATGTTGCTCTACCAGTCAAAACTTTGCTAATAAGTCAAAACTCAATGGTCAGTATTGAGTACTTTTTTGAATGGTTCTATTTCTTGACTTACTTCCCCATGCAAGTGACTTTTGTGTTCATGTCTGTCTCTGTTCCAATCAGCCAAGCTCCTTTACTCCTCCCGCCTCATCCACAGCAGTTTCTATTAGCTTTTTCCTATAGATTTCTGCTCAATGCACATACTCCTTTTACCCTAAAAATAACCATGACGGACAAGGAAAAGCTGCTCCCCTTCCATCTACCCTCCTGAAGATGCAAACTTAAGTTTTATTCTTTTTGAATTTACGTGTGTATTGGTGTGGAGGTGAGTGTGTGCATGTGTGTATGCATGTTCATATGCATGTGGGCACAGTATGTGATAGTTCGGGTACACATACATGTCTGTTTGCCCATCTGTATGGAGGCCTTAGACTTGATATAAGTATTCATCCTTCTTCACTCTTCTATCTTACTTCTAAAAATATTTTTCTTTGTGTGTGTGTGTGTGTGTGTGTGTGTGTGTGTGTGTGTGTGTGTGTGTGATTGCTCTAGCTCCTTTTTGCTTCACTCTGGGGTTTCTCACTCTGCCTTCCAGAGCCAGAAGTCCAGGCTCTGCCATTTCCACCTGGTGTTTTTATGTGGAATCTCGGTTTGAACTCAGGTCTTTCTGGTTTTGAGGCAAAGGCTTAATCCTTGAGCTATCTCCAGCCCCCACACCTTGATTTCTTAACATTTTAAGATTGTGAAATATAATACCTGTAGGAAAAATATACAAAACATGCAAAGAATCTAGCCAATTTAAGAAGAAAAAAATCAAGTATCTCCCACAGTCAAGTGACAGAATATTGCCTGGGAGCTCTGCAGTACCTGCCTTTCATTCCTGACAAAAGCTACTTTCCTCTTCCTAGAGGCTTCTTATCCTGTCATTCATCACATTCCTTGATTTCCTCTATAGCGTTGCCTTAGCAATGCATGCCTGACCAATATGCTATAGTGTTGGCCTCTTATTAAGTCTTAAATAACTGTCACTTGTGCTTGCATTAAGATGGCTAACAGAAGCTTTCTCAAGAAATTTCTTTCTTAATACAGAATTTAAAGAAATCACTTTGCACACAACATCCTTTTTTCTACTCATAACAAGAAGTGTATAGCATAATGTAGCATACTTACTTATTTAAAAAGTGACAACCTAGAGAAAAAAAGATACATTCTTGAATAAAACTACAAAACATTACAAGTCAGTCTCAGTAACCACCTTCACATCCATTGCAGGAATCTTTCAGTGACTAGAAAACATTCTTAATACTTAACTGCTATTTCCACACAGTTAGAGAAATAAATTGCATTCAGATTTTTTTCACTTTTGATTACCAAAAGAACTGTTAGAGGGAGATAGGTGGTTTGTGACATGGAACAGCAGACAACTCTCTTGGTCTGTGGTAACAGATGACCATGAGATTATATGTCCTAGGATGACCAGCGGAGAGCCAGAGGTAAAGTGGCTAACGCTCCTGCAATGAAATAGGAATGCATTTCGCTTGATACAGTAATTTTATTCTCCTACAATTGAGGCATCTGGAAAGACAGGAAGGGATTGTACTAATATCATCACCCTGAGGATTACAACTTCAGCAAATATTCCGATCATAGTTACAGGTAAGCACTCCAGTAGTGGGTGGTGTAAATTGATGGAATCTAGTTGTATTCATTCTTTTTTCCTCACCAGTGACCTGTGGCACAGGGCTATTTAATACCAACCTGATCAATATCAGAATCAAGGCAGAGAATTTGAGAGAATTACACATGTGACAGAGATCAAGGAACCACATAGGGTGGTAAGACATCTTAGAGGTAAGTCATGTAGACGGTACCACTGTCCCTGTGCTGGAAGCATGTAGTGTGGGAGTGACATTGGCGACCCCAGAAGCCAGGGGTAGGCAGCAGAGAATGGAATAGGAAGGGTTGATCCACTGGGGTGTTGGAAAGATAATAACTACTACTGGGATTCACTCAAGACATTCCTTGGTGCTGAGACCAAAGGAGATAGAAAACACCATGAGTTCTCTCTTTCTCATCCTTCATTCTGCTGCCCTGACCCCTAATGTAAGTCCAGCTGGAAGCTGGCTGCCAAGAAAGCCTGTGATATACAGCCTGTGGGAATCAACCTCTTTGGACAAAGCAAGGAAAGGTAAGGATTTGCAGTTAAGAATGAATGTGAGGAAACCTGGCCTAAGGAAAAGAGAGAAATCCAGGATGATTTTCCCAAGCCTTTGGCCATGAATGTGAGGATGTCAGTTTCTGAGATGAGCAGCATCAGGGAAATAGCCATGTATGTACAGAAAACAGGAAGGAGAGGAGGTTCCCCAGCCAATCAGTAAGGGAAGGATAGTATCTGGTCAGTCAATCAGTTCCGAGGGGATCTCAGCTGCCCGGCAGTCAGGGGGAGATTCTCTGAGGAGCTCGTATGCAGAGCACCCCAGGGCTGCAGCCCCTGTGAGTTTCACGCATGTCCTGGTGAGTTTTCTGTCTCTGTCCTCTAAGTTACTCTCACCCAAACTGCTGTAAACCTCACCATAACATGGTAAGTAATCCCAATAAACTCATAGTTAGTTTCACCAAATTAGACTCTGGCATGTTGTCAGAGCTCTACCTGGAGTGAATAAATATTTGTGCACACGCACACACGCACATACACACACACCCCTTTGCCAAAATGCCAAAGTAACCAGTTGTGTCACTGTGGGTCAAAAAACATCTCTAAAATGTATAATCCCACAATTTTCTGCAAGCCAAAGGTAGAAAACATGCAATTGATTACAACTTTCATGCCTTTAACACCACTGGGTGTAGTTCAAGTGGAAGTCTGCGCCCCTAATGGTGTATTTGGGTACCATTTGATTTGTTCTCAAAGAGCTTCATGACCAAATAGCACCAAATTGAACACAATTGGTGTTCAACCCCTCCTTTTAAAACTACAGAAAATTGGGGGGCTGGAGAGGTGGCTTAGGGGTTAAGCCTCTGCCTTGCAGGCGGAAGGTCCTGAATTCAGATCCTAGACCCTACATATAGATGCTGGGCAGAAGCGGGAGCGGCCTGCGTTTCTGGTCCTGGTAGAGCAGAGCCTGTGAATCCCGGGACAGAGTAAACAAGGAGGAGGTGGAGGGGTCCCTGGAGGTTCCCAAATTCATCTGTGGTTTTACATACACGCACATACATACACACACAAACATACACATGCGCACACACGCACAATTGAATATTAAATAATTCAATAAATAATAAATAAATAATTCAATAAATAAAAAACATGTTTTAAAACTACAGAAAATTGGAAACTCCCCAAACCTCACAATTTAGTCTTCCTGAATTTACAGTGTAGATTCTGACTCTCAGCTTATAACATTCTACTTTAGATATTAACATTGTTTTCAATGGAAGTTGTTTTGTCAGCCTAAATTACAGAATAAGGTCTAATATTATTTGACAACAAAAGAAACTACCTCTGTTTTTCATCTTTTCTACTCAGTTCCAGAGAGTTCCTGAAAGGGCATCACCCCATCTTCTAATTTGAACAGGAATCTCAAGCTACTGATCTGCCCTGGCCATACCATCCCGTTGAATGCTGACAGATCAAGTCAGTCCAGTGTGGGGATGTGTTTGCGTGTGCTGAAGTGTCCTAGTGATCCCACAGAGAGTTTGCTATCTAAAACTGCCAGGAAGCATGAGTCGTAAACATTGGATAACGCTGCCTAGCTGTTAGGATTACGATGGTTCTTGGTTCCCAAGCATGCAAGCCATGTGAGCAGAAGAGTTCGATCGGCCCTTAAATGTGATGGTTTAATTAGCGGAGTGCAGACTAACTGTTGATCCTCAACGGGGATGCATGGAGAAGAATAGATCCATATGTTCTCTGTCGCCGCGATGTGAGACTATAAACAGACTGTCTGCAGGAGAAAACCCACAGATGACTGATAAATGGATTCTGGCAGCGGCCCATGATCATAATTGGCAATAACTGAGGAAAATATTGACATTAGTTTAAAAGAAAAAAGTTGAGCAGCCCAGAAAACCTCCTGGACCAGAAAGATTTTTAAATCGGGTCTGTTAGGCCGGAAAAGAGTGGCAAATGGAAGTAAATTTTTTTAGGAATGTGTCTAAGGTAAACAACAGTAAATGTGTGGGACTTCTCCTTCTTGCTGTTAATTCTGATTCTGGGTGGTTTGGGAGGAGGGAGCAGACAGTTAGAGAGGCAGAAAATGGTGAATATGCATAGACTACAGGAGGAAGGTGCTCAGTTATCCTGCGTCTGTAAAACCTATCTACGGTAATCATGCACGCAGCCTCTGTCATCTGTCTTGATTTGCTCTGAATTAGGATGCCTCACATCCTTCCCAGAAGGCTGTGGGTGACAGGGAGAAAAATAACAGTGGCGGCTTGCAGAGTTTGAATTCCGAAGTCCTGGGAGGCAGCACCCAACTCAGTCTTCCGATTGTTCTGGAGACAAGTGGGAGGTGACAGGCTGCCTGAAATAGCGGAGCTGCATACCCAACTCTCGTGTCAAAATCCTGCTGGAGACCTGCCTGTTTTGTTTCAGTGGGACACTTGAGAGAGCTGAGTTATCAGAGACACGAAGCTATTCTGTGGGGACCACGGCATCTCTTTCTCATGATTAAGTTATCACTTGAGACTAGCAACACACATACTTATAAACCAGCAGGGAAATATTCTCTTTTATTCAGCAGACGTGTGTGAGCAACGACACTCTGCTGAGCGCTATGCCAGTCACAGCAAATAAAAAAAATGTAGATGATACTATCGGTCCTGCTCCCAATTTAGCAGACAAGACACATATGAACAGATAAGCTATCACACAGTGTTATAAATGGAACGAAGAGCTTTACTTGTCCTACAGACAGATAAACTTTGTCTGGGGCTGCTAAGAATGGATTTGCGAAAGGAGTGACATTGGGAACTCATTTTAAAGGTGTTTTGCACATGGAAAAATGAGGGGTAATTAGAGAAGGTGGACGTGCTTGCAGAACTGACTGTGGTTATGGTTTTATGGGTATATACTTATCTCCAAACTCATCAACTTGAACACAGTAAACGTGTAAGACCTTCTGCATGCCAATCAGATATATTCAGATCTAAAGATAGAGAGTGAAAAGAAAAAAAGGTGTTTTATGATTAGTCTGCCATGGAGAAAATGGAAGAAAAGAAGAGTTTTAGAGCAAGTGTCAGGAAAGAAAGTTCAAGAAGAAGCTTGGAACTACACTGTAAGCTGTCTTATGGGTCAGTCTGTGGTGCTGGGTTGCTTTGCTCTGTGGATAACTGAAGGCCAGCAAAGAAATCTAGAGATGAAGGCTAGCTTTAGGGTTAAGCACGTAATTTAGACTGTAGTGAAAAATGAATTGAGCAGGAAGATACTACTGGCGTGGAGATTGCGATGGGGTTGGAACTCAGCAAGGAGTGGTTAAGAACAGAGAAAATGGGACCAGAGAGATGGCTCAGGGATGAAGCCTCTGCCTGACAAGCAGAAGGTTCTGTATTCAGATCCTGGATCCCATGTAAACTACCAGGGCAGAAATGGTGGTGACCTGTATTCCTGGAAACCCAAGGATGGCAAATTCCAGAGCGAAGCAGCAAGTAGATGCAATCTAGGGTGATTCTTGAAGTCACCTTTGGGTCTCCACAGACTCAGTGCCCTCTTACACACACACACACACACACACACACGCATGCATGCACGTGTGCGCATGCAAAATAAAATTAAAGCATATTTTTAAAAAAAGAACTGAGAAACTGTTAACTTTGAAAAAGCAATTGGTACTGGTAGAACTCCATGCTTAGAGGCACAGTTATATTGGATGCATACTACTGAGAACTCAGCTAGAGGTGCTGGACACAAATAAAGGAATAGATTTCACCCAATGATCATGATGTAGTCTTCTACCATAGTTTAGCATCTTCTGAAATCCATATCTTAATTGAGCATCAGAGTAAGCCATTTATCTTTCAAGAGTCTAATTAAGTCAGAAGAAAGAATACCTGATGGCAAAGATAAAGTGATACCCTTCCTTCTGTACTACCAAGAAATGTTCTCATAGAACATTCAAGCTCAGTAGACCATGGGGAACAATTTAAAGATGCTGAATTGAGAAAGTCATGAATTGAGCAAGAACAGCTGAGATCCAGGGAATAGGAGGGCCGAAGGTCATTGGCCAGTTAACTAAGATTAACACACGTTACTGACGGCTGCAGCTCACCCCACTGGTGAAATGCTCCTCTTGGAACAGATGATCATGGAGAAAGTCTCAGAGGAATAAAATATTTACAAAATATGCTTACTGCCTGTGTTTACTTAACTCTTCCAGAGAATTTTACTCTACTTCATACAAGGAAATGTTCAGTCATCTTCCCTATAGCAGTTAAACTCCAAATGAGCATAGCCCTCCATAGCATCTATCACAATGCTGAACCATTACAGACTCTGAAATTAGACCTAGATAGGAATGTTGGCCAAGCAACACTCTGTGCCTTTTGGAAAACTTAATCTTCAGAGCTCAGTGCCTGCTCTTTATGTTCTTGCTAGATAATGAACAAGTCAATGTACAGAATACACCGCTCCAAACACCTTGTACATGAAATAATAAATAATTAACATCACCCACTCATGGAAACGATAGCACTTGTCTCATGAAAGATTAAAGATTCATTGAGGAAATGCATTTAAGTCCACAGTTCAAGATACCCAAAAATCTAAGTGGATTTTTTTTCAACCACAAATATGAGCTTTTTCGTGCTGATGAGTCTCACGTGATGTTTGTTTTAACAATGTACGCAGTGCAGCAAGTTGGACTGAATTTGGAAAAAGCAGAAATGTCACTTCAAAGCATCCGCATACTTTAGACATGTTATTTTTAGGCTTTTCTGCACTATCTCGTACATTGAGTCCCACTTGGAAATTATCTGAGAAGCATGTTATTAATGACACACTGCCAAAGGAATCCTAATGGAAGTCAAGCCAAGTAATCATTGTGGATTTGGAGGCGAGATGTTCTACAATCTCTTGAGCCACATATGAGGGCACATGCCTGTAATTCCAGCACTTGGGAGGTAGATGAAGGTGGATCAGGAGTCCAAGGTCATCCTCTATTACATAGCGAATTCAAGGTCACCCTAAACTACATGAGATCCTGTCTCAGAAAAATGAAAAATCAAAACTCAAACCAAAAGAAAAATAAAGTATGATGGATAGTCTCTACAATCAAATATCCTTCTCCAGTTACATCCAATTAGTCAGAATGGGGCAGAAGTAGAAATTTTTGACAATTTGTGATAATCACGGACATTGAATCTGAGATAGGGTGAGTTGTCCTAGAATAATAGACATGAATTTTGTTTCTTAGGATGGTTTGTCTCTTTAACTAGTTTGCATGATTCTATGTGTTTCGTACATCAATTAATCAAGTGGACTTTGGCTGCTTGGGGTCCACCTAAGATGAGCGGAGCTGTAATTATTAGCTGTGCTTTCCAGGACTGCATTACTCTAGAGAAATGGAAAGGTCTCTCAGAAAAACACCTGAAAACACATCTGGTTGTGGATGCATCTGCCATGCATTTGCTAGCAATGATTCATTAGAAAAATTGTATGGACACAAATATTTATGTAGACAGATATATATTTGTTTACTCTAAATATAAATATTCCATGATCACCAACACTTAGGAATAGCTCCCACAGCTTTTCCACTTTTTTTGGCATGTGTGTAGGTGCCAGTGTGAGTGTGTGTGTGTATGTGTGTGTATATGTGTGTGTGTATCAGAGGGCACTGTGTGTTCTATGGAGACTCAAGGGTGACCCTGGCCATCATCCTGAATTGTTCTATCTCCTTATTGCTTCAATCTGAGATTTCTCTGGCTTTGCCTTCCAGAAACGCAGGCTGCTGCCATTTCTGCCTAGTGTTTGCATGTGGGATCTGGGATCTAAAACCAGGTCCTTCTCCCTGTAGGGCAGAGGCTTACCACCTGTGCCATCTCTCCAGCCCCCACGGCCTTTTGTATTCTTAAACACTGAACCTATTGAACGCTAAAACTGTTTCTCTCAGATATTCACACAGCAGCAGATGTATAATGCAAACACGACAGCTGCCGGTACCTGAAACGGCCAGAGGATGAGCAATATCCACAGAGCAGTAGAAACATTAGGGAAAATGTTTTTGTGATGGACTGCAACAACTTCCGCAAAGTGGGGGAATGTTGAGGTTGAAGCTTTGGTGTTGCAGCTTCACCAGGTACAGACAGCTGAACTGGCATATGTTCTTCCATTTGTCTCTTGTTCCAGGGTAGAACTGAGTGTTTGTTATTGGAATGACTGCTAGCTACAGTTCTGTGAAAGTTCTTTCAAATTCTAAAGAGACGACAATTCGCAGAGGAGACTGTTGATCCTGGAGATGCAGATTCATAGCAAGCACCCCAGAACAGCGCTCTACGTTCTCACCTTAGTCCTAAAGAGAAGACCGAGCCGCTGACGACCCCACATTGTCTAATGACAGTCATTGCATTTCTTCGCATAGATGATTAGATGTATTCTGTGGGTTCTGGGTATCTATGTCTTAGCACCTGCATCTTTGCATGCTAAAGGCTACTTGTAACGGATACTCTTAACTATTGCTGTGAGAGAGCATCCAAAGTCAAATAACTTAAGGGAGAAAGGGAGACCTATTCAACTTACAGTTCCAGAGGGGAGAACAGACTTTGACGGTGGCAGTAACATGTCTGATGGCTGAAGCTGTAGGCAGGCTAAGTCACAGCAGACATCCACATGGCTGGAGTATTCCTGGAGCCTCTCTTCTTCGGTCTTCTGTCATTTGTTCTGTGGCTCCTTTTATCTGGTCCACTACTGGGAGGTTCTAATAGGATCTATGGAGGTTCTCATGGGATCTAGGGCTGATCTTTGTATATCCAGATAATCTCTTCAGGTGGTTTCAGTTGATCTTGCTAGTATGGTCTCAGCTGATCTTAGTTAATACCAGGTGTGGTCTAGTTGACACCCAGGACTAACTATCACACTAGTACAGGTTACCTTCCTCAGAGAACTACCTTTGAGCTATTGGGATTTGTTTGTCTGGCAATGATCACCTGGCATAGAACACTGAGGATCAATCAACGTCTTCCCTGAGCCTCAGTGTAACTCAGGTGGTTCTGTATCCTGGAAGGTGGAAGGAGGGAGAAAACAAAGGCAGCCATGTTAGGGTAGGTCTATACTTTTTCTTGTGTGTGTGTGTGTGTGTGTGTGTGTGTGTGTGTGTGTGTGTGTGTGTATACACATGTACTAAAAGACACTTGATTATGTATCTTGTAGAAGTCCACGAGTAACCTTGGGAATCATCCTGAATTGCTCCACCTCCTTTCTGTTTTGCTCTGGAGTTTCTCAGGCTCTGCCTTCCAGAGCTGGAAGTACAGACCGCCACCATTTCCACCCAACATTTTTACATGGAACCTGGGATGCAAACTCAGGTCCTTCTGCTTGGGAGGCATCCCTCCAGCTTGTAGCATTTGCCTGAGAAGGAGGGATATGTCCTGAAACATTCATAGTTTTACTTTAATCTTTCGCTTACATGATTTATACCATTTATCTTATTTATCAAAACAATGTGTCATGGGGCCTTGTAAGTCAATGATGTGCTATTGGAAGCATATTGGACAGTGAGCTAGCGAAAGGAAGAATTAGAGAAAAACTATAGGACAATCCCAGTCAACACAGATACGCATGGGTATTATTCAGGGTCTTGACAGGCAGTATTTGTGAAATGCATAAATTTGTGCCTGTCAAACTAACAACAGTATGAATGAACTAGATTCTGAAGCTACATTTTGCTTACATGCTTGACCCTTATAATAAAAAGATGGACAGGACAAATAAGAACTGTCCCATGAATAAGACTCAGGTCTAAGGTCAGACCTCAGCAAAATGTCTTCCAATATCCCACCTTTCTGTTGCTGGAGATTTATATGATGACCGATTTGCTGAAGATGTGAACACTAGAGCAAATACTCTTATAGGATTTTAATATCTGTTAATGCTTCAAACTAAAATTATGCACTGCAAAGCATCATTGAACATATTAATATAAATACACTGTTGTGGATTGATTCACATGACTATGTCTTTATCATAAAATTTTTATATTTACAGATTTAATTTTTTCATGACAACATGTTAGAGTCTGGATATCATAAAGAATCATATCGTTATGGGGGAAATTTACAGGCCATGTGATAACACGTTAATTCCTATGCAAAATAATCTTATCCTTGTAAAAAAAAAAGTCTGAATACAAAAATAGCAATGAATGTAGTCGTTAGAAGCTAGTGTCCCTTCCTGCATTGAGAGTATATACTGAGAGGTAAATATAGTTCAAGGTCTACAAAGTTCAAGTGAACAGGAGAAAGCACATAAAAATAGAACACAGAAGAAGATAAAGGGAAAGAAAAGAAACAAAAGGCAGGAAGCATCCTGAAGAAAGCGGTCACCATTGTTAGAGTGAAGTTAGCACAATAGAAAAACAATAACAACAACAATAAAAAAAACAAGGAAAATCTGACCTAATATAATGTTGAAGTCATATATAAATGTCATAAAGTAAAACTTTAAGGAACTTATTAATATATCTGAGAAATAATGATTTCTGGTTTTAGTGGAGTCAATAATTGATATTTACTAAATCAATTGTTTGGATGAATGGGTTGGAATAATTTATTAATAACCCAGTTTCTACATGAAATAAAAACTTTATCTGAGGCTGATCTGGTTGGATGATATAACATTTTTAGCCTGACTGAAAATCAGGTTAATAAGCAAAAACTAATCTACTAGGTTAAATCAGTGAGCAAAAATAAACTGGCATGCAGATTTTTGCAAAGTGCAAGAAGGAAATTTGGAGCAAAATATTGGAACAAATTTTGAGGCTACCCCACTAACTTTAGAGAAAAAATTAAATTTCTTATCTTTTAATCATTCAAATCAAAAGCTCTGAAGAACCTAGGCTCAGAAGAAAGAAACATAGCTAAATATAATGAAGGCTATAAGCAGCTAGCCCATAGCCGATGATCTGAACTTTTTTCAACAGCATTGAAACTAATATTATTTTACCTTAGCCACAAGACCATAAGCAATAAAAAGAATCATCCAATGACCTAAGTTTGTCATCAGTAATTAGGTCTTTTCCAAGTGTAGCAGAACATTTCCCCCAACAAGTATGCATGGAGTAAATCAAAAGACACTCAACTAGGAATGTTGCAAGAATCAAGATAAACATTCCCAGAACTGTATTCCTGGAACTCAGATCTAATTGGGTAGATCATCTTCTGTGTTTTGAAGATCAGAGGATCTGAGGGTCCCCCTGGGACTCCTAGGGCAGGGGCAGGGAAGTCTCCCCTGAAGCAATGATGTGGAGAGATGCGACATTCAGTGCAATAAAATGTCTGCAAGTAGAAAGAAGGACAATTCAAAGACTTCTGGAACATTCTTAGAACTGAAAGGACCCAGCAATGATGGACCACAGTCAGTGAAGGTGTGGAATGAGTGCTCTGCAGGGGTGTCCTCAGCAGCACCCTTTGACTCCCAAGGCCACAAGGGAATACAAATGCTTTCTCAGAGCATAGTGCTCAGTGCTTGAGGCACAGATTCTGGATACTTCTCCTGGCCTCACGTTCCATATGCTGCTCTAATGAATCAGAATGAGTGGATCTAAAAGACTGTTTCGTGCACAGCCCTGACAGGTTTTAAAGCAGCAATCTGAAGTGGTCAGGTTTCCACTTCAGTATCATGCTGCTTGCCCTGCCTGAGATGCCCTGCGTGGGTTATCTGTCCTCTTGCCAGTGCAGTCAGCCACAGACGATAGTGAGGCCGACTTCAGTGGCCTAAGTTCATTGATACAGACCTATATCTAATCATGTTGACTAGTGGTGCAGACAAGTCTAAGCAGCAGGAAAGAAGTGGGTGATTAAACATATTGAAGAAGCGAAATATAACAGGGAATCAAAAATGGGAGATACAGATGATCTAAAATATTTTCTAAAGTTCTTACAAAATGAAAATATACTTAATGGAATTATTCAGTTTGCTCATATTAATTCACTTAGCAACTTTTTTTGTGCGCAGTACGTCTAAGGCATGGTACTTTCAATATACACGGGTGTTCACTAAACTTAAAAGCAGGAACTATCGTGAATTCTTCATCAGAAATAGGAATGACTAGCAAATAATGTTAAGGAGCTTTGTAGGTTGAATGGAGAAAGGAAGAAGTGCAACGCATTTTCTACCTACTTCACAAATTTGGCTAGTGATTAAAACCATAAGCCGCAGATCGGTGGCAAGCCTCAGACAGTTCCTGCTGCAGAAATACCCTAAAAATAAAATAGGCCTTCTTAAAATAAAAATTTTCAAAAAAGGTCAGTGACTTCAGCTTTGGTCTCATGAATATTCAGATTTCACCAAAATGAGTCTGTCATTCTGAGGACTCATAATAGATGGCTGATTTTATTTGGGGACCTTTTCCATTTTAGTGAGGAAGGCTGGGTCGCGTCTTACTGGCTGTAGACTATCAAACTAGAATATTGCATAAGGAATAAAGAACCATCCCAAACATCTGACTCTGAAGTGGGAATTTTAATTTCCAAGTATAAGCCAAAAATAATAGCCTTCGTTCCTAAATGGGACTTGGTCACGTTCCAGTTGATCCTGTTGCTTCCAAGTTCACTCCAAGTGCCTGATCCCTTTGAGGGATAGGACCGGGTTCCTAGAAGGTTGTGCATGTGACAACGGCAGCAACAAGGCTACCTGTAGGGAGTGGCGGCCACGTGACCCCTTTCAAACCCTCATCCCTGTCGGCATGCCCATCTCATTCATGAGCCCATTGTGCCAGCACAGAGGGGCTGACCACGGACGCTGGAGGACATACTAGTAAGTCATTCTGTTTCCTCGGTTGTGTGGTGCCTTCATCATAAGATGGTATTTATCAGATGTCATGGAATACAACGGCCTTCTAATCCTTTAGGAAGCCATCCCTGGGTGTAGAGAGATGGCTTAGGGGTGAAATCATTGCTTCTCAGGCAAAAGAAACTGAGCTTAGATCGCAGATCTCACATAAAATGCCAGGTAGAAATGGTGGTGGTCTGTAATTCTGACCCTGGTAAGCAGTACTGGGAAACCCCAGAGCAAAGCAATAAGGAGGTAGAGCAATCCAGGATGATTCCCAGGGTCACCTTTGGGCCTCCACAGGCACACACAATTCCCTCTTTTACACACACACACACACACACACACACACACACATACACACACACACACACACACGCACACCCCCTTACACACAAAAGGAACCATCCATGCATCTCTTTTCCAGATGTCCTTACCCCTCATCAGCGAGTATTTCTCTTTCCAGGTCCCTAAATATCCAGCTTAAACAAAACATTACTCATGAATTGATGTATTCACCATTTAGGCACTTCTTTTCTACAAGGGGAAATATTTAATATGCACTTGCCTGCTCATCAGAAAGATATCTTTCATTGCTGAATGTCAGGGCCTCCCTTTTAGTGGGGCCAAGGTGCAAGAGCAGTTGTTTGGAGTTTTGCGCCAACACAGTGGATCAAACCAATGATAAACTAAACTTGGCTTTTTCTCCAGCTTGTCATAAAGGAATACTTGTTCTTGTGGCTACAGGTAAAAGCGAAGAATGACTCGTGCAACGATCTTTGATGACTTGATATTCTGGGACACTTGTTCTTGCAGCTACTTACATCCCGGAGTCTTGCTTATGTTGTGCATGTCTCCCAATGTCCACGCCCCTGCTATCACCAGACCCATTCCATCTCAAGACTTGGAGGAGCTGACAAAATTGTGATAATCAGCTCCTGCCGCATGGCTATTTGTTGCTTTATAATCAGACCCTCTGTCAATGCCAGTGCACCCGGTTATCTGCCACGAGCTGCCTTGCAAATGGTGCGTGATTCTTTCCTTGCTGCCAAGCCCTGGAGTTCTAAGTGAAGATGTTCTCAGCTTTGGTGAAACGACCTATTAGAATAACCTTATAAGACCATTTTACAGTCTTTCAAACCAAGTGATGGACAAGTGGTGCTTGTTGTTCTATTCCAGAGATGTTCAGGTAAAAGTCAGTGTGCCTGGGGCTGGAAAGGTGGCTCAGGGGTTAAGCCTCTATCTTGCAGGCGGAAGATCCTGAATTCAGATCCTAGACCCCACCGGCCAAAGCAGGGGTGGCCTGAGTTTCTGGTCCTGGTAGGGCGGAGCCTGTGAATCCCAAGGCAGAGTAAACAAGGAGGAGGTGTAGGCGGTCCATGGTGGTTCCCGAATTCGCCCATGGTTCTACACATACGCACATAAATGCACAATTGAATAAAAAAAAGTCAGTGTGCCTGTCACTCAAGGTTTGAGCCCTATCCCAGGTTTGTGTTTCAGAGTTATTTTGTGTGATTTGGTGAGATTTCAGTGATTACATGTGGACCAATCTCTGCTTAGATGGGGTGGTCAGCTTGCAAAGTACTTGAGGTTCTCACAGGGAGAAATGAGAAGGGTCTTATTATGGGCACCTTCAAGAAAAGACAATCTTTCAATAGCAATATTAGATGAGTAACTCACAAACCTCATGTCTTAGCAAGCTGGCCACATGAGAGCAATATTTCTGAATTTATATACTATCAGTTAATACTGAATTTTAGCTTTTGCACAACCAAATTCATTTGACGTAGCTGTCTAATATAGTCTTCCTTTTCTGTTCTCTTTCGGGTTCCAATCTCCTACCATCATCACCTGTGAATTTATTGAAAGAGAAGGAATCTGAAGGCATTGCTGTAACCTGGTTTATGTCTCTACTCTTAGAAGCAAATATGTCATTTTGTATTTAATATGTCAACTGTCATGATGATCTGATGGAAATGATTAAATGGCACTCTTCTCTTTCCATATGTCTAGGCATGGTGGTTACTATAACAACAGACCAAGGAGTAGAAACCATAACTTTTTAACACATTGTTGACATGAAAAGAACCAGATTTCAGAAAAGAGCATAGGTTTAATTATTGAAATTATTGAGTATTTACAGGAACATTCACTATGATTTCTATTTCAGAAATATGTGTGTAAAAATGAGTGTGTTACTCAAGATTTAACACTTATGGCTCTATCCAAGGCATAGTTTCAGTTATTTTGCCAACCTCTCCTTAGCCGTGGGGATCAGGAACTTTCTGAGTGCTGTGGGATTCTTATAGGATGAAATGGAAGGAGGGATTTTATCAATGTAGGCTGCAAGAACAA
This sequence comes from Typhlomys cinereus, assembly GCA_023101885.1. Taxonomy (NCBI): domain Eukaryota; kingdom Metazoa; phylum Chordata; class Mammalia; order Rodentia; family Platacanthomyidae; genus Typhlomys; species Typhlomys cinereus. The sequence continues at coordinate 162,962 of JALPQD010000791.1, forward strand.
GATGATCCTTCTCTTAACACAAATGAGAAAGACTTAAAAAAATCACAGGATGAAAAGAATTTCTTGTTCAGAGATGCCTCTGAAACTCTTTTCTCTATTTTCCCCAGAGAATGGATTGGGAGGAGGGGGAGCCAGAGGCAAAGCAACCACGCAAGAGTCTATTATTCTGAAGGAAAGACATCGTGGGCTCAAGGCTGATGGCGGCATCTCAGAGGAGCAAATTGATGTAGAGGAAATAAGGGGGTGGAGAGTTGGAAGAGAAGACATTCATGGAAACTTCTAGAAACATGAAACCAACAATGAATCGTAAGTGTTAATGTGGAGAAAAATGTCACTAACTGTTGTGGAGAGCATAGGTAGATCCTAGTTGTATATACTTTACATGTGTATGTGGGCATATGCATGTGTGTATATGTGGGTGGGTGTTGCAGTTTGCCTGCATGGTTGCTGATAAATGACCATCAAATAGCTTAGGGAACAAGGGGTTTATTTCCTTACCATAGTCTGGTTACAGTTCTCAGTCCAGCCTCAAGGGAGGGCACGCGCCAACACCAGGGCCAAGGGAACTGGCCACCATCACCTCACAATGGCTGAGAAATGGACAATCCTTACTTCCCAGACCAGCATGTCTGGCCAAGTCGTGTGCATGTATGTACACATGTGTGCAGAGGCCTGTAGTTGACACTGGGTGTCTTCTTCGATCACTTTCCACTTTCAGAAACAAGGCAGCATCTGTAACTGAATCCAGAATTCACTAATCACCTAGGCCAGGCTAGCCAATCTGCCTTGGGGATTACCTGTCTTGCCTCCTGAGTGTTGGGATTATCCATACCAATAATGCCTGCTTAGTTTTTATGTGTGTTCTGTCTATTTCACATACCTTGTTGGATTTTATGTTATGAGCTTGTTTATAACACTCTTTTGTTCCTCAAATTATAATATCCGTAGACTCAGTAATAATGTCTGTTCAATTCTTATGCAGAAATTGTGTTATGAGCAGTCTGGGTAAGAAATTTTTTTACCAGCATCTCTAGTGACTTTTTTTGGGGGGGGGCTAGGTGACATTCTCAGCTGTGGAAGGTAGTCCAATACATTGTGGGGTTTTCAGCATCTCCGTACCAGTAGCACCTCCACAGTGGTGGCAAATGAAAATGCTTCCTGATATTACCAAGTGACCTATCGTGTTTAGAGCTACTAATTTGAGAATGAAGAATTGCATTTTTTTTCAACACAAAGATCTAGTTACTCCTACTCTTACAGTTTATTATTTGAAATTTTTAAATTTTAGAAAATAGGTCTGATGTTTAGGGCACTATTCATTTTTTATGTATATGCATTTTATATACACATATTGAGGTAGAGACATGATATTGCAAATATGTATGTATGTATGTACATATATATATTTGTATCAATTTCTTATAACAAAATAGAATGTGGTCTTGATTTCTTATCCATTTGGCATTTTCTTTTAACTACTGTATGTACACTGCTGAGGAAGTTTTAAAATCATGGTTTATACAGTTGGTTTAATATATTATATATTTGCTTTTTTTCTATTTATCTTAATTTTTTGTTTCTCTCCTCTACTTTTTATCTGCCTTCTGTGATCTTAACAGATCATTTTATGTGTCTCCTCTATTTTCTCCTTTCCTGTTTGTTTTCATGGTTATCCTAGAGTTTGTAATGTACATATGCAACTAATCCAAGTTCATTTTTAAAGAGCACTGCACCTCTTTAGAAGTGGAAAATTATTTTATGTAAACAAAACAAAGGTAGCTCCTTCTTCCTTCTGTTATCATTCTCATTAATTTTACTTATATAAAATATATATAAATATGCACACGATACATCAAATTATTAGTGGCTGAATTAAATGTTTGATTTTTGTGTCCCCTTTTTTATGAAGCGACTTTAAAGATTTCTAATTAATATTATCTATATACTAAATGATCTTATTTTCTAAAATGATTAATAATTCACAATGTTAAAGATGCAAGCAAATATGAAAATGAATGAATATGCAAGCAAACTGAAAAAAACATTTATTTCAAGTATTTATAAATTGACTTCTTAAATCTATATCTACTTTCTCATTAAAAATATTCATATCCAAATGTGATGATTGATTTTTTTATTAAGGTAGAGTTTATTAGAGGAGAGAAAGAATGAAACTCACGGACTCCAGATGTGGAGTGCCAGAGGGACTAGGGCATCCTGGAGAACTCATGGACTCGAAGCATAGAATCCAAGACAGGCAAGGAGCTAGAAATGAACTTGTGTACCCCACAGACCCATATATGATGGTGTGAAATACACTTCTCTCAAACCTTGTCACGATGTTGGCACATTCCCCGTGTGATGTGAACCTAGAGAAAATGGAAAATGTCAATCTTCTGTTAAAATTTTCCTCTAGTCCACTTAACTCTTCAGTCCATTTTTCTACATGTCCAAACATGAGCTACACTGAACTACTTCATGTTTCTAGAAATGGTGACAAAGGTTAATTGTTAGTGTTTAAATAGCGACATAAATATAATCACGTGAGAGTTCCCCAACATTTTCTCAAACTAATAATTAAAGAGTTTGGGCACATGGCTCTGCTGATCAAATGCTTTTCTTGGGTCATGGTTTGAAATGTGACGTGTCCCCCCAGACTCGTTGAATCTTTAGTTGTTTGGGAAGATCATGGCACCTTTAGGAGGTGGGGCCTTACTCAAAGAAGGCAGTCACAAGGGGTGGGCCTTGAGGTTGGCCAACCCTGCCCTGCTTGAGTGAGTGAGTCTCCTCTTGAGCTTGCAAGCAGCTCTCAGCCCCATGAAAGATGTGACTTAGCCTGTGTTGAGCATCTGCCAGCCAGCCACGCCTTTCCATCATGAAGGACTGTATCTCCCCTTAGAACCGTAAGCTGAGTAAATCTCCTTTTCTCCCATTAAGCTGTTTGACTTTGGACCTCAATGCCTCATAGCGACAGAACAGAGTAACGGGTTCACCTTGCAAGCATTGGGGGCCTAAGTCTAGAGCCCCAGAACCCACGTAAGAAGCTGTGTGCTGCAACATGGGAAGTGAAACAGGAAGATCCCTGGGAGTTTGCAGGCAGCATCGCTGGGCCTGTACAAACCTGCCCAGTGAGGGACTCGCTTTCAAATAAAAGGTGGAACTTGCCTAAGAAGGTGTTTGTTGACCTCCATATATGTGCCATGCCCAACCCACACACACACTCACATGTGCCCCACTTACAAGAACATATCACACACAATTAAACACATAAAGAAAAATTAAGTAAGTTGTGGCCACTAAAAAATATAGATGCTCTGTACGAGAGGTCTACGTATTTTCATGATCCATACAGTGATTATCATTGCTCTTGATATCTTGGCTCATATCAAACAATATTTTTATTTTTTAACACAGGGAAATATGTCTCAGTAAGAGGTGACTTGAGTTGTATTCCCAAAGCTTTAAACAATCGGGGATTTTCCGTTCCCCAAACCTGGCTCTCTTTACCTTGGTGACTGTATCCTTCCAGCTCCTGTACAGTTAGCATAGTGTCATGGTGAGGCACAGGTGTCAACTTGACAGTTGAGGGTTTGAGCTCTGGGCACATTTGTAAAGAATTAATGATTGAGTTAAGCCCAGAGCAAACCTAAAGGAGATTGTCTAGCTGATGGGGAAGGTCCAGCCCATGGGGAGTGGGACTAGGCCCTGGAATAAAATACTGAGAGCTGATTGAGAAAGTTGGCATCCTTCTGTACACTTGGCCAGACATGGTGATCTGGCAAGTAAGGATTTTCCCTCTCTCAGCTGTTTTGTGGTGATGGTGTGGCCAGTTCCCTTGGCCTTGGTGTTGGTGTGTGCTCTCCTGTCAAACTGGACTAAGAACCATAACCAATAATTGTAAGAGAAAATAAATCCATTGTTCACTTAAGCTATATTGATGTTGATTTATCAGCAACCATGCAAGCGAACTGCAACACATAATTCAGTGTAAGGCTCTGGAATCAAACAGATGCCTGCTTGTGTCCCAACTGAAATATTTGATAGCTGTATGACCTTGTAAAATTTCCATAGTCACAATAAGCTTCTGTTTTATTATATTTAAGTAATACTGTGAGAAGAATACTTGGAATCACTTAAAACAATTATAGTGGATATTAAATGAGATTATACACAGTCTATGCTACATGTGGTAAGTCTCCTCTATGTGAGTTACTATGATCAGTATGGTCGATGGCACCAGGTTCCTGGTGACTGGACTGAGACTTCTTTGGAATGCTTTGCAGAGAATTGCTGCGCAACTGGTTTGGCCTTTCTTGAGTTCTCATTATTGAAAAAAGAGCAGTAGAGGCACTTTCCTCCTGCTAGAATCCACAGGTTTTTTTTTAATGAAATGCACTTTATAGAGCTGATATATTAGATAGAATAGAGGCATGGGTAGTACCTGGACCGCCATCTAACGTCACAATGGACTATGACCAGAACTCTGTCTGCTATCGGTCCCACCCACACTGGAGAGCTGTTCTCTCAGAGAGGATGCTAACCTGCTCCTCCACAGAGCCAGGATGATGAACAAGGATCTGAGTAGGTGCTAGTGGTCCCCAGAGACCCAGTCTCCCCAGACCCAGTCTCCCCACCAACCAGGCAGACGTGCACAAGCTCAGAAAAAGAAGGCAAAATAGGATTGCTAGAAGCAGTGTTAGCAAAAATGGAAGAACTGTTACAGTACTTGTCATTCAGGAAATGATGGTTCTGAAACTAGGCACCTTCTGTATGAAAAGCAAATCAATCTCCAATACTTCCTTGATCCCGGGAATTCTTATAAAGACTGAAGAAACAGAGGGAGTACTGAGAGATTGCACCAACTAAGAGAGCTTGAAAAGATTAGATATGGATATGGCCCAGTGGTCAAAGTCTTTGCTTCACAAGCAAAAGGACCTCCGTTTGGATCCCCAGAACTCACATAAAAACACCATCAGAAATGGCGGCTTTTACTTCTGGCCCTGAAGACAGACTCTGGGAAACCCTGGAGTAGAGCAATATGAAGGTAGAGAAGGGGCTGGAGAGGTGGCTCAGGGGTTAAGCCTCTACCTTGCAGGCGGAAAGTCCTGAGTTCGGATCCTAGACCTCATGTATGGACGCCAGGCGGAAGCCGGGGTGGCCTGTGTTTCTGGTCCTGGTAGGGCGGAGCCTGTGAATCCCGGAGCAGAGTAAGCAGGAGGAGGTGGAAGCGGTCCATGGTGGTTCCCGAATTCGCCCGTTTCTACACACACACACACACACACACACAATTGAATAAATAATAATAAAAATTAAAAAAAAAGGTAGAGCAATCAAGAAAACTCTCAGCGTCACCCTTGGGCCTCTTCTACACACACACACACACACACACAAGCATGCACGCACGCATGCACGCGAGCATGCAAAAAAGATTAGTCAAAATAAAAAATAATACTGATCACTGAGGAGATGATGTAAATGTCTTCCTATACTCCTTGGACAAGAGTCATGGATATCTCTCTCCTAAAAACTGCACATATATCAGCCATTATTTCTGTTTGCCATTTCAGTGATTATGTGGAACCCCAAAAACTTGGACCCAGTGGCTCTGGATTTGCATACTGGACCCCTGTTCTCTGCAGACTCAGCTTCTCATTTGAATATTCTTTTTTATCTGTTTTCTCATTTATGTATCAGAGATAAATTCTGCACTTTGTTCCTGCTATTGTATTAATAAACCAATGAGAGAATATAATAAAGAAAACTTTCTGCCGTCTGGTCTTCCAGTGGTGCATTAGCCAGCAGTATTAATAGCTCTGCAGTCTCCCAGTCAGCATTAGCTTTCATCTTAAAACTAATTACTGTGCTACAAAGGAATAGACGAACATAGGAACAAAGACTGGAGACACGTGTGAGAACTGGGCACAATAGACGAACAGAAAGATCTCTAAAGACAAAGCCTTAAATGTAATGGTAAGATGTGGAAATGGTTTTATCACACTCATTAATGTAAAAGGCTTAATAGTAACTTGTTATGATTTCTCCTTAGAATTGTGATTCATTGTCACTCATGTTAGGCATTAATTAAGAGCACACTAATAACAAAATTCACTAAGCAAAAAAGAAAAAATAAATAGCTAGTATATTAGGGTTCTCTGGAGAAACAGAATCTGTAGAATGCAATATATATATAAGTTTATTAAAATAACTCACAGTAAAAAATAGTGTCCTTCAAAGTAGCCACTTGCAGCCACCTTGCTCTTGACTGGAATGTTCCACTAAACCAAAAGATCCCAATAAGGTCTCAAGCCTTTGCTTCTCTGGAGGGTTGAAGACGCTGGGTTCCGACATTGGTGAAGAACAGCTGGGCTCTGATGTCAGCAATGAACAGCGAACAGCAGCAAGGCCTGGAGATCAGGCTCCAAAGGCAGCGGGAACAACAACAATGTGGTGAAAAAGATGAAGCTCCAAGTCAGCCAAGGACGGAGGCAGCAGCAGCAGCAACAAAGAAGGCCACGATGCTCTAAAAGTGAACGACGCTTGCAGAGTGGACTCCACAGCAAGTCGACACAAGAGAAGAACAAGTCCCTCCTCCTTGCACTTCCTATTATCTGGCCCACCACTGGAAAGTACCACCCACTATGGGCTGGATTCTCCACAGCAATCAATCAAGTGCCTGCAGACTTGTTCAGGGGCCATTCCAACCATTAACCTTCCAAAGTTGCACCCCAAACAGTCTGCAACTGTCAAGTTGACACCAAAGTGCAACCATAACAACTAGCTTTGGTCCTATGGTGTGGCTCGTTTCCCAAGGGTTAGGACCAATGACTTATTGTGAGTACTTGTTTGGGTAAGCTGGTCAAATACCTAGAGAAGTTCACTTACATTAACTTCTGATAGCTGAAGACTCTACAATCAGGTATCAGAGTACCCGGGAAGAATTTTTATAATATAATTGTCCCAGTCCCTATGAAATAAGTCTTTGTCAGCAGCTATATATAAAAGTTATATAATTGATTAAAATGAATCAGGCCAGCCAAATCTCTCCCCATCCTAAGGCTCAGGGAACCTTCTGGAAGAGGGGGTGGTAAGATTGTAAGAACCTAAAGATGGGGGAAATCTACCACTGGACAAGGCATTCCACTCAAGGCAGGGCTGCTCCATCCAAGAACTCACTGAATGAGATTTGTTGTCCTTACTAGACCTACACAATGGCTGATAGATCAATATGCCCATAAAACTAGTGAGGATCACAGGAGAAATAATTTCTAGCAGTAGGAATTTTAGGAGCTAGGACAAGACAGGTGAAGAGGAGCGACCCTACCAGTGGGTCTGCCCAAGGAAGGGCTACGTGATCTACCACAGAGACCTGAACTCCTGCTAGAACTGATGATCCAGAGGGAACCCCAGAAATCACAGAAGGAGACAGATGGGAGGGTGGTAGAGAGTAGGATGGATTGATGAAGGGCGGGAAGGGAAGGAGGAGAAAATGGAGGAAAAGCAGGAGAGAAGGAAGGAAAGGAGAAGGAGGGGGACAGTGACTGTTACTCATAGTGCTTGTAAAACTAGGGAAAAAACGAACAGCCAGAGCTGAGATGCTATCGCAGTCGTCTAGATTGATTTATGTTTGTCACAGTTGTTTTTCTTTCTGGTGATGTGAGACAATATTCACATACAATGCGAGGAGAGAAATGGAGATTTTTTCCACTTACAGCTCCAGAGGGGCAGTGGAGTCCATTATGGCAGAAAAGGCGTGGCAGGTGGCAGAAGCTGGAAGCCAGTTCAGATCCTCACGGAGGCAGAGGGGGCACGAGCACACTCTGGAAGCAGGGCTGGGCCCCCAAACCTGAAGACCCGCCCATCTGTGGCATGCCTTCCTCCAGAAGGCCCCAGCCCCTGAAGGTGCCACTGCCTTCCCAAACATCAACTAACAGCAGCTGAGGATTCAAATACCTGTGGAGAACAAGTCACATTCAAACCACCACAATGATTTAACATCTGTCACTGTCATTCCACTCAAGGCAGGGCTGCTGCATCCAGGAACTCACTGCAGTGAGACTTGCCCTTCCCAGACCTGCATAATAACTGCCAGGCCAACATGCCCCCATAGACTGACTACCTAGGAACTCAAGAGAGAGAAGAAACCTTTGGGTCTAAAGCTGGATGAGTGAAGGGAAAGGCCCATATCAGTGGAGTGGCCTGAAGAGAGGTAACTTGAACCCTTCAGAGTGAACCCTGGAGTCTACAGAAGCATATAGGCAGGAGGGTGGGAGGAAGTGGGAGGGATTAATGAAGATAAGAGAGGGGATGAGAGGGAGAGGGATAAAGGGAAGGAGAGATGAGTACTCAATATGCTTGTAAAAGTAGAACAACTTTCAAAAAGAAAAAACTAAAATCTGTCATTGTGTATTGATGAGTGTGCATGTTGATGTGGGGGGAGGGGCAAAATTTTATGCATATGCGTGTGGAAGCCAGAGGACGACCTCAGCCTTGCTCTGGCACCAGATTATGTGGAGTTGTTGTTTAAGAGAGTGTATCTCACCAGCTCATGTGGAATTCACCAAATTTTTGCCTCGCTTGCTGGCCAGTGAGCCCCAGGGATACACTGGCTTCAGCCTCCCAGAGCACGTGGTTCTGACACTCAAACTCAGGTCTTCATACCTGGAAGTGAAGTACTTTTTGGACTGAGCAATAGCCTGGCCCCCAAATAGAGTTCTTTTGATCGCTTCTCTGATTAGAACCAGTTGCTTGTCCTTAAAGAAACTAATGAAAGCCAAATGCTCTTCATTCTCAAAATAATCTGAACATAATTATTCCAGGCTATCTTGTATAGATAGTCATTTTCGGGGCAAGTGAGATGGCTTAGAGGATAAAGGCCCCCTGTATGCAAACCTGGTGACCTGAATTAGATCCACAGAACCCACATGGAGGAAGGAGAGAACCGACTTCCAAAAGTTGTCTTCTGACCTCCGTGCATGTCTCAATACAGGGAGAATATGGAGAAGAAATCAATGTGTATTCAGATAATCAGTATTTAATGTATTTCAAATGTTTCAAACCTTGCCTGAAAAATGGTCGGGGTTTCATATAGTTAAGTTAACCTAAATTAGTTGATAGTTCAAAACAACTCTTTTGGCTTTCTCTGGCACAATGCACCTTCTCTTTCCTGGCTTGAGCCTATCTACTCACACTCTAATAAATCCTTTCCATACTAGATGTTAACCTGTCACTCTTCATGACATACATTCCCATTTGCGTTAAAATTTGCCTTTAATCTTTATTCATTACTTAGTATCTATTTTCTTCAAATGATTTTTCCCTGATAACAACCTTTCACCTGCCTTTCTTCTCAGCATATATCAAATGACACTGCTGTGGTCTTTTTAAAATAGATCTGCCCCTAAAATATCCTAGGGGTGATGCATAATGTCTGTTTAATATGATTAATGCAATGAGGGGATGTTTGGCTGGTGAAGGTCAAAAGAGTCTATTTTCAATAACTTGCTCAAATGAAAAATAAAGGTGAGAAAAAGAAGTAATTAAACCAATAATTTTCAGAGCAACAATCATCAAACTCAACAGTAGCTGGTAGCCTGTGCTAGCTAAAGAATCTCTACAAGAAGGTAGAGAAAAAGCATCAGACTTGGAGCTGTGTGATTTAACTTTAATTTCCAGCTTGCTGCTTGCTAGTAATGTGATGGTGGAAAATTCATTGCTTGCGCTGGTGGGGGTTCAGGGCTGTTTTTTCTTGTCCATTGAATGCCAGACAGGTGCAGTATCACAATTGTACCTGCGGAGTAAAGGGAAATAGCCATACTGATGAAAGCAGTTCTCAGCTCAGACTGCAAGTTTCTGCAGGCTTTGTGACTTTGATTGAGTTATTTGATTTCTCTGAACCTGTTGAAGATGATAACAATCTCAGTTCACTGAGTTGGCAGGGGCGGGGGGGCAAGTAGCTAAAGAAACGAGTGAGAATTCAATAAATGCTTGGAGGTTTCTTTAGAGAACATCAAGTATCAGTTACTTTTTTATTGCTGAAACCAAGATACCTAGCAACAGTAAATGGAAAGAAAGACAGATTTGGGCTCAAGGTGTCAAAGTTTCAGTCCGTCATGTCAGCGAAGGCGTGGTAGATTCATGGTGTAAGTGGTCCCGTGTCATCATGTCACAGAGGATGGGAAGCAGAGGGTACAACAGGCCCCAGGGCTCTTAGTTTCCACCAGCTGAGTCCCGCCTCCTACTTCCATAGACTTTCAAACTAGTGCCACCTCTTGGGAAACAGGCATTTGGAGTGCCAGTCTGTTGAGGGCATTTTGGATTCACACTATAACCCATAACTTTTCAACATTGTATGGACTAATTAAAAAAGTGAACAGCTTTGGAGACCTGAAGAAACATGTGACATCTGGAAAGGTCCTTGACTTCTTGGAATGTTTCCTCTGACTGTCAAGGGATTAAATAAAAATATTATGTATATAATAGACTGTTTTCCCTGGTCACTCATTCTTCATGCACAGGGGTGAATGTGGTAGCACCAGTTTTTCTCCTGGTGCTTGCTTCTTAGAACACACTCTGGGGATGGGTTTGAATACAGTGGATTTCTAGAAGTGCTAATGAATATATCAGGTCAGTTACTACAGAAGTCCAGCAAATCTCACCTGCTGAGCAGTTTCATTTCCCCCATCTCTATGTTTCAAGGGACTACAACTGTACATTGTATTATCATCAAAAGGAATGTATTTCACTTTGTGTTAAGCTAAATTGGAGGTCTATCCCAGTCATGTGACTGCTTGTAATATGCTACTGAGTTTCTGTGCAAATTATCTTTTCAGATATGCTTTGTCCATGAACCAGATGGGTTCACCACGATGGTCAAGTCCAAGTGACTCAATCACATGGAGGGCTGGATATCTTCAGCCTTACTTCTCTCCTGACGATACAGGCGCTGCTGTTGGGTAATCAACACTACCTGATGCCTCTCGAGGTAGACTGTCTTTCAAGAGGATCTTTGCAGTGCCTTCATGGAATATATTTGCCATTCTCTCCAGCCATTCCTGAACCGGGGAAGTGGATGCACTTAGCCTCCTGCTGAGCCGTCCACTCATGCAGGTATGTGAAGTGTAGCTGCACAAGTTGACAGTCCCTTAAGTGGTGGTGCTAGTTGGGGTTGAAGGAGCTGCCAGCAATTTCCATGGCAGATTCCATTGATTTGAAAGTTTTTTCCTCTTCTTCATGTCTGCTCTGTGTTTTGTGCTTTTGGATCATTATTATCAGAAAAATAATGTCTGGTTGACTTTCGTTTTCACTTGAAGTGCGCCCTTTCCTGAACACGGGGGTAGGTTTATTTTTATATCTGATAGGAATCAAGTCAAAGAAAATGGTCTCAGAATGCCTCACATCCGCCTGGACTCACCGCCCTGAAATGATTTAAGCTTCAGTCTGAAGCACTGATAAGCACATCAGCAATGAGTTTTCTTTCAGTTCTCATGGAATCTGAATCTTACAAGGATGGGAATTCCATAAATCATGGGAATTTCCCAAGGAAGATAGGAATTTTTGAGGCTATGAGGATTTTTAAAAGGACTTTGATCTTTTTAAAGGACTACTCAAACAGGGTATATGTGTCAAACTTTCATTTCTCTGATATTGTTATTAAAAGTGAATAGTCCCCTTTCCTTCAGAAAATATTACAGGGAAATTTTAAGAAACAAAACCTGAAGAAAACAGGTCCTAGTATAATAAATCTTTGGGTGTTCCTTTTTCCTGCATTACAATAAACAGTCCTATTCACAGGCATGTTAAATTAAACTACTAATGACAAGGGAATTTGAAACTAACAATAATAATTGATATAGTAATTCTTGATATTTTTCTAGATGGTTTTATGAAATAGAAATTTTTATTGTAAAATAAATGCCTAAATAGAATTTTTGAACTTAAAGAAAAATTATTTAACCCAAACACTTTTTTGTTTTTATTTATCAGTGCCGGGAATCCATCACAATGCTTTGGCATACTAGGCTAGTTCTCTACCACTGAATCATACCTCAAATTCTAACTAAAACATTGTATCAATATGTTAACATGCCAAGGACAACAAGTTTACATTATTCACTCCAAAGACACTGTCTTAGTCCATTGAGAATGCTATAGTAAATATCATAAAACAGTCAGTTTCTCACAGTTCTGGAGTTTTGGGGCTCCAATATGAATTGCCATAGATTCATGTTTAATGAAGGCTTGTGTCATGCTTCACAGACCATAATATTCTTGACGTCTCCTGAAATAACAGAAATAGTAAGAGTACTCCTCAGAGACTCTCTTATAAGAATACTAATTCCATCAAGATGGCTCCACCCTCATGGTCTAAGGACCTCAGAAGGTAACATTTCCTAATATCACTATTTCAGAGTTTAGGGTCTCAGCATACAAATCCTGGGCAAGGAGAACAGACATGCAATTTCTAGATACAAAGTTAGATTAATGATCCAATTCATGGCAGTTTCTATATGTTGTGCAGTTTACAATGGGCATTTAAATTATGTCCTACATATTTATATCCAGATAAGAGGTAATCACGAATTTTGTTAACATTGCACACATATGCACTCATTTGGTAGCAGCTCCGGAAATAATCTGGGGCTAAAGACAGATTAAGAAAAGAGAGAAGCTAATTGTTCAAAATGAACCACCCAAACCTGCATTTATGAGAAAAGTACTATTAGTCTGTTTACCTCTTCAAAACAAACAAACAAAAACCCAACTCAGACACCATATTTTTAGTCCCACAGTGTTGGTTGTATGGATCTTTTGCGCTTTCTCACTAAGACCAGTTAGATTGCAATATCATTTTTAGTATGCTGTTCTTTTCACAGCAACAAGAACATTGGCCTCCTTACCAAATGTTCAGATATTCACCGGAATCCTCAAGTCATCCAAGACTAAGGAAAGCAAGAAGCTTCAAAAATATGAAGGAAGACTGCAGTTAATACAGCAAACAACAACATTTATGTGAAGCCTTTATTCTGCAGGAAGAATCAGGGGTCTTCCCTCCATACCTCTATGGCACTTAGGGCATTTTCCTCGGGTTCTGACCTGAGTAGGGTTACAGCGCGCTGCCTCCGATATCCATTGGCCACCACCCCAAAAGCTCCCTGCTTCCTCTGAGTCCAGGCACTGCTGCAGCTGCCCAACACCTGCTTCAGTCACTTCCACTCATGAGTCCATTCGGAATGGACTGGCAGTCCCTCCCTCTGGGGAACTCACGTTTTTTGATGCCTGCAAGTACGGGGATTTTTGGCAATCTCCTTCCCATTTGCATCGGTTAGAATCAGGCTCTGTGGTCTCCTTGCTATTTATATTTGTTGTAAAGATCTGACTTTATACACTGGATACAGGTTAGACTCTCTGTCAGTGTTGGCTGTAGAGTAGCTTTTTTATTTCTTTCTTCATTATTAGGATGTAAGGTCCACAGAGGAAGACCTTGATCAGATGTGTTATATGTGTTATATATGCATATATCTGCAAAAACGTATCCATTAATAAATACTTACTAACTAGATGCATCAGAATATTTGAAGTGAGAAACTCTTCCAAGCTAAAGTTTTATGTGAACACTAACTTAAAGAACTATTGTGGCAGTTAATTTCAAGTGTCCACTTGACAATTGAGAACCAAGCCTTAAGACACATCTATGAATTATCTAGTTAAGGCCATTCTGTAGGAGACTGTTTAATTGTATAATTGCTATGGGAAGACTCAGCCTATAGTTGCTGGGAGCATTCCTCCTGACAATAGATAAAATGGAAAGATAACTGGTAGGTAGTTTGGCAAGCTGATAGAGTAGAAGATACTCATCGGCCATTGCCTCTCTGCTTCTGCTGTGAATAAGATATGGCTGGTCCCCTCGGTTCCCACTGGTACCTCTCCTGCCATAATGGATTGCAGCCTCATATCGCAAGCTGGAGTAAAATAAAACAGACCCTTGTCCTCCTAAATTGTTTAGATCATGTATTCATTACAGCAATGGAAATATGAAAGTAAGACATCAATCAACAGTGGATGAAAATAGAGTAACTTTCCCTTAATCTGTTAAGAAATAGGCTGAAAAAAGGGCAACAAAGTGAAATGTATTGAATGTTTCTTCCTACGAAAGGAATAAAAGTTCGACATAAGCAAATATTTCTTAGACTGTATATATGCAAGATGAAAACTGGTCCCAGTTCTTCATATGGATACATGCCAAATAGTGAACCACTAAATTCTACCCATAAAGGATCACTGGCCAAGAGAGAGACTGAGAGCTATAAATAGCCCAAACAGATGTCAATCATTCTGTGCAGTCTTTTTCCAGAAAGGCAAACTGAGTGCTCACCGTGGTAAAGGAGGAAAGTAGAAGTGACAACGTCATCGATAGGCTGCTGAATGGCTCTGATTTCTGTACAGAACAAAAGCTTACTCACAGAGGGGCCGGCAGTGCTGCGTGTTTCTCTGGGCTCCATGTGTTTTCTACAGAAAGAGATGTGACTGGTTCATCATGTCTGCGTGATGCCTCATCCACAGTACCCTCATGTCCTTGAAGCAGTTTTTCCTTCAGGGAGTTCTTTAAGAATGTGCTTGACCACTGGATGAAAATCTGCTAGCTAATACAGAAGAGGAAAGGAGAAATGTTACATGTATTGAGCTCTCACTAGTCATCAGTAACGCTGCTAAACATTTCACATTAATTATTTTGTAATACTGCTCAAGAGATGTGCATGGAATTATTCCCAGTTTACAGACGGAGACAGAAAGCTCAGTGAGCTAAAAACCTCACCCAGACCAAACTCTAGTAATTTGCGGGCAGAGGTGTAAACACAAGTTATTTGCCTCTTTTCTCTTTTCTCTTAAATGCTGTGGTTTAGGTCTGAAACATCCCTGAAAAGCTCCCGTGTGAAGACCTGGTCACTAATGCAGCCAGGGCAGAGATTTGGGATCTGGTTGAGCCGATTCCCCATTGATGGATTCACAATATGGAGGGCTATTGGAGGCAATGGAAGCCCAGAGGGGGAACCTCACCCGAAGGACTGAGTGCTGGAGACTACGTTTTTGTCCCTGGGTCCTTCTGTGTGCTTTCTGGTCACCATGGAGTGAGCAGCTTTCTTCCTCCATGCCTTTCTGCCGTATTCTACCTCAGCACAGAACACTGAAGAATCAAAGAAGTCAAGTGTGGCAGTCACCTTTCTTTCTGCTTCTGTGAGACACTCAGACACAGCTTAAGGGAGAAAGGGAGATTTATTAGGCTTATGGTTCCAGAGGGGGATCACTCGGTAGAAAAGACATGGTGGGTGACAGAAGCTGGAGCCTGCCAGTCAAAGTCACTGCACCCATCATGGAGCAGAGCATGCAAGAGCAAACTGCAAGAGTAGACAGATTGGCTAGCAGAACCTCAAGGCGCGCCCTCTGGGTGTGCCTTCCTGCAGCAAGGTTCTATCTCCTAAAGTTACTACAACCTCCCCAAACATGAACATCACCAAGAATTCAAACACAGGAAGAGGGAAGGGGGCCAACATATGATGTCAAATAACCATCAGCTAGAACCTCTGAAGCCAGTAGCCAAGATCAGTCTTTCTTCCTTTAAGCTGTTTTTCCCATTTTTTTGTCGTCATACTAATATAAAATCAACACAATATCTTCATTTTTGAATGAAGTTTGTAATATAAATAAAGATACATTCTATCATAAAATACCCAAATGTTGATTATCCAGAATGAACAGGTATTAGCTCACCATGCTTTGAAAATTTTAGCAGTCTAATTGCTATGCATTCTCTGGTCTCTTTCTCCGCACTTGTAGGAATATAACTGCTTGTATGTTACTCTGTGTGTGTGTGTGTGTGTGTGTGTGTGCGCACGCGTGTGTGTGTGTGCTTCAGAATGCAGGAGGACAACGTTTAGAAGGTGGTTCCTTCCTTCTACTTTGCTGAGGTAGAGTCCCTCTTGTCTTTTCAGCTCAGTATACTCCAAGATAACTATCCAAGATAATTCCATGAACTTCTGGGTGCTTCCTTCATCTCTACCTCCCTCTCATTATAGTACTGCAGAGATTTCACATGTGGTCCACAGCATCTGTTTTTTTGTAAGACCAGGTAGTCGGACATGTATGGAAAGGAAAGTGCTTTTACTACAGAGCCACCTTGCTAGCCCCATTAACACCACTCGATATTTCTGTACAATTCCTTATAACTTTATTTTCCAAGTGATTTTTACCTCACTTTTAAAATTCATTTTCTAATGACTTTTCTTAAGTTTGCCAGTCTTTGTTTTTTCCCTAGTGATCAATCTGCTTTTACATATATGTCCACTGTCATTTTTATTCCAAATATTATACTTTTCCATTTTGGAAATTGCAAGGGTTTGTTTTGGCCTTTGAGTTCCACTGGAACGTCACATCTTCTCGTCCCTCTTTTGAATCGGATTAGCTTAACTAGGGTTCAGCTGTGCTTGCTGCTTTTTAAAAAAGCTTTGGTTCACTTTTTGGATTCAATGTGTCAGGGCTTAGAGTGCATTTACAAGAATAAAAAGATTACATTTCTGCCTTAACCCTTACCACATTTTCAAGGAAAAAAATAATGCTGTGAGACTAAAAAATTGCCTTGAAAATGTATTTAGAGTTTAGGGCTTTTTAAACTGTCATTCTGTTTCATTGGTGAAAATTGTCTTCGAGGCTGTCTTAAGTGACTGAGCTGTGCTCCCTCCCACTTAGACTCTGTGTCCACTTGTTCACATAGGAGCCTGGCCTTTCTCCCCGGGAAAGACACAGCACAGCTCTCTAATAGAACATGAAGGACTCATTTCCCTCTATAACGTAGTTCCTGGAAGCTCCCTTGAGTGGTCCCCACAAAAAAGATTTTTATTTGGTTTGCTTTTCTTTTGTTCTTATGGCTACCATAGAAACCAATTTCCTTCCCATCAAGCTACATCCTTACTGGAAGTGGAGACGTCTCCTCCGTGTCCTCGGAACGTTTCCTGGCGATGTACTCAACTGCCGTCGTTATGGATTGCTGCGAGGTAAAATTTGGTATCAAGTCCAGCTGTGATCTCAGATACCTGTCTGAGAATTGTGACTGCACACATTTGTGAAGCACTGACATGAATTAGGCCTTAGAAGCTTCTCAAGTAAATTTTCATCTTGAGAGGTACTTACGTAACACAAGAGGCATCCTATTGTTAAATATATATTTACATATTATTGTATGTGTAAAAATCAACATTATCTATTATGTATAAACAATCTGGTTTCAAAAAAGAATGTGATATCAATATAGTAACAATGCTTATCACTTATTAGACACAGTATCAGTTTCTTCATAAAATTCTAATAATCATGCTTAACTACTTTTTAGTATATTTTATTTTGCAGTGTCTTAGAGATCAGATCTAGAGTCTTGCACGTGTTAAGCAAATACTTTCCAACTGAGCTACAGTCCCAGCCTTGAAAATTTTATTAATAGTCTGTAATTAATTTTCAGAAGGGAACACGCGGCTCAGATCTTTGCTTCGGTCTGTGTTAACCACTGATCTAAGTCCTGAAACTCTGTGAGAGACACAGTGATGCTTTTCCCAAATGCTTCTTCAGGCCTCACGTGCCTGTCCTGCAGCTGCCGGGACATCTGCTCCTGGCGGCTCACCAGCGTCTCGCTCTGGGCACTGCCTGGCCCGGTGTTATCCGCGATGGTCAGTTTCTTCTTTTATCCATCATTGACACTTTGCTTTCTTACAGGTATAGTTGCCTAAGAACAGTACTCAGTAACCTCTCCACAAATCATCTCGTATGGACCAAACAGGTTTAGACCAAAGCTCTAAATCTTCTATGAGATGGTATCAGATGAAACAGTTTCTGGGAAAGAATTAGGCTTAGATGACGCCTTGAGGATGGTACTACGTGGTGTCTCTCAGAAGAGACACCAAACAGCTTGTGTTTTTTCCCCTTTCCCTTGCCTTTTCTCTCTTCCCTAGCCCGCATCATTTGAGGATGGCTGCCCTCTGGAGAATGGCATATTGAGGAGGCCGCCCTCTGCCAGCCAGAAAAGAGCCCTCACCAGAATCCAACCAAACTAGTTATCTAACCACTGACGGCAAGTCTCCAAACCCATGAGAAAAATCTGATGTTTCAGCCCACTGATCTATGATTTTCTCCCATGATTGCAGGAACTGACTACCGCCGCATCTGTTTCCAGAGAGCCCAGAGTCCTCCATTATGTATTATCATTCTGGCCTTTTTTTTTTTTAATGTTGAAGAAAATGTTTGAGGGTGGTGAAAATAATATGATTCTAACTCATATGAAATAAATCAACCAATTTAAAAGAAGAATTAATGTCTTTCTTGGCCATTTGAAATTGAATGATTAACTAATTCCTTTGCTCCATGCTTCGCCCTCTTGGGGCTTTTGAAACATTTTTTATCTCTTGGTTTTCAGACAGGCTGATCTCAAACTTACTATGTAGTCAAAGATGACCTTAAATTCCTGTTCCTTCTGCCTCTAACTTCCAAGGCCTTTTTAAAAAATTGTAAAGTTACCCTTTAATAACAAATAACTTTATGATATAATACTTCATTTCATATATATCAAAAATTATTAACTTGTATTTAAGTTATAAAGCAAAATGATAAATAGTTATTAATCTATTGTGGAGTCTCAGAAATTCAATTTCCATATTACTAGTACTACCTATGTGTTTACCCATAACTCTGTCTCATCCTAGACTCAACCATGTTCTTCAGACTTGCTTGTATTTATTTGAAGGCTTCTGTATGGTTTCACCATAAACTCTACAATAAATATTTTAGTGCAGAAATGCATAAACTTGCTATCACACATTACGAATACCTGTCAGCATATACGTCACCCTGACAGATGCACCAAATAAGGACATTTTGTTCACAGATTCATCAGAAATGCATGATAACTGGGTCTTGTATATAGTAGGAACTCAATGAGAATGTTACCTGAATGGATGAAAGCATAAATCTTCCTGATAGTTTTTCCTCTCTTTAGCTTAGTTGCCAAACTGATGGCATTAACGTCAGATGCGTCTTAGAGTGGACTGCTATTTTATTTAGTGTACCTGCAAATAAAACTTTAAATGAACTATTTTAGAAATATAATTGGGTTTCCTGCTAATTTCATTGTCTGATTACATTGTCTGTCATAAAGGTGTCAGAATAGGACTAAAGTGGAGATTCCTTTCTCTAAGCGCCTGTCTCAGCTTGTTTTGTGTAAACCATTCTCATTGGCCAACAGCTCAGAGGCCCATAGCACTGACCATACATGTTACAACTGTGATTGTCTTAGAATACCCAGGACATTTTTCTCTAAGTCATCTTTGGCATGTCTTACACTTCTTGGTTTTTTTGCATTGTTTTGTTCTTTTGACCATTTAAGTAGCTTAAGCTGGCTTCAAAGTGTGTATGTAACCTACACTGACCTCTGATTTCAATCCTTCATTAACCTTTGGAGTTCTGGGATTGCAAGTATGCATTATCATCCTTGGCCTTTTTCCACTTATAATGTAATTTGTATGATGTCATTTCCTTGAGTCACATGTTTTGCTTACACTGAGAGCCCTTTGAGAGGTTACTCTTTTCAAGTTCATTTCCTGTGTTTACTACCTCCTTATACCGTATTAGATACACACTTTGCTATTGATTTAGAGATTACCTAGAGATATAGATGATATGGAAAGCTAAAAATGATACATATGTGCATAAAGATACAAACACTGATACAGACATAGATACAGAATTTCTTTTCCATTCCTGTTATAGACTCTGAGGCATAGATCTGTATGATAATGATTCTAGACATGGAATTTTTACTGATAGTTGCAAGTGCTTTCAATCCTAGGGTGCTGCATAAGATACAGCTTTTTTTTTTTAATGAGAGGATTGTACAGTGGAAGAGAATGCTGCTTTGGAATGAAGACAGTTCTTTGACCGGCAAAGGGAGGCAATCTTCAGTATTTCTATCATGTTGCCATGGATGTCTGTTCATTAAGGCATTCCTGTATAGTCTGCTTTGCGAAATTGGAATTTCCCTGAGAAATTTCCAAGAAGGCTGCTTGCCACTTAAAGGGAAAGAAAACTGAAACTCCATATGAGCACAGTATGTGGGAAAAGAACCTAATAAGCAAAAGCATGCCTTTTTCTAAATAGCAACATGCTCAAAAGACATAATGATGTTAGTTCCTAGGCATATATGTGTGTATTGTTTTCTGCTGTGCTACTTTTTCCTAGTCTATAATCAAAGAACAAGCATCTATAGAATATATAATATTTGCTTTGCAACTGCTTGAAACAGCAAGATAACCTACACAATAATCTGTATAATCCCTGCTCTTCCAGAAACTTCCATGAGGACAAAGAATAAAATCTGCTTACTTAAGTCACAAGGCAAGGCAAGATGGAACGTAATTGCTTTAAGTGCTATATTCTACAGCACAGACTATTAGCATACAATTGATTGGGCAGAGACACATGAAGGCAGGAGGTATGCTCGTAGGATTCTGGTAATATTCTATTTCCTATCTCAGTGGGATACACAAGTGTTCCTTAGACAGCCAGTGGTTAAACTGCACATGTTAATTTTGTTCGCTTTGGTTTATATTATAATTCACATTGAAAATTTTAAGAGGCCACGAATAAGGCCTACAATAATATGGAGAACACTCCCAGAGGAAATAGAATTGATGTAGATTTCAGAGTTGACAAAAAGAACATGTTGGATAAGTGCAGGGGGCGAGTCCTAGAGGGGGGTGCATAGAGGCTGCAGAAGGGTGGCTTCTGGGTGCCAGTGAATTTTAGATGGGTCGCACAAGATGATATTTGAGAGTAGGAGAGGAGTGTTAAAAGGTTGAAAGGCTTGCAAAGCAGGCAGAAGAGGCAAGTTGAATGGATCCTTTGGGACATCTAATAAATTTGATTACAGATTGATGACAAATTTGATTACAGATTGATACTAGTGGTGGCTGGAGGAAGCGACTATGGTTGCTGTGTGCTTTGCAGGTGGCAATGGGATGGAGTCTGAGCTGAAGAAGAGAAACAGGATTCTTCAATGAATGTGAGAAACACTGCAGGTAACAGCTGTCCACTGATGGGTAGATGACAGGAAGGGAAAATGAACAGTTATGGCACCATTTAGACAGAATGCCTGGGAGGGTAATGGTGCCAGTGATATAGACCTTGATGGCAACAGTGGTCTAGACAAGGTAAGGTTGATCTTCGCCATGTAGAATCCAAGTGACAAGTGTAGAATCCAAGTGACAGGGCAACTTGCAGTACTGATATGGAAACGGCAGAGTCAGGTAGAGAAGTTGCTTTTCCACCATAATGGACTGTATCTCCTCTCTGGAACAGTAAGGTGAATAAATCTCCCTTTTCTCCCCTTAAATTGCTTGACTCTGGGCTTCAGGGTCTCACAGCGGCAACAGAAAAGAGAAACAGGTACAGCGAGCATATTCAAATATAAAATATCTCAACCAGAAACGAAGCCTCACGTCATGGTATATGTTACATGACACGAAGTACGTGAGGAAAATAACAAGACCTCTCAACGGGACAGGAAGGAGAAAGTCAAGGCTATTTCCCCTCCCTGATATATAAACCAACACCATCACTATTCTGTCTCTTTCCACTTCAGACCATTCTGTAAATATCTAAATTAAGAAAAACCTGCAGATTTCAACTGAGGAGCCATCAGGGTGATATTTGGGCAAGACAAACTATCCTTATAGAATTTTAAATCATTTCGATTTTGCGTCTTTTTAAAAAAAATTGTGTTGAATAATACTCTAGAAATTGAAATCTTTGAAAGTCCAGAGGAAGAGATAGAATTGAGGAGATAAATTTTAATTCAATGAAACAGAGCACTTTCTAAAAATGTGAACAATCCATAAATGGAGAAAAGCTAAGTACAGTCTCTCTTCTGGAAATATTCTAACAAAGCTGACTCTGTAGAAACTCTATATATAGAGCTCTGACTGTGAGTTGGTGATTGGACTAAAAGACCTCCAGAAGACTTTTTCTGTTTAATCTCTTCCTTTCATGTGTCACGAGTAGGGAGGAAAGGCTTGAGTAATACTAATGAATTCATTCACTTATTCATATAAACAGGGAATTTTGTGATTTCCATCTAGGCATTGAGGATGTAACAGCGCATACAGTTGATTAATTTGCGCTGCAGAGAACAGAGTACTAAATTCTGTCCTGGAAGTAAATATTTGGAACTCAAGATAAGCATAGCTCACCCTTGAGGGGCCGAAGAAGACTTTATGAAGTAAATAACATATAATCTGAAACATCAGCTATTGCACCAAGTCTGACCATTAAAGCATAGAGCTTTTGGTGTCTGTCATTTGTTTATTCACCATCTGCACACCAAGTCTATTGACATGAAATAAAGCAGAACAGAAAGACTTTCCATGTGACAGAATGAACTACAATCTCAGAAAGCTTAGAAAGCCCGAGTCCACTTGAGACTAAAATACTTTTAAACTATTTTTAAAGTCTAAGCAAAACTCTTACACATAGAATAGCATCGTAAAGCAGTAATGGATTTCTTAGTGTTATTTTGACTCTAAACCTTTACCCATGGCGATCAGACTGGGTGGTTCCATTCACCAACCAGAAGCATAAAGAAGGAAGGAGGGACAAAGGTACAGTACATATGGAAAATCATAGTTTAAATCTTGACTTTTCTGTTACAAATGCTGAGCATTATTACTCAAAGATGAAATCGAGTATTTGCTAGTGAATCTCCAAGAGGAAGATTGTTTGAAGTTCTTTAGAGTTAAAAAAAGAAAAGTGTTGGAATGGAGATGAGGAAAAAAAAACTGCAAAGACATTGATGAAAAGTTCTCTCAAACCCCAAAGTGGCCCAGACCCTACTTCCTTATACTTTTCTCTAGTCAATTAGCTCCCTTGGAGTTCTCCCAACTAAGGAGAGCACAATAGAACTCTTAGATGGGGCAGGGTCTTGAGAATACATTGAAACGACCCTGTTGTTTAATTTTTAGTTATGGATATAGGTACCATAATCCTCAAAGAAAAACTTGGCCATCTGGAGCAAGCAAAGTGAAATATGTAAAGTGGCCATTCTATGCCACGATCAGATTGGATCGTTTCAAGAAGGCAAGGCTGAGGGCGACAAGAAAGCTCAGTAAGTAGAGGTACCTATGAGCAAATCTGGGGGTCCACATTCAATCCAGGGATCCTCGAGTCCACAAGATGGAAGGAGAAAGTCGACTTCTGAAAGTCGTCCTCAACTTCCATGTGCATGCTGTGTGCCCTTTGTGTGCACGCTCTCCCTCCATTCTCCCATCTCTTAAATAAAGATAATTTAAATACAAGGGTGGATCCTTTTCCAGTTTTTAAGGGTGATGATTGGGGGTTCTTGCGTGATGTGTGCCTCCCACAAACGTGGCTGCCACGTCAGCACATTACCCATCTGACCTGAAAAAAAAAAAAACAAGGGAGATATGACTTTAGGAAATTCTACAATATTACTCGTTGGAAGAAAAGATCTAAGTGAATATGTCCCATATGTTTTTTCCTCAGAACTCCGATATAACCCTGAAAAGTATTTGGTAATAAGAATCTCAGCAACTATTTACCCTGAGTTATGCCCAAAAAACATATTTTGTTTAAAATAACCTGAAGTCTGTCAGATTGTAGTTAGAAAGGGAAGGAAAGCAGTGAAAAATAAGCATACAACAAAATAGCAAAACTCAAAGAAAGAAAGAAACCATGTTCTAACGACCGATCTCCAACATGTCTCCTTTCTGTAAGCATTACCCATCTACCTCACTGATCCGGCATTGTGATGCACCCTGGCCATACCAGGAGACGGGCAGGAGGCTTGCCACCAGCTCAGACCAGCCTGGGCTGTACAGTGAGTTCAAAGTCGATTCAGCCTGGACTACACAGCAAGACCTTTTTCAAAAAGAAAAAAGTAGGAGTCCACAGTCAATCTGTTGACCACTCCTGGAGAGTCTAAATGTATCTTACGCAATGGCTTCTCCCCAAACTCCATTCCTACCATCCTACTCCTAACCACGAGATTTCTCTTGAGACACTTGGGTGCCAGTAGTGTTCTTACTCCATGAACTACGAAAAAAAACAAATTTTTCTTGACATAGCCAAACGGTCCCTGGGAGGTTACAAGGCACACATCCATCCCTGCCCAGATTCTCATCAGCAATCACTTCACCCGACTCCTTGCTTTGCTCTTGCCTTCCCAGACTCTGTAGCGAACACGGAGAGTCAAGTGGATCTTAACAAGGTTCTCAGGAACCCTGGAAAATCACAGAGAGCCGAGCGCAGTGATCCGCTTCGCCTCTTGGAGAGAATTTCTCTGTGAACAAGATGAAAAGTTTTGGGTCAGAAATAGCAGAGACTCAGCGCAGCAGGGAGTCGGACGATGTTCTGACCCTGTCTCTGCCATTGGAAGGCCCTGTGGTCTTGAATGAATTCTGAACCTCTAGAACTGCAGTGCCCCGGTTCATGACTGCAGGCATAAGGATGTGATCCCATGGGATGATGAGAGGGTTAAAAAAGACAGAATGCTAAAACACTTGGCGTGGTACCCAGTGTTGTCAGCAATGAAAGGTTGGTAGCTATTAAAATGTCTAAAGTTGTAACTGTATAGTTGGAAAAGGGGAGAAGCCTAAGAAGGCTTAGGTATAAACAATCTTAAAAAAGTTGAAAAGCTTATGTTTGGGGGTGAGGGAAAAGAAAAACAGCTTCCAGACTTTCAATGTGGGCAGTTTTTATTGTAATGCCATTTGCCAGAAGAAGCAAGGAAGAGAAGAGAATGGGTTTACTGTATATATGCTGTGAAATGTCGATATATTTCAGACGAGATACGCTACAAGTGGTAGAGTACAGGGATCCAGTCTGAAGAAAGAGGTAAGGATAGCATGTACACAGTCCGCATTGATCAGACGTCATGGAGAAATGGAAGAGTCGGAAGAGAGAAACTGCAAACTCCAGGGTCACAAACATGTGAGAAGAGATTGAAATAGGACAAGGGATTTTAAAAAAAACTTCCAAAGGAGGAAGAGGGAAAAAAAGAAAAAAAAAAGTCAGAGGAAGAATGAAGTCTAAAAAAGAGAATTGACAACAGGGATAAAAGTTAAAGAGGAAATTAGATAATTTAAGGTCCCAGATATTTGCATTGGATAAGTCAATGCCTCGATGTCAGGGAGCAATTGATTTTATGAAAAGAAAGAGGCACAGTACTTACCGTAAGTGGGAATAATCATCATAATTATAGAGAAGCAAGGAAGCCATGAGCTTTCTGAAGGCAAAGAGACATGGAGGGCAAAGCGAAGCAGGACAATCTCTCCTCTGCTCGTCCTCCTGTCCCTCATCTCTCTGCCCCTCATCCCACATCACTCCTTGCTTCCCCACATCCTTCTTTCAGCCTGGGCCTTCTTAACTCTGGACCCATAACTTCCATGAGTGGGTCAAAAACAGAATCTAAAGGTTTAGTCAGAGAAGAGGAAAAAAAATGGCTTTAATTTCACTAAACTAAATTTTAGCATTCACCAATTGCCAATGTAGGTTAAAAACTACATCGTATTAACAATATCCGTGACTGTCAAAAATACATTTTACCATCATTTTAAAATTGTCACAGATTTCTCAAAACATCACTTATACTCATCACTTTTATGAAATTACAGTAGTTATTTTAAGCGTGCCAACACATCTTCTAAATAAATTGTTTAAAATATTTTGATAACTCCATTTGAAGGTAATTAGTATTCTTATAATCCTATGTTTTATGCTTTAAAAAAATTATTAGTAGCAGCCCTAGGCAGTTCCACACACCTAACCTCCAGGTGTCTTTGGCAGGAAAAGATTAAGATAACTTCCTTATAACTCATTACATAAACCATATGTGTCTGATTTTTTGGTTTCTGGATATGTACTGATTCCTTCTGTTGTCTTCATTGTTCCTCCAAGGAAAACAGCCATTTTCAATTGTTCTGACTACCTGCTGGATTCTTGTCTTCTTACCTGGTTATATTGATACCACTTGTCTTGAGATTTAAGATCTATTGAGGCATTACTCATCTGCTTGTTCAATCATGTTGACAAACATCATTGAGCGGATGATACTATGCTACATGCCAGAGTAATAAACATTGTGGCTTTTAGTAACTTATGATTTCATGGTTGTACTGAGAGAGAGAGAGAGAGACTTGTCTAAAAGTTGTAAGACAATATAGAAGTTGTTTTGCTTAAAATAAAGTTTTCAGGTCTGTGAAGTACCAAAGCTTTGACAGGAAGGGCCAATGAGAACAAAGAAAATTTTTGAAAGGACCAAGTTTGCCAGTATTGGGTAATGTTTGCAAAGCCATTAGGATGTTTTTAAGTATCTTTGGAACACTAAACACGGTGGAGTAGATTCTCTTTCTGTCTTGACAACTTTACAGTGGTTGATAGAGGCAAGGCACAAATAGGATATTTAGGACAGTTTCTTTCCTCTAAGCATCTGTTTAGAGAAACATTGCTGATAATCCCACTGACAGAAATAATAGGCAAAACCATGATTTAAAAGCATATTGTTTCCGATTGTCGGTTTCAAAGGCATGTGGGACACCTGTTGGCCATGTCGTGTAATTTTCTTCACAGAGATGACTGATCTTTCAAGAACCCCATTCTTACTTTTTTTATCCTTTGACAATTGCACCCCTGTACTGATTAACTGCTCCCCCCATCTGTGCCTCTCTTACCCTCTTCCCAGTGTCTGGTAGCCAGGGTCCTAACTCTCCGTGAGATCAGCTTTCCTCAGACACACATGCATGCCATGCTTGCCATTGTGCGTCATATCTTCCGACTTATTCGCATTACTACAAATGATGAGCATTCACGTTTGTGGCTCAAAAATGTTCTAGCGCGCACAGGAAGGAGCGCATTTTCTCTGTCCATTCACTAGAGAATGGACACTTAGGGCGAGTCTTAATCTCAGCTATTCTTGGCAGAAGAGTGTTGCAATGACCGTGGGAGGAGGTAAATGTTTCTTTCATACACTGATTTGAAATAAGAACTGGTTTGAAATAAGAACTGTATCATGCAACAGTTCTGTTTCTAGTTGTTTTTGAGGAAAATTATACTGTTTTCCACAAAAACTGTATTAATTTATACTCCCAACACTGTATAAGAGCCCCGATTTCTTATCATCTCACTTGAATTTTTTTTTTGTCTTTTTGGTACTATCAGAGAACCTTTATCTAACTGTTTTAGCTGAAATAAGATAATACCTACATGTAGTTTTGAGGTTCATTTTTCTAAGAATTGGTAATGTTCAGTATTTTTCTCCTGACAAAATCAAACCTTTCTATGAGACAGATTCTCCTATAGCCCAAACTGTCTTTCAACTTGCTATGTAGCTAAGGCTAGTCTTGAACTCCTGATCTTCCTGCCTCCATCCCTGAGAGCCTAGTTTTGTGGTGCTGGGGATTCAACCCAGGACTTCCTGCATACTAGGCAAGTACGCTACCCACTGAGCAACATCCGCAGATGCTGTGCAGGTGTTACTACTATGAACTTGCTTCTAATGCTGCCTTACCTGCATCTTACATTTTTGAGTATGAGCTGCTTCCATTGTCACGTTTCAAGAAAAATCCAGATTTCCCGATGAATTCCTCCATTGACCCATTGTTTGTTCTGAGAAATGTTGTGTCATTCCATGTATTTGTACGTTTTCACTACCCCTTTACAATGGCTTCTGATTTTATATCACTGTGGTTGAAGAAGACACATGATATGATATCAATTTTTAAAATTGTTTTGAGGAAAGCTGAAGAGATGGTTCAGTTGAAGCCTAATGACCTGAAATCAATCCCTGGAATCAAAATGTTGGAAGGAGGGCACCCGCCCCTTGTGGCCTTCCATGTCTGGAGTCCATGAGTTCCTGTTCTGTCTCCCCTCTAATAAACTCTACCTTAATCCTCTAAAAAATGTTGAAAGGAGAAAATCAACTACTGCAAGTTGTCTCTGACATCCACATGTGTTGTGTGGCGTGTGTGTGTGTGTGTGTGTGTGTGTGTGTGTGTGTGTGTGTGTACAAGAAAAAATGATAAATGAGAAGAATGTGTTGAGTGTTGCCCTTTAGAGGGTTTGTGGCCTCATGTATGATCTGTGTTGTTAATATCTTTTCTTTTCTAAAGCTGTGAATGAAATGTTTTGCAAATGTATATTAGATCTATCGTCTATAAAGTAGTATTCTGTGGAGTCATCTAACTTAGGTGTTTCTTTGCTGATTTTTTCCTAGATAATCAGATTTTTAATGAAAGTCTCCAACTTTCATTGTGTTGTTATTATACTAGGATAAATCCCTTCACATCTAACACTATTAGCTCTATACATCTGGGTGGTTCGATATTGGTGGTATACATTTGACTGTAATTGCTGCATCATCTTGCCAAGTTGATCATTTCTAAATTTTATAATGGTCTTTTGTCTCTTTTTCAGATTTTGGCTTCTGTAAAATTTATGTGAGTATATGCTATTCTTGTTTGCTTTTAGTTTCTGTTTACAAAATCTTTTTCTATCCCTTCACTTTCAGTGTATGTTTACCTTTATTGCTGTGGTGAATGTCTTTAAGGACAGACAGAGTTGGTTCTAAGTTTCTAGGCTACATCTTTTATTTGGGGAATCTAATCCACAAATCATCAAGTTATTATTGTCAGTTTTATTCATTACTTACTGTTGCTCTTTTACGTATTCTTGTCCCTTTCTTCCTGTCTTGTGTCAGCCATTGAGGTTTAGGGATATTTTTCAGTAGTGATGAGATTCTCTATTCTCTTATTTTTATGGCTATGCTAGTTTATTTTTGCTTGTTTTTGTAAGGATAATTTTTCTTTCACTAGGTAGAGAATTCCTTTCAGCATTTCATGTAAGACAAATTATCCTAATATACGATCATACTAGAGCTTTATGTTTGAGACCAGCCTTTATATCACTGAGAAATTTATTATTACATAAATTATAATGTTAACAAGCATTGTAACTTATTTGATATGCTTTATTTAGGTCAGGATCCAATTTTTTTCCTTAATAGTGTTTGAATAAATAATATTTTGGCCCAACAAGATAGCTCAGCAGGTAAAGTTGCCTGTGTAAAAACCTAGTGACCTGAGTTCAATTCCCAAAGCTCACAAGGTAGAAGAAGAGAACTGACTTCTAGCTGTCTCTGACCTTCACGTGTGACCTCTCTCTCTCTCTCCCTCCCTCCCTTCCTCCTCTCTTTCTCAAATAAATAAAGACATTAAAAAGAATAATTGATATGTCTCTATAGATTCACCGAAGAAGGTACTCCTAATTAAAAAAAAAAAAAAGAGGTTTTTACATTGCTAATCGAAGGCAAAAACAATTTACTGGCAGGTGGTGAGATAGAAATGTTAGTTTATTAGGCTGCACTGACACCTGCTGGTAAGAAAGTAAAATCATAAAAAATGTGTTTTTCAAGTTTAGATACAACACTTTTGTCTTAAAATTTGTCTTCACATTCTGGGTGTGGATAAATGATAGTTTCTGATTTGTAGCTCAGTTCTATGCAAGTGGTTCATTAGATGGGCACTACTGTCTCTGGACATCTTTTAGACAAAAGGCTTGTGGAGAAAGTGCTGCTGGGAAGATGGGCCCTCGCTGCAGTGAGGCAGCTAGCAGAGGGGCAGCACTCCTAGACAGCGCTTCTTCTTTTTTTTTAAAATTATTTATTCAATTGTGCGTGTGTGTGTGTATGTGTGCGTGTGCGTGTGTGTGTGCATGTGCGTGTGTGTGTGTGTGTAGAACCACGGGCGAATTTGGGAACCACCATGGACCGCCTCCATCTCCTTCTTGTTTACTTTGCCCTGGGATTCACAGGCTCCACCCTACCAGGACCTGAAACACAGGCCGTCCCCACTTCTGCTCTATACGTGGGGTCTAGGATCTGAACTCAGGACCTTCCGCCTGCAAGGCGGAGGCTTAACCCCTGAGTCACCTCTCCAGCCCCAACAGGGCTTCTTTTTGCCCAAGTGGCTCTGCTACTTTTCTTTTTTAGAGTCTAATGTAGCCCAGGCTGGCTGGCATCAAACTTGCTATGAAACCCAAGATGATTTTGAATTCTGGATCCTTCTGACTCCATCTTCTGAATGCTGGGATTACAGCCATGCACTTTCATGCCTGGTTTATGCAGCGTTGGGGCTCAACCTGGGGCTTGTTGAGTGCTCTGTGAGCGCTCTACCAGCTGAGTTATATCCCCAGACTATGGCTGATCACTGTTTTTTAAAGCAATTATTCATTCGACAGAGAGAGAGAGAGAGAGAGAGAGAGAGAGAGAGAGAGAGAGAGAGAAGGGAGAGGAAAGAGGATGTTTATTGCTGCACAATGTTTATTACTATACACAAATGGAGGTCAGAGGACAACTTTCAGTTTTCTCCCCTTTCACCATGTAGCCATGTAAGCTCCGGGGATCAGAAGCACAGGTGCACAGACACCTTTACTCGCTGACCCATCTTGCAGAGTCAGCTGATAATTTTTAAGGTCACCTAATTCAACACTGATTTAGAGTCATGGATTTTGATAACTGGAAAAATGGTCATCATCTAGCTTGTACTTCTGATATAGGTGTGGGGATTGAGACATTAGTAAATATAAATCAGCCACCTCACTGATTCTCGTTCCCTGGTTCTCCCATTATAAGATTCTTCACCAGCTGTTAATACTTTAAGTTTATATGTAAACTAAAAAAATATGTAGGTATAACTGTGCTGAAAAATTTGTACTTATTTATTTCATCTCAATTACTGTAGTTGGTCTGTACAGTTGCTGCTAAAATTATCATCAAGCAACTTAAGGTAACAAGGGATTTATTCTCTTAAGATAGACTGGTTATGGTTCTTCATCCAGCTTTGCAGGAGAGCTCACACCAACACCAGGGCCAAGGGAACTGGCCACACCATCTCCAAATAGCAACTGAGAAAGGGACGATCCTTACTTGCCAGACCAGCATGTCTGGCCAGGTATACACAAGGATGCCTACTCTTCTCATACAGTTCCCTCCATTTTATTCACCTGCCCAGGGACTAGTCCCACTCTCTGTAAGTTGGACTTTTCCCATCCACTAACCAATCTCCTGAAAGTTTGCTTTGGGCTTAACTCAACTACTAATTCTCTACAAATGTACCCAGAGCGCAAACCCACAACTGTCAAGTTGATACGTGTATCTATGACATCAACTATGCCAGCTTTCTTTTCCTGGAGGTATGTTCTTCAAATAGGCAGTGCATGCTATAATATTGCTGTCTGTTGCTTTAGAAATAATGATTTATTCAAAATGCTTCCTTAAGAAATTAAACTTTACTCTCTTCAGTTGTCAAAACAGGAAGAGATATGAGGATCAGAGAAAAAATAATATGCCAGAAATATGCTTTAACTAGAACAATTTCTGGTTCTTTGATGAGGGTTGGTCACAGAAGAATGCCTGAGATTACCTATAGGCATATTTACCCATTTATTTTTTTGTTCCAGTAAGCATTGTTACTCAGGCAAAACTTTAGAAATGCAACTTTCATAGACTGAAAGCATGCTGCATAGATTCATGACCAAACAGCTTGTGAAAGAACAACACACGTGCTTTTTCTCTGTACTTTGGCACTGCTTTAGTCCCACAGAGACACCCCACTTCTCTGGTGCCAAGTTTGTCTCAGCTTCATATTTTGTTGCTGTAATGAATACAGACATGACTCGAACAATTTAGAGGAACAAAGGGACTTTTTTTTTCACACTGACAAATCCAGGTTTCAGTTGACCATTGTAGCAGGAAAGTGACACCAACATCATCAATGTGGGAACTGGTCACATCGTGTCCCCAGGGGCAACTGTGTCACAGACAAAGGGTCCCCGAATGCTACTGAGCATGTGCGGTCCTTGTGCTCACTTGTATTTGTGTTGCACATTATAATTTTCATGCCGATATCCTTTTAAATCTTGGCTGAGTTCCTCTTCCTTTGTCAGTGATAGCATTAAAGAATCTCTTTATTATCCCCATACTGCAAAATTACTTCTTGTGCATTTCACCTTTCAGAAATGAGCACGTCCTGTGAGCTGGCGCGCATGCTCCATCCTCTCTCTGCAGGTAAGGGAATTAAGGAGACATGGGCATGGCCAGTGCAAATAGGTGTTTGAAAATAACTAGGCTTTATGTAGAGAGGAACTTCATGAGAGGAGAAAGTGTGGTAGGGGAAAGGGGAGAGAAAGGATGGAAAGGGAACAAAAGAGAGAGTTAGGGAGAGGGATAAAAGTTGGGAGCATCTTAGCTCACAAGGCTGCTTGAAGGTAGAGTATGATGTAATCCTATGGCTCAAGCAATTGTAGCATCTTCCGGAGTTCACTCAGCTCCTTCATATTCCTCACGGTTGCAGTTTCTCTGCATGTTGCCAATAAATTCATGCCAAACAGTTTAGGCGAACAAGGGGGTTCTATTCTTGCTTACCTTGGTTACAGTTCTTAGTCTAGCTTGGCAGGAGAGTTCATACCAACACGAGTTGCTGAGGGGACTAATCACACCATGCACACAGGAATTGTTGAGGAAGTTGCAAACCTCACTTGCCAGACTACAAGTCTGTCCAAATATGCTGATGAATGCCAAAATCCTGAACCACCCCCCTCCATCTTATCACCTGCCAGGGGACAGTCCCACCCACTACGGGATGGGCCTTCCCACATTAATTAGAAAATCTCCCAAAGGCTTGCTTAGGCTTATGTTACTACCAATTATTTACAGACATCCTCAGAGCTTAGCTTTCAACCCTCAGGCGGATCCATCTGCATCTCACTAGCACACTCATCCATTCAACCCTCATCCTCAGTTCTTTCCATCCTTTCCCACCTCCTCTCCTCCCAAGAGCACATACTAGATCTTGCACATGTGTACAGAACCTTTCTCTGTACATGCATTCACTCATAGTACAAGGTCTAAGCTCTGAGTCTTTCCAAGGGAAAGTGAACATTGTGTGTGTGTGTGTGTAAGTGGTTTGTTGCTCAGACTAGAAAAGGGTCAGAAATTCATTTGTCTACACATCAGACCTTGAAGTAGCTTTGAAGGACTTTAAAAGCCTCCCAAAGCGTATACTGTCCTTCCAACTTTCATTTGGCGGTAGTCTTCCTGCCTCACAACGGAAACATCTGACCAAAGTGCTTTCAAATCCTATAGTGTTCAAACATATTGTACATGGAAAAAAAATAAATGTTCAAAATTTAGATGGCAAAGTTGGGAAAGCTGATGGGAAACAGGTGCTCTCAGATGTGATATTAATAGAATCACCATGGCAACATTTCTGGAGGCATTTAGAGACATATATCAAAATCCCTCCAACCGTGGATATCACTAGATAGATCCAGGTGTTCCATTTTGTTGGACTGGGTTCTGATGAAGTAATTACGCTCAAGGACACATGTGTAAGTTAAGGATGCTTCTCTGTACATTATTATAATAAGAAATTATCAAGTAAAATGGTAGAATGATAATTGTGATTTGCTTACACACAATGAAATAATAAACATCTAATATAATAAAAACATGAGTCTAGGTGTCTTTGGGAATGCACGTTAAAATGCCATTGTGAATTGGGTGATGGACATTTCTATTTTTCCTTCTGAGACAGGGTCTCAAATAGCTAAGACTGGTTTTGAATTCAGTGTGTAGCCAAGGATAGCCTTGAACTCCTGATCCTCCTGCCTCTGCCTCTTGACTCAAGGTATTTGCCACCATAGCCAGGTTATACGTGCAGGAAGTTGAACCCAGGGTTTTATGCATGTTAGCCAAGCACTCTACCAACTGAGCTGAGGCACTCTCCACCTTTTCTTTTTTTTTTTTTTTCAGACAGGGTCTTACTGTATAAGCCAAAGTGACCTACACTGACCTCAATCTGTGAGCCCCTTACTTAGTTCTTTAATTTCTTTATGCTGCTCCAAATGTGCTAGTAGAATGAATATGTATAGTTTTCATGTTAAGAATAAAAGTGTCTAGCCAGATATGGTAGCTCATACCTGTGATCACAACACTCTGGGACCTCCACAGTATAACCACCATGAGGTTGAAGCCAGCCTGGACTGCAGAATGAAATTCCTCTCCCCAAGGTATCTGAAGTAAAGGAAAATAATGAAAACAAGAAGAAATCTGTTTCCTTGTGTTGCATCTGATTAGGTAGATGCTGAAGTGTGCGGGATTAACTTTGCTCTTTGATCAGTACTGTGATCATCCCAACAGCTTTCAGATCTTGAATATTTTTAAAGGGCGTGGCACCACCCGAATATAACCACGACTATTATACTTTTCATGGCTTGCACTTTGAAGGCTGCACGTAGGGAAATGAATTATGTACGAAAGCAAGGAAGAAACCATATTTCACAGACAAGGAAACTGGGGTTTAGAGTGATTAAATACCAAGGATTAGAGCCCACAGGATGTAACGGCAAAACCTGTGCATTTAACTCATGAGTTACATTGCTTGTAAACCTGCGTAAGTCTTTTCTGGCTCATGTCGTGAAAGCCAGAAGTATTCATGGAAAGGTTATTTTAGTAAGCATGTAGCCGCAACAAGACCTTTGGTTTAGTATTTGTTCCACAATATTCGAAAATATGATATCACTAGTTAATGTCATGTTTAAATCAGAATGAAAACCACAAGATGGGAAAGGAAACCTGAGCCTATCTTCCCAGTGCAGAACATAGGGAATTTTTTTTACCTCACTCTCAGCAACATTTCAGAGTACACATGAAAATGAAAAAAAGACACTCATCATAAAAATAACACTGCTTATCAACGCAGAGATTCCTTTCATTTATTTAATGCTGTCTACCAAGAGGCAAAAAATAAAAGCCCTATGAATTTGGTGAAGGCAGATAATTTACATGATTTTTAATGAAGTTCCAAGCTTAAAAAAAATAAACTTCTGATTGCATCGAGATGCACATATACAGGCGGTTGTAGAGAAAGCAACATACACTGAAACATCTGCATGAAGACCATTCTTCAACTTTAGCCATGATGATTTTACTTTCCTCACAGTTGTGCAATTCTGACAGCATACAGGCATAATATGAACAGAAGGGGGGTGCAAGAAGAAAAGTGATAGACGGATCTGATGAAGCGTTGCCAGCAGGAGTGAAGAGGATTAACTTAGGAGACAGCGGCTGGGGCATAGCGCCCTCCCCTGTCCGTGACAGGGAATGGGAAACTGATTCTACACCTAGAGCGTCCCATAGAATTTCTCCCTGTGGCGCAATTCTTTTTCTTTCTATTTCCCTCCAACTCTGGAATTGAAATTTCATCATGATGAATAGTGCCTTGGGTCTCTTTCGAAAGGACAGAAAAAAAAAAAGAATAAAAAGTTCTGGATTCCAGCATTTCTATGTAATACACAGCTACTTCGTACCCATAAGATAAGCCTATGCTTTCGTAACAGAAATCTTTTGAGACTGAGGGTTTTTCACTTCTGCTAGCCTCCATTCCATCATTCTGTCGGAAGCTGTTTCTTACACATTTATCAAATACATCCTTTAAGCGAAGGAGAAGAACTAATGTACATTCTCAAGGTCAGACATGGCGACAAAATGCAGGGGCGCGCTTACGCCTGGCTGCATATGAGTTGCATAAGAAATGCAGGCTGTACATCATGGTGATCCATGCGGTGGAGACAGACACTTAGACACTGGTCAGCTGCGAACACTCGCCCTCCCAGTCCCAACAGGCTTAGCAACACAAATACCAACAGTGGCGGCCACAGCCTCCAAATCTTGCTGGGCTGAGTTAGACACAGGCAATGCGAATTTCCCTTGTTTTCAGCTGCGGTTTCTGAGTTATTTTAATGTGACTTTTCCCTCCACCACAGGCTTCTGGTGAAGAGGCATTTCAGCCTTCCAATGAAATGCATCCACCTTCAGTGAAAGAGCTGGGAAATCACTTTCTGGGCTTTCCGGCCTGGAAAGCAGCTGCTTCCATAGGTCCTTAAGGCAAATGCCAGCCATCAAAGACATTGTTGACCCATCTCAGGATGTAAACAATTAAACTGCTGACCAATGAGTTGCAACCTCAGATGAAAGTTCTTCACGAGGCCTGTGTGGATAACACTGGCTTCTTGGTTCTTGAAGTTCATGTGACTTTGTGTACTGGAAGTACTGCATATTTGTGTCTTCTACTGTACAAGACTTCTGGACTAGCTTAAAAACAAAAAGACACGGCATGGAGAAGCCACTCGAACACCTAAGTTTGCAGTTCTGTTTTTCTTTGCTTAGCTCTCACATTTTACTTTTGTGGTTGGCATAGGGGAAACCAAACTGGGATATCATAATGTTGGAGTACTTTAGGGGCATGCCGTCGTAGATATGAGCCAACTTATTGATACAGTAAGACCGCTGCAGGAAGTGTTCCGCCCGATGCCACATCCCAGAATAGCCGTTCGTTTCTTTCTCTAAATTGACCATGTTTATGGGCTTCACAAATATCCCCGAGGTCTTCCCCGTGTGCTGGGTGATGATAAAATTCATGGCAATATCATCACAGTTTTGAGTCTCATCGATGAGGGCGTAGACGGCTGCAGGTTGCTTCTGAAAGAGCTCCAGGTATTTGCTGCTGAAGAACGAGGCTCCGATCAGCACCATAGAGTACTGGTCACCGTTTCCAGAGTCGGGTGTTTGTAGTTCAAAGCCTCCGTAACTGTAGACACCTGCTGAAGTGGAGACGTGCTTTCTAGGAACAAATCCTACTATTTGGTCAGGAAATTGCTGAAAAGAGACAAAAGGAACATTTACATGTGATGTTTCTTTAGCGAAGACAAACACATGTCCATTATTACAGAGAACAAAACTTATCTGATAATCCTTTCTTATTACCAGTGGTACACACACCACCTTTTTGTGTGTATGCACGAGTACCAGTTACCCTTCTCTGTTGCTGTGAGACACCACTCAAAGTCAAGCAACTTACAGGGAGAAAGGGAGGTTTATTCAACTTACGGTTCCAGAGGGGACAGAAAAGGCATGGCTGGTGGCAGAAGCTGGAGGAGGCCTACGTCACTATAGACATCATGGAGCTGAGAACCACTGTATGCAAGCTCAAAAGAGCAGACTCACTCATTCAAGCAGGGCAATGTTAACCAACCTCAAGGTCTGATCTCTATGACTGCCTTCTTTCAGCAAGGCTCCACCTCCTAAAGGTGCTGTGATCTTCCTGAACACTGGTGGCAGCTAAAGATTCAAATACATGAGCCTTTGGGGGCAGCTCACATTTCAAACCATGAGAGTGTGCATATAAGTATTATCATGTGGATGGGTTCATGTGTGTGTGGGGGGAGGTAGAGGAGTAATCCATGCACATGACTATAGATGCATGGTAAGGTGGATCTTGGGAATTACCCTCAATTATTCTTCCCTTTACTGTTTTGAGCCTTGGTCTCTACCTAAACCCAGAGTTTGCCTACAGGGATAATGTGCTAACCAGCTTGATCTGTAGATTCCCAGGCTCTGCCTCCTAGGACTGGAATTACAGATGGGCTACCATACTTCTTTGGTACTTTACATGGGATCTGTAGAGCTAAATTCCCGACCTTTTTCTTGCACGGTTAGTGTTTCAACCACTGAGCCATCTCCCTAGCCATCTCAACCACATTCTACATCTTTATTTCATCTAATATTAATCATAAATCTTGATACATTTATAAGCCAAATCCATCACAATCTAAATCTCACAGAAGACCAAAGAAATTGTAACATAATTCTAATATAATCTGATCTTAAGAAATGTCAGTCATAAAAGAGCTTTGAGTTTCATCTATCAAAGCTAGGCCTATACCAACTAGACTGAATTAAATCTCATTTTAAAGAACTGAGGGTCTACAGAGCGTATGTACAAATACACATGGGCGATGACTGCAACAATGTGAGAAAGTAAAGAAGCTGTAAGTGCAGTTGGGTGGCTTCAGGCAGAGGATGCTCAGAGGTTAGAAGATGGAGGCCAGAAGGCTTAGGAGCAGCACCAGCTACATGTAGACATTGAAAATCTTGCAGGGGAGGTACCGGAAGTAGAGGTAATGGGCGTGTACAAAGAGCAGTGACTGTATTTAATCACTCTACAGGCTTCTGTAGGTTTGTAAGCACTTCTGGATTTAGGTAATTTGTATGCAACTTGTAAAAGTTGGATATTATCAGCAAAATTCAAAGGAGAGCTGGTGTGCAATTTATGCCTGTTTACTGGGATTACAAAGCCACATTTGTATGGAAAGAATTACTAGTTCAGAGTTTTTAAGTAGTGGTCTCAACCAGGATTACATTTTGTTGAGACAATCAATGCTTCATTTTATAAAAAAGTTACCTACAATATCAACAAACAAATACATTTCCAATTTGGACACAGGTCTAGGGACTGTGGAAAACATAGCTACAAATTAGTTTTAGTTATTTCTTCACTGATCTCAAAAAGGTCAATCTAGTTCTTCCCAACATTCAGGTTGGTTGAATTAAGTTCAGAAAATTTTGACCATCCTTTAACAAGTTCATCTGTTTTCTGGCCAATACTGTCTACACTGCTTTAGTAGCTCCCATGTTAAGTCAGGCTGCCCTGGCTAGTATCAGACAGACAAAACATTACCCAGATGGCTTCTTAAAGGGTACAGCAACATTACCTGCCACACTGAGAAACCAAAAATGAGGTCCTGGGCACTAATGAGTGTGTCGTCATCAACCATCAATACCGCTGAAAAGGAAAGGAAAAAAAAATACATGGAACAGTTTGGAAATGAAAGCAGAAAGCAGTGAGATGCAGCTGTGTCTACACCGACCACTCACAAAAATATTTTTGAACCTACCTCATAAATAAAATATGCATTCTTTGTGAGAACTATCTAGTAGGAAAAGTTCTTTTGAATGGTAATTGATTTTAAAATTGCCTGAGGGGAATATAACTATGTCATTATCATCCATTAGTCCAGAAGCTAATGAAACTATCAATAAATAAAGCCCGAGCTCTTTTAAATCAATTACATCTTTAAGAAATGAGTACAGATGGGAGGAAGAGAATGTCAAAAATACATGCAAGTATAAGCTATAGCATTTTGCTACTTTTTCTGTAATGCGACATAGAGTGCAATCTTTTTAAAAAAAAAATCACTCCTTTGTTATTGTTATAAGATGAATATGATTTTCTCCCCTAGGAAACTGCTTCTTGAAGTCATGGGAATTGCTTCTTAAGTGTTTCAAATGCTGTCTTATGATCGACTCCCCCCACTTTCCTCAGGCGTTAAGACCTACAAACAAAGCCAGAAACCCACAGTCACTGCAGCCTTTCAGACCCAGAACCCGACTTCGACTCACCGCTGGTTTCTAGCTCGGGGAAAACCTGGAGTCGATTTCTCATTCTGTTTGTTGTCTGTGGCTTGAAGATCACAGGGACAGGGTGAGGCCCCAGGGAATTCCACAAGTCCTCTGGGCTCTTCTCACCAATGTTGTTCCACACCACAATCACCTTGTGCAGATGCGGTACGGCCTGGTAGTGATTTAAAAGTCTCAGCAAGAGATCGGTTCTGTTGTACGTCTGCATGATGAGCGTGAAGGAATCCAGGGCGGGCTTGCTCGGGGATTTTACTTCCCTTCGCAAAGCAAGCATCTTGTCTTCTTTGATGTTGGGAAGCAAATTTGTCAAAGCCCCGGCCACCAGCAGCAGCACGAGGATCACCACCAGGGAGAATCGGAGCACTCGGATCCCCATGACTCTACCTGGAAGTTTGCAGATGTGGCAACACCTGGATAGAGACAGGATGAGACATGCAATGTTAGCAGTCTTGCAGTAACCACCTTTTCTCTACTTTTTCAAGGAGAAGAGAACTAATCTTATGTTGGTTGACTCAAACTGAGCTTTCTATTTTTTCCATAATGTGATCTTGCCTAAGCAGTAAAAAGTATTACCAAATATTCTTTTCCTTTTGGCTCTGCTTGCTTTGAAGTTGTAGACGAAAGAACTTTAAATCATCAACTAAGAATTAAATGTTTTAAAACTTGATCTGCTTTAAATGGAATTATATTTTCCTTAATAGTACATAATTTTAAACTTGTATTTTGGTAGTAGACTTCTGCTTTGAAGTAAAATCACACATGGAATCATAATATGCAAATCAGATCACGGTAATGGCACAGTAAATAATTGTGCTGGGGTTTTCACTTATCAGGCTTCTATGTTTCGCATGTGCCACAGTGTTTGTTTATTCATTCAGTAACCTAAACAGACAGTGAGCACTTACTCTGTGGCTTTGTTCTAGGCTTTGTGGATGGAGTAATGAACTACAAAGATAAAATATCTGCTCTTAGTACCAGAGGAAATAGTAGGGGCAGATATAAACCCAAAACAAGGATAATAGATACGAAAATAATATTTTTACGAGAATAAACCAGAGTGATATGATAAGTGAGGTTCAGACTATCCTGGGTATAAGTATGAGTTTTGGACAGGGTAGATGGCTCAGTTGGAAACGCACTTATGTCTCAAGTGAGAGATCCTGAGTTTGGACTCCCAGAATCCATGTAAGCACCAGGTAGAGTGGCATATCTGTAATCATTGTTGGCAAAATAGGAGGTGGAGGCAGGAGCCTTGTAAGCTTGCTGACTGGCCTGCTTGGCCTGTTGGCAAAGTTACAGGCCAGAGAGAGGCTATGCATGCGTGCAAGCACATCCACACACGCACACGAACGTGAACATATAGATGCACATGACACACAGAGAGAAATACGGGATGTATTCCAAATAGGAAGCTGTGGGAGGGATGTGATCAGGAAACTCGTGAGATTTAATTCATTTCTTATTTTTCACGTGATCGTTTAGGTGCCTAAAGAAATTTCCTAACTTTCTCAAGATGATTAAGCGACTGAAAGAACAGAGTTAGGATTATATTAGGAAATTGTCCCTAGATCCAAGGCTGTTACTCGCTGTGGACTGCAGCGCACAGTGTGGCTTCGCGCGCATGTCTCTCACAGCACAGATCACTAAGTGCTGTACTTAGCTATGCATTCCTCTACCTTGCTCCGGACACCTGAGCAATCTTCCAGCTGGTGTGGTGGCGCACACTGTCAGCCCAGCGTGTGGGAGGCGGGAGGACGGCGAGTTCCACAACAGCCTGGGCCACACACTACCTAGTAAGACGCTGAATCAAACTAAATCCATCTCTTCCAGAGCTGGTCCTGGCAAAGCAGCACCGAGCAAACATTTAATGAGTGCAGTCCCTAGTGCAGTCGTGTCTTATCAACCAACCTCTTGATTACACATGTGAGACAAGATTAATATCATGCAGTCAGCTTTACAGATCTAGAGCTGACTTTCTGGCTTCTACACACTTCCATTTCCATGACTGTTGCTTCCCACGAGAGCACTGACGTTTTTCAATAATTTCTGGTTTTAATTTCAAACTACCAACCTCTACGAAGACTGTTAGGTATGTTCTTGTTTGGTGTTTTGGCAACCAAGTCTCATAACCATTTCCTCAGTGTCTGAATTCAGCCCAACACGCCCACAACTTTCTTAAGATACAACTGCTATGACTGTCCTTGCTGGGTTTCTCTATATAGGTTTCAGCAAGCCACCGACAGATAAAAGTATTAGTCACGTAACAGGGGATTGCAGTGAAACCATATCTAGGCCTGTGCCTGACTGACATAAGATTGGGCCTTCAAGACAGCTCACTGGGAAAGGTGCCTGACTTGTGGACCTGGCGACTTGAGTTCGATCCCCAGAGAGAACAGACTTATGAAAGTTGCTCTCTGCTGACTTCCATGTGTACACTCATGGCATGCATGCATGTGCCTTCTCTTGCTCTTTCTATCTCCCTCTAATAACTAATATGAAAAAAAACAGGTGCATGCTATTAAGAATGGTCATTTCTGTCCATCAGTCCATCACAGGGAGCGGGCCTTGACGTTTGGCAGTGAAGCCCTGTTTCCTTTCACACTCTTGTTCTCTCTGGCCTGTGATGGCTTAGTGATCCAGCTTCCTGTTTCTGCCTCCAGTCATGCCTTCTGCTAAGCAGTTCCTGATATATGGACTGTAAAGATGAACACATTTCCTTTTCTCCCTTTCTGCCTGGGTCTAAGTACTGTCTCCCACCAAAAGCAGAGCGGCTGCAATAAGCAGCAAGTACTTTATTAACTCAACCATCACCCCAGCCCTGTACATGTAGTTTTTGAGATTGGATCTCACTATTAGCCCATGTTGGCCTCTGCCTTCTGCCCTCCTGTTTCTGCCTCCTGAGTGCCAGGCACACAGGGATACGCCACCACATTCAGCCTTGGGAAGAATTCAGTCACAAGGACGAGCCTTAAAAGCTCTTCCGTTCCAACAGCACAAACCTGAGTAGTAGTGTTATTTTTACAGAACGCTTTCTGGAGAGCTTTCATGTGTATTCTGTCTTGGGCTTTTTCTGCAGTGCATTCTATTAAGAGAGGTGTTTCCTCTGAGAGATTAACAAAATGAATTGCTTTTCTAATGCTATGATTATTTTTCAAGGACAGTCATTTCAGACCGTAGAGTGCACCATTTCCATTTCATGTACCCTCTTAGGAAAACAACACACACTGCTAATAGAGTTGAGCAAAAATAAGCTGTATGAATTCATAATCTTGATTCCCTAGGCCTTGGAAATCCTTGTAGCTCCCATGAATACCTTTTGAGATTTGCATGGTCAGTGCTCCATGTTCACAGCAAAGAGCCATTTTGACATCTGCGTTAAAGGATTCTGGGATCAAAATCTTCATATTCACTCTTTGGAGCCCAGTCGGAATGACATATCATAAACCTTACATAGAAGTGCTTCCAGTTTGTAGACTCTGTTGCAGTTTGCCTGCATGATTGCTGATAAATCACCATCAAACAGCTTAAGAGAACAAGGGTTTATCTTCTCTTACGATTTCTGGTTACAGTTGTTTACATCCATTTTAGCAGGAGAGCTCACACCAGCACCAGGGCTGAGGGAACTGGCCACACCATCTCTACACAATGGCTGAGAGAGGGACGATCCTTACTTGCCTGACCAGCATGTCTGGCCAAGTGTACACAAGGATGCTAACTCTCTCAACCAGCTCTCTGTACTTTATTCCAGGGGCTAATCCCACCCACCATGGACTGGGCCTTCCCCATCAGCTAGACAATCTCCTTCAGATTTGTTCTGGGCTTAACTCAACCCTTAATTCTCTACAAATGTGCCCAGAACTCAAACCCTCAGCTGTGCCTAACTATAACAGACACTAATCACTCAATATGTGGCATTTTAGTCTTAAAGTAATGAAGATTATTTATATAGGTTACTGTAAGTATACAATGTCAAAGACACTCATGAGTGACAGCTTCAATTTTATCTATAATTTTAAGTTGTCAGAGTTTATGCCCTATACCCATCACAAAAATTTTCTCTACCAAATGCTTTCTAATCCCCTATTTCACCTGTATCAGAAAGGTTTCAGGAAATCTGA
This sequence comes from Typhlomys cinereus, assembly GCA_023101885.1. NCBI lineage: Eukaryota > Metazoa > Chordata > Mammalia > Rodentia > Platacanthomyidae > Typhlomys > Typhlomys cinereus. Next base: position 206,495 of record JALPQD010000791.1, read on the forward strand.
ATAATTTATGTCCTGAGATATAGTGTATAAATATTTCATTTGGTATTTATTAAATAATGCAGTTCAATAAACTTATGCAAATTTTTTAGTTTGCATGGAAAAGCAAGAGGTTGAGGAGTTAACAGATTGCAGGGCACAAGGCGTATACCTTTAAGAATAGCTAAGGTCCGGAACAAGTAGCCTTATTGCACAAGTAGCCTTAATACATCCTGGAGAATAATGACAGCACTATGACTGTAAGGAATTCACAGCCAGGACTTTCTTCTTCCCTTTCCTGGAGAAAGAATCTATTATCTACTTCACAAGTTGAGCTTTGAGTGGGAGATTAACATCTTCAAGATCTATGACTTATTTGTGAAGAACCAAGAAGTAAGATAGGCAGCTTTCAGGTCTCTCGCTCTCAATCCCTACATTTCTTTTTAAGTTTTGTGTTTTCCTTCTAAAATCTTATCTACATAATATTGACCGACACCCTGTCTCATTGTCAAAGCTGCTCTGGTGGCTCTTAGTTGATGCTGTCTGTCCTTCTCGAATCTCATCCATGCAATGGATTAAACCTGACCGCTAAGCACTGCAAATATCAGCACACCAAAACTAAAAAAGCGATCCTTCTTTGATCCTTATCATTGGAAAAACTCAAAGACCTCCCAATGATTTTTGTTTGTCTGTTTATTTTGCACTATTCTAGCTTTCTATTCTTCTTGGGGGTAGGGGAAAATGCATCTCTTTAGTTATTTTGATACATTGAGGTTTCTAACTAGGGGTGAACTGTGTCCTTCAGTGGATATTTGGCCAAATCTGGAGACATTTTTGGTTGTCACGACAGGAAGGGAAGACACCACTGCTCGTCAGAGGTTGTTGTGGGGGTGCTGCTAACCAGCCTCCCGGGTGCAGAATAGCCCTACAGCCAAGGACTGTCTTATCTGGGCCATCATGTTCAAAGTGCAAAGTGCGCTGCGTTCTAGTTGTCTAATGAGACACAGCTGAACAAGATGGGACCGACTCTCCCATCAGGCAGCCTCTGAGAACCCACTGCTATCTGTTGTGCGCAAACAATGAGGAACAAAGCCGTCTCTCTAAAAAATACTCCAATATTTACATTCCTCCCTGCAGAGAGGCATAAACTCCAGACTGTGGGGGTCTCAGAGGCCTCCTAAGTCAACCTCCTCTTTATAAATAAAGACTCCACCGATAGGAAGCTGCTTAAGGTCTTACGGCTTTCTTGGCTACTCAGCAGCAGCGACACCAAGGCTGGCACAGTCTGCGACTGCTCCCTGCCAGGGGTTGTCACTAGGGCAAGAGACAAAACTATGTGGGCATAAGCTGCAGCTCCGATGAGATATCACATTCCACAAATCCAAGCGCTTAAAGTAAAGAATATATTCCAGTGCATTCTTTAGGTATCCTCACACAAGTTTGGAAGCATCCTGACAATGTTTTGTTTGTTTGTGTTCATTTTGTTTTGTTTTTGAGAAAGGGTCATGACATGTAGCCCAGGCTGGCCTGGAGCTCAATGTATAGACCAGGTTCACCTTGAACTCACAGTTCTCCTGCTTCAGCCTCCTGAATGCTTGGAACACAGTCATGTCCCCCTAAGTCAAGTTCACAGTGTGGTTTTAAAACACTTCCTACATTCCCCAAAGAAATCCAGACTCAATAGCAGTCACCTTCCATTTCTTTTTTTTTTTAAGTTTTTTTATTATTTATTCAATTGTGCGCGTATGCATGTGTGCGTGTATGTGTATGTGTGTGTGTGTGTGTGTGTGTGTGTGTGTGTGTGTGTGTAGAACCAGGGACGAATTCGGGAACCACCATGGACTCCTCCACCTCCTACTTGTTTACTCTGCCCCGGGATTCACAGGCTCCGCCCTACCAGGACCAGAAGCGCAGGCCGCCCCCACTTCCGCCTGGCGTCTATACGTGGGGTCTAGGATCCGAACTCAGGACCTTCCGTCTGCAAGGCAGAGGCTTAACCCCTGAGCCACCTCTCCAGCCCCCAGTCACCTTCCATTTCTATTGATCCCTAGTCTCAAGCTTCTCCCTAAACCCAGGAAACTACTACTTTACTTTCTGTGTTGATGAATTTGCTTACTCTAGACATTTTCAATAAATCCTAGGATATTTTGCATCTCATTTCTTTGGCTTGAGCCAAGTATTTTCAAGGTTCATAACTTGCAGTCGACCCAGATATTACATTCTTTTTATTGTCAAAGCCTATTTTACTACACATTCTACTATCCTATAATTCACTGTTTATCTGTTCATCCACTGCTGGATACTGAGATGCTTTCGCCTTTCAGCTATTATAAATACTGTGAACATTCATGCACATATTTTTTAACATTTCATATATTTGAGAGGAGAAAGAGAACAAGAGACAGACAAGGACAGAGAGAGAATGCATAAGCATGCTTGTCATAACATGCATGCAGAGGTCAGAGGACAACGTTCATTTCTCTCCTACTGTGTGAGCTACGGAGATCAAACTCAGATGTCAGGTTTGCCATGGGTGCTTTTATCAATGCTGAGCTATCTCACTGGCCCTATGCACATATTTTTATGTGGACATTCATAATCATATCTCTTGGGTAGCTATCTAGTAGTGGAACTGATGGGTTATAATGTGAGGACTATTTAAATATCTGCGAAGTGAAATAATTTTTGGAAGGTCATTATTGGAACCTGGACACCTTCTTAAGTGTACACGTAAGGCGCCGTGAGAAAGCAAGCAACAGTCTATGAAACAACAGTTGCACATTCTTATGTGTATATGTTTGAATATCAAAATGATGTGAATTTTCAGAGATCTGCTACTGGTCCTGTAAGATGGCTTAGTGGGTAAAGGTGCCTAGATACAAACCTAGCAACCTGCTTTTGCTCCCCAGAGACCATGTGGTTAGAAGAAAAGAATCAACTTCCCAAAGTTGTCCTCTAACTTCCACAAGGGCACCATGACACATGTTCACCTGCAATCAATCAATCAATCTCTCTCCCTCTCTCCTTTTTTCCCTCCCTCCCTCCCTCCCTCTCACACAATATCTTAATAAAAGATCAGCTGTTGCTATTTTTCTATACTAAGGTTCCACAAAAGGAGCATGGTTGAATTCTTATCCCAGGGCTAGTTTTCTGCAGAATGGAAGAGCACTAATTATCTAGGGAGAAGCTGTAAAAATAAGCCAGTGCGGAGCCTGAACAAAAGCCGTCCTCTGGCTCAGCAGGTAGACAAGCAGGAAGCAGCCTGCCTCATTCATGCGAAGCTGTCGCTTTCATCTTTGAGCCACAGATGGTGGAAGAATGATAACTATGCTGCCATTTCGCGGTGCGAGCTGCGCAGTACTGCACAGATTGTTTCTCTTCGGGCTCATTCTCCTGGATATGTACTTGCATAAGGATGGATGATTACGGAGGACAGATGCTCAGAAAAGGGCCTTCATCTGCCAAGAGATAAAGTCGTTCAAGGTGGAATGCACGGGGTGAATGTGAACCTGGGCTTTTCCTTGATGGACATGCAAGATGAGCGTGGGAAGAGACGGCTGTGGAGGGCTGAGCAGCTTCTGGCCAGGCTTCCCGCATGTACGGACAGACATTGCTCAGTGGCGGCAAAGGGGCGGCTACCTGTGCTGGCATGCTCTGTCCACCTACCAAACACTTCCTTCTGTCCACATCACACTCTCTCCAGCTCCTCCTCCTCAAGTCTCTTTGAAATTGCCCCTGCGCTGTGAATGTGTCCCTTCCCACTCTCCAGCCTTGGTGGGCCTGTAAAACCTGGCGCTGAGCTAACAGACCTTATTGTGACATTTGGAAATCGGTTTTCAGGGTGGATGGTTCCATCTTCAGGGTGGATGTTGTATCTTGAGGTGTGTGGCAATCTTTATAAATCAGAACAGGATCTGACCATTGCTAAGAGTTTGTCCTCAGAACTCTTGATACCTGAATGGAGTGAGGACTTCTATGTTGAAATGGCCTTAACCTTCACAATAAATGCCTAAGTAATTCAAGGGCAAATTAAGCCAAATTAAGGTAGTACTGAAGATACTTCATATGAAGGACCTGAGTCACTAACCCATCTGGTAATAAGGAGAAACAACTATAAGATGTGATAATGAACCTAAACCACAGCCTTTCTATATTCACTACTGTGACCAAGGTATTTGATATAAAAGATGCATCAAATCTCTAGGTTTCCTCACATATTTCTGAAGTTATTCTTCATTGAAATATTTGTCATGTTTGTACACGCTCATGTGTGTTGGTACACATGCATGTCTGTGCATGAATGTAAAAGGAAGCCAGAGGTTGATATTGGGTATCTTCAATTGCTTTCCAATCAATTTTTGGGGGAGAGGGCCTTCTCTCTCTCTCTCTCTCTCTCTCTCTCTCTCTCTCTCTCTCTCTCTCTCTCTCTCTCTCTCTCTCTCTTTGTACAAGAGAGCACTTGAGTGTGTGTGCCTTATAGAGGCCAGGAATCACACTGGGAATCATCCTGGATTGCTCCATTTCCTAATTGTTTTACTCTGGGTTTTCCCAGGCTCCACCCTCCAAGTCAGAATTACAGGTTTGCTGCCACATCTATGTCTGGCGATGTGGAATGTGGGGATCCCTCCTTTTGCTTTGTCAGCTAAAGGCTTTAACCAACCAACCCCTGAGCTTTCCTCTCCCCAGCTGCCAGTCCATTTTTTTTGAGGCAGGTGCTCTTACTAAACTGGGAACTCAATGATTCAGTTAGAATGGCCAACCAGCAAGCCCAAGGGTCCTTTGTCTCTGCCTCCCCAGAATTACGGGTATGCACTGCCACACCCAGCTTTTTTCACATGGGCACCAGGTGTAAATTTAGGTACTGTACTGTCTAGATCTCTTGAAATCTTTTTGAATATCCTTGTTTCTTTGAAACTTCTTGGTGAGTGAACCTGTTTGCCTTGGGAGAAAATCACTTGTTTTCCAGTAGCACTCTTGTGAATTTCCCCATGGAGGTTGAGAAGGTAACCAGAATGGATCTTGCTCTATCAGGCGGGCAACATGTAAAATTCGAACTTGTAAAATTCCCTACTTGACTGTGGAGCTGCCTCCCACAGACACATGGGTTTGACCATTTGACTTCCAGCTGACAGCTCTGTTTTGGGAGGTTGTGGAAGTTTTGGGAGGTGGAGCTTGGCTTGAAGAAGTGTGTGTGGGGGGGGGGGTCACTGCTACTCAGCTATAGCCTGGCTGTGGGGCAGCAGACCTTCCTTCTTTCTGGCTGGCATCGTGTAACAAGCAATCATGCCGCCTTCCTGCTTCACTGATGCCACGTCTTCCATGCCAGGATGGGCTGTGCCGTCTCAAACGACGAGTCCAAACAAATCCTTCCCCCCTTGTTTCTGTCAGGTATTCTGTACGATGATGATAAGTAAATAACATGTTGACAAATGAAAATTTAGTTTGGGCTCTGGAAATGGTCAAAAACTGTAGACTTTAGGATGATGGGCAGAAGAAGGAAAAATAGGCTCATGGTAAGCTTTCCCGGTTAAAATATTAAGGAACATAAACTAGAATGTACAGCACTTGACAATGAAGAATGCCACAAATAGTATAGCAAAGGTTGCTCTTCTGAAATTGGGAAGAGTTTTAATGTAAAGGTTTCACCCATATTCAAAGAACATTCTCTTCATTGCATTTTAGAAATGCTACACAGGTCTACTCACCTGTCCTCACCTGTCAGCAATTCTGTCCTCCACTTGAACCTACATGATTTCTTCTCATTTTTTCCTCTAAAGAGTTCATCTACTTTTACAAGACTATACTTAACACGCTGCTATTTTTTAAGTTATCAAAATAACTTAAACTACTCTGTGACGAGTAAACTACAAAAAGCAGGACCAAGGATATTTACAAATGAAGGAAATGATACAGTGTCACACATCGGATTTACAGCCTTGATATATTTATGACTAGTGCATCAAAAGTTATGTGGATGGGGGTTGGAGAGGTGGCTCAGGGGTTAAGCCCCTGCCTTGCAGGCGGAAGGTCCTGAGTTCGGATCCTAGACCCCATGTATAGAGGCTGGGCGGAAGCAGGAGCGGCCTGCGTTTCCGGTCCTGGTAAGGCGGAGCCTGTGAATCCCGGGGCAGAGTAAACAGGGAGGAGGTGGAGGCATCCATGGTGGTTCCTGAATTTGTCCGTGGTTCTACACACACATACATACATACACACATACACGCACAATTGAATAAATAATAAATTTTTTTTTAAAAAAGTTATGTGGATGATCACAATAATGCTTATCATACATGTGATGTCACTTGTCAAAGTGAACTGCCTTTTCCACTGACAGCATAATTGACACACACACACACACACAGATACATATGATCACTGACAGCCACTGTCATTTAGAAGACCTGGTTTTTCATACATAGTTGAGATAACAGTTCCGAAACAGAATCCCTAACGCACATAAAAACCCAGCTACACATACAAAGCATCACTTTTAGCTAGATAGCTGCTGTGGCAACAGGTTAGTTAATGCAAGTTGTTAGAAGTGCATTAGTGCACTGATTATATTACATGCAAGACTTCTCCTACTGGCAGGTTGGGTAGGCCATTTCCTCCTGTTTAAATAGGTCTGAACGAACACCCGCAGCATTTAAAGCAGGGTATCAGTCTCAGGGCACCTGCATCTCTATTTCCCTTCCTGATCTCGTCCCCTTTATCCACCCTGCTCATCAACCTTACATGTTCTTATTTGCCTCTTTCCATTCCCGCTTAAAGCATTATTCTTTCTCAACACGTCTTCAGGGAGCTACTACCAACTGATTCAAGTTTGCTTTATTATCATTGATTTAAAGGGAACCAACACATAAATATGTATGAAGTGTTTTTAAAGCGCAGCCTGCCTCCTCCAAGCCAGCCATTTATCACTGAAGCAGACAATGAGATCCTCGATTTCCAGAGTACACAATCCAGAATGAATTATGGGAGATCGAAGTTCTTCTTGACCTTGAACCTTTGTCCTGGAATTACCAGTTATGTATATCTGATAATGATGATGAGAATCAGAAAAAGGAAAAAGAGGAGGAGGAGGAAAAGAGAAAGAAGATAAAAGGAGGTGGTGGTGGGGGGGACTGTGAAATGACCATGTCGATGGATACATGCTACAGGAGAAGAGAGCATTCTCTTACTCCTAAGGGGAACATGGGAAACTATAAACATCCAAGGAGTCAATGTACACTACAAAGAAAGTTAGGAATAGAAAGGTAATTTTAGCCCAACAGAGTGAAATGCAAAATTAGTTGCAAAAATGGGCCAAATGAAATCAAGTATATCTGCAAATACATCATTTTTATCATTTTGGGACACCGGACCTTTTCATTTGAACTTGTGTCTCTTTCAACAGGAAAAATCAGGATAGGAATGGCCAAGATAATTAAGCCACAAATCCTTGGACTTTCTTAGGAAACCCTTTCCCTTTTAAGTGATACTAATTTTCGGCATCTTCCAAAATCGCTTCTCAAAGAAAAAACAATTCATACATATGAATTATCGCTTGTAAGTATTTTTAGATATCAAGTCTAACTCGAAGAAACCCCAAATGAGTGAGCATTCTCACTTTAACTGGGGAAGGTCAACATATCTGTGAACAAATATTTATAAGTACTTACTATGTGTCCAACCATATTGAATGACAGACATAGCTTTTATTTTCATTGAACTTAGCATCAGCCATGGAAGCTGCTGGAAGTTGCTGTAACACTTCATGTTACACAACACACCCAATTGGTAGTGTTTCAGTTTTTTAAAAAGAGGGAAAACAGGGGTTGGCAAGATAGTTCAGCAGGTAAAAATTGCACCCAAACCTGGTGATCTGAATTTCACCTGAAGCTCACGTGATGGAAGAGAATCAACTTGTGAAAGTTGTCCTCTGACCTTCACATTCCTCATTTTCTCTCTCTGTCTCTCTATTTTACTCTGTAATGTTAATAAATAAAATGGGGGGGGGAAGGAAAATAAAATAGTTCCACATCTTTGTAGATGAGACAGCTAGGCCAGGATACAAAAAGAATTTCCCAAGTCACAGAAAACACGATGGATCCAAACCAAACTCTGACTATGACCCTTGAGCCAATTTGTCTTACCTTCTTCTTTTACATGGTTTCTATTTTTAACTTCACTCTAAGCCCGCAAGAGTATTTCATATTTGTGGGTTTGAGGGCAGGTGTGTAACTCAGTGACAGAGGGCATGCTTAGCATATGTGAAGCTGTGGGTTAAATGCTTAGCAGCTTCCCATCCAAAATAAAAGTACCAAGTATGGATTTTGCTCTGTAATCTGGACTGTCACTTCAGAGCAGCATCCACCCTAAATTAGGCCTTACAGTATTTTTTTCTAGCAGGTCCTGACTACAGTAAGATCTTTCCTTTTGCTTTTCTGAGACAGGGTCTTGCTACACAGCCCAGAACAGCTTCGATTTTGTGATCCTCCTGCTGTAGCCTCCCAAAAGCTGGGATTACAGGTGTGTACTTCTGTGGCCAGCAGAACTTTATTTTCAAAGAAATTTCCTGTGTAATCTAGGCTAGGTAGTGAGACTGTCTCAAAACACATACACAAAAAAACACCTCACTCATGCTAACAGCAGCATTATTTAAAGTAGAGAAGAAACAGCCATCAAATTGTCCATGGATGAGTGGTTAATCCATTTGGAATTTTTATTCAGCCTCAAGAAGGAAGTTAAATTCTATGAAATAAAAGTCACAAAAAGAACTAATACCATATGATACTCTATGATTCTACTTGCATGGAGCATTTAGGATAGTCAAATTCATAGAAGGAACAGGAGAATCATGATTGTCCATGGCAAGAAGAGGAAATGGACAGTTGTTTTTTTGTTTGTTTGTTTTGTTTTTACTGGATACAAGGTTTTAGTTTTACAACATGAGAAAGTTCTGGAGAGTAGAAACCTAACAATAATAGAAAAAAACTTGACACCATCAAAGTGTAAAAATGGCTAAGATGATAAATTTTTCTCTAAACCACATTTTTTATAAAGTAAAAAAAACATTACTTACCTCATTGTTATTAATTTTTTAAAAAAGTTTTTTTATGGCTTCAGTGCTTGATAGGAACAGGCTCTCTTGGCACTATTAAGGGAAATCAAAGAATTTTCCATGATTTAGTTTTGTCAATCGACAGGAGAGTTTGAAAAATGCTTTCAATTCCATAGGTTTTGAATTACATTTCAATTAAAATTTGTTATTCTGTGTCCTGAAAAATTACAATTAAGCAATGAGGCAGATAATGGCTTCCTGTTGGCTGGTGCTAACACAGCTGCATTTTTTTATTTTATATTTCTCTGGAGGTCGAGAAGCAGCATAAACGGAAATCATCCCAACTACTAAATGCCAACACATTTGAAGCTAGAGTGTGGATGCTGTGGACTGAAGCCTGGGAACATGCCAGCAGTGTGCACTGCTGTTCACTGCCTAGATTCCCAGGCACCTGCCCTCTTGGCCACCATTACATGTCCTTCTCTCGCCAACAGTTCATTTATGGGACAGGCAAATGCAAGCATCTAAAATAAGGCCACTGATAAACGCCACTCTGGATTACGGAGGATGACAGATGGCATCCGTGCCATGCTTGCTGGCTGTTGCTGGGAAGGAGCTGGCACCAAGACTCACAGTGTGAGCTTCTGTCCCTTAATTCTCCTTGCTTTCATTTCTGTCTCCAACCATATGTTTATATGACTGGTGTTCCCCTACCCCTTGCATATATAGTATGCTCACTTAATCTATTGCAATTAGTTGATGACATAAACAAATATTTGAATATTTGAACATTCTCAAAAATTTCATAATAGAAATACATTTATTAATTTGAAAATGTTCATCTTTGTATCTACCCTATGATTTCACAAATATGTTCATTTTGCATCTTATTAAAGGAACGAAAGGATTCTGATTGGAGACTTCCCAGGGACTTTGTCTGACCGGAGACTTGCAGGATGCTGACCACCAAATAGAGCTGAAGACTTATTTCTGGTTTTTCAAAATCATCAAATTCCTAGTGAGAATTATCCCAGGATGAAAGGAATGGCTGGCACTTGAGAAATCATCGAGTGACAGATGTATCAGTACACTGCTCCAAGTCTCCCAGAATATGGGACTGATCTGTCGCTATCTCCAGCTCCTTAATTTCCCATTACCTTCTCTTCCATATGAAATTCTCAGGGAAAGAACTCTGACTTAGTCTGGCTTTGGCTTGCATTGCAGTACAGGGTCTAGCACCGAGTCTGGCTGCATGGCAGATACTCACTAGATGACAATTGAATGAAAGAATGACTCAAAACTTGACATAACATGTGCAGGTGAACAGGTATGGGACAAACATTTTGAGATTACCAAAATGGGTACAGCGGGAAATTTTCTAATTCTATAACCTTTCCTGATTTAGTGTCCTACATGGTATACTGGGGGAAAAAGTCTATAGTATTGAATTTGCACTGTGATATTCAAGGTTTAATGATTTTGCAGTAGCACTGCTACTTTGTGAAAAAACTAGGTCCCCAGGAGAAAATCAGCCTTACAGATTTGGGAGTAGGGACTGGGGACATCCGGGAGTCCCTGGAATATAGCTGAAATTAAACTCGAATTTCTCTAATGCATTGTAAAATTATTTAATGATGAGTAATGTAGCATCTCTATAAACCAGCTAAGCAATTTCAGATTTCTAGGAGTAAAGTATACAATGTAGAATTTATTTTCAAAGGCAGAATACAAAACAAGAACAAACAAATAAAAACAGGCTCAAATAGCAGCCGACTGTGATGAGAATGCTTGAAATCATTTGTTGATTTTTTTTTTAAATGTGTATACCCCTCCCCAGGCATATTGAAATAAAGTAAATTTGGGAGGAAAAAAATCAAAAGCAATGGAAATGATTATCTTTAAACTACCCAGTCTATACTCAATTAAGGTTTCCCCAGCAATGCAGTAGGGTAAAATTCAAAGACTGCAGATACAAGCGCCCTTTAAAAAACTAAATCCTACCAACTGAAAATATTTGCTTAAATTAAAATAATGAAATCCACCTCCAAAGAAAGGTAAAGACAAAATGCTCTTCCCACAACTTAATTTGTAGAACCTAGTGGGTTTTTTTCATTAGCCAGCAGTCTTAAAAAAGGTGAACATTTTTAAAATTACAAGATATATTTTCAAAAATCCAATCACCGAATTACTATCCCGCTCACACAAAGTTCCAATTAGAGGGCAAAACGTGCATAAATCTTTCATGCAAATAATATTCATTATAAACGCGAGAGTGTTTTACCTCCAGTGCAGAAGATTGTGGTGGCCCAGGGGGGTTATCTGCTTGCAGCTTGGCGCAGAAGATCGAAGGGGCTCCTGCTCACTTGTTTCTTTCCCAAATCAAAGGACGTGCTTCTAGCCTGCTTTGCTCTCCGGGTGACAACCTGGGAAAAGCGCCGTCCGCAAAGTGAGCGCCTGGAGCAGGGGACACTGTCCCCTCCCTCCCGTTCCGTGACGCCCCACTTCCTGTTAGGCTGAAAGAACATTCCCGAGAAGCTCGGTTTTGTAGTTTCCAGCCCACCTCGGAGAGCCAGTCCTGTTTCCCCCCATTTCTACTCCTAACTGACAACTTTTAATCATTCACGTGATGAACCAGCTGACCCTCTCCAAGCCATTCCCCGGAAAAGGCGTGGGGCGGCGTGTCCCTCGCCCGTGGGTGGCCGGGATCTCTGGCTGCCCCCCTCGCCCTCGCGACCCATGGAACCCCCTGTGCCTCACTGAAAAGGACCCACGTGGTCGAGCTGCCTCCCCGGGGGTTGACCTGGAAGCCAAGGGGGCGTGTGCGAGCTCGTTTGGGGGGTTCAGTGGAGATGGTTGAGGTGGCAATGCGTGCAGGCGACAGTCCTCCCCGGCCTCAGCCTGCAGGACTTCTTTTTAAATTCCTTTGAGTCTTTCTGTACCAAGGCTTGGATCGCTCGTCTCCCGCGTGGCAGTCCAGACAACCAGGCGTTGCGTGGGTGGTGGGCTGGAGGGGCTCAGCGTTCACTCCTCAAAGCCGCCCCTGCACGCGCTGCCTAGCACCGACTCGCCGGGCTTCTGCAGCATCTCTGCCAGCTGCAGCATCTCTGCCAGCCGGCCGGGCCTGGATTCGAGGTCCTCAGGGGTTAACAAAGAAGGGGGCAGGCGCTGGCCCCGGTGCATCCGGGAACATGGACGATGGGCGCCCGCGGTGGGGTTCGGCGGCCCTTGAGTCTCCCTGTCATACGATTTGCCGGCCGTCACCCCAGGATTTCCCTCCTGAGTGCGGGGTGTCCAGACCCCAGCCCGACTCAGCAGACAGCCCCGGCCTCCCGCCACTTCTCCGCTGGCCGTCCTCCGTAGCCCCGCCCCATCCCACCGCAAGCCCCGCCCCCTGCCGTAGAGGCCCCGCCCTCGGATCCGCCCACCGCTTTCCCGTCCCAGGACGCGTTGCGCGGCCCGGGCCGGAAGTCCCGGAGTTCCCGGGCGTGTGTCTGTGTCCGTGTCTCGCGGCGGTGCGCGACCACCGCGGTCCAGCGCGGTGGGGTTCGCGTCCAAGGCGTCACCGCTGTCACTGTCGCCGCCCCTCGGAGCCACAGCTAGAGGGAGGTGGGCCCGGCCCTCCGCCGGGCGGAGAAGATGTTGCCCCTGTCCATCAAGGATGATGAGTACAAGCCGCCCAAGTTCAATCTGCTGGGCAAGATCTCCAGCTGGTTCAGGTGCGGGGTGCTGGGCGGCCGGGAGGGGGTCCGGCGGGCGGAGGGGCAGCCCGATCCACGGGGGGCCCGAGGTCCCGGGTGGGAGCGTGCCCGCCCCGCCGCCGAGGAGGAAGCATATGGACCGGCAAGGTCTTGGAAGGACTCCTGTCCGTCTCACCGTCGTCCTCCCCTTCTGCCCTGTCCAGGTCCATCCTGTCGGACAAGACGTCCCGGAACCTGTTTTTCTTCCTGTGTCTGAACCTCTCTTTCGCGTTCGTGGAGCTGCTCTATGGCATCTGGAGCAACTGGTAACCGAAGGGGGAAAATGGTCGGGCGGAAGCAGCGGGTGGGAAGAGCCGCCGCCGGTTGCGGAGTGCCACGTCGCTGCTCCCCGAGGTGCAGGTCTCACCTTTGCCGAGTTGCCTTCTCTTGCCCGCTCAGTCGGGCACGGCTGCGTTTCTCGGACTTGGGCCATGACGTAAGGCCACATCGCCAGCAGACAGGACCAAGTCCCCTCCCCATTTTGACAGATGGAGAGTCACCTCTCTGGCTGTACATGCCTTAGCCTTGCCCTGCAGGAATCCTGTTCCCCACCTACCTGCGGGGGAGTGGCGTTGGGTTATGAAGGCGGGGGACCGAGAGGCTGTGCTTATAGTCGCAGTAAAGCTTCGGATGGTCTCTGAAGAGGTTTATGAAGGGACAGCTGGCAAAGTGCATGCCATTCTCTTTTTCTTTAATACTGAAATTGTCTCGTGATTTTTCTCTGGCCTTGACTGCAGTGGAAAAATTCCATGCAGTTTTCTAAAAGTTGAGTGATTGGGTTTTGATATCACTTTTTTTTTTTTTAGTAGGAGCGCATCCATTTTATAACGGATAATAAGTGAGGAACTGAAGTTACGTACTTGCTGTTAAATAACTTAAGGTCTCGTGGAATTATTCTGTTAGCAGTAGGATCAGCACACTTCAGGATGTGCTCACTCCATCTTTAGATCTAATACCCTTTTTAAGAATTAAAGGACTGGATGTGTTTCTATGAGCATTTTCAGGTCACTCTTGGGTTTTCTGGATTAGATGTATTATTTCCCATTATCCCTATTAAACTGACACAGTCTCTGCCCTATGAGGTCCATTCATATAGAGAATTATTCTCTTTGATTTTTTCCTCTTCTGATATTGAATGAAAATAATATCACTGGGCTTTGTAACACCCTGGGCTTTTCAGTTCAGCTGTCAATTCTGTTTCATCAGAAATACAGATCAGATTATAAAGGTTTTGTCATCACTCAGAGTATAAGTAGCACATGAGACAATTAAATCTTGATGTACGTTATGACTACTTTGAAAATCCTATGATAGACCTTTTTACCTCCTTTTTTTTTTTTTTTTTTAACGTGGGACCTGGGATCTGAACTCAGAACCTTCTGCTTGTGAGACAGAGTCACAACCCCTGAGCCATCTCTCCAGCCCTATGATAGACCTTTTTAATCTCAAAGTTTATACTGTTTAATGAATCATATATGTTAAAACGTCATTATCATAGCTTGTATTGGAATGTCATACTTTAATCATGCAGATACAGTACTTTTAATATATTCTACATTTTCCTCCTTATAAATTGTGTCATAATTTTGGTATGTGTGCCGATCATGCCATGACTGTATTACAGCCCGTACATGTGCTTTTTGCTGCAGTTACATTACAATTCATTGTATTTTCTTATTGCCTTATATGCTGTTAATCACCTTGTGACATACATTGTTCAAAGGTTTCACATGTTCAGTGTTTGAACCAACTGTTTCATGGAAAGTTGCATGCGCGTGCACACACGCGCACGCACACACACATCTTTTTCATCTGCACAGATCAGCTAACAGAAGTTCAAAAATCATTGTTGTCCAAGCCATTTGTCATTGTACATCATTGCATAAGGAAAACATTAGTAGCAAATAAGTTGTTCTTCTGCCCTTAGGCAATTTGCTCTTCTACCTTTGAGTGACTTTTTCTGCTGTCCTTAGGTAACTGGTTCTCCTGTTCCTTCCAATTTATTCTCTCATTGTGCCAACTTGAAATGTTGCTGTGTTGGCTGCATGCCATGGTCATGTTACAGGCTTTTGCTTTCTCACGCTCAAGTGTTAATATCCATATTCACAATCACATATCCCCTGATATTATATTAGTAGATATGCAGGATGACCCTTGGTGTTCGGCAGATTTAGAAATGACCTTCTTGGTGTGGAGTGTGGTTCAGTGATAGCATTCTTGTCTACTGTGTATAATGCCCTGGATTCAATCCCCAGCAATGCCAAAAGCATAATAATAGTCGTTATATACTGGACATGGTGTTGCATGCCTATAATCCTAAAACTGGGGAAATAGCCTCCCATGTTATTTTAGACACCAGAATTTTCACTGTCTGATTGATCCATGATCTCTTTATGTGATTGGAGTACCACTGTGCTTGTCTCACCAATAGCCATTTTCTCATTCTATGTTCAACTTCATTCTGTAAAAGAAAGCTTGAAGTTGTGAGAACGTGAAATAGCAAAAGGCACTACTTCATACCGTAAGGGATTAAGATATGGATAAAACATTCTCACAAACACAGGTTCAAAGGGACATCTGACGGAGCTGTCCTAATACTAAATTCTTCAAGTTTCATTTCCAGGGCCTTCTCCTTGTTTTATTATTTATTTGAGAGTGGAGTGACAGGAGAGGATGTGCATGCCTTTGGAAGTCGGATCTCTTCTCTTACCATCTGAACTTGTAGGGATCCAACTCAGGTCACTAGGTTTGCAAGCAGGTACCTTCGCCTGCTGAGCCAGCCCCCAGGAACTTCATTTTAAAGGAAGAGCTTAATTATAGTCGGCTTATAAATTGGAGGTAAGAAGGCGTTTTCAGTAGAAGAAGCGCTAACTCTGTGTATTTTATCCCATTAAATGTCTGCGCATTCACTTTTCAACTGGATTCTTTATTAAAAGCTCAGCACATGTGGCATGGATTGAGGTGTTTTATTTTGGCATCTTGATATGTGGCACATTGTAGGGGACATATTTGCTGAGTGGAAGAATGGGAGTGAATGGATGTATTGAGTTCATCTTGGTGCTCATTCCCCCGTTAGGGAAAACAAAAATCAAACAACAGAATCAAACTTTACATTTGTTTTCTTCACAAAAGTTAGGAGGAAAGTGGTAAGGAATACTGAATATGTTTTTCTTTTCCCTCTGAGTACTTTTCCTTCTTTTGCTTTATGTTTCATTTACTCATTTATTGTTGAGTAACTATGTAATTTCAACATAACATAAAACTGGAGCTTGGGGGGCAGCAAAACGGCCCTGTGGGTAAACGTCTGACAACCTGAGTTCCATCCTGGAGCCCACATGGTAGAACAGAGAACTGACTTCTGAAGTTGTCCTCCGACCTCCACACATAACCATGAGCTGCACACACCTACTCGCTCTTCTGTCTCCCTTTTCTTTCTCAAGTAAATAAAATATTTTTAATAACGTAGTTCCCTACTACCAAGGATCGCTTGTTTTCAAGTGACAAACAAAAAAGCCAAACGGCAGTTTCTGCAAACAGCATTTTACTCCAGCTGCCCCGGCATCAGAACATCCGGAGTGCAGAGAACAAGGCCAGCAGTGAGCACATTGTTACGATTTATCTGGATGCAAACACAGGCTTTCATGAAAACTGCCCCTAGGTCATGCCTAGCTTTATTTGTTTTTATGCTTTTCTTCTTTTTCATTATCTATGTAAAAACTTAATTTGTTATACTATTCTCCAAAGCTGTTGGAAACATTGTGCCCTTTAGACACAGAAGAAACTCCAAGTAATGTTTAAGGAAATATTAGGGATTTATTTGGTTCAATTTAATACAGTGTGTCATAGATGTTTGCAAGTAATTCCTCAATAAAGTACTCCTATTACTCCCATGTTTTTCTATTAAATTGAAATGTTTATATACTTTAGTTTTTTTATCAGCTTTTTCCTTTTCCAATGACACATTACTTTCCAGCTAAGGTGATGTCTTTTGCTTGTAGTTTTATTTTCTATCTTAAAAGCTTAGTTCTGTATTCCATTGTGTGAACATTTTTAAATAAGGGATTATAAAAAGAAGTAAAGTTGCAAGTTATTTTGCCACAGTCATTAAGTTTATTATACTGTCAGGATGCTAATACTTTCCTTTTTGAAATAAGTTTGTGCTTGTGTGCAGGTCTGTGTATGTGGCAGGGAAGGCCAGAGATCAACATGGCGTGTCTTCCTTTATCTTTCTCTAGCTTGCTTTATGGATGGAGTCTCACTGAACCTGGACAATGCATTAGCCAGACTGGCTGGCCAGAGAGCCCTGGGCGCCTCCCGTCCTTGCCTACTAGTGTTGGGATTACCAGAGAGAGAGAGAGAGACAGAGAGAGAGAGAGAGAGAGTGTTGTTCTGCAGGGCTTTTTATGTCTCTGCTGGGGATCCTCACTCAGGTTCTCTTGCTTGTCCAGCAAGCACTTTGTTCACTGAGCCATCTCTCCAGCCCTAGCATTCTAATAATTTTCTAATATATTTTTGTTGGTGGTGGTGTTTTGAGTGTCACATAACTCAGGCCAACCAAGTAGTTTAATAAACTACTTGGAAAAATTCTCCATTGTTGATTCCTTGTTAGTGTTGCTCCCATTTCCTTTTGATCTTTCATATTTCCCATTTCTGTCCTGCATTCTCTGTTGTCTTATATATTGTGGCCACTTTCCCAAGGTTCTTTAGAATGTCAGTCATAGTTAACACAGTACCATCATGTGGGTCAGTGTCTGCTAGGTCTGTTCATTGCATTCTTTATAAAGAACTCTTTTTCTTGCCCTTTGCGTGTCTTGAAATTCCAGCCAGTGCTGGGCATGCAGTAATAGTAATTCAAAGTCATCCCAGTGGATGTTGATATTTCTTGTTTCCACCTTTCAGGTGCTGAGATTAGAGATGTGTCTCCACGCGTGACTTCAGATGAAAGGGTTAAAGTGCTATTTGCATTTACACTTTCTAATGTGTGTATGTTTGAATGAATTTTACAAGGTTTCTGATGAAATTCAGGAAGTGGGTAGCCACATTGGCTCAGCTGGTGAAGGCCTTTGCCATGCAGATCTGATGGCCTGAGCTGGATTCCTGGAACCATATAAATGTAGAATAGAACCTCTGAACCAGAGTTGTTTTCTGACCTCCACACAATAATGAAATAAATTAAGATCCCCCCCCCCTTGGGTAAGTAATTCATTTTAACATCAGTTCCCTATTGAATGAAGAATGCCTTTAACTCTGAGTCTGTAGGACATGAAATTGCCGAAAGCTTTAGTGTATTACAAACTAATGTTATGCACTAAGATTGTACTTGGGAACGTCAGCTATTACATGATTGTTACGTGCTAAAATTATGCTTGGGAACATCAGGATTATATGGTATTAGTAATAATTTGCATAACATTTTGTTAGTAATAGCAATAATAGGGATATTGGTATGCTATTAATGTGGCTAGCACTCTGAATAATGTTCCATATATATCAATTAAATTATAGCAATATATCACATTTACCCTTGTTTGAATGGTAGCTTAATGGAAGTATAAAAAAGTTAAGTAAATAATAGTTATAAAACTACTGACTTTATAGGAGCAGAGGTGATATGGAGTTGCTTTTAGAATATTTTTGTTGACTTCAAGGTCACTGATTTCTTTCCTTAGTCACGTTTAATAAACTATTTGGAAAAATTCTCCATTGTTGATTCCTTGTTAGTGTTGCTCCTATTTACTTTTGATCTTTCATATTTCCCATTTCGTCCTGCATTCTCTGTTGTCTTATATATTGTGGCCACTTTCCCAAGGTTCTTTAGCATGTCAATCATAGTTAACACAGTACCATCATGTGGGTCAGTGTCTGCTAGGTCTGTTCATTGCATTCTTTATAAAGAACTCTTTTTCTTGCCCTTTGTGTCTTGAAATTCCGGCCAGTGCTGGGCATGCAGTAATGATATTTGTGTCTATAACAAGGTTGCCCATTTATCAAGCTGCTAAGTGGTCAGGCTGTGCTTTCAGTAGACCTTGTATATGTACTACAAATCTTTTCTACCCGCTTTCCCCTCCCACAGTACTCACTGGTATTGCCTGTTCTCAGTGCTGGGCTTGTGTAGCAAGCAGAGGGATCTGTCAGCCTCACCCAGCCCCAGATTTACCCAGACTGTAAGTGTGGACTTCAGAGATGCACTCATCTGTGCTTTTCATTTCTACCACGATAGCTAACTCTGTTGTGTACATGTATATGGTCCAAGCTGTGAATGAGTTACCTGCTCTTTTCTCAGTGGTATAGCTTTGTGTTACTATGGGGTTTCCTGCTTTTCTTTTAGAGGCATTTTTAGTGGTTTTGCATGTGTATAATATGATCTTCCAATGCTTACAAGTAGCATGTCACTTTACATCCCTTGTAAGGACCTTACCTGAATGTGCTTTAGTTTTCTTCAACATCCTTGGTGATGTTGTCATGCAGTTTACTTTATGTGTGATAAATTCCCAAACTAGCTTCTACTATTGCTCTGTGCCAGAAGTGAGCAAACTTTTTTTTTTTATTAAAAATTTAATTATACATTTTAAAATTTTTTACCAGTTCCCTCCCTCCCCCCTCCTCCCCCTCCCCTTCCCCCAGTGCCTCCCCCCCCAATTCCCAGAGAGTCCTTTATTGTATACGCCTAACTCTCCATTGGGTCATCCTCTCCGATGACATATAAGGACCCAGTGGCATTTCCATAAGCCCTTTCTCTTGTTCCCCTTAAGCATAAGATCACTACTATGGCTGTCAATCTCTTGCCTCCAGGGGTCTCGGTGCCCTTAACAGATGCTAGACTTTATGAGGGCAACAGTGCGCTGGACATTGCGCAGGGCATGCAAAGTCCCATTACGATTGCTTTGGCCCCAACTATTGTTGAGAATCTTGCAAATCGTTGCTCCTCCCATCCTTTTGCTCTTACAATCTTACCGCCCCCTCTTCCGCAAATGTCCCTGAGCTCCAGGATGGGGAGAGATTAGGTTGTCCTAGTTCTATGGTGAGCAAACTTTTTTTATTAATTAATTAATCAATTTATTTCCGCTCATACAAACTTAATAGTTACATTGGTCCCCTCCCTCCCTCCACCCCTCCTTTGACCCCCTAGCTCTCTCTCCCCTTTTCCCCTTCCTTTCCCCACCTCCCTATCTCCCAGTGCCTCTTCCCCCCCATCCCTGGAGCATCCTTTAATGTGTATGTGAAACTTCCCTCTGGGTTCTCCTCTCTGATGAGGTGTAAGGACTCAGTGGCATTTCCTAGAACTCTTTCTTGTGTTCTCCATATGAGCAAACTTTTTATGTGTACAGCAGATTGGAAATAGGACAATGCCATCTTTGTCACAGCTAAGAAAGGGGATGCAGAATTATTTTTCACTATGGTTTCGACTTGCATTTCCCTGCTGTGATGATACTGAGGATCTTTCCTTGTGCTTCTTGGCTATGTGCATTTTTTTAGAAGTATTTGTTTAGATCTTTTGTTCATTTAGTGTTGGCTTGTTTATCTTTTGTTGAGTTTTAAAAGCTCATCATGCATTCTGGATACAACCCTACTATCAAATACAGTATTGCAAATATTTTCTCCTATTCTATGCATTCTTGAAAATGTCCTCTGAGATGGCTCAGTGAGTAAGAGATCTTGTTATGTAAGATCTCGGCACCTACATTAAAAAAAGTGTGATACGTCCTCACATACTAACATCTGCATCGCTGTGAGTGGCAGAGACTGGAAGGCCACTGGGCTTGCCACCTGCCTGCACACTCCATTCAGAGAGACCGTGGCTCATGGAATGAGGCAGGAGTTATAGCCTAGTACTCCCAGCACCCTTCTCTGGCCTCTGCATGGGCATGCACGTCCATCAAAGCACAAGTATAAAAAGCAAATGGACACCCAGGTCAGGATGGCAAAAATCCACAGTACAAACAACGACAAATGCTGGAGAGGATGTGGGGAGAGGGGAACTCTCCTACATTGTTGGTGGGAATGCAGGCTCATACAGCCACTCTGGCGAGCCGTCTGGAGATTCTTAAAGAAATTAAAGATTGAAATGCCGTATGACCCTGCTATCCCACTTTTGGGAATAACCCCCCAAGCAGCAGAGGTTCGCCTCGATAGCACAAGCTCGACCATGTTCATAGCAGCACTGTTTACAATAGCAAAGTCATGGAATCAACCTAAATGTCCAACAGTTGACGAGTGGATAAGGAAACTGTGGTACATCTATACAATGGAGTACTACTCAGCCATCAAAAATGATGAATTACTGGAATTTGCTGGGAAATGGATGTCATTAGAAAGAATTATATTAAGTGAAGTATCCCAAACCCAGAAAATTAAGCGCCGTATGTACTCCCTAATAGGTGGCTCCTAGTACCAAACTCGCCCAGCCCACATTGGGACACTCAAAAGTAAACCTATGTAACACAGTAATTGCAAGGATTATGAACAAGAGAGATGGGTTAGGAGGGCCACACCAGAAACAAGGAGAGAGGAGACCATGTTACAGCAGAGAAAATAGGCCTCCATCAAGGTCTGCAAGTAAGTAATGAGAAACCTGGTTAAGTTCACAGACGTTCTTTCCTGATCTCACCAGAAGGGGAGGGCATATAGTCTAGCAGATAAAAAGTAATCATTGTGCAAATGGGTAATGGACCCCGCCCTCAGTGAGGTTTCCTACTCTTATTACATCTACCCTTGAATGTGCTATTACAACAAGACTCCAGTTTAACAGCTTTTTGTCTCTGGCCAGGGGGTGACATACAGTGCCCAGCAGAATGGAGTGAAGGGAATTGCAGGAGCAGAAAAACTGCAAAAGAAAATCAACAAACCACAATCCAGAACTTCAGAGACTCTATATCAATCACATAGAACTAGGACAGCCTAATCTCTCCCCATCCTGGAGCTCAGGGACATTTGCGGAAGAGGGGGCGGTAAGATTGTAAGAGCAAAAGGATGGGAGGAGCAACGATTTGCAAGATTCTCAACAATAGTTGGGGCCAAAGCAATCATAATGGAACTTTGCATGCCCTGCGCAATGTCCAGCGCACTGTTGCCCTCATAAAGTATAGCATCTGTTAAGGGCACCGAGACCCCTGGAGGCAAGGGATTGACAGCCATAGTAGTAGTCTTATGATTAAGGGGAACAAGAGAAAGGGCTTATGGAAATGCCACTGGGTCCTTATATGTCATCGGAGAGGAGGACCCAGTGGAGAGTTAGGCGCACACAATAAAGGACTCTCTGGGAATTGGGGGGGAGACACTGGGGGAAGGGGAGGGGGGAGGGAGGGAACTGGTAAAAAATTTTAAAATGTATAATTAAATTTTTAATAAAAAAAAAAAAAAAAAAAAAAAAGCAAATGGATATTTGCTTTTTGCATACAAATTTCATTTTTTATGTTTTATTCAGCATTATTTTTCTTAGGTTGCTTGTCTTTTGATGTCTTCTATAAGAACCTATTGCTAATCCACCTAGAGAATATTTATTCCTGTTTTCTTCTAAGAGTTTTATAGTTTTATCTCTTATGTTAAATCTTTGATCTATTTTGAGTTCATCTTGTATATAGTGGATACAGAATTGATTTTGGAGGTAGATGTTCAGTTGTACCAGCACTATTTTCCTGGAATGGTGGTTGCTGAAGATACTGTTCTTTCTGCCATTGAATTATTTTTGACATCCTTATCAGAAGTCAATTCACTATATTGGTGAGGGTTTATTCCATTGATCTATGTTTACCTTTATGTCAGTACTATAGTTTTGGTTATATAGCTCTATAGATTTTGACTGGGAAATAATAAGTCTTCCTTCTTTCTCTTCTTTTTTTCAAGAATAGTATTATTTTGTGTGTTGTAGAACCATTGCTTTTCTTTTTTTAAAAGTTTTTGTGCATTTGTGTGTGTGTGTGTGTGAGTGTAGGTGTACATGTGCCATAGCATGTTATGGAGGACAGAGGACAGTTTCTGGTGTTGGAAGTCACCTTCTACCTCATTTGAGAACCAGTGTTTGCATATACCAGACTGCCTGACCTGAAGGCTTCAGTCCAGACACTCAAAAACTATTTTGCTTTTTGTTTGCTGGGTTAAAAATATGAAACTCTTTCCACTTGTGTAGGTTATCTTTAATTCTTTCAACAGTGTTTTGTAGTTTCCAGTATATAAATTCTACAATTTTGGGGGCTAAATTTATTCTGAAAAATTAAAATTTTTCTTTTGACTGATATTGTAAATTAAGGTTTTTTTTTTAACTTTTGTTCTTTGCTGTGATGTTGGAATGTAGTTTGTTCTCATATACCATTTTTTTTAGTCCTGTAACACTATTGAGTTAGCGTATTAGTACAAAGAGTTTTTGGTCTATTCCTTAAATTTTTTTGCATATAAGATTATGTCATATGTAAATAGAGATTATTTTACTTCTTTCTATCCAATCATCCTGTCTAACTTTTTAATTCAGTTCCCATTTAATTACCTTGGTTAGAGTTTCCAGTAAGTGCTAAGTAGAACAGGTAAGAAGGGATATTATTATCTTGTTCCTGACCTTTTGTGCAAAGTCTTTTACCATTAATAATGATGATATATCTATGAAATGTTTTTTATAATGCCATATATGAGGTTGAGAATTTCCTTCTGTTCCATATTTGCTGTATGTTTTCATCATGGGGGTGTGTGTGTGTGTGTGTGTGTGTGTGTGGCATTTCGTGAAATGTTTCTCATCATCTGTTGAGGTGATCATGTCCTTTTTGTTCTTTATTCTGTTGACAAATGTGTACAGTGGTTGATTTTCATATATTAAGTCATCCTTGCATTATTGGGCTAAAATTCCATTTGGTCAGGGTATATATACTGTTTTTAAAAGCACACTACTGGGTTTGACATGCTAGGGCTTTTTTTTTTTTTAATTCAAATTTACAAGAGATATTGGTCCATAGTGCTTTTCTCAAGATGTTTCATTTGCTTTTAGTTTAGTGCTAGGTGTTATTCTTGGACAGTATGTTCATCTTCTTCTGTTTTTTTTTTGAAATTTGTAAATGGTTGGTGTTAATTATTTTTAAATGTTTGATAGAATTTACTAGTGAAACCAACACTGGACATTTTCTCTGGATGTTTTAAAGATATTGTTGGCATAGAGTTTATAATCTTTCCTTATAATACGTTTCAATTCTGCAAGTCAGTAGTAATGACCCTCTTTCTTTTCTTGATCTTTAGTCATTTGAATATGTTCTATTGTCACTGTTGTTTTCTTGAGGAAGAATCCCACTGTGTAGCTCAGGCTAGCCTCGCACTCACATCTTCTCCAGCTTCTGAGAGCTGAGATCACAGCTACTTGATTTAGTTGAAGTAAATTTTGCCAATTTTGCTGATCTTTTTACAGAACCAACTTTGGATTTGATAATTTTATTGTTCTCAATTGTCTTTAAAGACTACGTTAGAAGAAAGAAAACATTCCTTTTATGTTTACCTACATATGTGCCATTTCATTGCTCTTCATTTCCTTTTATAGATGTCTTCATGTAGTATCGTTTTTATGGCCGTAGGCAGAGGACGATGTTTGGACGTTCTCTTCTTTACCATGAGGGCTTCTAAAGGTAGAACTCTGGTCACCAGGTTTACAAGCAGGCAGGCGCCTCACCTGCCAAGCTACTCGCCAGACCTCTGTACGGCATTCTTACTTGGGAGACTGTATTGTAGTTAATTCAGGTATGTTAGAAGAGAACAATCATTTTACCTTTGTTATCTGAAAAGAGTATATTTCCTGGAAATGTGCATTAATGTATTTTTCTTTGTTTATATTCATTGGATGCCATTCTGTTGTTCTGATTGGACGGTTTCTGATAAAAGATACTCTATAACTGTTATTTGTTCCTTTCTATCAAATTTTCTCTTTATTCTCTAACATTTCCAATTTTTCTCTTTTTCTCTTTCTTTTTAGTGTTCAGCATAGAATATATATTATTTTGGGTTTTACTAGTCATGGATTACAATTGTTTCTCTTTTGTGAATCTTAAGTGATTGCAACCAATTGTCTATATTGAGTTTTTATTTGAAGTTTCTATCTATGGAAATTATTCATTTATCCATGAATTTTCTCCAGCTGTGTAGCACATTCTT
The DNA here is from genome assembly GCA_023101885.1 of Typhlomys cinereus. Taxonomy (NCBI): domain Eukaryota; kingdom Metazoa; phylum Chordata; class Mammalia; order Rodentia; family Platacanthomyidae; genus Typhlomys; species Typhlomys cinereus. The sequence continues at coordinate 231,371 of JALPQD010000791.1, forward strand.
TCCATCAGCTGCTTTGGGATTTGAACCAGCGACCCTTCTTGTGCTACACAAGCACACTACCACTGAGTTATCGCCTAAAGCCCAAAGCAGTGTGCGTGTGTGCGTGCATGCATGTGTGTGTGTGTAATAGAGGGCACTTCGTATGCCTATGAAGGCCCAAGATGACATTGGGAATCACCCTGGATTGCTCTACCTCTCTTCCTCCTTAATGCTTTGCTTTGGGATTTCCCAGGCTTTTCCTTCCAGAGCCAGAAGTTCAGGGCACTGCGTTTCCCACCTGATGTTTTTATGTAGGATCTGGAATTCAAACTCAAGTCCTTCTACTTGTGAGGCAGAGGTTTAACTCCAAGCCATCTCTCCAGCCCATAGTACATTGTTTAACATATTAATCGTATTTGTTTTAAAGTTTTTCTTTGACAGGAACATTTCTTCCATTTCCGGTTCTGATTCTGTTGCCTGCTTTAGTTCTTTATAGTGAGTTCTTGGTACCCCCTCTCCATTTTTTCTTGGATGCTTGGTAGAATCAGTGTTTTATGTCTTACAAATATTAACTATTATCTGTTGAACTAAAAAAAACCTAATTAGCACAAGGTTGATAGTTCTTATACACAGAAATGGGTGAACTTATTTACTGTCAGACTTTTAATGTGGATGAGTTCTTTGAAACCCATCTTGTCAGTTGATTTAAGTTTGAGTTTGGGGTTTTATTTTTGCTAGCTCATTTTAATAAGCCACAGACTTCCAGTTTATTTTGCTATAGTTCCTATTACCTTGTGCTCAGTGTAAAATTTGAACTAGTAGAGGGTTTTCTTCAGACTTCTCTGTTCTCAGCCCTCATCAGTCTACGTACCTGTACCACAACCTGTAACAAATACTTTACCCAAGTCTTGATGATGACTTCTAGCCCACCTAGGCAGACCTTGTACACCTGAGTGTCAGACTCCTTTTTCTTTTTTTTAAAGATAAAGAATAGTTTTTAAACCATGGTTCTGGAAGAGTCCTTCTTGCTGCATCCTAACATGGCAGAATGTGTCACATGGTGAGACAGAGCAAGTTTCTGAGGAAGGATCCTCCTCATCTTTCTGCACACCCTCCTCTCCCTCATACTGTCCGCCCTCCCCAGCGGAGTACCAAGAGAGGAGAAAGACATTAATGATGTAGACTTTAGCTTTAGGTCTGGGAGCAAGCACGCTTCAGCTTGTCCCTGCCGCAGAAGCTGTTTCTCCTGCCACTTGAGCAGCAGCTGACCCTGCTCGTGACCAGGGCAGGGAAGATTCCAGGCAGCATCCAGCCAGCAGCAGGTGGTTTTTGTTTCCACAGCTCTTAGCAGCCCCAGGCTGTTCCCTGTGCGGCAGTGGGGATGTTTCTGTTACCGCTACATGTCCTTGTTAAATGCTTTCTGAGAAGGTAATTGCTCCTGAGGAGACTGAACCTTAGACTTTTCCAGAGGCTGCTTGCAATTTTGTTTTGTTCTAACGTACTGTTGCATTTATTCTTTTCCAGTCTCGGCTTGATCTCCGACTCTTTCCACATGTTTTTTGATAGCACTGCTATTTTGGCCGGATTGGCAGCCTCTGTTATTTCAAAATGGAGAGATAATGATGCTTTCTCCTATGGGTAAGATTTTAAAGATCATCTTTTTCTTGGTGCATAAGTGATGCAGTTACTTTTCTTTCTGCTGTGAGACAATACCCAGACTCCAGAGGAGATTTATTTGGCTAACAGTTACAAAGAGGATATAGTTCGTTCTGGCGGGAATCTCACGCAGAAGGCATGGGCTGGAGGTAGAAGCAGGAGGCTGGTCTAGGTCACCATGGACATTGTGTGGCAACTCACGTTTGAACCATAAATAGGAGATACATAAAAATACGCAGATTTTAAGGCAAGTGAGCTTTCACAAGTTGAACACACATCTGTAAATTAAACCCTTGAAACCCTTGCCAGGCCTCTCCTCACTCACCTCCCTTGAAGCTTTTCTCAACTTCAAGGATTAGTTTTGCCAGTTTTCAAAAATGTTCAATTGGAAGCTATATTATGTAATTTCATTCATATTCAAATTAGTTTGCTTAGTGGTCCTTTTAAAGATTTTAGGAAAAGAAAATGAAGTTTCAACATAATAATTTTTATACATATATAAAACCTAAGGAATCTTGGTTGTTGATTTATTTAAAATTATTGTGTACCAATGTGGTTTAATATCCATCTTTCATACTCTTCCATTTTGGACGATCAACCACATATTTTGAGAGTATTTTTATGCGAGGGGCCTGTTGAGTCTTTAGAGGCAGAACTGGCCCGGGGAAGCAGTGGACGCTCCATTGTGGATTCACTTCTGGATTTTTCCTGTTATGCTCGTAGAATGTTTCTCAGCATAATTATATGTAAAGCAGAACTGGAACTAATACCCTTTTCTCTTTCCTGCCAACCCTTTCTTTTCTGTCTTCTCCCTAATTCTTCCCCTTCATCTCTCTTTTCCTCAGGTATTTCTCCTCATTCTCTCTCACCTGCTTCCTCCTTTTCTTTCTCACTTGTATTCACTCATTCTCTCCATTCCTTTCCTGAGCTCCTCCCTCTTCCTCCCCTCCCTCTCACCTTCCACTGCCTTTTGTCTCCTCCTACTTCTTCTGTCTTATTTTTTCTTCTCACCTGCTCATTCTCTCTGCCTTTTATCAAAGTATCTCACGAATCAAATGGTCCTCTTTGTCCTCTTTCTCATGTATTAAATGGTCCTCTTAACTTCTTCTGCTGACTTCTTGGCATTAAATAAATACATGGCAAGTTCTTTTGGTAAGACATGGTTTCTGCCTTGGAGGAACTTACGGTCTGATGGGAGTTCCGTAAACTATGCCAAGAACTTGGATTGTGCAGATGCTAAAAGAGAGATAAATAAAGTACGACTCAAAACTTATTGATTTTAGTTATGACCAAATGATGTGGTTGTAAAATGAAAAATGAGATAAAAGTAGTGTTCCATGGTTTTTATAATAAAGAACAAAAGATCCTGGTACCCGTAAGTTTGGATGGCTTTCAAGCTCAGATAATAGTAGTATTTACTATCATGCCATCTTGGAGATATTCCAGTTATCTTGGATTATAACTACTAAAAGATACTAAATGTGTTTTATATCAAAGACATATATAGTCTTGTTAAAATTTTGTTGGAAAAGTAGTAATTTCATATTATTAGAAATCTTGGGGCTGGAGAGGTGGCTCAGGGGTTAAGACTCCGCCTTGCAGGTGGAAGGTCCTGAGTTCGGATCCTAGACCCCACATATAGACGCCAGGCGGAAGCGGGGGCGGCCTGCGTTTCTGGTCCTGGTAGGGTGGAGCCTGTGAATCCTGGGGCAGAGTAAACAAGGAGGTGGTCCATGGTGGTTCCCGAATTCGTCCGTGGTTCTACACACACATAGACGCACACACACACATACACACGCACAATTGAATAAATAATAAAAAAATAAAAAGAAATCTAATTAGACTATCTGTTTAGCAGTTTTTCTAGATAAACAGTAGGTGATTATTAAAAATTCTCAGTGTTTTAATGTTTATGTTCATTTCTTTCCACCTAGAATGCATTATCTTTTGGTGTCTGATGGCTTTTTGGAATAACTTGAAAATATTTAGTACCATAGTTGACATTAGTATTCAATTTGAGCCAATTGATCTCAAGAAGACAATATTTTGCCACCTTTTGTTTTTTTACTCTATTCTCTCTTTTCTTTTGAGTGGGATGGGTAATATTAGGAATTAAAAGCTGTGACAATATTTGAGCTTTGAATCATCGCTATGATTGTAAGTAACAGCGATAATAAACTGTTGTTGGTAGTATATATGTGTATCCAATTCAAGGTGATTACGGTAGCTGACTGACTGCTGTGGAGGAAACCATAGAGAAGCTAGTGAGCAAGGTGTTATAGCTAAATACAGACTGTCAACTTAATGGTTGAGGGCGTGAGCTCTGGGTACATTTGTAAAGAATTGGGAGCTGAATTAAATGTCAAACAAGTCTTCAGGATATCCTCTGATTGATGGGAGGCCCAGCCCGTGGTAGGTGGGACCAGCCTCTGGACAGGTGAACAAGATGGAGGGAACTGGTTAAGGAAGTCGGCACCTTCTGTGTACTTGGCCAGACAACCTATGAAGCAAGTGAGGATTGCCTCTCAGCAGTCCTGTGGATTTGGTGTGTCCAGTTCCACTGGCTCCCCTGGCGCTGGTGTGGCCTCTCCTGCCAACCTGGACAAAGAACTATGACTTTCTTCTTTGTCTACTGTTTTGGTCTGTTTCTTCTCTCGCCAGTAGCAGCTTGAGAGTTACATTTCAGCAAAAGGCCTTTCTAAGCCCACTTACTGCCAGAAGATTTTCAGCTTGTCTGTGTGTTTTGTGGCATTCTGCTATTCAGTATTCCTCTCAAGTTAATTTCCTTATTCATTCTTAAAATACAAGGCAAAATGTACTCTTCTCTGAATATTAGGACTTTCCTGGCACTCACTCATATAATATAGTTATAAATTGTTGAGATACATGAACTTATTTGAGTTTTAAGAAACATAATTCATTGTTTCCTCTCTTTTAGGTATGTCAGAGCGGAGGTTCTGGCTGGCTTTGTCAATGGCCTGTTTCTGATCTTCACTGCTTTTTTTATTTTCTCAGAAGGAGTTGAGGTATGGCAGATGATAATTCAAGTCAGTGAATTACATTTCCATGGGAAAATGTTTATTAATTAGAATGTAGCACTACTCTCTAACCAACTGAGCTAGCCATCCAGTTAAATTAGAGATGTAATAGAGCTGTCTTCAGCTATCATTATTTTCTGAGTGAAGGTAATTTTGGATTAAACAAAATAGCATGCATGTATGGAAGAAGTTTACCTAGTATTTGGAAGAAACCTGTAAGATATGGAAACTTCTTGAGATGGAAAACAACCCAATGGCAGTGTATACAAGCTGCAAATGAAGCATTCATGCGGGGAGAACAGGTCCCTTCATTTTCATGTCTGTGTGTGTGGAAGGGGTGCATGTATGTATGTATGTTTTTGCATGTCGGTGGGTGTGTGCATGTGCAGAGGTCCCAGGGAGATTCCAGGAATCATCCTTAATGGCTCTTCCACTTAGCTGTTTTGAGACTGGGTCTCCAAACCCAGAGGTATCAGTAGGGCTAGTGCAGTTAACCAGCTTGCTCTGGGAATTCACAGGTTCTGACTTCTAGAGCTGGAACTATCTAGGGATCTAAATTCTGGTCCTTTTGCTTGAGTAGCCCAGGAATTTTCTAAGAAAAACAAAACAAATAGAAAGAAAATATAAAGATTAGTAAATTTATGAAGAATCATATGTTAAGATACCAAAGAGGAACATATTTGGAGCCAAATAGTCTCACTTACACCTATTTGCATTTATTTAAAAATAGTAATTGTTACTTTTTCTGCAGTATGTGAGCACTAGTTTCATTTCTCTAAACTTTTGGCAGCTATTTTTGTGTACCTTTAATTCTGAAAATGGGTGCAGCGTTAGTACTACCTTATGTGTTTACTCTTTGCTCCATCAGAAGTTTTATCGCCCCTGTCTGTATTATGTATTTTCTAGAGAGCATTAGCTCCTCCAGATGTGCACCATGAGCGATTGCTGCTTGTTTCGGTTCTTGGATTTGTGGTAAACCTAGTAGGAATATTTGTTTTCAAGCACGGAGGTCATGGACATTCGCATGGCTCTGGTATGCTGCTTAGAACTGTTTGTTCTTCCTTCCCCAGGTTTCTGTTGTATTAGACTTCAGTAAATAAGGAATTGTAAAGTTAAATTATGTGTCTGTTTTTTAAATAGCAAATGCACTGTGTCAAACCCATAAATATTTTCCTGGACCATGTCTCATAGCTCCTCCTCCCATATCTTTGTAGAGCTATTGCTGCATGTTACTGTCTGGTGTTCATTCTCCAGGCTTCTGTAGCCCTTCACTTTTACACCTGGTTTATATAAAACAGACAGCTATTAGAAATCCACAAAGCAAATCTAGTTACTGAAAAAAATAAATGTGCCTATGTAGAATTTACTACCTAATGATTTTTAAGAGCCTTCCTCTTGCTGTATGTCACCTACACCTTTGCTGACAGCCACCTACAACTCGGGCTCCAGGTGTGACAGGGCGTGCATCCAATCCCAGCACTCAGGAGAGAGGCACAAAGATCAGTGCAAGTTTGAGTTTGAGATTGGCCTGGATTACATGGTGAATTTCGGGGAAACCAGAACTTAAGAAAGGATGAACAGGGAGAAAAAAAAAACCTCGCATGGTCTGGGATTCCATGGTTTACTTTATTTTTCTGGTTATTTCACACGCTTCACTAGCTCGTTGGCCCGTTGTCTTAGGTTTTTTTGTTTTGTTTTGTTTCTCTGTTGCTGTGATCATATATCCTGCCAAAAGCAGCTCAAGTGGGAGAAGGTTTATTTCCGCTACACCTTGACGTTGCGGTCCATCCTTTCACTGGCGGGAGCTCAAGGCAGCTGGTCATGTCGCGCTCACTGCTGTACAGAAGCAGAGAGGAGCAGGTGCACGCATGCGTGCTGCTGCCCAGCCCCCTCTTACACACTCCAGATGCCCCCTCCCAGGGTAGTGAAGGTGGGTCTTCTCACAGCAATTACATGGTCAGATAATCTTTCAGAGGCCGACCATCACACTCAATATAAAGGCTGTGCTTGTAAATACATGCAAGTATTTTTTTCTATATTTCTGTATTCTACCCACTCTTCACATGTTGCTTTATTACTCTAATGAGTAGTAAAATTGAGTATTCAGTGGGTATGTTTTTAGACCATTAAGTCTAGAATAATCTGTTCAAATTTCTTGAATGGTTTTTCTATTGTCTCTTTTCAGACCATTTATAAGTATTTCAAATAACACAAGAATAATATTACTATTCTAATAGTAATCCTTTATTTTATGTGTTGAAATATTTTTTCCAGTCTGGGTTTGTCTTTAAAGTGTTATATGGGATTCTTAATTTGAATGTAGACTCATTTTTGCCTTACATTTTTCATGCATACTTTCTTGTTTCAGAAGTTTCTCATTTCAGAGAAATGAATATAAAGTCCTGTTATATTAATGCCTTTCATTTTTGCTTGATGGTTTTTGATGCCCATTTTGCCCCTTTATATATTTCTAGTCTATTTTTTGCAAGGAGTAAGCAGTTTTTCTGTCACTGTATATTAATTGCTCCTTCATTTTTTAAAGAAAACTTTTAAAGATTATTCTGGCACTAACATAACAGCTAGTTTAGATAAATAGCAAACTAACTCAATAATATGCGAAACTTCACTCCAGTATACTTTATCCCCTTTCTACTTCCTTCCTAGCTTCAAAATACATGTATATGCAAACCTTTCAACTGTCATTTGTAATTATCTTTTCCAGTATTTTACTTTCTTTATGTGGATTAGTTTATTTCCTTTACCCTGAAAGACTGTCCTTAATATTTCAAGTGGACAGGTTTTTGTTCATTTGAAGTGTCTTAACTTCTTTATCTTAAAGGAGAAATCTAGAGACATTAAAATAGTGTGTGCATGCATGTGGAGGCGGAAGTTCCTCAAATGCTCTCCTTACGTTTTGAGGCAAGGTCTCTCACTGAACCTGGAGTGCGCTGGCTTGGCCAGTCTCGCTGGCTATCTGGCTCAAGGGAGACCTGTCTTCACTTGGCAAGGGCTGTGGATTACAGGCAGCCGTCACACTCATCTGGCGTGTATGTGGATTCTGAGGATCTGAGTTCCTTCCTCATGTTTATGTGGCAAATACTTTTACCTCTGAGCTATCTCTCTACCCCGTAGCTATTGATTTTTGCTTGGATTCCCCCATCCCTCACAGCATTTTGAGTCTCTTCCACTATCTTTTGGTCTCCATGATTTCTTTTGAGATTCTGCTATTATTTTTGAAGCATCAGTGTACATACGTTATTTTTCTCTTGCTGCTTAACTTTTGAGTTGTGCTTGACTTTCATCAAAAGTGTTGTCTTTAATGTAGCTTGGAGTTTGATGGATTTCTTGAATACATTTTCATCAACCTGGAGTAATTTCTAGCTATTATTTCTTTATGTGTTTCTCTGCTTCTTTCTTGTTTTCTTCCCAAGACTCCTATAATGTTTAATTTGTACTCTTGACATTACCACAGTTTTAGGTTTTAAATTTCCTTTCCTTTCTGCTTCTGGAGTAGAGAACCTCTGTTGACCTGCTTTCAAGCTTGTATAGATGTGCAGTACACATCTGCTGTCGAAGCCTTCTAATGAATATTTTATTTTGGTTTTTGGTTTTTTTTTTTTTTAATAATTTTTTTTATTTCTCTCCGAACAAATATGTAAACACACACACACATACACACATACACATACACACACACACACAAACACATATACCCACCTGTTTTTTTTTTTTTTTTGAGACAAGATCTTGATGTGTAGTCTTTTAATTGCTCCCCTTTTAGCCTCCAGAGTGCTGGAATTGTGGGCTTCTGACACTAAAGCCAGTTTTATAAATTGATGTCTTCATTGATAGTCCTTGTTTAGTAATTCTAAGATCTGCATGGTTGTCTGCTTCTCTGAAAAATTCTTAAGTGTTTAGACTGGCTGGCCTTTGTCCTAAGTGAAATCACAACCTTCAGAAGTTGAAATACTGGCAACTTTTCATTGTTTTGTTAATGTCTCAAATTTTGCTGCGCTCTCAAACTACGGAGACTAGAGACTTCCAGAGAATTACATTATTGGACGGAATTTCAACAGCCAGAAGGAAGCACCAAAAGAAATCTTATCTGTTATTAACAGTCCTGTGTGCTTTGGCTACCTGTGTGCTTTGGCTACGTTGCTCATGAGAATAGTTCTAAGTCAAACAATCACAGATTGTTTCTAGGTTGATAATTTGCTCTAGTAATTGCCAGAGTTCTGAAGTAGTTTGGTCAGTAGTTGTTTTCCCTGTATTTTTGTGATTTTTAGAGGAAAGGTTTCCCAACCGTTTTGGAGAATGATCTTCAACAGTCCTAATCTTCTCATATAACTTAGTGCAGGGCTTGGTTTTCCATTATTTAAAATTTATTCCTGTGTTCCATAATGGGAAGTTGGGATTGCTTAAATAAATACATTTTAGAAGCAAATACATAATGCTTTGATGTGAGGTTTAGAGCTGATTCTTAGTAGAGTCACATTCATTATTGCAAATACTCTGTTCTCTAGGCCACGGACACAGTCATTCCCTCTTTAATGGTGCTGTCGACCAGGCGCATAGCCATGGAGATCATTGCCACAGTCATGACACGAAACATGGTGCTGCCCACAGCCACGATCATGCTCACGGGCATGGTCACTTCCACTCTCACGGTGAGTACAGCACAGCCTCCAGAGGGACAGCCCCAGGGAGCATGAAGTGCGCGTCTGTGGAAGGACACTGCAGTCTGCTGTAATCCCTGCTCCTGAATCACTCTCTGGTTGTAGTTCGTAGCCTAGCACGAAAGTAACTGTCAGACAGTGGATTTAATGTTTGTGCTTTTTTCAATGAATATGTCAATACAATGCTAATATTTTAACTGTATAAAAGGAAAACAGCTGAAATTTAGCAAATGAAAAGTTAGGGTTAGGGTTTTTAAAAGTTTTTTTGCACTGTATAAGAATTTTTTAATATTTCATATTTTTATAATTTTTTATGCTTAACATCTGTTATTAACCTTCATATTTCCTCAGAAATTTTTATGTACTGCACAGTATTAGATGCAAAGTTATAAGATAATTATTAGCATAGTATTTTTTCTAAATTATTTATGAAGCTCAGTATGCTATACATGCAAAAACACATGAAGGAGGAGGGAGACAACATTAAACAGATTTATTAATGAATTTCAGACTATGGACTAATGAAAATGGTTTAAGTGACACAATTTATCTGCTCTTTAGATTATATGCTTAGGTAACACCTATTCTGACTATATAGATAGTAATACTGGACTTTTATATGTGCAAATATAAGAGGAGCCTTGTTTAGTATACTAAGGCCCAATTTTGTAGACTTTCCATTCTTTAAATACTTTATTGAAATACAATTAACACACAAAATGCTGTACATATTTAATATGTGTAACTTGATGAGCTTGGAAATAAATTTACATCTGTGAAAACATTACCAACTTTAAGCCATGCACATGCCATCATACCAAATTTTTTCTCACCTCCCTTATTGTTTGTTTATTCCATCTATTTAGATAGAACAGTTGACATAAAATCTACCCCTGGCAAAGTTCTACAGTGTTAGCAGTGATGCTGTGTGCATGTCTCTAGACTTGTGTGTAAATGATATAACTGAAACATTCGATGAATAGCTTCCCATTTCTACCTACCTCCAGCACAGAAACTGCCATCCTACTTTCTGTTTCTATGAGTTACATTATTTTAAGTTGCTCATACAAGTCCTGTCACATGGTATTTGTCATTTTGTGCCTGGCTTGTTAATATGAATCTTCAAAATTCAGCCATGTCATTGCCAGTTGCAGCTTTTCCTTTTATAAGCAGAATAGTATCTCATTCTTTGGGGTACATTTAGGGTGCTTTTTTAAAAATAGGCTTTTGGCTGTCAGTGGGATTTTCACAGTTGCTGCATCTTTGCACATTGGTGGTTCCATGGTTCATGGTACGTGGCAGACCACATCATGCAGCTTCCGTATTGTTTCGTCATTAGAGCCAAGCAGTGTTTCAGAGCTCCGGCCTTGCAGCAGCAATGGGCATGTTGGCTCCGGTGCTGTCAGCCACAAATCAGTGACGATGCGCAATTATTCTGACAGCTCCTCTGTCTGGATCATCCTTTAGGCAAATGCTGCCCATCTTTTGCTTCATTTATCTTTTGTTTATGTTTTCTGCCCTATCATTAAGCCGATTAGTAATCTCCAAATTACTTAAAGGTAGAAATTACAGTACATTTCATTGTAAAGGCAAAATGTTATTTTATTTCTATATTTTAAAAGGAAATGAACTTCTCCTCCCCCACAAAATTAATCTGTTGAATATGTGTTGCTACTGCAAAATTTTGAAACTTTCTTCATATTCTGTGTGACAACACATGTGTTTCCATCTGTTCTCCATTTTCCACCCTATCTTCTCCCACAAAAAATATGAGTAGGAACCGGTGTGTCCGTCACAGCCACAACTCTTTGCGGCACCTCAACCCCAGGTCCCAGGACCTCGCCCACACATCTGCTGTAGACACCTTCCTTGTCATTCAGACACACCCACCGAAGCACACATCTGGCACGAACTTTGCTTTCTCCCATGTGAACACGGAAAATGTGTAAAGTAGTTCACATGCCAAAAGGCAAAATGCTAAGAAATAAGACTCATCATATTCATATAGCAGTTACTGAAAAACTACGGCTTTCTACAGTTATTTCAATTTCTGTCTTGGCTTCCTTTCACCGACCTCTTCAAACTTCCAGTAGTAATTTCTCAGAACTTTCCAACTGTAGAAGTATCAGACAATATTTGATTAATACTAGATTTTTTATAAAATTTGAATTCCTTGTCTTTCATTTTTAATATAGCAATTTGCAAAATACTGTATACCTTTGATACATTTTTAAAGTAACTGAAGTTATTTCTATTTAATGACTTCATTAAATTTTAAAAATAATTTTGTAGGTCTGACATGACTATAGTCACACCTTTATTCATTTCAGTGAAAAGGACTTTGAACTTCAAAATTTGAATTAGGAATTGAAGACATGTTTTAAAATAATTTAACTTCATTCTCTACAGATGGTCCCTCCTTAAAAGAAACAACAGGACCCAGCAGACAAATTTTACAAGGTATGACGAGCAGTTTATGTTTGTCAATTTTATGGGATTGGTTTCTTAGTTTTCAGGTGCATGAATTTTTTTCTGGAAGAAAAATATGCTGCATGATAGTCATACTTAAAATGCTGGTCCTCCTAGCGGGTGCTACAAGTACACTGTTAGGTATATTATAGATATACTTTTGTCATTAGCTGTTTCCTCAGATTAGCAAGAGACGTGGAATATTCAGCAGCTTTATGGTTAAGTGTAACAGTTATTCTAACTATTGCTGTGAGAGAACACCGAAAGTCAAATAACTTAAGGGAGAAAAGGAAATTTATTCATCTTACGGTTCCAGAGGCGAGGTACAGCCTTTCATGGAGGAGGCGGCATGGCTGGTGGCCCAAGCTGAAGTCAGGCTAAGTCACTCCCCTCCGTGAGGCTGACGGCTGAAGGTTGGAGGTTCCTGGAGTCTTCTTCTCAGTTTCCTGTTCTATGGTTCCTTTTATCTGGTCCACTACTGGGAAGTTCCAATGAGATCTAGGGAGGTTCCAATTGGATCTAGGACTGGTCTTTATATTGTAAATGTATTGATCCTGATAATCTCTTCAGGTGGTCTCAACTGATCTTAGTTAATGCCAAGTGTGTCAAGTTGACACTCAGGATTAACTATCACAGTAAGTTACGGGTCTGTGAATCTGGTAACTGTGTGGCAGTATATCTGCCCTTCTAGGATTTTTGCATAGTTTTTCAAAAAATAATGCTCAATATATTCTTACATTATAGGAAAATTGAAAGCTAAAAATGATATGAAGTGAGACCTCCATCATGTTTGAAGGCATTGATTAATGATGCCTGAACAAAAAGCTTATGTGTCATGTAAATGATACAGTACAGAACTTCAGAAGGTAGAGAAAATCAATGTTGTCTCTGAACTCAGGTGCTTTCCTGTGTGCAGTGTGAACCAGTGTATAGCTCAGCGTTTTGCTTACGACAAGATGGTCATGGTTTCTAAACCCTGCCTGCTGTTGCTTTTAGTAACTGCTGACTTCAGCGTGCCTTTCAGTGGGTTTTCATTTCGTCTCTTATGTACTCATTTTTCTCCACTGTTCCTTGATCTAATTTTTTTTTCATTGAGAATGTCTTCCTCTATACTGCAAAAATTATTTTCAGAAGTTTTAGTGTATTTTGTAGTCACCAATTTTCTGTCTTTGCAAAAGTACATGGGATTGTTTTAGGACAGTCTCTACTCCAGTAACTTGTGATCAATCATGCATTTTTGATGCAGCTGTATCAAGAGCTCTAAGTTAATTTTGATGGGATTTTATTTTTCATTTTGAAAATCATTACAAATGTGAAGAAACTTGATCTAGCCACCAATGATCTTTTTGTTCAAGCTATGATGAAAGGAAGTTTATGTGTCTAAATATTGGTCAATCTTGTCTCAAGGAAGTTAATAGTAAGCTGAGGCACACAAATTGCTTCCTAACATTAAAAAGTTTCCTACAGAATTATCTCATCGATGTGCTTGAATACTATGAGGTAACCAAATAGTTCAGTTATTTGCTACATTGGAATAGGTCCTCTGACCTACTAAGTTTTGAGGCACTTAAATTATCATTATGCTACAAGTCTTCTGTGGTTTCAATTTTACATAAGTTAAACATTGTTCCTTGTAAGTGATGTTTTTCTTGGTTGTGATAAAGTAAGAAAGTCTTATTTAATAACACTTGCCAATAAAACCCATTTTTCAGGTTCGCAGGTTACATGTAGCCAAGGAATTTCTGTACTAAGGAAAATTAAGGACAATTGTTTTTTCTTCTTTTATTGTTTAGAAATTTTGCATTTGTGCTTCTACCAAAACACTAATTAAAGAATATAAAGGCTTAAAAGCATATATCACATTTAAGAGTTTGTAGCTTAGGGATTTGCAATCCCTTTTGATATACATGTAGTTTTTCAGTTTTATTTTCAAAAGCTAAAGTTCTGATACTTACTAATGTATTTAATTCTTTGGAATGTGAAATAACTTAGGATAGCTTAATATTTGTACATATTCTCTGATAAAATTTTTCTCTATCATGGAAAAATTTCTGTGCAAAGAATAACTTACTTTTTGAAGAATGGTGATAAGAATAAGCCCAGGCTGCACAGTTGAAAAAGAATATGGAGTGGCACAGGATGAGAGACATCTGCAGAACACTTTCTGTGAAATGCCTCAGGCGCGGATGCAGCATGCTGTCTAGTCAGCAGCAAAATCACACTCATTAGTGGCTAACTTTTGAATTACTGTGAATTTTTTTTAAATTTAAATTTGTTTCCATATATGAAATCATTTCCTTTTATTATTCAGGGAATATTTCTAAATAGACTACATGCTTTTTAGTAGATTCACCATTTATTTTCACGTAATTGATAATATTAAACCCTTTTTTAAAAAGTCATACTTTTTAAATTTCAAATTTAAGAGACCAAGTTCTGTTATATAATAAGTTTTATTCATTTAAAGGTCTAAATGCTTAATGTTACTGTCTTAATCATGTATTTTCAGGAAGAATTATCATGGAACTTCTTTTTTGAGATTGTTTTTAGTGGTTTTCCAGGCATGTGTCATTCATGTTAACAAGATTTTTGGGTTCTTAGTTAATTAATGTCCTACCAACTTAATATTTAATATTTACTTAGGTAATAAAATCTTTAGGATGACTAAAGGTATCAATCAGCTTTAGTAGATGTAGGATCCATAGGAAATTTACTCCTAAATCATTGTATTTTTACTGACCAGCAGAGGGCTCTCTGTGTACATGTATTTGAAATTACAATGATTTCTTGACCAGTGTTTTTCTCCAATGCTGTTTTTCTGAGTAAATTATTTGACTTTTGTACTCTTTCAAATTAGAGATGAATGTTTATAAGCAAATTTTAAAATTAACATTTCTCTACTTCCACAAGTATATTATGCTATTAAGAGCAAATGTAGTTACCAGCTAGATATTTAAAAACTGTTGATTTTAAAAAGATAATTCCAGTGTGTAAGTATTCTATTATGTAGTTATTGAGCAGTCATATGCCTGCTTACTAATTATTCAAGTTAACATGTAATTCTTATATTTATAACTTTGAGTGTTGTAATGTGAAATATTTCTATTTTGCAATGTTTATTTTTGTTACTTTTTTTCTCTAGGCGTATTCTTACACATTTTAGCAGATACACTTGGGAGTATTGGTGTAATTGCATCTGCCATCATGATGCAGAATTTTGGACTGATGATAGCAGATCCTATCTGTTCCATTCTTATAGCCATTCTCATAGTTGTAAGGTAAGTGTTACACCATGTTACTTTAGCTGCTAAGATGAGAGCATAAAGGTGGGGAGGTACAATGCAAGCCAGGCCGCTCCAGCTACCGCAGGGCTGCAGCCCTCAAGAGCTCATTGCAATGAGATCTGCCTCCACTAGTTCTACACAGTGGCCAACATATCAGTATTCCCCTAAGGACCATCAAAAATCTCCGGAAAAATATCTCCATGCAGTGGGAATTATAGGGGCAGGTGCTAGACAGCCGAGGGGGGCACCCTCACCAGTGGATTTATGCACCGAAGAACTACTTTCCCGCCACAGAGGCCTGGTCTACTATTAACAGACAATCCAAAGGGAACCCTGTGGGCCACAGAAGCAGAGAGTCATGAGGATGGGAGGGTGAGGATGGATTGGGTAAGGGAGGGGAGTTTGGAAGAGAGGAAGGGAAGATGGGAGGGGCCAGGGACAACAACTTACTTTGTTTGTAAAAATTTAAAGAAAAAAACTCAATAATAAAAAAAGATAAGAGATTTTATTCTGTGTTTCACATTTATATTTTGCCTGGAGTTTAGCATTTCTTCTCTTATTTGGCAACTAAAGTTTTAGTGATAATTCAGCTGTCATTTTCCTTAAATCTAAACCTGTATCTGTAGAGTGAAATGTTGGAACCATAAATTGCACTAAGTGGTTAGCTTGTTATAGTTTATATCTAGGGATCTAGATCTTATAGATCTATAGATCTGTCACATGCAAGGGTGTCGTCGTTATATGCTAGAACTACTTGGAATGAACAATAAGAAATGAGAAATTGCAGACGCTCTTATAAAAAGGCTCATATGCATTAACTTAGGTGTATTGCCTCATTTCCATGATGAAATTCTTGAGAAAGCCCCTGTCTTAGATCTTTCTCTTTTCATTGCCATCCACAGTCCTTGTGTACGGTGAAGACAGGGATTTGTATGGGTCCAGGTGCCAAAATCACTTTGTGTGTATGTTGTCATCTTAGTTTCTCTTATTATGAAAGTACCTTATTATTGTCTTCATTTTATTAAACCAATAGAAATAAGTTCTCTAATGTCACATTCTCTATTTAAAAATGTGTAAGATATGTCTCAGAATGTTTTCATTTCTAACTGTATTCTCAGTAATGACTGTAGGGGCTTGAAGAGATTTTAATAGCTGTGATGTAAACATAGTGCTGTAATTAGTTAAAATTTTCAGTTTCTGCCTGAAAAATAGGACATACATTTTTAACAATATAAATTATTCTTTAAATTACTTTTATAGTGATACCAGTATCTAAAAGTCTTTCTGAAGCTTAGAATGCCTTTTCTTCACCTTTGGAAATCTTACCTCACTTCCTTGAAAGTTTGGTTCAGATGTTACATATCCTGTGCAGTTAACTCCTGGCAGATATTTAGCAGCTAGCACTTCTTTCTTATTGGTGCTCTCAGCACTCATTTTTACTTTGTTAGGTATTATAATTCTTTACTTTTCCATGTTCATGTGCACAGGGGTTTGCATGGATGGGGTACACATGTATGCTTGCACACTCTGTGGAGGCTTGAGGTTAATTGAAGTGAGGAATTGTTCTCAGGTACATTTTCACTGTAATCTTTTGAGAAAGGGTTCTAGTGAAAGAATTCACCGATTGGACTAACCGAGCTGGCCACCGTGCCCTGGGGAGAGCTGGCCTGTGCCTTCACGAGCTGGAGTTGCTGGTAGCTGCCACCCCCACTCGGCGTTTTGCGTGGGGATCTAAGCATTTGCTTTCAGAATAAGCTCTTTAAAGGCTGAGCCATCTCCCCAGTCTGAATTATAATTCTTAAGTGCTCCTAATGCTTTTAGACTAGTCGTTTAATATTCTCTTTCCTTTGTCTTCACTATTGTTTTCTTAGTTCTGACTTCCTTTGTATTTTGCTTGCAATACTGCAGAAGTCTCCATTTTGACCTCTGTGTCTTCCTCATAGTATCTAAAATGTACCTTCTTCTAGCACGCGCCCTGCCATGGCATTTACCTGCCGTGCGCAGATAGTCTGTTTTACTCTCTTTCTGAGGCACTTGAAGGCAAAATAGGTTTTCATTGTTATAAAATGACCATCAGATTCTACTTGGAAAAGAAGTTGAAATAGTTTGATTTCAACTCCAAGTTGGGAATTCTTATTTCGTTCTGTGCTTGTTAGTTTTCTCACAAGAAAAATTAATCAACAAACACATAGCAAATTTGTTTTACTGAGATGTAATAACACATTAAAAATAAAAGCCTGTACAGATCCTCTTCAACAAAAATTACTAAATAGGATTTGTTAGCCGACAGTGAGAGACAATATCCACGAGACAAATTAATACAGGAACCATGCCACAGCAGAGTGTAAGGAAAGTTGACTTTCCTGAATGCTGCCACTTTCTAGCCTAAGGACCAGTTAGGATTATAGAATCTATATGGTCCTTGCACCTCTGGAAATGAAATGAAATCAGCCAAGACAACTGATGAATAATGAAAATATGGTACAAATACACAATAGAATTTTATTTAACCCCAGAGACAAAATTACAAAATTTGCAGAAAATTGAGTGGCTTTAAAAAGGATAATATTAAGGAAAGTGAGCAAATTGCAGACAAAAATCACAGGTTTTCTCTCATATGAGGATCCCAGCTTGCAATGCAGACATAGGTGTGTATAAATGGGTGCAAAGGAGACCAAGAGAGCATGAAAAGGGTGCTGAGGAGATTGAGTTGCAAAGAACACATGTGACATGAAAATAGGCAAACCCGAGGGCTACAAGAGGGGTCTGGGCTGGGAGAGGGAGGGCAGGAGACTCGGCTGAAGCACACTGTTCAAAAAAGCTGCAGTGATATCTCCTAACCCGTGTAGAGAAAACAGCTGTGGCACTGAAGGAGCCCAGTGTGCTGGGCAGAGGCATCAGAGGAGGGTGGTTTGGGACAAAACTGGAGAACTAGTCCAGGGAAATTACAGGGCTGGGAGGCTGGATTTTATTTGAAGTGTTGTGGGAAGGATAAAGTAGTTACGTTGGATTCATGGTGTTTGTTTATTTTGTGGCACTGGAGATTTTTTTTAATATTTAGTGTGTGTGTGTGTGTGTGTGTGTGTGTGTGTTTCAGAGGGTGCTGTGTGTCCCTGTGGAGAACAAAGGGTGACTTTAGGAATCATCCTGGATTGCTTCTATTTCCTTGCTTAGCTCTGGGATTTCCCAGGCTCTGCTCAACAGGGCCTAGTGTTTTTATGTGGGACCTGGGATCTAAACTCAGGACCTTCTGCTTGTGAGACGGAGTGTTAAGTGGTACTGGAGATCTTATAAAGTGGTAGATAGGCACTGAATTGCATTTCCCCCATCATGACTTAATATTTTCAAACATCATCTTAACTATAGTATGGCAAAGTTGTCATTAAGTAAGTACAATGCACATGAGTAAACCAGCTGGAAAGGTGGATCAGATAAGAGGATATGGTAGCTTAGTGTAGGACAAGTGTAAGAAGTGGAGAGACAACTTTGGGTATAGACCTCACGAGGATGGGCGTGAACGTGCAGGTGAACAAGGGGATCCGTGCTGATGCTTGGAGTTGTTACCAGGATCATGAGGTGTCATTGCTGAGAGAGAAGATGAGAACATTGTTTTCTGTTAGTTTTTGGAGCAGGCTCCAATTCAGCAGTTGTGCTTGGTTGTTGCTATTCTGAGATTTCTCAGTAGACATTTATTATAGAGATTTCAAGTAGGGCACACTAAAAGGGAATTCTTGGTAGCAATCAGCTAAACTCAAAAATAAATTTAAGGTCATGGGTTTGCCTTTCTTTGGCACAAATGCCAACATTCCTACTTGTTTTCCTGGAAAAGCCCTGATGGTATATTAACTCTCCTGAAACCAGTTAAGTTTCACTGTAGTGCTGCAAGCACCCACGGGCAGCCAACTATAGGGAAGTCTTCAAGGGGAAACTCCTTTGTCTTTTTTGTTCAGATCCTGTAGGCCAGTTTATAGAAGTTGCTATAGTTGATATATGTACCTGGTTTCAGACTACATGATTGAATTCTTTCTCTGTATAGTTAAACGTTAACATTCTGATTATTTGTTGTCTTTGATAATAAAGCAATTCATGCTGATTATAGAGAATCTTATTTTCTATAATCTATAATTACATAGAGATTTCAATGAAGTGTCTGATTTAGAGCAAATGAACTGTTTCCTAGTCTCACCTTGTGGAGATAGGAGACTTTAACACATCTTAAAGCCATTCAACAAATGGTATGATGTCTACTCTGCTGGGCAGTTAGCAAATAGCCACCTGCAGCGACCCTTGCAGGAGCTTACATCTTAATAAAGGAGACAATCAATAAACAAAGGATTATGCGAGTAGATAGCGAATGTCCAAAGGTGCTGTTCTAGAAAGGCCTGGGAAGTCCAGTGCATAAATGACATTTAGAGAAGACCCAGGGGCGAAGGGGAGAGCCATGGGACTGTGAGAGCAATCCTGATAGAGGGCGCGCTGTCTGAACACACTGAGGCGAGAGCATGTGTGGGCTGCGCACAATGAGCAGAGTAGAGGGTGGGGATGTGTATGTGGACTCCAGCGCGTGGTTGGGTAAGAGGTACAAAGGTGGGTGTCATCGCTTAGGTGTGATATTTAGAGCCAGGAGCTTGAGCAGAGAACAAGTAGAAAGGAGGTCTGAGGATTGCCCTGGCGAGTCGAGGACTGGGAGGCAGAGCAGCGAAGATGCAGGAAGACAAATGAACACGCTGCTAAAGAGGCCATGCTGGGAAATGTTCCAAACAGGAGTGAACAATCAGCCCTGTTAAGTTCTCCAGGGAATAAAGGGTCTCTCAGACCAATCAGAAAAGGGCAGAATGAAAGACTAGTCAGAGGCACTTCAGAAGGGAAGGGGAGGAAATGGAAACTGCCCCACAGCCAGCTCCATTTCAAAGCCTGTGGCCTAAAGGGCAGATGTGTGATTGCCTGGCAGTGCGGAGGACCCACTTTAAGGTTTGTGGTCTTGAAGTTAGAGTGAAAACAACCAGCACACTTGTAGATTTTTTTTCAGTCTTGTTTTGCTGTTTGGTAAAAGTTAGGGACTAATAAATAATTGGATATATTGGGGGGGCTTGGTCAGATAGTACTAAAGGTGACAAGAGAGTATTGTGGGAATTCTGGGAGTGGGAAATTAGGATGTGCAGGTGCAAACAGACTTTTAAGAACATGGTGTGCTCAGTGGAGTAGAAGTGCTAGAGTTGGGGTATTAAGGGAACAATCTAGAGTCAAGAAGGCATTCATTCAGGTTGTGACTGCTTGAAATTGAGATCTAAGGTCTAAGTGATACTCATAGGGTGGAGAACAAGATTATCACACAGAGACCTGAGTAGGGGTGTCCATGAGTAATGGTGGTGGTGGGGGCAGACAGGTAATGAGGCCATTACTGGATTTTTCAGTGACTAAAGGGAAACCATCAAGAACGGTGACCCTGCCATTCAAAGTGGATTGGGATGGATAATCTGACGGGCGCGCCCCTTGGGAATTGGTGAGTGTGGAGAATGTACTAATAATAGGAAGCAGCCTCTCCACAAGCCTTCCTGAGATATCCTAAACTTGGTCTGAAGCAATGCCCCTCCAGCATCTTTCTCTAGAGCCTGTGATTGCTGATGAAGCCACACTCAACAATCAGGGTTTCTAGTAGAAACTCAACAGTTTCCAAGAGATATGTGTTAACACAATTATAAAGAAGTAATGAGATAATTCTAAGAAAGTACCATGTTAGCATGTATTCATGTGTTTATGCGATGGGGTAAATAAGTCAGTAAAGAATGTAGGAGAGAAAGTAGCACTTCTCACATGCTCTAGAGAAGACATGGTAGCCAATTCTCAGGGACGGACAGTAATTTCTATATTCTGAGAAGGGATAGAGGATTTAACGACAGTCCCATCTTGGGACCCCTTGGGACCTGAGCATGTGCTCAGTTGATAGAATCCTTGTCTCTCATGTCTGAGGCCCTGGGTTCGATTCCTAGCACTGCATAAACTCAGTGCAGTGGCTCATCTGTAATCCCAGCACAGGGATTGTAGGCGACAGGAAGATCACAAGTTCAAAGTCACCTTTGACTATACAGCGAGTTTGAGGCTAGCCTAAGGTACATGAGACTGTGTCTGAAAAAGTGAGTGAATGAATAAATGAGTAAGTAAATGTTTGTAAGCCAGGCATGACGACTGATACCTGTGACCCCATCAGTACAGGAGACAGAGGCAGGAGGACCACCAAGCTCTGGTGTATAGTAAGTTCCAGGCCAGACTGGGGCTGCATTGGAAGACTCTGCTTCAAGAAAGAAGAGTAGGATTAACAAACAAACTAACACAGAAATAATTAGGTTGACAAAGAAACTTGTCAAAGATAAGGGGGAAATTATCTGTAGTTCTACAGTGAAGATTTTGACTTGATTCTGAATCTTTTTTTTATCATGATATTCTTTGTATTGTATATTTTTAAATTATCTTCTTAGAATTTTTTCTTCTTAGAATTTTTTATAGTCATTTCTGCCTATTAAAATAAGATGTAATCAGTTATTTTAGAAAACTTGGGAACTACTGAAAATTATATAGAAGTTTTAAAAACCACTGTTGGCTTTGTTTCTTTATGGTTATGTCAGTGTATTTATTAAAAAGGCTTGCCATCAAATGTCCACAGACTCTGAAAGAAAGTTAGTGCAATAATTATTTTAGGTGAATCCAGTTTTGGGATTGATTAGGTAGCAAAAACTCTATTCAGTAATGAAAAATAAGGTATAAAGCAACATATAGCAATGGCTGATTCTTGTAGAAAGTCTGTATGTAACACATACATGTTTGTGTTAATATAAGGGGACGTGTGTGTATGCATGCATATCTATGAATATTGTCTCTCTCAATGTGTATGTTTAAAATTGCCTATTTTCCCTATCTCATGAAGGGGAAAGCATTTGTGAAATGCAGAGAGAATTAAAAAAAGAAAAAAACTAGTTACAAAATACAAAATAAATTCCATCCAACTCTGCCTACTTACCTATTGACAAAGCAAACTTAAGTTACATATTCACATGAGAATGAAATATATACAAGATAATCTGATTTTTTTTCAGATTGACTTAAGAGTTTAATTAGACAAACGGACTTAAAGAGCACATGAAAAGTTTTAAAGGACCCCACAAAAGAGACTAAGCCAGTGTGGTGGTGTGCACGTGGGGTCCCGGCACTCAGAAGGGTAAGGGGTGCCGACCAGAGGTCAGCCCGCAGGGTAAAGAGACTTTACGCCCTCAGAAGGAAAGAGAATGTCCACATCTTGCATCACGGAGAAGCTGCCTGCTTTTCTAGCATAGTGTAAAGAGATCCTATTTGCGGGCATGGGGTGCACATCTGTACTCCCTGTACCTGGAAAGTTGAGGTGGGAGGATCTCAAGCTTGAGACCAGTTTGGGCAGAAAAAGAAGTAATTGTCTTCCACCCTTTGTATATTCTGTGGTGTATTGTTGCTGAGTGAAAAACATGCGTGGGAATCTGCTCTGTCTTTCTAGACTATCCGAGGTTCCATTTTCACTTTCGCAGTGAAAGTGATTTCCGACAGGCAGTTTTTCTTTCAATAGTTCCTAGCACTGGCAGAGGAGAATAAAAAATTCTGGGTAAAACAATGGTGGTGGACTGCATTTTGTTCCTTAACAAAAAGCACAAAATGGAGTATAGCAACCAGTATGTGTGTTTAGTTTTTGAAAACAGACTTCTGAGAGATTTTAGAATGATTTGACTCCCTTCTTTAATCTCCCCATCAGCGAAGTGAATTAGAATGGGAAATGAATTAATATCTTAGCATGTAGAGACCTGGATAATAATAAAACGATGCCATTAATGTGTATCTGTAGTTTTATTGCTTTGTCACAAATAAAAAAGGCTTCCTTCCTTCCTTCCTTCCTTCCTTCCTTCCTTCCTTCCTTCCTTCCTTCCTTCCTTCCTCTTCCTTCCTTCCTTCCTTCCCTTCCCTCCCTTCTCTCTCCCTCCCTCCCTTTCTCCCTCCCTCTTCCCCCCTTCCTCTCTCTCTCTCTCTTTCCTTCCTTCCTTCTTTCCTTCTTTCTTTCTTCCTTCTTCCTTCCTTCCTTCCTTCCTTCCTTCCTTCCTTCCTTCCTTCCTTCCTTCCTTCCTTTCTTCCTTCTTTCCTTCCTTGCTTCCTTCCTTCTTTCCTTTCTTTCTTCAGTTTTCTATGATTTACCAGTTAGCATCCTGTGGTGCTTTTATATATTTTTCCCCTATTTTCTTTTCTTTTTTTATTTTTAACCACAATCATTTGGATATACAGAGAAAAGCTTTGTAACGAAAAGAAAATCTTTTTGTTTGGTATCATTTTTTTAAACACTATACTTATTTTTATCATATTGAAGGAAAGACACTCCAATGTAGAGGCAGAGTCCACACGCTTCAGTGGTGACAAGCAGTGGTCATAACAGAGGAAAGAAATAGGAAATGCACCACCAAAACAAGACTATGAACGTCTCACTCAAGCTGTAACTGATCACCATTGTTCAGGCAGTTCAGGACTTGAACAAGATACTGATTTGGGTAAACCTCAATCTATTATTAATAATATGTAGTAGTCTGTGCTAAGTTAAAAGTAAATGTACCTTTTAATATATAGGAAGCTATTCTTATCTTCAGATAGTCATGTATGTATGAGAACTTGTAGAGAGTTTATCTTTTTCAGAGATGTTTTTGGGTGTTCCCTAACAATTTCCGTTGTGGTTTGTCTTTCAAGTGGTTAAATTTATGAACTATACTTTTAGGGACTTAAGATAGAAGTAAACAGTTGGTTAGAACTTTTATGCACTGCTTGCCCCTATGTATTCAGTTGTAGAACTGAATGCACTGTAATATTGTTGCCTGATAGTTGTATTTTTAATCATGTATAAAGCCATCACAGTGGACTGTAAGTATTAGTTTGTCTAACTAATCTCTCAGGGAGAGACTGCTCTCATACCATGAGGCACATCTGTTTTATCCACACCGATTATGATGAAACTAGAAAAGTACTGGTTATGTATTAGCCTCGAAGTAATTTAGAGACATTCACTCAAGTCATTTGTATGCACAGAGGTTCAGATGAAGAACCCTTGTTAAGAAATGCAGCAGAGGTCTGAGAACTATGGGAAGGAGCTTAGATACCAAGCAGCTTAGTAGTTACTAACAAATTAATCGAAGAGTCTCATATAATAGTATTCAGTAGTTTCTATGGAGCCGCCTATATTGTCCCTCACACTTGCCATCATCAGTGAACCACAGTAAATATATTTGCAAATGTATGACGTAAGCAAAAGTCTGCATTTGTTTTCACCTACAAAAATATGGGGGTGGGGGAACCCCTCAATCAGTAATGCTTCTGAATGGTTACAACTCTTGTTTTTATACATTGGTAACCTTAGAATAGAGTTATCTCTGGCTGGTGAAGAGCAAGTGGGTTGCTTGGTTGGTAGGATTTATAGTACAGGAAAAGATTGTGTTTTTACTGAAAAATTGCTGAATTTTTCCTTTAAAAAGTGTTACGAGTTCAGTTACCACAGTTCAACATCCAAAGTTCGCAGTGGCCGATTAAAAACCAACCGTAGGTCTGCCTGCCTTTGCATCGTTTCCTTTTAAACAGCCGGTTAATACTTCACAACACAGCCAATCTTTAGGTGAAGAGTCACCTTCACCGTCCTGGAGTTCACGGCCTCGGAGCGCCGGCCACACGTCTGAGTGAACCGGAAAGAACTTTCCGAGCACTGTCTCCAGCGTGAGCTATTCAGCCGTCCATCGTGACGTTCTTTTCCCTTGTAAAGCATCAAACATGTCATATTTCCCTCCATCCCAAAGCTAAGAAATTCATATTAAATAAGGAGAGGTGCTGACTGAATTCTAATGAAAACCAAACACAAGTGTAGCTTCAGGATTTATAGATTGGTGGACTCTTAAAATGAAATCTGTAGTTATACTAGAATAATTACCTCATTTTTATTAAAAGTAGAATTTATAAATAAAGAATATACTATTTCCACATTTAGTTTAGTCTTAACATCTTTTGGCATTGATCTATTTAAACTGGAGCTTTTCTAAGGAAATACTGTATATTTTGTTACTGATTTTTGTTGAAAGAGGTAAAAGGAAAGAAGAAATTCATAATTTCTTTACCAACAAACATTTTGAATTGAAGAAATAAATTAATGGTACAATGAAATTAGATGTGCTGTCAGCAGTATTTAAAGCAGATGTAGATATACATGTGAAGTTTGACTAAAAATCAAATCAACCCTTTCCTTCCTTTCCTTACCTTTTGTCTATGTCTTGTGTTGGAGTGTGGAGTTTCTTAGTTTGGGTAGTTTCGTTTCTGAATTAAGGAAATTTATGGGAATATGGTGCCTTGTAGAGTACAGAATTCAAAGATCCGGCCAAGTGGTAGATGAGGTAGACCTATAGGCAAGTGGAAGCAGCACTGGAGTAAACTATAAACTATAAGCCACTGAGTCCGTGGGCTGGCACATGGCTCAGGCAAGCAGGTGCTTACTGTGCAAGCGGAGGGCCTGAGTCTGGATCCCCAGCACCCACACAGAGATCCAAGTACAACACATCTGGACCCTGGCACTGGGGGTTGGAGACGGTGGGTTTCTCAAGCTAGTTGGCTGGCTGGTCTCACTGAACTCCAGTTCCATGTTCCGTGAACAATCAAAAAATAAGAGGAAAAAAATACGTCACTTTGGAACTTAAGGGTACCCACTGGGTACTTGTGGTAAAGACTTGGTCCTGATCGTAGCATGATTGGGAGGTGGTGAGGCCTGGTGGAAGTCCTGGCGTCACTGAAGGCGTGCGTACCTCAAAGAGCACCGTGGGGCCCAGCCCCTCCCAATTCTTTGCTTTCTGACTGGTTTTGCTCATCATGTCCCATGGTGTGCTGACGGATATGTACATGCCGCAAGGATGCAAACAGACACGCATGTGCCACAGGCCTGCAGATATGTGCACATGCTCCAGGACTGCAGACAGTGTGTGTGTTATAGGACTACAGACAGACGTGTACATGTCATAGGAATGCTTGTGTAGCTAGCTGTTCAACTATGTGCAGTGTTTCACCTGTTCATGTGATTTATTGGTCTTCCCGATATTACTAAGTAGAAATTAATCAGTATTAAAAGTTCAAATAAGCTTGCTATTATCATCTACAGATGAACTCTGTATACACCAGTGTGACGGCTATATACTAATTATCAGCTTAACAACTCAGAGGCACGTCTCCAGGCGCACCTGTGAGCTGTTCTCCAGATTAAAGCTCGCCTCTGAGAAGGTCTGTGAAGGATTGTCTGCGTTACATGGGAAGCTATGTTAATGGGAAGAAGTACTTAGATGCATAGTTAGTTATAGGCAGGACCACTTCTTGAATCAAGGTTCTAGGCTATTTAAGATGGAGAGGGCAAGCTGTGCCTCCTGACCGTGGATATGATCACAGCTACTTCAAGCTTCTGCTGCCTGATTTCCCTGCCATGATGTATTGTACTTGGAACTGTGAGCCAGGATGAACTCTTTCTCCCTCGTGGTCCTTTTTCCGGGGTATTTTTTTTTTCATAGCAATAGTAGAGAAACTAAAACATTCATTATAAAGTGCTCAGTATGTGATTTTTCTATTCATAGCTATATTTAAACTAAATTGTATGGAGTCCAAACCTTCGTAGTGTAGATTAGCTGATCTGACTGGAAATCCCTCCATATAACCTGATTTCTAAGTGAGTCTTCCTTGATAGCCTCTATTGTTGGATCAAACTGTCAGAGAAAGTCCTTCCTGTGGAATTCTATTTTGCACTTTATATTCTATCTCAGACAAAAAGCTAAGAAGTAATTATTTCACTTTTAAATTAAACACTAACATATCATCCCCATGACAACCATCTCGACTGTGAAAACCTAGATTTTTAAGGATGGAGAGATGGCGCAGGGGTTAATTAAGACTCTGCCTCGAAAGCAGCAGGTCCTGAGTTCAGATCCCAGGTCCCACCTAAAAATACCAAGCAGAAAGGACAGGACCATAGTCTATACTTCCAGCTCTGATGGGCAGAGTCTGGGAAATCTCAGAGCAAAGCAAAAAGGAGGTAAAAGCAGTCAGGATGATTCCCAAACTCACCCTTGGTCCTCCACAGGGGCACACAGTGCCCTCTGGTACACACACACACACACACACATACACAAAATAAATGCATAAAACATTTTAAAAATATTTTTAAAAACCTTAGATTTTTCACATTTTCAATACATTGATTGAATTGAATACATTTTAATACTTAACTCATGGCATGCAGTGCTTTGAACAAAACAGTTTACATTTTGGAAACCAAAGCTGATTCTTTGGTTTTTGGAAGGTTTGCTTTTGTTTGTAAATAAAACAGTACTTCAAAATAAAATAAAATAAAACATAAAACATAGGCATGGACAATAAGAAAACGTTCCTGTTAAATAGTTCTGCACTCGATGTTTCCATACTGTGGAAGAATCGTAGACCACATTTTGAAAAGCTCTCCCAGGTTGTGGGTTATTGACTCATTTAGCCCAACGGTGCATCTTTATTGTCATTGGAATAACTTACATGAATGTTTGGAAACATTTCTGGATTTATCAGTTTGTAGAGATATATTTTATTTGTTCTGATTTTTGGCACTATCTGGCAAGCTGCATCTCCTACTGTTGTCTGAAAGATATTTCACTCTTCTTTCAAGTGATTCATTCTTTGTCACTACTTGGTAAATACAGAGAAGGGATTGATAATGATAATCACACACACACACACACACACACACAGAGAGAGAGACAGAGAGAGAGAGAACTCTGCCCATGGACCAGAGTTTCTTGTTTCCCTCCTAATAAGAATTACAAGATAGAGCAGGCATAAAATTATGATTTTCAGCCCTGGCACAACTTTCCTGAGTCACATTTTGCATGAGACTAGACTCATGTTTTGTCAAGCGGCTAAAAGGGAGTGTGCAGCAGCCGAGAACTGCTGACCAGATGAATTGTCATGAGCCGATCAGTTATCTCACCCTTTCCAAGATCAGACTTCTGGCTCCTGGGTTGAGGCCTCCCCAGGCCGAAACCCATGTGTTGGCGGAGGCTGCGGGCTCATGCGAGGCCCAGGGTCATCTTGCAAGCTTATGTACTTGTCAGCAGAAATTCTGAGTGTGCAGCTGTTGAACTCAGAGTGGCTTACCTCTTCCAAGTCAGCGGGAGAGTGACCTCAAGCAGGCCTGCAGTTCCTCCTTGAAGGCGTGCGTTTAAGTCAGGCCTACCAAGATAATCTCTCCCTCCACTAATTAAAAGGAAGCTTCTTTGAGACCTTAAATATATCTGCAAATTCACCTTGCCTCTGCTGTATTCTGGCACAGAAAACAAGTCAAAGTCTATTCCTGTACTTAACAGTGAGGGATTAGATACTCATTCAAATGATTTATTGAGGATCACTTTAAGATACTCCTGCCCTATCTTTCTCCTATATTCCAAATGCTTAGCTGGAAAGCAGTCGATGTTGATTTGTCAATACAGAATGAAATGGCTGATCGTTGCTTGTGTGAATGAATAAGCGAGACAACTAAAGGGTACTTGCTGCTTCTCTAGATCTCCGTCGTAGTCTCTAGACTCTCACAGACTTTATTGTTTCACTCTGTTCTCCTGTTTGTATTATGGTGAAATGAATTCTTGTTAGAAATGCAGAATGATTCTGATTCCTAATTACAAATCAACTTGAAGTATCATTTCTCAGTGTTTGTCAGAGTCATTAAAGGGTATGGAAATTCACCCTTTTTAGGTCACAAATTTGAAGTTTTTCAAAGTGATTTTTAAGCTACAAGAATTATGATTATGTGATGGCATTTATCATGATTCAAGACATTGAATGCTTGTTGAATTTAACAAGTGTGCTAGAAATCTAGTTTGGCTTTATTCCAAGAATGCAAAGATGATTCAACATTATGGAGCTTATGAATATTATTTGTCACTAAACAATTTAGAGAGAAAGCATGACATCATGATTGTAGATCCCAAAGCGAGACATGTGATAAAATGTAGTAACCTTTCCTCTCTCCCTTATGCCTTCCCTCTCTTCCTCCCTCTCTTCCTCCCTCTTTCCTCCCTCTCTTCCTCCCTCTCTTCCTCCCTCTCTTCCTCTCTTCCTCCCTCACTTCCTCCCTCTCTCCTCCCTCTCTTCCTCCCTCTCTTCCTCCCTCTCTTCCTCTCTTCCTCCCTCACTTCCTCCCTCTCTCCTCCCCTCTTCCTCCCTCTCTTCCTCCCTCTCTTCCTCCCTCTCTTCCTCCCTCTCTTCCTCCCTCTCTCCTCCCTCTCTTCCTCCCTCTCTCCTCCTCTCTTCCTCCCTCTCTCCTCCCTCTCTTCCTCCCTCTCTTCTTCTCTCTCTTCCTTTGTTTTGTTTTTGTTTTTTGGGACAGTCTCATTTTTTAGCCCAAACTTGCTTGGATTTATTCTATAGCACAGGATGACCCAAGCCAGTTAGTAGTAGTCCTCCTGCCTCCGTCTCCGAAGCACTGGAACTGTAGATGTGAACTACTGCATGTGACTGTATTACCCATTTGACCAAAAAAAAAAGGCAAGAACAAAAGAGTAGCCAGGCACAATTTTTAATTGCTGGTTTTCTGGTTAAAGATGATTAGTTTTCTATTCATGAAAATAAAAGAACTGATCTTTCGTTAAGATAATAAGTCAAGGCTAGATGTAGTGGCAGATGTCTTCCAGAGGGCCTTGAGGTGGTGGTAGAAGGACCTGAAGTTCAAGCTCAGTCTTGGTTACATCGCAAGTTCAGAGACAACTTGGGTTACATGAGTTTCTCTCTCTCTCTCTCTCTCTCTCTCTCTCTCTCTGTCTATCTATCTATCTATCTATCAGACAAAATGAAAAGATAATCAAGATTTGCAAATACTGATTGGTCCTAAGCAGAACCTCTTTCTCACCTGTATAGGAGTGTCAGATGAAATGCCAGCTGTAAGCCAGAGGCTCTTTTTTGGGAGTGACAAAAAGAGGGGGGATTAACTGTTACTTGGAAGGGTCAAGTGTCGTGTAAATGAAGGTTGTTCTATATTTCACTTACTTTTCACTAGCATTGAATTTTTAAATAGAAAACACAGTTTTGTTATGTTTTGACATAAGTGAGTGTGACGTGGCATTTACCTCCAAGAAGCTTGTGCTGAGCGACTGCGGACGGTGGAGCATCAGCCTTGGCCTCGTCGCCCGTCTCTGCTTCTGCCAGGTTGTCTTCACCTCTTTGAGTGGTTTTTCTCACCTGTGAAGCGAAGGCAGGGCTAAATGATCTCCTGAGTTACTGCGACCCCTTCATTTTCTTAAGCTTGCTTAAGGCTGTCACGTGGACCAGATTGGAAAATTTTTATGGTATCACTTTAAAAGTTATTAAGTGCTAGCTAAGCAAAAAATGTTATTATTTACTAATTTGGTGTTATAAACATATTTTTTGTTCCACGGACTGAGTGCTTTAGGTTCCAGCTAAGTAGCAGAAGCATAACACGTTGGGCAGCCTCTCGATGACTCTACTTCAAGTTCTAATGGTCCGTGGAGTGTCTTACTATCCAATTTGAAAAGTAAAACTCATGCACTGCCCATATGAATTGATTAACTTATAATTTCAGAGTGCAGTATAATCTTAATGTAATCTACATTCTCAGGTAGTAACATTTTGCAAATTCTATTCTCTACTAGAGTATGAAATCCAGGCTGTTGTAGTTTGCCTGCATATTGCAGGCAATATTGGGGATAAATTTATGACCAAATGGCTTAGGGGAACAAGGGAGCTTTATTTTTTCTTACAATTCTCAGTTACAGTTCTTAATCTAGCTTAACAGGAGAGTTCATACAAACATCAAAAGATGAGGAAACAGGGGCTGGAGAGGTGGCTCAGGGGTTAAGCCTCCGCCTTGCAGGCAGAGGGTCCTGAGTTCGGATCCCAGATCCCACGTATAGACGCCAGGCGGAAGCGGGGGTGGCCTGCGCTTCTGGTCCTGGTAGGGCGGAGCCTGTGAATCCCGGGGCAGAAGGAGGTGGAGGCGTCCATGGTGGTTCGCCAATTCGTCCGTGGTTCTACACACACATACACACACACACACACACACACATGCACACGCGCGCACATACACACGCACATCCGCACAGTTGAATAAATAATAATAAAAAAAAATTAAAAAAAAAAAAAAGATGAGGAAACGGACCATACCCATACGCATTGCTGAGAGAGGGGTAAACCTCATTTGCCAGACAGGGAGACTATAAAAGTATGCTGCAGAATGCCGACTTACTGAACCAACTTCCTCCCCTCCATTTCCACCTGCCCACTATGAACTGGTCCTCCCATATCAGTCACACAATCTCCTGCGAGCCTGCTCAAGGCTTACTTTCTTTCATTACTAACTCTTCACAAATGTGCCTAGAGCTCAGGCTTCCATTGTCAAGTGGGAGCTTATATTGACACCTATACATTTAACAGCACACATGCTAAGGTAATTTTCCATCACCACAGCTTAATAGTACTTGTTGAAATGTGACTACACATTTAAATTTTGCCTGTAATATATCGATAAGCCAAATTTCCTTTTTTCCCCTTTAAAACTGTTTTGAGTAATATGACATTGTCCTAGTTTCATATTTTGTTGGTGTACTTAGCACTAGACTCACATATTTACTAGATCAAGGGTGTTTTTATTCCTGCTCACGATTCTAAGTTACAGTTGCTCGTGAAGGGAGAACAAGGGACCTGATGTGCTGATGCAAAGTCAAGGACTCTGAGAAGGGCGAGGCCCAGGGCTGCTCCCAGCTTGCTGGAGTCAACGAGCTCTCTGTCCATCTGGTCCATCTGCTCAGGGAGAGGTGCTGGTGTTCCAGTCAAGTGTTCAGTGAAGACAGTCTCCTTCAGGTTTGCCTTAAGGGGCTTCTTGATGGATGTGTAATCAGCTCTCAGGTATCACGTTGATACAGACATGCACTAGACTCTGAGAATTACATTTAAAAAAAACCCTTTTTCCTCTGTACATTTATAGTTTATAAAACCCCTAATAATTTGGAGGATGAATCATGATATTTTAATGATTTATGCTTTGTTTTTTAGGTCTGAATAATAACTTTAATTTTCAAATAAACATGATTTTCACAAGTGTTCTATAATATATACCCATTATTTGCTTTCTTTATAATTAGTACTAGATTGTTTTATTTACTGATGAAGCAGGGTGAGGATCTTCCCTCTAGAAGCTGTTTCAGAAGTGAGGCTTAATATATTTTCATTTGCAAAGTTACGGCAGTAGAAAGTAATAACTTTAACTTAGTTAATGTGTTCTGGTTTAAGGTTAAAACCTTAAAATTAATTTTATTTTATTGTATGATTATAGATTTGATTTATGTTTTGCTTTTGAAGCATAAAATCATTACCTAGATTTATTGGTAAACTCTTAGCTAATGACTCATCCCTTTTCATAGATGAGAGGAAAACAGTATTTATTTCATTGTGAAAGCTAGAGTTGAGTTAGTCAACCAGAAGCAAACCTCTAATCGTTTCCAAATGCTTACTTTTACTTTTCCTTCTGGTTTGGATACACTCTTAATACTTAGCTCAGTCAGGAATTTGCTAAGCTTGTCTTTTTCTACATATCCTTTCATTATGGCCAGATAGATCCATGTGAAAATCTGTGTTATAATTACGATAGTTAATCAGAAAAACATGGACACAAACTCCTAAGCAAACACAGTTTTAAAGGGCAAACTAGAGTTGCTACAGGTTTCTTCTACTGTTTCTGAACTCAGAAATGATCTCAAAAATTGGCTTTGGTTCAAGGTCATTTCCCCATCATAGTTTTGTGTCCTACTTATTATTGTGTCACTGTAAGTCATTGTTGGCGAAAATTAGTAGCAAATCTTTGTGCTTTAGTGAAGTGCTCGCAACTGTTCAATGTACATATTACTGACGAAGGCAGTAATTCAGTTTTCATAGAATTACCAAATCAGAAAGAAAACAATTGTTTATTCTGGATATTTATTAATGGTAAAAAAGGCAGAGCACAACATGCCTGAGTACTACCTTCATGTTAGATAAGAAAAGCTGGTAACCTGCAGACATTTTCCTGAAGAGATCCAAGCTAGTTTCCGTTCCACTGGCAGGTGAGAACGTGCTGCTCAGGAAACTCCAAGGGCTGTGGAAGCTTCGGATAGAGAGCACCTGGCAGATTACAGTCCAGGTGTGATGACTGGAGCATGATTAGGACCTCGAATATGCAGACATTGTTAGCATTCCTTGGGATGAGACTGGTGAGAAATCACACCTACAGTTAGGAGTTCATAGCTTCAAAGAGAAACACTTTCTATGTTCTAAAACAGTATTCATGGAAAAATATTCCTGTGCCTCATTTCTGAGAAGTGTAGTAAAGAATGAAGGAGAACCATAAAAAATTCGAAGGTAATATGCACAGTCTTTTGTGATTTATCCTTTCTTGAGAAAGGAGGGTGGAGGGGGAAAGAAAAAAATAATGAAATAGCCATCCATTACTATTTTTTTTCTTTAAACTTTTCCAACCTGACTTTCACTCCTCTTGAAATTGTACAACAGAAGGCCTTAAGTGTTATTTTATTGTAAGGCCTATTTCTATTTGTGTTTTTCTTCCTTCATTGTTGGATTACTGCCAGTTCCTTTACACTCATTTACTTAACTGTGCTTTTGCTGTTTTTCCTAGTGCTTTTTCTATTAATAATTCAGCCCATGCATTTTAAAAGATTTAATATTGTCCATAAAACATACTTTTTTGGATTGTGTTCAGTAAAATCAGCTGCAAATGTGGTTATGTATTTACATTTATGTGTCAAACACTGAGATGCTGGTGACATGGAGAGAAGGAAGCCACAATATACATCTTAAAAGTGGTTTTTAGTACAGAAGAGAGGAAAAACCACCTGATAATTTTGCATATAATAAATAATTCCATAGATAACATTCCAGGCAGTAATTCCAGTTTTCATAGAATTACCAAATCAGAATGAAAACAATTGTTTATTCCGGATATTTATTAATGGTAAAAAAGGCAGAGCACAACATAGCCTGAGTGCTACCTTCATGCTAGATAAGAAAAAGTAACCTGCAGACATTTTCCTGAAGAATCAAGCTAGTTTCCGTATCACTGGCAGGTGAGAACGTGCTGCTCAGGAAACTCCAAGGGCTGTGGAAGCTGCGGAAGGAAAGCACCTGGCTCTGTCCTCAAACCTGGTTCTGGTGTCTCAGCCTCCTGAGTATTGTTATCACCAGCATATACTCCTCCCTGGCATCATTAATTTTCCTTACAGGAGCAGAGGGAAGTATTTCATGGTTTTGAGGATTAATTTATGAACAGCCAATGTGTCCTGAAAGGGGTGAAAACTTTATATATATATATATATATATATTGTAGCCCAGAAGCATGGCGTAATGACATAAAGGCCAGGCCATTTAGCCATTTGTGGATCTTCTAGACAGAGATTCTAATGGTAGCCAAAGTATTAAAGTAGGAAACAGCATAAGGTAAAGTACAGTGTACTTTCCAAGTGTCTTTGAAGAACTTAAAATTTGAACTGAAGATTGCTAGGAGCTAAAAGTATAGGAGATGGGGGAGTGAAACGGGGGATAATTCTATGTTAGAAGATTTACACCTAAGCCCTTAGACAGTTGGAAGCTTTTGACGCAATTTTAAGGAAGAAAAGACAGGGTCCAACACAGATTGGCCTTATCGCTGTACAGGAGAGAGTGGTTTTAGTTATCTGCAGACACAGAACAAAGAGCCTAGTGGCTGAAATAACTGGTCTGTGGCTGGGGAGGCTGTGAGCGTGGCCAGCTGGGAGCCCTGCCTCCAGCTCTCACCTGCAGCAATCAAGTTGTCAGCCAGGGCTGCAGTCATTGCCAGCATCACCTGAGGGAGAATCCTCTTCCGGCCTTACCCAAACACTTGCTCACAGTCTTCTGTTCTTTTTTAGTTAATTATTTATGTGTGTGTATCAGAGAGCACTGTGTCCCTGTGAAGGACCAAGGGTGACTTCGGGAATCATCCTAGATTGCTTCTTCCTCCTTTTTGCTTTGCTCTGGGATTTCAGGTTCTGCCTACCAGGACCAGATGTGCAGGCTGCTGCCCTTTCCAAGCCTGGCATTTTTAGTTGGGACCTGGGATCCGAACTCAGGACCATCTACTTGGAGCCATCTCTCCAGCCCAGTGTTCTGTTCTTTGGGGATGGTGGACTGATGTAGAGTTCTCCACCCACGATCTGGCGTCTCTCCACCCACCCACACACTCACACACACACTAGGGCATGGCTCCAGGCTATGAGGACGAAGATAGGTAAGCCTGGCTGCCCACTCCTCCGCCTCAATTCCCCAGAGACTCAGAAATGGACAGGGAGTTTGTCAAAGCAAATCTCGATTTATTGGGGGTACCAACAGCTTATATAGACAAAGGACCACAGGGTGCGAAACGGGCAAAGGTCAACACAACATCCAGGCCCTACAGGTCAGGCTCCACGTATCTCAATAAGGAAGGTAGGTCAATTCCGAAAGCCAATTAGGGCTCTCTGTAATGCGGTCAGGGTTACGCCCAGGACACTAGCTCTCAGTGCCATCTTTGGTCCCATGTGCTCGGCTATGCTCTGGGGTAATTCCTGGGCGGGCCCAACAGAGTGAGTCTAGTCTCTCTCCAGAGAAGTTCCTCCATGGCTTGCCCCATGGACTTCTCAATAGGAGAGCAGCTATAAGGTAGCAAGTGAATGCAAAGGAGGCGGGTAAGACAGACGGAAGCCAGAGTCTTTGAACCTCATCTGGGAGCGACGCAACATAACTTTTGTCATATTCTGTTGACTGGTAGAAAGTCATTAGGCCCCCTTATGCCCTGCACACCTTCAAAGGGAGAGGATTGCCTAAGAAATGAATGCTAGGGGTTGGAGTCATTGGCAGCCATCTGCTTGCCTGCCTACCATGTGTACTCGAGAACGCAACATTCATCCATGGAACACTAAGGCTGTTCTAATGACGCAGGCGAGTGCAGTGGGATGAACCATGGCGGCTTGTTGATTTACACCTCTTGGGCTACAAGGATAGACAGTGACATTTAATTCTTGCTCATAAGTCATTACCTGACTAAAAACGTATTTTCATGTAAATGTGACCGAAACTTCTGTTCACATTGATGGTTCTCTGTCCTCCACGTTTCATACCTTAGTACCTATGTTTGTTTGTTATGTGGCCCCTGCTGTGTCTTCTAGTATTATACTGTTAGCATCATTATTTCTGAGTCTTTTGTCTTCATTTCCATTGTTAGCCTTCTTTATCCAACTATCACTCTGCACTTAAGTTGGAGGAATGGACATTAGTTCCTTTGCTGTGTCTTTTTCCTTTCTTTAATCTAGAGTCTGAAATGGCTGGTATCTGTCTCAGTCATTCAGTCAACAATGATCATGGGCCTGTTTTATGACGAGCACTTGGTTAGGCCTTCTGGGGACTGTGATGGGGAGCAAGACAAACACTCAGCCTGTCCCTTTGGCTCTTGGTTGGTATTTCCTTCTCTTCTGTCAGAAATACCACTAGTCCTCGGGCACAGTTCCACTTCCAGTCTTCTGAGACCTTCTTTGAAAGGTCTGCCATCTCTGCCTGTCATCAAGAGGATTTTACTTTTGACGCTTTTGAGATTCAGTAAGTGTAAAAGGGAGCGTGGCTAAGTTGCAAAGGGCAGTGAAGCTGTCTCTGAGCTGTATGTCTGTTGCAAGCAGTAGAGCGGTGTGCTGTCCTTTGGTTTGTTCGAATCCCCTGGAGGGCAGCCTCTAAACACAGATGTCTGGACCTTCTTCCGAAGCTTCTGGTGTAGCCAGCAGAGAAGGTCACGTAAGTGTTAAGGTGATTTGATACCTAACTGGTCAAGAAAGGCACTATATTAGTGTCTTCCTCAAAATCATAATTGTTTGTGTACACACACTCATTCAAATACCCAGAAGCAGTACTTCAGATACTGGGTGAAGACCACCTAAATCAGCACCTGACCTTTGAGCTCCATCCCTACTAACTATTGAACCTATATTACCTCTGTAGGATGCATAGTTTTTAAAAATAAAATATGACTGGTAAATAACCACATTAAGAAATAGCGGGTGAAATTTTTAGTATTCTCTTTATCAGTCTTATTCAGATGAATACATATAAATACTTAAAGTATATTTGGCATGATAAGACTATGATTACATGTAAGACTGAACTTGTGATGTGTTTATTTAGTTAGGTTAGGTGATATTTTATGTACTGATATATTTTCTCTATCTCTATGACTTCAGATATAGCTTACAGATTCCATAAGAGATTGAGAACAAATACCAGTAGATTCTTTTTCCAACTATCGTGATGATTCTTACTTTATACTGGAGGGAAATATGTATTATTATTACCTTTCAGAAGTGGATGACTGTCTTTTCAGAGTGTGGCTTTAATACCTTGGTTTTGTTTTCCGCAGTGTTATTCCTCTTCTGAGAGAATCTGTCGGGATATTGATGCAGAGAACCCCTCCCCTGCTGGAGCACGTTCTTCCCCAGTGCTATCAGCGGGTAAGTGGCAAACAGTGAATTTCATATTGGTTCTAAACTGCCAGCATTTTTTGGCTTTTATAAATAGGGAGCATGTGTATATAATTTAATGTTTCTTCCAAGATTGAATATTGACCATGAATATCATTCATATAACCAGAGTACAAACACTGGAAAATATTGAACTTTATTAAAGAAAATGTAGAAATTGTCCTCAACTAGAAATCAAGCATTTTTTAAAAATGTAGAATAGCAAATTAAATAATTTTCCATTGTTTTTTGTTTTGTTTTGTTTTTTTTTTTAGCTCCCACTAAGTGTCAGATCCTCTTCTAAGATGCTGGAGACATAATGGTAAACAAAAATATTGTCTCTGTTCTCACAGAGCTCACAATGTAGTGGGGAAACCTGGCAGACATTAAGCAATAACTTGACAAGTAAGGAATATCAGTAGTGATACTGGAGGAGAAATGAAACGAGGAGCTGTGATTGAGATTCATTGAGGTAGTCATTGTCAAGGGACCTGAACCTGTGACGCCAGTGCCACTATACAGGCTCCAGCCATACACAAGTCCTGAGAAAAATGTTGCAGGCAAATAAAACCACTAATGGGAAACTGCTATGGCTAGAACTAACTCAGTATATTAGAAGAACAGCAAAGCCTTTGTGGCTGAAGTGTGGTAAATAAAGGAAGAATAACTTGAACATCGGGAAGAAGGCGGAGGCCGGGGACTGGATCTTAGCAAGAGCCTTAGACTTCACTCAAATTCAGTGGGGAGCAGTGGAAAGCTCTCAGGCAGTGGGCACCTCATGAGTCTTGGACATTCTCCTTACTGTGCTCCCTACCGAGAGGAGAATCTTTCGGAAGAGAAGCAAGTCGTGAGGTTGTTGGCTCTAAGTGGGAAAATTGACTTAGATTCCAGTCATAGCAGTAAAGAAGGAGACATATACTCACTCAGCATTTACTTTTGGAGATTATATTAAGTGAAGGGAAAAGAAGTGTTGTG
The DNA here is from genome assembly GCA_023101885.1 of Typhlomys cinereus. Lineage (NCBI taxonomy): Eukaryota > Metazoa > Chordata > Mammalia > Rodentia > Platacanthomyidae > Typhlomys > Typhlomys cinereus. The sequence goes on from JALPQD010000791.1 coordinate 270,058, forward strand.
GCCCAGTGTGGGAGATTGTAATGTTACTTTTTGGGAAAAGTTTGAGAATGTAAAAACATTCCAAATCAAATTGGAATGCCTAGCAGACATTTAGGGAGAATGTTAATTCAGTAATAATCTGGAAGTTTGAGAACAGATTAGAACAACAACAAAAAAAGGATACAGCATAAATCTAGAGAAGCTTCCTGTGCAAGGCTCTGGGTTAGAGCCCCAGAGAGTGTGAGAAGTACTAACAATAAGTCTCTATTGCAGAAATGCCACCTAAGGAAACTAGATAAGTCATTAAGAGGTTAGAACCTTAGAAACAAATGGACCTGAGTTGCATCCCCATATCTCATGGAAATGGTGTGATCTGTAGTTCCTAGACTGAACAGACTTCGAAGCCCCACCGCAGAGTGATAAGGAGGTAGAGCACTCTAGGGTGATTCTCAGTGTCCCCCTTGGGCCTCCACAGACACAAATACTTCAGTGCCCTCTTGTGTACACACACACATACACACACACACACACACACACACACACACACACATACTACCATGTAAAATATTAAGATGGCCTGAGATTACTCTAGAAAAGATATAATTCTGTTCCTTTACTTGGAATTTGACTTCCACATTATGGTACAAGTAGAAAAGCCAGGAAATAAGTTAGGGCGATGGAAAGCCAGAAGAATGCGGTTTTATAGAGTTGAAAGAAAGGGTTTAATCAGCTGTGCTGAATATTTTTGTGGCAGGAACAGAGAAGTGACTGATGAACCAACCCCAGTGGTCAGGGAGCAGAACCTGATTGCAGTGGACTAAGAAGCACTGAAGCTCAAGTGAAGTCTGGGCCTCGGGCCAAACCCGTGTTGTTTAAGGGCATGTGGAGATGCATCGTAGTCTAGAACTGGGTGTAGTCTTAGGAAAGGTATCTTTAAAATAAGATCTTTTTATTTATGTATTTAGTTGGGGGAGGAGGGCATGTGTAACAGAGGGCACTTAATTATGTGTGCCTGCAGAGGCCTAAAGGCAACTGCGGGACTCACTTTGGATTGCTCTACCACCTTATTTTTTTGTTCTAGGATTTCCCAGACTCTGCCTTTCCGGGCCAGATGTACAGGCCATAGTCAGCCATTTCTGCCGGGTGGTTTTAGATGTTTTTCATGTGATTTGGGGATCTGAACTCAGGTCCTTTTGCTTGCTAGGCAAAGGCTTTAAATCCTTAAGCCATATCCTGAGTTCCTAAATTAGGAGCATTTAGGAAAACACTATTCCATAGAAATGTTCTGGGCTATGGAAATCTTCTGTAATCTGCACTGTCCAATATGGAAACCACAAGCCAACAGTGGCTAATATAGCTGTGTTTTTTATTTCCATTTCCATTTGAGTAGCCACATGTGTCTCATGATTAGTGGTTTTTATATTATATAGCGCAACTACTAGGAAGAAGGAAGAAATGGATAGTACAGTAGTGAAATACATTATTCAAGAACGAAGGAGAGATGCTGGAAACATGAAACACAGTGGAAGAGTTGATCAGAGACAGGAGCAGGGATTGTACCCCAGGAAGGCAGAATCTGATGAAGGGAAAGTGTGACTCCCAGGTTTATGGATGTAGGATAAGGGATTTTTCTCAGTTGTCCTCATTGTCTCTATTATTTGAGTATGTGGTCATGAAAAAAGATTTGATGACTCTGGGAAGATGAAGTATAAAGAAGTCTTCAGAGTATCTTACAAGGGTGTTGGGAAACTGGCTGTCTGCATGCAGAAGAAGGAAACTCGATCCTTATCGCTCACCCTGCTCAAAAATCAATTCCAAATGGACCCAAAATCTCAGTGTTAAATATGAAATTCTTCGCAGACATAAGGCATAGGCTTAGGAAAGGACTTTCTAAACTGGACCCTGTGTGCACAGAAACTGGCTAACAATTGATAGATGGGAGTTCATCGAATTAAAAAGTTTCTGCTTCACAGAACAGTCAACCAAAGAAGAAGAAGCCTACAAAATGGGAGAAAATCTTTGCCAGCTGTGCATCTGACAAGGAGAGACTAGCATCCAGAATATAGAAAAAAACTTAAAAATTAAAAAGAAAACAAACAACCCAATTTAAAAATGTCCCAAGAAGTTAAAGGGAAAATATAAATTTCCAAGAAATATCTAAAAATAAAAACCAATAAAAAAAACCAAAAAACTTAACATCCAGCCATCGGGTAAATGCAAGTTTGAGATTTCCTCTTTCCCCAGTCAGGATGGCCAAGATGAGAACAAATAACAGCTGCTGGTAAGGATGTGGGCAAGAGGAGCTCATGACAGCCACTTTACAAAGCAGTGTGGAAGTTGCTCAAAACGCATGGAATGGCAATGCCATGTGACCTAGCAGTGCCACTCCTGTGCACTTTGGGTGACTTCCTCCATCTCTCGCCACCTTCATTTTGAGACTTGGTATCTCACCAAACCCCCGTTAAATGTGAAGTTCACTAATTTGGCACTACTAGCTTGGCCGGCTGGTAGATCTGCCCCGGAACCTGTCCTTTTGTTTTTTTCCACATAAGGACTAGGAATCTGAACTCAGGTCCTTTACGTTTGCACCAACTGAGCTGTCTCCAAAACACCTTTATTTACTATCTTGTTATGTAGCAATGATTTGGGCATCTCCTTTTCCTGATCTCCAAGGAAATTATCTTAAGGTCCTTAAGTATTTTCAGTGTATTTTTGATAGAGTCCTCCTTAAAGAAGTTCCCTTCCAGTAATTTTTTGTCTCATTAAGTGACATTAAGACAAAAGCTCATTAAGAGCTTTTACTGCCATAAATGTAATACATTTATTGAAATCAGTATGACTTATTTTCTCCTTCATAGTATTCAAGAATGACATTAACAGAGTTTCTGAAGGCAAACCATTTTTTTTCTTCTCTTGAGATAAACTCAACTTTAGTTATACTATGTTATTTTCTAATGTGGTATTGGATTTACCTTCTTTGATTCATAAGGGAAATTGCCTCACAACTGTCTGTCAAACTTGCTTTGGGGTTAGGGTTATTTCTTGCAGATGTAAGATTGCTGTGCTAGTTAGATACAGGTGTCAACCTGACAATTGAAGACTGAAGCTCGGACACATCTGGGCAGAACTGATAATTAAGACAAGCCATCAGCAAGCCTGCGGGAAAGAATCTAATCGATGTGTAAAGATTCAGCCCCTAGTTGGTGGGATCGGTCTTTGGCAGGTGGAGAAAATGTAGAGAACTGGCTTCATCCTTGGACATACTTCATCCTCTTGGCACAAGCACGCTGGCAAAAGAGAAAGTTTGCCCCTTTGTCAGCAGCTCCTATGGAGTTGGTGATTCAGTTTCCTCGGCTGCTGATGTTCATACGAACTCTGCTGCCAAACTGAACTATGAAATGTACCCAGAATCACAAGAAGAAAACCTTAAGTTGTTTGGGTGTATAATTATAAGCAACATGATGGCAGACTGTAGTAGTAACAGATCTTTTGTATTATCCACAAAAATTAAGTGATTATCTCCTTGAAGGCTTCCCCCAGCACACATACCTACACTGGGACTAAAGCTCATTTTGAAAGCTTTGTTACCAGTTCAATTCTTAATAGTCCTTCCACATTTAATCTATCTTTTTCTTAAAAGCATTTCCTGTATTTCCAGAAATAGGTCCATTTTGTGCAAGCTTTCAAAATGTGCATGTGTGTGTAATTTATGAAGCATTTACTTAGACCAGATACTGTTTTGAATACTGAGAATGCAAAAACAAAAATAAGTTCCTAACTTTAGTGATTGCAAGTTCTATTGGAGGAGACAGGCAATAAACCCTGTAATTACAATTTGAATATCCCTTGCTTAAAAGGCCAGGGACAAAAAGTGTTTTCAATTTCAGATGTTTTTCATATTTTGGAATATTTGCATATACATAATGAGATGTCCTGGGAATGGATCTATCCATGAAATTCATTAGTGTTGTTATAGTCTGAGGATAATTTTATGCAATATTTTTGTGTATCTGTGTTTGGACTTTTAACTAGGGATTTATCACCAGAATGAATGAATGAATGAGTGAATGAATGAATGAATGAATGGTGATGCTATATGCCAAACTTAGCATAGAGAAGGTGATATCTGAGTAAAGACACAAAATATAATCACTGCATAGAAATCTGGGAGAAAGCTCCAGACAAAAGAATAGAAGTGCCCAGTCAGGAATGCGTGTGGCTGTTGAAGGAAAGGCAAGGGTGTAAGGTGCCAGGATATTGCTGAAAAGTGAGGAAGAGGAGGAGATGAGGTGGTAGGTAACTAGAGTGAAGACCGGCCTAAAGGAGTGGGATCTCAGTTAGGCTGCCTGGAAAGTGGCTGATGCGGAGCAAGGCTGGAATCAGAAGGGGCGGGTAAGAAGCCTGTCTCCTAACGGACACTAAGGTGAATGCAGGACTCTTGTGGACCAGGCCGACTACAGCGAGTGTTGTTTAGGTTCTGTTTACTATAGTATTTTGTATATTTTCATGGTGATTCACCTACTTTTCATAGACTTCTCATGGTATTTATAAGGATCTTGATTTATGGCTTGAAGTCTATTGCATTTGTAGTTTTTCCTTGTTTCATTTTATATTTTAATTGTTATCTTCTGTCTTTAAACATTCATCAGAAGCATATATCGCCAGTGAGTTTCGGACTAAAACAATTCGAAAGCTTAAACTACTTTTTGAGTTGTCATGTAATTTAGAGAAGGATGTACATTGATATTGGTTTCATGAGACTCAGAGACGTGAAAGACCTATTCCTAGATAGCCAATCAATGAAGATGTGCAACTAGCCAGTGTACAGCATACTACATTAAGAACTATTTCCCTAGCTTATTAATTTTTTTAAGGAGCTGACTTTTTGAATTAAGAATTGCAAAATTTCTGCATGTGTGTTGATTTCTGTACTTCATTTCCCCTTCTCTCTGGAAGCTTCCTTTGCTCTTTTCTAACTTCTCGGCTCATTGTATTTATGCGTGTTCTCTGTTTCATATGGTGGAAACGATAATTTCCCTGTGGGTACTTTCATTTGCACCGAACAGATCTCAATACATGCTTGTTCATTGTGTTTCCCAAGCCTGTCCCATTGTCTGCTGGAACATGAGTATTCTTAGGTGTGTGTTGGTTTAAGCAGCCTTATTTTAAGTGTAAGGCAGAGTCCATGTCATGGATCTGCTCCAAGGCATGTTGGTAGCATGAGCCGCTTTCTGGGATTTGGACGTTAATGTCTGCTTTGTGTTTCAGGTGCAGCAGTTGCAAGGAGTTTACAATTTGCAGGAGCAGCACTTCTGGACTTTATGTTCCGATGTTTACATTGGGACCTTGAAACTAGTAGTCGCGCCTGATGCTGACGCCAGATGGATTGTAAGCCAGACACATAATATTTTCACTCAGGTATGATGTATGTGTGTGTTCATGTGCGTGTGTGTGCAGGCACACCGGTGCCATGGTATGCCGTGGAGGTCAGAGGACAACCTCTGGTGCCGATCCTCACCTCCCACCTTGTTCGAGGATGGGGTCTCCTCTCTTTCTCGTTCACTGTGAGGCACACTCGGCTAACTGGCCTTTGAGCTTTTGGGGGTTCTCCTGTCTCCACCTCCCATCTTGACAGAGAACCACTGTGATTCCAGATGGACGTTGCCCTGCCTGGCTTTGCCTGGGTTGGGGGGTTCATGCTCTCATGCTTGAGCAGTGGGGATTTCACCCACCGAGTACTGAGTCACCCCACTAGCCCTGACACCTCCCCGGCCCTTTACATACTTTTTTTATTTTTTAACTTTACTGTTTGTTTTTCCAGCAATAATGTATATTGGTTTATTAAAGATTTATTATTATAAAGTCATTTTTTCTCTATAAAGCTGCTTCTTTTACAATTTCATGTGTTTAATGAATACTGACCACTGTCACGCGTGGACTGCTTCTACTATTGTTTCCCGCCCTCTTCCTGTGAGTCTCATCGACATCTTTTGTTTTGTTTGGTGACCCACTGAGTTTAACCGAGGACAGCTGGCGTGGTCATGAGCTTGAAGCATCCTTTCGAACCCGAGGTTCAGCTGAAGCCAATGCCTGGCCCTCTGCCAGAATCCACCAGTAGCCGCTAGTTCAGCCGCAGACAGTAGGGCCCCCTGCGCGGCTCCGTCAGTGGGGGGCTGCTGACTAGGTCAGTGTGGGCCAGCGCAGGCCACCCGAGCCGACGTGAGCTTGACAGCTGCACTGAGTGTGTCGGGCAGCCGACCTTTCGCGGCCTTCTCCCTGCTTCCAGTTCCCGTGCTTCTATCCCCTCTTCTATGGTGTCCGGAGCCTCAGAGGGGTGTGTAAATGTCTTCTGTAGAGCCGATCCCACAAGTGTCCGACTCAGCACCTGGCAGCCCTGGATCTCTGCGTGCATCGCATTCACGCCGAGGCTTCTCTGGCCAAGCCAGGAGCCGTGCTTGCAGTGTGAGTGTAGATGTCAGTCTGTTGCACACAAGAAAATGGTGGTGCCACTTACTGTTAGAATTTCAACAGCTTTTCTAAAAAATTTGTTCGGTGGGGGCTGGAGAAGCATGTGCGCACCTGCCCTGTGTGGAAGTCAGGGGAGAACTGCAGAAGTGGGGTCTTTCACCCCTGGGGTTCTAGAGAGTGAGCTCAGGCCAGCAGCCTCCATCACCTGCGAGCCATCCTGCAAGTCCCCAAAGTGCTACCGGCTTTCCTAGTGAAGCCTGGAGGACCTTGACAAGAGTGTGAATACTTGTCACACACCCCAGTCCAGGGGGCAGAGCAGGCGGCGGGCAGCGATGTCTGTTTGTCTTCCAGGTCACACATCTCTCCTCCGCCCTGCACTTTGTCTAGCGATGGTGCGTGTCCTGCAGTGTGAGCTGCTGTTGGTCTCTGCGGAGCCGTGTTCTATGACTCGGGCACTGGGTCCGGTTCCCTGGGACAGGAGTGTGCTGTAGATGGACAGCATGGAGCTGTCTGGTGGGAAGGGCTGAGCTTTGGCCGCACTTGCTCTCCCCGCAGCTTAGCAATGGTGGCTCTAGACAGGCTGGCGTGAAGGTTTCTTCAGCTGTTGGTTTTGTTTCGGAAACTATCTGGGTGGTGAATATTTCAAGCTCTGAGAAAGGGCGAAGCCTTTTTGTCAGCTGCGTCCTGGCAACTTCATTCATTCCTGGCAGATGCCATGGGGATAGTTCACATTTTCCCCGGGCAGAGGTCACGAGAGGGTCAGCTCACTAATGACCTCATTCTTGCACTTAATATAGTTAATGATTTTAAAGTTGGTTTATGGGCTTTCTTTAGTTGTTGACATATTCAGACGTAACGTTTTAAGTTAACACCTTCTCCGCTCCTGCTCCAGTCATGTATGGCTGTGTCGTGTCGTGTCGTCGAAACATCGTTCTTTATTATAAGTTACATCTTATTTTTGACTTTGCTTTATTAAAAACAAAGCTTGATTTGCACCCTTGCTTTTTTTTTTTTTTTTTTGTAGAAAGATATAGAAGTCAGGGTTCTGAAAGTAACAAGGATTTTTTTTCTCTAAATGATAGTTTTATGATTTTTGAATTATATAGGTATTCTTCTTAGAGGGTGACCATTGACCAGAGACTTTGGAACTCCTCATGACTGCAGGGAGAAGCATGCTAGAGATTGGCAAGTGGCCATTTAGCAGTTAAGAGTCCTTAGCTACTAGGGCGAGCATGTGAAGGCTTTAGAAATGTAGTCTAGAAGAGTTTTGATCTTTGAGAGCTCAGAGAGCACGTTGCTTTCAGGATTACATCTGGGAAGTTTTGCTTCTGTTTGTGCCTTGCTGGGGAAGAGAAAGAGGGAGCCCTGGGAGATGGCTTGTGGGGATAGAGACGGCCCTCCACATTTCTTTAGCACATGATGGGTGAACCAGATTCCCTGGGAGGAGGGAATCCTGTTTAGGTGAGTGACCCACGTGATCGAGGGTAAAGATCCAGCTTTAGCAGGAGACAGGCGGCCGGTCCAGGGCTCCTTACACTGGCAAGCCCTCCTTTACTCACTTGCACTCATTTAAAAAGTGACTGCTAATGGGAATTGATGAAATTGAAAGTTTATCTTTTACTTATGAATGAAAAAGAAAGCTATTTAATATTTTATGCCATTCATTTTATATTGCTCAACATAGCCAGTTTTTAAACAATATACTTCACAATTCTAACTACAATCTTAATTATAACACTAAAACAGGTTTGAGGAAGAGTCTAACACATGCTAGAGGTTCATCATCCTTAGTTCCTCAAAGCACAAAGAGCCAAGCCTCTGCGGCTGTTCTCCCAACAGACCCCCCCTTCATCTCTTCTTTCCCTTCTTCAGCCTCTGCGCTGTTCCTTAACCTCAATGTAGAAGTCAGCACTGATACTCACGAAGAAAGAGCCCCCCCTCCCACTCCCAGACAGAGCCCTAAATTGCACCTCCCCGGCCTCTGTGCTCTTGGGTCTCAGACCAGGACCTGCTCAGCCTGCTCTGCTGGGGGCGCTCAAGGGCAGGTGCCTTCCCCTTTTCAGCTGTTTTGCTTTACTCCTTGGAAGGACTTCCACCTTTCCTCAGGTCTGGTTTTCTTGCCTGCGCTGCAAGGTTCTTCTCAGCCATCTTTCTTATATTTATCAATGTACTTGAAATTTAGTAGGTTGAGTAATCAGCGACAGAATTTGCAGTCAGAGTATCAGCTAGGTTGTTGTCTTTAATTAATCCATATGGTTTAAATCTCACTGGTTGTAATGAGCACTCAGTAATTTATGTAATAGTGATGGAAATAATAGCAGTAACAATACCAGCATTTATTGAGGGCCTATCAAGTACCAGATAGTGTGACAGGTGCCTAACATATTGACTCTCACAATTTACAGAAAAGTATCTCAGAACTGTTTCCTTCCCATTTACTTTTATTAATTTTTTTCTACTTTTACAAGCATATTGAATATTCATTCCTGCTTCCCTCCACCCCCCCCTCCTCTTCCCTACCTCAATCCCATGCACCGTCCTGCCTGTATGCCTCTATGGATACCAGGGTTCACTCTGGCTTGTCTATTCTTGAGGGGTTGAGTCCTCTGTGGCATATCAAGTGTCCTCTTTGGGCTACCCCACTGATAGGGGGATTTCCCTTCACTCATCCAGCTTTAGACCCCAAGGTTTCCACTGTATGTTCTTATCTCTCTTGAGTTCCTCAATAGTCTATTGGGGCATGTTGGTATGTCATTATGCAGGTCTGGGAAGGGCAACTCTCACTGGTTCCTAGAAAAAATAGTTCTGCCTTGAGTGGAATGTCTTGTCCAGTGGTGAACCTTCCCATCTTTAGGTTCTTACAGTCTCACCACCCCTCTTCTGCAAGGTTCCCAAAGCCTTAGAATGGGGTGAGAATAAGTTGGCCTGATTCTGGGAGGGCCTTGCTAGGTCTCTGGTATAATCAATGCATTAGGGTTGGCCATTGGTGTCCACTCCACACTGCTCTTCTGTTGCCCTAGGCTGCATCCTGTTAGGGTGTTAAGATCCTCTATATCTGTTGTAGATTTCTAGGCTGAATGTTAGATATTCTTCCAATATATGGGTATAACAACTATTAACAGAGCAGTTTAATGTACTATCTTCCCACCTATAGGTTCATTGGCTGTTTTCCCTATTGATCTATTTCCTTCCCTTTTTTAGGTTCTTGTTCTAGTTTACAATAACAGGGATATGTACCATTCTGACAAGTGGGTCTTAATCCAAAGCAGAAGCCATTGGTTGTCTCCTTGATAGTCATGCCATTAGTACAGTAGTGTTCACCGTGTGATTTATATTACAATTTACAGATCTCATGCCTTGATGAGGCCTGTGATTATTTCTCTCCCTTGGCAGCTTCTACAGTGTTCCTACATGTACTGTGTAAGCTATCCAGCAAGGAGGATCTATTTATTTTTTTATTTTTGGTGATAGCCCAGAGCTATTATCTTCAGCACATTTTGTTTTCTGAGATATAGTATTTTCACCATGTAGCCCACACTGGCTTTAACTTGGCTGTAAAGCCCAGGTTAACTTCAAAGTTCAGTCTCTTGTCTTCAGAATTATATGTGTATGCCATTATACCCAGATCCATGATTATCTCTGACCTAAAAACTTAGTTACATGTATGCACTTTCATTAGCTCTGTAATGTCTCATATAGAAAAGACTCCATTTGATATTTTAACCAAAAACTTAAATAGAAAGTTTAGACAGCTTTTGATTGGTAGGAAATGCAAGCAAACCAATAATTCTGTGACATATTCCAATTTATCTTTGTAACTTTTTAACTTACTCTTTCCACAACAGTGAATATTTTTTTGAAGACATTCCAAGCTTGTGACACCAAGCTAACTTTATTTTTTATTTTAAGCTTTGAAGGATTGAAAAACTGCCTTTCCTTGTAAGACGTTGACTGTTGGCTGTCATTCTTTGTGGTGTGAGTAGACTACAGAAAAACCTAGTTTGCATTCAGGCAGGAGGTCACTTACCATAGGATTCTTTGGAAATTTGACTTTTCTCTCTACTTGGGGAGAAATTGAAAGGAAAATGAGAAGCTGTCCCCCCTTGGGACAGAAGGGTGAAGCAAATGACATTTTTATTTCTGTTGTTAGATCAAGCTTTTGTGGAAAGCTTGCAGTCCCTGGGGACTGGTATCAGTTTGAGTAATTAACTCATGATTATGCAAAGGTCATTTATCTAGTCCTTTGTTTTCCGCTTTCATTTTTATTGCCTCAGGCTACTCATTTCTTAGTACTCTTCACCATGTTAAGTCTGGGGGTGGCGAAAGCAGCAGACAATAAAAGCCCAAGTTCTTCCACCCATTTTAATTCTTCTAGTGATTTGGCCACGAGAGAAAAGATAAGTAATTTACTTAGACAATAGTTTTCTTCTGTTAAGATTACATATGTAAGGATGCTGTAAAATAGTTTAAGTTATCACTTCTCGGGCCAGTTAGCATGTGAATCAAATCATGGGATTGTAGTCAGCCAGAATTATTTATAGTAGCAGCCTTCATAGCTCATGAAATTCTTAAACATAATCCTTACTTTATGGTGGTATGGTGCCTGGTGAAGACATATTAAATGCTTGTTAAATATTGGTGAGACTCTGATACTTTTGTAAGTGGGAATGGTAACTCATCAGTTTTAAAATGAGAACAAGTGAGCTTTGCTTTTAAAGATCATATAGAAACTAAGCTCTGTCTTTTTTTTTCCTGCCACAAGTCTGTTAACCAGGGGGCAGATACCAATAGGTACCAATAATATCTTTTCTGTAAGCTTGAGCCAGTTCTAACTTACCACAGGAAGTTTATTTTTTAAATATGTAAGGCAAAGGGCTGACACATGTTTCCTGTGCTGGCAGCTGTCTAGGGTCTTTGAGTTTCATCCTGAAACTTCAAGCATTCACTAGAGGCCCTACCATCTGACTGCTAGAAGGCCAGGGGTTTAGAAGCAGGGAGAGGGAGAGCCATGCTAGAAAGCAGTGTTCTGAGAAACCCAGGAATTACAAGAACGTAGTATTACTAGCTCTGCATCACTGACTCTGCGCCTTTCATTGTAAGGTATTGATAGAAAGATCGTGTTTTTTTTTTTTTTTTAATTTTTTTTTAATTTATTCAATTGTGTGTGTGTGCGTGTGTATGTGTGCGCGCGTGTGTGTGTCTGTGTGTGTAGAACCACGGACGAATTCGCGAACCACCATGGACGCCTCCCACTTCCTCCGCCCCGGGATTCACAGGCTCCGCCCTACCAGGACCGGAAACGCAGGCCGCCCCTGCTTCCGCCCGGCGTCTATACGTGGGATCTGGGATCCGAACTCAGGACCTTCCGCCTGCAAGGCAGAGGCTTAACCCCTGAGCCACCTCTCCAGCCCGAAAGATCGTGTTTTTGATTTAACTTTTTTCTTTTGTGTCAATTACAAAATCATTTTAGCAGAAAAAAAATTAACAGGATTTCAGTTCATTCAGCAATTATTGGTTCCTTGCTGTGTGTCAGATACTACTGACGGTTCTGGAGTCCAGAATGAAAAAGACAAAAATATTTTTCTTGGAAAGATTATATTATAGGAGAGAACAAAGCTTACGAACACAGTGAATGAACTTTATAATTATTCCAATGGGACAATGTGTTTTGATAAGAGTAAAGGAAAGAGGCTGGGGTGCTGGAGGAGGCCTCCTCACCTGCCTGCCAAGCTTGGTTTTCCTTTGGCCATTAGCATGTGCAATACCATCTCCCCTCCTTCTCCAGGCTGTTAATAGAATATAAACTCTATGAGAAACAGATTTATATATGTGTATGTTTTCTTTTGTAGCCCTAGGTGAGACACTATTGCTTGGCAGGCGCGCGCACACACACACACACACACAAAATAAGTATTTGTTTGATTAATGAAGTGAATGCATTGTCTATAGGTAGGGTTGTCAGGACTGGCCGGTGTGATGTCTGGTAGGATAAGATGAGAGTATTTCTCATGGGCATCTTTAGCATAGTTCATGCAGAAGGGCCAACAGGACCCGTAGAGCTTGGGCAGAACACGGGGGGGGGGGTAGTGAGCAGTGAGATTAGACAGGACATGGGGATCTAGAGGCCATCTAGGTATGTGTCTGCAAGGACTAAGGAATCTAAGTTCTTGCAGGGTTGGAGTGATGACTCCATTCTAATTGTTCTTCCAAGAACAAGCAACTGTCAGAAACAAGCAAAAGGCACTGATGAAAATGTGACAGGACAGCGCAAGCTGGTAGCCTTGGAAATGGTGTAAAGTGATCAGTTTCTGGATTTGGATTATTTTAGAAGTGAGGTCAACATGTTGTGAGTTAGATATCGGGGGTAAGAAAAAGAAAGTTTTTTGAATAGAGCAACTCTGAGGGCAGATCAACAAGTTTGAGGGGAAGAAAGTTGTTTGATTGTATTTTTCTTTCAGATGTGCACATAGACGTCACTTCCAGACTGGAAATATGTGCAGGTGTGAACACGAACATAGGTTGTACATTGAGTCCGGAGTAAGATGAGATACTTTGAGGAACAAGTGCCGAAGGAGCGAGCCTAGAGAGGAGAAACAGCAGGAGACTCATAGTGCTTGACTAGACCCTGGCGGCCACAGGCTGCTGCAGAGACCGGAAGCTCAGTGCAGCTAAATATTGTTAAATAAGTGGGCAGCTGTATGGACCAAATGGAGGGAACCTTGATCAAATGTTTAGGAAGCCACGAGAGGAAAAATAGGGTTGAAATGACTTCAAGAAGCAACAGTTATTTGTTCAAGAACAAAGATGGCAAATATAAGTATTTGGGGGAGGGTGTTTGTTATTTTTTGTTGTTTGTCTTGCCAACTAGAAGAGCTGAGATGGGGACAGTTCCAATATAGAGAGCACCTTCTTGAGTAGCAAGTTCATACTGAAAAGTAGAGAGAGGACTTGAGATAGAAGGTGAATAATCAGTAAATCACGTTTATGACCTGTGTTTGCTGCCACAGGAAGATTTAGTTTACCTTTTTATTACATTTATTTATTGTGCATGTGTGTGTTTACGTGAAGGCCAGAGGGTGACTTGCTGGAGTCACTCTGCCATGTGTGTTCCCGGGATCAAACTCAGGTTGTCAGGCACGCGCAAGTCTTCCTCACTGAGCATCTCGAAGGCCTGACCTTCATACCTAGTGAAGCACTGTGATGTCTTCTAACATTAGTGGTAGATAGAACGTCTATTTTCTAACAGCCCTTGGGCAAGTCATATGACGATTAGCATGGAGAAAAAGGCAAAGAAAAAGAGTAGTGATTTTGCCACTTACAATGTGTGTTTTTCTGGAATCATTTTCTGGTGATCTGTGACAAAAATGAATTTTTTCTTAAGAGGAAAAAGACAAAATCCTTATCATTTTCAAGAAAATTCGTTTTTTTTTTTTCTACCACTATTCAAAAATGTGTAATCTATTCTAATTTTTCTTTCTAACTTTTTAGGCTGGAGTGAGACAACTTTATGTACAGATTGACTTTGCTGCGATGTAGTTAAGGAAAATAAGTTGTTTTGGGACCAAATATTTCTGGTACTGTACAATCCAAAGCATTGTACCCAGCTCTCAGCGAAACCGTCACTACAGCTCGGCAAGCAGCGCGGCAGATGAGCTGTGCGCGGGGAGCTCGCCGCCAAGGGACCACAGCTGAGGCTCTGCCTGGACAGTCGTCCCTTCAAGCCATCCGTTTGCCGCCCTTTCTGCTTTTGTTCTGGGCTGTGGTTTTTTTTTATATTTTCCCCCCGGGTGAGGGTCGTGTTGATTGCCCTTGCCCCATCCTGTCGTCTCTCCCAGCCAGTGTGAAGTTCTGGCCGTGAGCCTCCAACCCTCTGGACTGTCTTCACGGAAGCTGCTGGAAACCACTGCTTTTATTCCCACGAAACCAGTGTTCTTAAAAAAAGACATCTGTTTTATACGTGATGTCACAGGTGTTGACGTTCTTCATTATAATCATATGTTTGTAAAATCGTTTGTACCTTGCAAACTTAAGAACCAAACCATATTGGGTTTTCAAAGTGCCTTTGTATCAGAAAATGTATTTGCCAGCATAGTGGTGTAACATCAAAGGTCATTGTGTGTGTGTTTGTGTGTGGGGGGGAGTTTTAAGTAAGTATTCTGTACTCTGTGCAAAATAGACTTGCTAGTAAAGTATACAGATTTTTTTTGTGTACTTCTAGCATAGATTTAAATACATTAAATTTCTTACTGTTTTATCTCATCAAAAAGGGCATCATTTTACATTTCAAAAAAATCAATAATCACATTTAGTTAAAGTTTGTTTTCAAAACTGCAGATGTATTGACCAAAAAAAAAAAAAAAAATCCTGATTAAAAACGTGCTGCATTACAGACGCCTGTGAGCGCTCTGTGCTGTCCGTGGTCCATTTCCCAGCAGCTCCCTTGCTGAGTTCTAGGAACGGCTAGGAGAGGCAAGACAGACTTGGTAGAAGTACTTGTGGCAGTGTGTTCGCTGCCTCATTCTCTTTCATACATCAGGTATTTTCCTAGTTAAGCTTTGCAGAAATAAACCTGCTTTCAGGAATCCTAGAACAGCATTTGAATGAATTTGAGTTATTAAAGGTTCATAGCAAATACGATGATACAGAACTCCTCCTAGCACCAGTGTCTTAAAGATAGCTGATTTTCTAAGTGCTTGCATATTTGAAAACAAAGTTGAAATTCAAGGGGTCAAGTGTTGAGATGCAGCAGTTCTCGTTTAGGAGAAGCATTTCCCATCGCACTTCATTTTCACACACATTCTCTTCAACTGAAAAACTGATATTGTTGGCAAAGGAGAAAAACTTGCAGCATTAGGAGCGCAGTGGGGCAAGCTCTTCTTCAGTGGGGTGACATCTTCAGTGGGGTGACAGAGGCTGCCGTTCGTGCGCCTCAGTTCAGAGCATCCTGTCCCTTAACGTCTGACCTCCAACTTTTTTCCTTAATAACTGAACTGTCTTTTGTCTCCACTTCATAAATAAATGGTAGTTTCAAAACTGTTTGCTTTCTCCCAGGCGGTTCTAAAGTCCAGAGCGCTCCAGATCTGTTGGAGGGAAGGTACCAAAGGCCACGGGCGCTCTGGTGGGCCTTCCCCTAGGGTTCTCGCCTGAGTAGGCTGGGAGTTAGAGCCACTGCAAGTCTGGGGGAACCCTGGGCTGATCTGTGGGTTGGGGCGATTTAGGGAAAACGACAGGTCTGGATGAGGCAGAGATTTCGGACATGTGCCTTTACAGTCAATTACATGTGACTCTACTGAAGCTTCGCACACGGAGGTGACTGCACTAGTTCATGGAAGTCTCCAGAATCTGCTTTTCGTCAAGCCCTGGATTTCCAGTGAAGTGTCTGGCAAATATTGCTGCTTTATTTAACTGCTTCCTCCTGCACAAAGGTGTGAAGCTCTAATTCTATACTTTGTTACAAAAGCATGCCAGCCCATGACACGCGGCAGGGCGCCTCAGGACACGTATGCAGTCAGCATACCTGTGTGCAGAGAAGCGCGAGTTCAGTTTCTCACAGAAAATACTTTTTTGTCTTTTCCGTTTTCTTACATTACTAACAGGTGTTTTCACCATGAAATGCTGCCTGAGTATGGTTATAAAGCCAATTTAGAATGCCTTGTCATTCCACTAACATTCTTAGAAACACAATCTCAGTTTAAACTTGCCACTATATAAAAAGCAGAATTTTCTTTGGGTACCAGAAAGTTCACCTTGCCAGATATATGTCCCTAAAACATGTATGCTTACATCCGTTGTATTTGTAAACCTTCACTGTACTGTCCGTGAAGAGGTTGGCATAGGCCCACTTCCTCTTTCTGTCATCCCCCCACCCCCATGCGTCTGTTTTACCATCTAGTCCATCTGGAGGTGGCTGTCCTTGTGCTGCCTTGGTACGATCCAACATCAGAAGGTGGCACAGATGTCCTCGGCGCTGATTTCCTCTACCCAGGTTCTTCGACGACCACGCCTAAGTTCCGGGAACCACGATACTGTGACTTTTGGGCACCTCTGGCAAAATGGCCTGGCCGCTAATCCAGGACTGGTTGGTCTTGAGAGATCCTGACAGGGACCACCTTGATGGGACTGCTGGGAGCTGGAGAAGTACCACACTGCTTACCTGAGAACGTCACGGCTAGGCGGAGACTACTGGAAGCTCTGTTACCTCTCATTTCCACGTGGGAAAGCGGAAGCCCACGGCAGCTGTCGCTTAGCACGGGCAAAGCCACCTGGAGACAGGTTCTTCTGACGCCAGAGCTGCCTCAGTGTATTTCTGCCGTTCTGTAATATGATTAGATTACTGTTTGTAAATAAAGAACATGTGACCTTCAATTTTGATACATAAGGCACTTTAGAAACGGAATTTTGTCTCCTTTTCATATCTAATTATGAGGTTTCAATTATTTCCATATTTTTGTGGATTTTTTTTTTTATTCTTAAAAATCAGCTCTGGAAAAGCGAAGAAAGAACAAAATACTTGCACAATGGATACTTGTGACTTGTGGATTTTTTCTATTGAGTGCCCAACGCTCAATCTAGTTTAAACTTGCTCAGTTCTTTTTCTGTTCTGGAACTGGTACTCGGGACACCAAACTCATCCACAGGCCATTTCATTCTTAACACCTTCTTCCCAGTCACTGCATAGCTTTTTACTTCTAAAATTCTCAAGAGCTGTGTGAAAAACAGGCATTGAATGAATGTTATATGGAAGAAATGTCTTAACTCAGTAGGCTAAAATTTTGAAATCTTGAGTTCCAAATGCTTAGCCACTACCCTTGGCTCTTCATAAATGTATTATGTCAGCACCCAAGCTCCCCTTAGACTAAGTCACCATTTTTGAAACAAATTATTTCCCAAATTACAAGTTACACTTAGGGGGGAGGTTATTCTCTGAAGAACATTCCTTAAAAGTTCTGTGTATGAAATGACTGGTTTCAAGATGGATTTTCCCTAAAGTCTTCTTAGTGATTGTGGTCTTTCAGACTCGCCATGAAAATATAAAGCAAGGATTTTACTAAGTACTTGTGTGCCAGACACTTAGAGGCCTTTCTCATGTTACTACATTTAATCTTCACGTTTTTATAAAGAACTCTGTATGATTTTAAGGTTGACAGTGTTTTCTAGTGTCTTGTATAATGTTCATCATAACCTAACAGGAGGAAGGAAGCCTTCATCTCTTAGACAAGGAAGCTGTGTCAATAGCATTTGGATCACTTGTTCTTCCTTATCTAGGCTAGAACCAGTGGTTCAGCACTTACTCAAAATCTATGACTTTCTCTGATCACTGCTGGGTTTATATACTCATTCAACAATGCTTCCAAGATTCAAGAAGTTGTAGCAGATCTAACAGGGACTCATAGAAAGAAGAAAAAAAATGACAAAATTGTTAGAGGGACACTTAGAAATCACCTGGACTCATTCCTTTCTCTCTGGTGTTGTGCTTATTTTCTAACCTGGCCGCTGAGCTAAAACCCTAATGGCTTTAGGAGTAATTAGAGGATGTCCCAAGCACTCTGAAGACCACTGAACAAATTAACCAAAGTTTATTAGTGTAAGCTGCTAAAAAGGTACTGGCATAGAATTCGCCCTCTATGAGCCAGCACCAACTGAGCTCCTGCAAGAAGTACCAATTCTTTGCAAAAAAGATACGTAGCCTTCTCTTATCTTTACAACATTGTGCTTTACATTTGCCTTTGAGCAGAAGAAATGCTTCATGAACAGAGGCCTGTGTTTTCACCACAGCTTGAAAATTATTATTTGACTTTGATCATATTAGAAAGCTTTAAAAAAATAATGTCTTAAATATTAATCATTTTACATACAAATTTATTATGGATTTATACTTACGCACTATTTAGTTCAACCATAACTATTCTACATAGTAGTAGGCAAAAAAAAATGGTTATTGAAAAACAAATAACGTAGTACAGGAAATATTTCAGTGATTCTTCAATATTTTCCTACAAGTTGACTTTGATTTTTGACTACGTGAGTTACTCACTCTCTTTGTGTTTACCATATTGTTAAAAAGGAAGCTGGCAGAATGGACCACTTGACTTTTGTATTGTCCACAGCCAAATTGGGAACTTGGCTTCGTGTTCATGGACACTCCGCATTCACAGTATTTAAAGACTGTGAACATCTGCTTTCTCCAGACACATCACCCAAAACTCTCCCAGAGGCACTTCTTGGAGGTGTTCCTGGAAACACTTCATGTATTTATCACAAGACTCACGTATTCCCAGATATGCTAACCTTTCTTTTTTTTGTCTTGTACTCCTTCAGATTTGGGGATTTGAGGTGTTTTTTTTTTTGGATTTTTTTCCCATGCATTACAATTTTTCCCTTGTCTTAGGTTAATAAACAGAATGAATATTTTGAATTGGAAATACTGTGAATACAAAATTTTTAAATTCTTCCTTGATCCTTTTTAAACATTCTTACAACTCTTTCATGGTTTCTAAGTGTATGGCCAAGTCTAAACTTAAGTTTATCTAAAAATGTTTACATCCAAGACTAGACAGGAATGTCACCACTTAGGAGAGCTGTAATCTACTTTGAAAACACTAGTGAGTGGTTACCATCTGCCCAACTATAGTACAACAAACACAATGTATAGTTCTTTTTTTTTTTCTATTTTGCACATTTGGAGTTTAACTTCAGTGTATTTTAAAAGAATCATAAGCAACCGTATTGAAAATTGTTTTAATAAAAATTTTTGTTTAAAAAAATCATTGCCTGAACTGTGTGTCTGTTTAACGAGCCGAACAGAACACTTCAGAACTTATTTGGGGCATGTCTTTGCATTGCACAGTGCCCACTGCGGTTCCTGCTCATCCGTCTACCTCAGACGGTGACACCAACAGTGTTCGCTTCCTGATGGTTGCACTGATACGGAACTGTTCTCAGCTCACTCGTGGATGACATGAAACAAGAAACACAGCCTCCAACATGAGCCTCCATGACCCCTCACCGGAAGTAATTTCTTTTTAAAACATGTTTCCCCCAAAACTCCAAGGCTTACTCATAGGGGCTTCAGCAACACAACCTCTAGACTCCACCCCTTTCCTTACTTGATGCATGCGTGCTTCCTCCAGCTAGCCACCTCCAGAGCTGCTGGTGCTCTGGCTTCACTTCAGTTTTGTCAAAGTTGTTTAAATGCAACCAGTGATATGCTTGTCACAACCATCTGAAATACCAACATTAAAATACAATAATCGGCTTGTCAAAATTCCTCACAGTAGTCTCGGACTTCTGTCTTTGCCACCTGTCTCTTGACTCTGCTACTACAAAGTTTTTCCCTCTTTGCCTTGAAATTGTCTGAAGTCTTTTTCCATTCCTACCACTCTGTCTCAGGCCTTCCTTGACGGATCGCTGCAGGCACAATCCCACTTGGGACTGCTCATCTCACCCGTTCCTCACCAGCTTTGTCACAATTGTTTCAGCCTCTCCCCCACCCCCAAACAATGATGCGCCTTGGCAAGGAAGACAAGGATCCGGTGACTCCACCTTTGCAGGCTCCTGATGGCTGCCTCGCTCTGCTGCGGGCTGCGCTTGGACTTCATCTGCGGGGGCCTGGCTGTCTTTCTCGAGTCCCCTGGAACTGGCCTCTGGTAACCAGTCTGCAGTGGTCTGCAGACCGGTCAGAGCAGCCTCTTCAGGCCACACATGGGCTGCACCAAGTGCTCTTTAATTCTCCAAAGAACATGGCTGCTTCCCCCAGAAGCTGCCCTGTGTTACTGGGCTAAGTGTCCCACCTGCACTTTTTGGTTCAGGACCATTTATCTTTGGTTCCCATTCATCTCTGTTTATTGCTTCCATTCTGCTTGCTCTGGTCACCCTGGAAACATCCGCCTTACATTTTTACCTTATATCCTGAATGTTACGTGTGTGCTTCTTAGCATATATCCACCGCTCACAGCAGTAAAGCGCTTCTAATGTTTATCAAGCACAACTCTTCTGGACTGCTCAGAAAGCTTTTAAATGCTCATTTTTTCACTCCTTATTTAGTGATATCAGCTATAAGCAGTAAAGCAAGCTTTTCACTGCCTTGAGTAGACAGACAGCAGACGGAGAAGCAATGAGATAACAGATGTCAATAGAATAAAAGCAATGTAATATTTTTTTCCTCTGTCCAAAGAAGGGGAAGAAAACAGCATTTTCATGGTTCATAAAAAACACTGTCAGCTCACCTATATTACTTCCAAGATTAAAAAGCAAATCACTTTTGTGCAATTCACACTTGCATGTTACCAACATTTAAATGTACAATTCAACTTTATCTGCTAAATTCCTATAGGGGTAATACTTGAGTGGACACAGCCTGGCACACAATAAATCAAAATGTATTGAAAACAATGAAAGATGGGACTGGAGAGATGGTTCACAGGGTAAGATTACGCACTGTACAAACACGAGGACCTGAGTTCTTATCCCAGCACCCTGTTAAAAGCTGGCCGTGCTTGGCGGGTGCCTGTAACGACCCCTGTAGGGGGCAGACACAAGAGGATTTAGCAGCTTGCTGGCCACTAGCACAGCTCCAGGTTCAGTAAGAGACCCGCTCTTAAAGAAATAAGGCAACGTGGTAGAGCAAGACCCCCATCATGTTCCTGGGGCCTCGTGGAGTGCTGAGGTACACAGCACATAAGGCACCACAATCGCCTACATAACCCGCATCGTATCACATAAATGAAGAGTTGTGATTTTGTACGCTTAAATCCTCTTTGAAACGTCTCTGTGTGAATTAAAGAGCACCCACCACTCTCTTTGTAGACCAGCTACTGCTAAACCGAAAGGATTAAAAATAATACAAAACTAACATTCCAAAAAGTACTTCCCGACTGTAGACAAAAAGTATTATTCTGAAAGCATAACATTTCATAAACAGAACCAGCCTTCCACATATGCACAGACATAGCTTCATTGCAATCACAAGGACAGCCTTGCTCCTTGTATTTAAGTTGTGGAAATGTTACTAAAATTATACACAAAATAAGGACTATGCGTGTAGCCCTCACTGTCTTCTCACCCTGGGCAAGAAGTTAGGTTACAAGGCTCAGCTTTACAGGGGTTCCCTGTCTACATCATACTAATTCCCCCTAGAAATAACGGGGATAAAGGTCATATTGGCACAGTGAACACATCTAAAGCTATGTTAGCTTGAGTGGACTGGTTCGACGTAGTAATGTGGTGGTGGCCAGAAGCTACCGAAGCTTCAGCTTTACGAGAAAGAGACCAGTTTCCCTGATTAGAAAAGCTCAGGCTTCAACAATGGAGCAAATTTCTTCTCTTCTGTCTCCACCTGGTCACGATGCAACCCACTCATGAAAGTATTTAATTAAAAAAGCAGCAAAGTAACCAAAACGCCGATTTTTGGTCAGAGGAAAAAAATAAAAAGGGGAGGCAAGAGACCGTGGGGAGTTGGGGAGGCAGAGAACTCAAGAAAGCAACCTCAGCAGACTTGATCAATTCTTGGATGTGATCCTACTCGGCACACCCTACCTAACCACTGAGTTTCAGACTGAGCAGGACCAACCCTACAAGGCAGAGACCGGCAGTCTATGCGCTGAACTAAAGGGACCGCAGACTGTCCAGGGCATCCTGAGCCTCCCCACCAGGGTGCTGCCAAGGACAACAAAAGAGCCAACTGGGATCTCCTGCGCGATACTCAGAATGTCCAGATGAGTTGACAACATACTGCAATGATATCAAACAATAAAATCACAGTAAAACTCAAACAATAAAAGTAAACACCACTTTGTGATAAAATGCAAGGTATTTTCGATACTGCCAACAATTTGGTTGAATTTCAAACATGCTTGTGGTAGCCAGTCTCAGTTTTTTTTACGTGCACAGCATATACACTTGTGGTTATGTGAATGTGTGTGGGTACAGGTGTGTGCACACACACGTGGACGCCAGAGGCTGACACTGGGGGTCTTCTTTACTTACTCTCCATCCATACTTTCTTGAAATAAGGCGTCTCATGAGGCTGCAGTTCATTGATTCAGCTAGGATGGCCAGCCAATGAGTCCGAGCACTCCTCAGTGCTAGGACTACAAACGCTGCTGCAATGTGTGGCTTTGGTGAGCACTGGGAACCAATTCGAGTCTTCGTGCCCTCGTGACATCACTTTGTTGATAAGCCATTTTTCCCTAGTCTCCTTACAACTTTCTCAAAAGACAAAAGTACCAAGAACAGATCACTGGCTCCCAACAACTGTGGGTGGGGTGGAGAGACAGACAGACAGGCACAATGGAAGGGAAATTCTTTTGGATGAAACTGCTATGCATCAAGACTAAGAGGAGTTTTCAGTGGGTGATAATTTTAAGTCGAGCAAGATGGGAGAGTAAAGCACTTGCCTTGAATTCCAGGGTCCGAGTTCCAATACTCGCATCACAAAGTCAAAACAAATGAAACACCCCTAGACAGCTACAAACCACCAAACAAATGCCTGTAGCTTTCAAGAGTAAGTATTTCCACTAACACTGGGATTCCAGGACAGTGGATCAAACAGTTCTGCTCATCCTTTTCCTACTGGTAAATAGGAAGCTTTTGTTTTACAACTTCATTTATATTGAGGTCCAATTATATACAGACTTAGAAAGAAAAAAAAAAAACCCAAAATAACAGAATCTAAATTTTATTTCACATAAAATATGAAATGCGGATGCCAAACATGTTTTTAAAACTTTGATTTTGTAGCAAGTTTTCCATTTGTCTGCTTGAATGTGAAAGATGCTATTTAAAAGCTACCAGCAACATGGCTGGCGGAACATTTATAATTAAGTAATTATATAACCTCTAAAATAATGCAGAATATGAGTCACATAATTAGGATGTCAGTTAACTAAGACTGTTCAGAAGTGTGTCATTTTATGCACGTGCTCAGTCGAGCTGAAGCCACGTAGGCCTGCCGTGTGGAGATTTATTTTTACCGTATGTGTCTGTAAGTCCTCATACCAGCTGCCAAGATAACTTATCTTTCTTGTAGTTCGGGCAGCTGGCCGTGGGTGTGTGTGTGTGTGTGTGTGTGTGTACATGTGTATATGTGTGTGTGTGTATTACGTATGTTTCTATGCATACATGGAGGGCAGAGTTGATTATCAAGTGGTTTTCCTGCTGCCATCTCATTTTTTGAGTTTCTTACTGAGCTCTGTGCTCACCAATTGGCTAGCACGCTGGCCAGCACTAGGGCTGCAGACCTATGTGTGCCGTGCATGCCTGACTTTACAAGGATGAATCTGAACTCAGGTCTTCATCCTTTTACAGCCGGCACGTTACCAGGTTACCAGCTGAGGCATCTCTCTGATACCCAATAGCTGACTTTTTCCAAAGGAGGTTACAGAAACCATATGGGAAGTGTTAGCAATCTTTTATTGGCTTCTCTTGAGACTTTGGCATTTCCTGTCTGTAAAGATAGGAGTCGAGGGATTGACGCTCCTGTTCCCTCTAACCGCTACTCTGCTCTGTATGGCCATTTGTGTTAACTGACTTCATGAATAAAACTTCAAAACAACTCTGTGTGGACACCCGTTTTCCAGCTTAGTCTGGCCGTGTGCGCGCGCCCTGAGTGGCCCATACACACAGCCAACAGAGGGTCTCCTCTGAGATTACTGGAGAGAGAGAGAGAGAAAGAGAGACAGAGAGAGAGAGAGAGGGGAACCAAGGATGGAACGAGGAAAAGAAGTCAGGCACTCTTGAGGCAACTCACTTCTTTTTGGTTACATATTAGATAAACCCAAAGACCCACTTTACCTGTCATACAAATATGTGATACCCTTTCTCAAAATGCCAGGCTCAGAGTCCATTAACACTTTGGGATTCAGGCATGGAGAACAGGCTCAGCATCTCCATCTCCAGAGGATGCAGGCTGCCCCCTGTAACGACCAAGGAATGCAAAGGGTCCCCCAAGTCCACTGTGCACATCTGCTGCAAGGTGCCTGCTGCAATTTTCTGGTCTTCAGCACCAACCCTGGCTAAGCCAACACAGAGGGTCTCCTCAGTGATTACTGGAGAGAGAGAGAGAGAGAGAGAGAGAGAGAGAGAGAGAGAGAGAGAAACAATTCAGTTCAGCAAAAAGCATCATCTTATTCAATATTCAAAAGATATTAGCACCACAGGAATCCCAAATGTCTTTAGATGTCCTTAGCCACTCACTATGGTCAATTACTTTACTCTTTGAGAATTCCAAAACTTACATGAGCTTAGGATTTAACAACTTGATAAACAATTACTATGTCTAAATAATTACCATATAATAGGATAACATTTGTTTTTAACAGATTCAGAGCATAGATGTTTATAAACCTATTTACAATTAAACAGATCCTTGAGATATGGTAATATTAACCAAGAGATACTGGAAAAACCAGGAGATTTTGAGGTAAATTCATAGATTTGAGTTTCTGCTCAGCCATCTAATTATCTATGTGACCAACTCTGGTGTTCTTACATTATCGTCTCTTAAGTGGTAGGTGTGAGGATCAATACAATGGATTTAAAAGGACCTGATAAGTTATAGAGCCCACACAATAGACGTTTTGTACTACATATGCTTTCTGTTCAAAGTAATGATCCTGATTCATCATTTTGGAATCATTCCTTTGGGTACTACAGCTGCGAGCTGACCTCTCACTGGTCTCACTGGCTGGCTGGGAAAGCTGTCCTAACGAGCTGGAACCAAAATAAGACTGATTTTTCAAGGAAAAGCAGGCATGCGAGGAGCAAAGTTCATGAGTGTGGGACAAACCACTTCATTCCTGGAGTGAGAGCTAGTGACGAGGACAAAATCTGAAATGAAGAGCTCTCAATGTCTCTTTTCTATCAGAGGTCGCAGCATGCTCCAAAGCAGTGAGCATCATGTGTGATACTGACTTCTCTGGGAAGCACTCTTCTGGTAATATGTGAAAGGTGCATAACATATTCTCTCAACAAAGATACATATAACAAACATGTTAAATACTATATATTGTCTATAGCTATTAGGAATAAGGATAAATTCTCTTGCCTTTACCCTAAGAAAACTATTCCTGGTCTGAGTGTTGAAGAGAAAAAGTAGACTAAGTCTATTTTCGACTAGGACTAAAATGGAAGTTCTTTATTTTATAAAAATGTTTGTTATATACTATACATTCATATTTACATCAAATTACATTGGTAAAAAACCCTCACTCTTTCAAACTGTGTTAACTTTACTGTAAAGAATTACATTATTTTTTTGCCAATACAATCTGAAGCCTCTGGAATTTAAGTTAAAGTAAGAAAAAAAAATGGCAAGGGGCTGGAGACAACTCAGGGTTAAGCTTCTGCTTCAAAAGCAGAAGGACCTGAGTTCAGATCCCAGATCTCAGGTAAAAATGTCTAGTAAAAATGAGGGTGTCCTATACTTCTGGCCTTGGAAGACGGAGCCTGGGAACTCAGATTAAAGCAAAAAGGAGGTAGAGAAATCTAGAATGATTCCTGAAATCACCCTTGGGTATCCATAGGCACACACAGTGTCCTCTGATACATAGGACAGACAGATTGACAGACAGACAGACAGACACACACACACACGTGAAAAAATGACAAGAAATACACAACAATGCAAAACAAGACTCTTTCCTTGGAGGTGGTATATGAGCGTGTGTAAGGCATTGGCCATCCACGCTCTCAATGTAAATAGCCACAGACTACATAAGAAGACAACCATCATAGGATTCTGAGAACCTGGTTCTTCTCCACGTGTCCTCTGGTTCTGGACAATTTCCAGAAGCTGCTGGGCTGCTTGGTTTACACTCATGTACCGAGGTGGTTCGTAGATCTTCCTTCCCCTGTGAGTGGAAACGAGAGCCATAGTTATTACCCGTGAAGCCATACGGTGACACAGTAGATGCAGTGACTCCTACAGGAACACCGTGGCAGCACTGCCCGCTCTGAAACTCTCCCACAATTCCACTCAATACACGCAAAGCCTGGGTGCAGCAATGCTCCAGTTCCTTAACCTGTTTCCTAAGGTTCCACCCAGTGTCCATGAAATAATCTGAACACTTATAGACAGATGGGGAAACCAGAGTAACCTTTATATCTTAGGCAAATAACATTCAAACCAACTGTCAACTTGGCCTAAATCCCTGCTCAGTCAGGTTCTGCAGTCCTCTCTTCTTTTTACAGTTCTGGGCTTGGCCTGGTCTAGTGCATGCAAGCCATCCTTTCATCAACAGATTTCGACTATACATTCTTCTGTAAGGAAAACAAGCAGGTCAAGATCAGAAAATCTCGTGTAGTGGCCTGTGTCCACTTAAGCAGGCCTCACAGCAGAATGTAAGGTTTTGAAACTTATAAACAGCTGGTTATTTTACTGATTTATTTTTATTATTTTACCAAAAACAAAACAATTTTCTAAGTCAGTGCTACCAAAAAGAAAAATAATACAAGCTACAATGTAATTGCAAAATGTTCCAGCAATCACATGAACAAATTTAAAAAGGCAAAATTAATTTTAACAACAAATTAGGTTTTACTCAACACACCCACAAGGTTGTATTTATGTATAACTATTGTATAACTATAATATTCATGTATAACTATTAAACATTGTTTTTATATAAAATATCAGCACATTTCACTTTGGATACTATTAGTGGAATATTATCTCTAAATATAAAATTTGTCATCAAAACAGATTTACATATTAAAGTTGTTTCAAACAACTTTAAAGTTTTATAACTATCAGTTGAAAACTAGCTAAAATCACATGCGCAATGAGGCACATTTTAAGTGCTCGTTAGTCATCTATGGTGAGGAGCTACTGGGCCATGCACAGCCTCACTAAGAAAAGATGACTGACGACCGCCACTGTTAAACACACGGAGAAATGAGTGACAGGCATGGAGGGGAACTGCCCAAGAGCCACAGCCAGCTGCAGATGGGGCTCAAAGGCATGTTTTTGGCTTATAATGCATTAATTCATTTCATGAATATTTACTATTCAATGCCCATCACTGGCCGGAACATATGAAACCTATTGCTATTTCCATTGATCACACTGCTTTATCTACTATAAGAGTAAAGTATTTACTGTTTAACTGTTAATGAAAGTTCATTTTTCAAAAACTTTAGAACGCAGGTCGTTTACATAGAATTTGTTGAAATTTTTTGAGCTATTCAAACAGGTATGTACATCCTCAGCAAGACTTACTTGATTAGATTTTCCAGAGACTGTTCCTTCACTTTGATGTCTGTAGGAAGTTAAAACAGTTCTTTTGAGTATTGTGCCCCAGTCCTTACATGTCAAATAAGAATCACCTAAATTTTTGGAAACATTCTTTCAGCATGGCCCAAATGCATGTGTGAGGCTGCGCAGGTGACTCATTTTTATAGAATCAGAGAGAAAAGCTACTAGTTGGAAAACAAAGATAAATATAAGCTAGTCCTCAGACTATCCTGCAAGGACCTAGTTTCCTGTTAGAAGAGAGATGAGGAAGAGAACTAGATAAATACTGGCAGACACACCAGCTAACAGCTAATCAAATACTGCTTTAATTTCTACTAACTGAGAACTGCGCAGACCCAATCGAAAATCTGGTTTCCTAGTTTTCAGACTTCCATATGTAAAAGCCTCAGTGGATGAGACAGAAATAGGGAAAAAGATTCTGACCAACTTTCAAAGAGACACCATGGCCTTTTTATGACAGGTAAGACACCTCATAACTAGGGCACCTCTGCTCTCCTGAAATGTGACAGCTTTAGTTACTTGCGGCAGATAATTGATCCTTAGTACTTTGTGGTCGCTGGTGCCTGCTGAATGACTGCGGAAGGTGAGCGGCCCATGGCTGCAGGTCCTTCCAGGAACCTCACACAGTGATAAGAGCAACAGCTGCTTCCTGTTGCTTCAAGCCAAAAATGGGGCAGCCAGAATTTGTTTGCACAACATAAAGATGGTGCAACTAACCAGTTGT
Organism: Typhlomys cinereus; assembly: GCA_023101885.1. Classification (NCBI taxonomy): domain Eukaryota; kingdom Metazoa; phylum Chordata; class Mammalia; order Rodentia; family Platacanthomyidae; genus Typhlomys; species Typhlomys cinereus. The sequence goes on from JALPQD010000791.1 coordinate 298,479, forward strand.
ATTCCATAGACTTTCATGAAGGATACAAAAAAGAATGCTCAGAAATGACAGCAAAGAAAAAAAAGAAATTATAGCAAAGATTAAAATCTCATATATACAACTTTTAATGTCCGTGGGACCAATGTTCAAGTATTTTTCAGATTTGAAATATCATTATTTAATACTTTTACTTGTCTGAAACATACAGGTAAATGAATGTCTTTTATTAAAAATATGGCCTTCAATACAAGCAATGGTAAAAGGAAGCTTTATGTTTTCTTTAAATGTTTAGACAATTAAAGAGAGCACATCTGCTAATTCGTTCACCCTGGTCTTGTGAGACGCTTGTTGGCTTGTTTAGTCTTGCTTGTCTTTGGAGGCAGAGTCTCATGCGGTAGCCCGGGTTGACCTCAAACCTGTAATCCTCCTGCTGCATCGGTCTGCAGGCTTGGGATTCAAAGTATAACACCATACCCAGCATTAAACGACAATTTTGAAAGTAAGATCTTTCACATTTCCAATTTTAAAACCCTCTAAATGACATGTCTGAAAAGTGAATTTGACTTTAAGAGGAGAGTTAGAGGGGACGTTTATAGGCCAATACTTTTTAGCTAGTGAAGGCTGGAGCCAGAGCTCTTCTGACTTCCCATCTAGTTCTACCTGCTAGGCTGCCAGCTTCTCCTGCTTGCCAGGACCGAGCCGTGTGCGGAGCTAGCAGACATGTCACAGATGTCCACTGCACACACATGTTCACACGGCTGTCCTGAACCCTACTTCGCACCCTTCCTGACACTGCCTTGGGGCAACCGAAGGTCCGATGTCTTTGTTCCTTGGTTTTCTTCTCCAGTGCTCTCTATTTGTAGATCTGTATATTAATGTCTTCTTTGGTTAACCTCTAGCTCCATCACAGATACTCATACACTGCTCTTCTCTCGAGCAAATTAGAAATTTCCTCTGCGCCATACTATGATTTTTTTCCTCACTAGTTCCTGAGGGGGCTCGCTCACAGCAGACACTCAGAGCATACACACTAATTTAAATGACCACAAGGCCAGGTGACTAGAGATGCGGCCCAAGGGGGAGAATGTGGAATCTAAACCTTACACCTCACTCTGTTCCTGCTTTTGTCTGCAGAGCAAGGCGGATATGTTGCTTAACCTTGTTTGTCCCTTCCCAGGAAAGCTAAGAAAAGGACAGCTCTGAGACACTCCAGAGCCAAAGCTCTGGCTTATCCTTCCTGTTTCTACACAATAGAATTTAGTTGTTCCTTGAACTTTCACATGCAAAACACATTAAAAACCTCCAGTCTTTCAGCAAACCACACGTGTGCTCTAGCATCTGAGCACCAATGAATCTCCACTTTTCATCCCTCGCTTTAATATGCTCCTAATTCTCATTTTACTTTAAGTTTCAACCCACTCCTAGCTCTTATTATTCCTAAGTTTGAACTAACAAGGTGGACATATTCAATAGAAGAGACTATACCAACTAGTAAGTGTTCCGTAAATATTCTTGTTATTACGGACTACAAAAAGTCTCTTTTCAAAAGGAACATCCTAGTACAAAATTATGAAACAAATCAACTAATTACTAATGAAGCACTAAATTCCACTGGAAAACTAAAATAAGAATGGGTATCACATAAAGGTAACTATGGGTATAGACGTAAACCAAAAAAAGAGGTTTTATGGACTAAAAATCATACAGAATTAAGACATTAATGCAAATAAAATATAAAAAGTGTATTCTCTCTAAAACTGAATGAGCCAAGAATTAAAGATGTTCTGTACCAATGAGTAGTAACACCAAATTTACGGAGATAAACTAAAAAAAAGTTTTAACAAAGTATACTTATTCAGCAGCTATATTCTTCCGGGATTTTTAGATATTTGGAAGACAGAAAAGAACTAGCCATCAAGTTGAAAGGTAACTTAGATGGGTGGCAAGACTATGCAAAAATAAAGGGAAGGGCACTGAAAGGTCACGTGCACAACACGCGACTCGCTAAGGTTTCTCTCCAGATCAGGCACTGGAAAGCTTTCAAGGGGCCAGGTGAGAAATGCTTTAAGTTCTTTGCACACAAGGTCTGTTACAAGAACTTACTGCTGCCGCTGAGCACAAGGTTCCACAGTCAATACAGAAACCGGTGTGTGTGGCCTGTTCCAATAAAACTTTCTTTCCAAAGCGGTTAGTAGAGCAAAACTAGTAACATAAGCTTTAGTTTGTTAACCCACTATGGACGCTGATTCCCAACTCCTATCCCTTATCAAATGCCACTATAGGACCTTTTCAAGTGGGACATACTGATTGAGTTACACGAAATTCAACATTTCTGTTGAACACACCGAAGTGGCTATACAATGTAAATAATTTAAAACATTTGGTGAACGAACATCTTTCCCAACGTCCTGAATCTCTCTGCACACAGGCCCATGGGCTCCTGGCTCGCCTGCTCTGGTGCTCTGCAGCAGGCACTCCTAGAGCACAGCGTCATCCCACAGAACAATTCAAGGAGAACCGATGCCTGTGTGCGCTTCTGCTACCAAGAAGTCATGACATCATTAGAGGGGTGAGAGTAATTACAAACATGCAGTAATCTAACATCGGCACAAAAGAAATTTGAAAGAAAAAAAAAACTTAAAAAAAAAATCGCCCCTGGCCATTCATCACAAACAGCGGAGGATGCCGCCCTAAACAAGGCAGGAGCCCGGGGCTGTTCCTAGTGGAAGAACACGGAACGGAAGGACGGACGCTCAGGAACACTCGGGAGCTCTTTAGCTAGTCAGCTGCCACTCGAATTTTATCTGCTCATTCTAACTGCAATTATCATTTCAAAAATCACTGAAAATGTCAGCTGGATTGTGTTTACCAAGAAGTGATTAAAACTTCCAAAGCAGCATTTCTTCATGTAACACATGCTTTCAGGATAAGACAAAGAAATATGAGTTGCTACAATTTCAGGATTTCTGCTGGAAAGCGAAGCCTATGTCCTTCTGAAACCTGACACTGATACCTTGCTGCAGTAAGACAGACGTACTAAGTGGGAAACAAAATTTGGGCAGGATGGTACAGGGATGAGCTGTGAACAGCAAACCCGTGGGGCCTACTAATTCTGCCACTGATTAGCTAAGCAGTACTGGGAAAGCTATGCAGCATTCTACGCTGCAGTTGCAACTGCTGAACAGGGAGCATCTTCCAGACGTACCACTCCAAGTCCGACAGCATGCATACTGCAGTAGATGCAGGACGGCCATGGTGAGTGTAAGAATCAAGGCTCAACGCGTGTCTGCTGAACTGAAGTACTGACGGGCCAACAGTACAAAATGCCTCGGAGGAGCTGCAGGCTCTAGAAGAAGCAGCTGAGGCACCATGCAGAATTTGCCTGGAGCTGCGCGCGCATGTGCAGAACGGCTAAGCCATGTCTCTTCTTGCCTCATGCTAGCTGCTCACAGAGTCATGTCAACCTCACATGAAATGAAAATGAAACCTTGACAACTCCTTACAGTGAATTAAGGAGCATCTTACCTAGCAAGCACAGCGTGTGCATGCCATTCTGTCTGTTCCTCTTCACTTTGTCAAAGAAGCTTTCTGGTCTCCAAGTGTCCGTCCAAAACACAATAGACACCGTCTCTCCAAACTTGTACAACTAGAAAAAATGACAACGTTAATGATTGAGCAATCACAAATATTTCGTAGCTTGAAAATTCAAAATGAAAATACCATTGAACCATCAGAAAAGGTTTCAAAAAGTTAATATTCTCATTTTACACTTGAGACTACCAAGGCTTAGAGCAATCTCACCTATGGTCACAGAGCTACTAATAAAGAAAAAACCCAAACTTGATCTGAGGGACTATTTCTTTCCATCATATTATCTTAATAAAACCCACAAAACACATACTGACCTGGCCACTGCTCAAAACCTGCAACCCCTAATTTGCTATGTGTTTCCTGACAGCAAAGTTCCATGAGACAGCCTTTTCCCAGGCTTCGCACACCCGGTGTCTGCCTTGTCTCATGTCGTCACTATGGAGAAGCTTCTCTAATGGACTTAAGCTGTCCATTCTAGAGTTTATACACGTGTGTGTATACAGATATTATATATATATATATATATATATATATATACACATATAAAATATATATGTAAAGTTGCAGAGTTTCCAGCTCTGCCAACATGCTCAGTAACATTACTTTAAGTCTCCATGTACTACTCTAGTGTAGGAATGTGACAATACTGTCCTTCCTGCCCCTAAGGTTTTGGTGAAGTGACACACTATCTGCATTTCTGGTCAAAGCGCTGTGCAAAAGATACTATCCCCTCAAGACTTAATGCCTGGTGAACACAATGCACAGGTTACACAGATTTCATTTTTCGAACTCAATAGAAAACAATGTATAACCAATCAGAAAAGCACTAGACAATGAAAAAAGCACAAGAGACATTGTCACAGATTGGCTGTGTGACCACGACACTTGCATGAGTCAGGAAGCATCTGATCTCACCAAGCCCTGTGCTCCTCGCTGGAAACTGAAGAGACTGGTCTAAAGGGGCCTCCGGGAGGGGAAGGCATCTCTGGCCAGGACTGGGCTGCTGCAAGAGTGCTGGGGACCCGGGAAGGAAGGGAAGGGGGCCCTCGGGTCCTACTGCCTGCTACCTGGAACAGCTCAACCCTTCTCAGGTTTTGTGTCCTGAGGTCTTAAAAGCTATATCCAGCTGTCACACTGTCTCTGGGTCCTAAAGGGAGGATCTGGGCCCAACTCACCTTTGCAGGGTCTTTCTCCCAAACCTGTGTGGAAGCTGTCCTAAAAGTATTCTCAGAAGTCACGCTACTCAGAGGCAGTCCTGTGATGTCATGTATCATACTTGTTTGTGTAACCAGAGCTCTCTGCAAAAAATGTATTTCTGCGCTCGGAGAGGTCTAGACTATAGCCACTGCGGACCAACAGCAGGAGTCGTCCATCTCTACTGAGCAGTTATTATGCTTACTATGTCATGATGAGAGACCAATTCAACTACAGAATACAGGCATCATACTAGACATAAGGTGTGCGTGCATGCGCGTGCGTGCGCCCTCACACACACATGTGCACTCATGCGCATTCACGCGCATGTGTACTTGCACATGCATACATGCATGGGGGCTGCAGATGAATTATAATTCTCAACTTTATTTTTTTAGACAGGGTCTCTTATTAAGCCTGGTGCTTATCATTTGGTGTCTGTGCTTCACCCTTGACTTCTATGGGAGTGCTCGATTGTGAGTGCTGCATGTTTGCAACTGAGACATCTCCCAAGGCAAAGGCTCTGGGGTAGCTGGGTGGTCACCGCCCAGTCAAGTAACCCACTGAGCCTTGAGGAGCCTCCTGCACAGAGAGCAGCTGTATCCTGACAGGGCTTTCGAGTCTTACACAGACAAAAACAGGCAGAGGGCTTGGCAGTGGCTGACGCTGCAGAGGATGGGGAGGTGAGTGAGATTGTGATGTAATCATCATGTCTGACAGAACAACGAGGTGTCCTGACAGGACCCAACTGCTTTCCTCTTGGTGCCAACTCAGAAATTACCACGTAATGGAAACTATCACTAGTTCACTGCATTTAAAATGTACAAATTCTACAAAAGAATTTTTCACCTTTGATCAAATTTCAAACAACATCAAAAAAAAAAACTCCCAGGGAAAGCTAATTTTTTAAAAAATTACATAATATTCAGTTATGAATTCATAATATTCAATATATATAGTATTTAAGCAGGTCTTAAATATTTTTTAAAAATGTGAAAATAATTACAGAAGCAGATTTTTAAGTTCCTCATCCAAAAGGAAAATGACAACCCCTTAAAAGGGAGTTGAGATGCAAGTCACATAGAAACACTAACAGGGCCTTTAGTGTAAAAGCCTCTTTGAATTGTGTAATTTGTGGAATTAGAGAAAAATCTCACGGGAGCACTGGCTTCTAGCACCCTGATTTATTGCCTGCAGACCCTCCCCAGGCAGGGCTGCAAAGTTCTTCAGTGAATCCTGGAACATTATGCAAACACTTTCACTGCTTAGGTGTCGGAGAAGGCTCAGTTCTCTGCTTCACAACCACGGGACTTACCAGAAAATGATCAAAGGAAACCAGAACAAAATCACAGTGACGAGAACTGAGGGTTCAGAAGCTCCACTGCCGAGCTGCCTCATGGCTCTGGCAGCAGCTCTGTGACCCCAGGACATGATACAAATCTAAGTGTGAAGACTAAAAAAAAAAACGGTTGTTTCCAAGGAAACAGTAGAGAAAACATAAACCTTTCTATTTTCACCTGGAAAAACTTACAGAGGAAGTTAGTTTCACACTGTGTTTCATAACTATGTTCACACTATGTTTCATCTTTAATGAAACCAAGAGAAAACACCAAAAGCTCTCAACTGCAAACCATCCACTCCTTATGTGTAAGACACTGCGTGCTTAGAGAGAGAAGATGCCCAACAAAGACAAAATGCGGCAGAAGTCACTTGACAAATGTGACGTACAGACCCTTAGCATGACTGGGAGCTTCGAGTAATGGCGACACCACGCTGCCCCAGAGCGGGTGTGGCAGCGCGGGCAGGGGTCCCAGCATGAGGAGGACTGAGGGTGAAAACGGGACGTTCCAAGGGTACCCTGGGCTGTATAGCAAGAAAATCTCAGAAAATCAAAACAAATAAGTAACAGAAACCATAGTTGAATGGAAATGGAAAGGAAGACTTTAATATAGCAGTGATTTACAAAAGGATGGTCCAGAGGATGGGAGGGGGGAAAGGGGAGGCACTAGGAGAAGGGGAGGGAGGGGGAAAGAGGGGGGCAGTGCAAGGGGGGACTGGAGAGGACTGCAGGGAGGGAGAGGACGGGGTACCTATTGAGCTTGTATGATTGGGAGAAAAAAGTAAAATGTGGGAGAAAAAAAAAAACTATATAGCAGTGATTTAGCAAGAAGAGACAACTGAAAGAAGAGTTTAATGAGTCTCCTACGCTCCAGCATCACGTGCAGCTCCAACATCCAGCACCTGGCCTACTGCTCTTTGGACTGAGCTAGATTTTATCATCACTGTATTAGTCCTTGGGCAACAACAAAACCAACTAATGCTTTTGAAACCTAACAGTAACTGACACTCGACACTTAACGATACCAATGTACCACATCACATACTAATGACTTTGTGCCATGAAAAGAAAGAAATGAGTTACTCTTTGAAAGTAAAACACATTTTTCCAAAACAGGTATGTGTTATATAAACGGAAGAACATACTGCAATATTCAAGGTTACTTATGCAAGAACCAGTGGAAGCAGTTTGTAATGACAAAAGAATTCTATAATCTTTGACTTTGAGGTCAGCCAATCTGGTGAGCTCCACAAATTATTGCTACCTGGTTGCATAAATTCATCTGTCCTTAAAAATGCCTAAAAACCATTCCAGTCAGTAACTTTTTTACGAATAATTTTTGTAAAATAATTAGCATACCCTATCACACAAAAGATAAGAAAGATGGTAAATGTCACAGAACTAGCTTGTATGAGACTTTGGGTTCAATCATCTATAGCAAAAACAAAAGAAAGAAGAAAAGGGATAAGAAAGAAGAGGAAAAAGAGACAGAAATAGGTTTTCACGAAATTGAAAAAGTTTCTTCGTAGTAAAGGAAACAACTGACTGAAGAGACCGCCTACAGAATGAGAAAAGTCTCCATTAGTATCTCTCTGACAGGGCTGATATTTAGAATACAGAAAACTCCCAAAACTATGTAGCAAGCAATTAAACAACCCAATCAATAAACAGGCTAACGAAATGGACAGTTCTCGAAAGATGAAGTGCAACCAGCCAATGAAACATGTTCAACATCACTAGGCCTCAGAGAAATACAAATTAACACTAAACTGAAATTCTATCTCACCCCAATCAGAACAACAGTCATCAAGAAAACAAATGCCAACAGGGCTGCCGGGAAAGGGATCATTATATACTGCTAGTGAGAATGTCACAGCTCAACCACAAATGGGGACTGTGGTGATTTCACAAAACTAAAAGCAGATCCACCACACGACCCAAGTGCACCACTCTACAGCAGCCCACCACAGAGAAGCTGCACTCTGACGTTTACTGCAGCACTCATTACAAAAGCGAAGGTTCAGAACTGTCAACAGAGGTATGGATATTGAAAATGTGATGTGTGTGTGTGTGCAACAGAATTATTTCCAGTCATAAAAAAAATGTTATATTGTTTGCAGGCAAACAAATGCAACGAGATATGAAGAGAATTAAGTCATTCTCAGAAAGAAAAACATCAAATTTCCTCTCACTGTGGATTCTAGATGCTGCATAGATACATAAAGTCATATCTGTACTCATGACATGAAAGTAGGAGTGAGACTGTCCAAGGGAACAAGAGGCTAACTGGGGTGAAGAAGGAAAATGGGGGCACAGGAATGTGGGGAGGAACACAGGAAGAATATTATATACTTGTGTGAAAATCTCCTTATGAAACCCAGTTCCCATGTACAATGAATATATACCAATTAAAAAATGGTTCTTCTGCAGTAATATGACATGGCAGCAGCCCTGACTGGGTACCACTAACCTGCCAAGCATCTCTATAGAAATGTTACAGCTCAAGAAGAGCTAAGTTTGCCTGAGGCCAGGTAACTGGTTGTATCATTATCTGTAGCGTAGCTCAAACACCTTCAAATCAGAAAAAAAAAAAAAATTCACTCAAACTCCTCTTTCCTCAAGCCAATCACTCTAGTTAAGGTGCCTGAGAACCAGGTTAAATTTATACCTTTACAATTATACTTTCCTCCATACAAACTTAGCAACATACTTCAAATTTTAGCCTCCACATACATTTCAAGTATGTTACCTATTTTGCTAGACAGCCAAACAGCACACTGTGTGTGCATGTGCATGTACAAGTGGGTATATGTCAACAATGTGACACAGAATCCCTAAAGTGTTCCCTCACTTTCCTCTTTAACTGTACTTTCCCATTTTCTGTCTGTCTAGCACATCTCTCATAGCTATTTTTAATCTAATAAGCTATAATTTACATTTCATAGCAGTCACCTATTTCAAGTAGACAAGTCAATGATTTTTAATAATGTATTAGACTTCTGCTATTAAACACATCACCCGGCTTTAGAACATTTTCACAGCCTCACTATGACTTATAATAGCAAGCCCTGAGAGACCACTAATTACTTAGTTTCTATAGATTTATTTTGGGGGACATTCAAACAAATGGGATCATATGTAATTGTGCTTCTGCAACTTTTTTCACTTAATATTCACGTGCTTAATTTCTATATCAGAATTATTAACTTCACAAGATTAGAAAAAATTCCACCCATTCATCCAAGTGTCTAGGACTATGATAAACGTCCTATCTTTAGACATGCACTGATTCTAGAAATGTCCACGGTCCTGAGAGCCAGGGACTGGCCGAGCAATCTGACAGTGACAAGCTAATGAAACAACCAGAACAGAAGAAACGAACCATGTGGGAGATGAGTAAGCGTCCGTCGCACAGACAGGTCTTAGGGAGTAAGGGCCTAACAACTGCGGCAGAAGGTTTTATGTTGGCCTAATCTCCTGTTGTTGCCTCTTCTTTAAGTAACTATTATAACCTGCTAACTGACCATCTTAAGCCTAACTTTGTTTGACATCAAATCAACTTTCACACAAGCCAGAAACTCCCACTGAACTCTCCAGAACTCTCCAGTGTTCTATGTCAACTAGAATGAAATTCAAACTCGTGCGGCCACATTACAGCCTAGATTGCAGCTCTGAGCAGCCTAGCAAAGCCAGGTGAGTGTTCACCCACCTGATGTGTGCGTGCTGTTGCAGAAGGCTCCGTGGACCCTCTAGGCCATGCTTGCTTCCTCTGCACTAACCATTTCCTCCTTCCTTCAATATGCTCACTCCCAATGCATAGCCAAGCTCGATTCCACTTTCTTGATCCTTCTCTTGGTGGTTCTATGTCCTTCTCTGACCATACGAATGACGAAGTCACTCCCTAATACACACACACACACACACACACACACACACACACACACACACATCTACTTGAATTTCTTTTATTTACCACTATCTGATAATAACTTTTAAGATTTGTTATTGCCACTTCCTCCCACCAAAAGAAAAGCTCTTTGAAAACATGGTCCTTATAGGTTAGGTGCTTATAAACAAGTAATAAATGAATGAATGAAATCGCTATTTACCTGGGGCTGTCTAACGTGTAAACTTTTAATACGCTTTGTTTCACAAAAGGAAATTTTTCATTGGAACCGGAATTGAGGTGAGGACTCATATTCTCTGCCATCGCTGTACCAGAACACTCGTCGGTGAGCTATGTACATGTGTTCATATGCACATGTAAGTATTAGCACTGAAACCATTTTTAACAATAATCGTGATTCACAAGAATCTCCTGTTGGCTAAATAATAAACTGCAAAGCAAGTGAAGGATGCTCAGTAGTTGATTCTGCACTGTCCTTGCTGTTCCTGTAGAAAACAACGCTCCAACAGCATAACTCGAAGAGGCTGACAGCTAATAGTCTAGAACACTCACCTATTCCCAGGCTAGAAATTTTACATGCTAGTCTTCAAGGAAAAGCCAGGGGACAGCGTGTTCAGTTCAGGCCTCTCACAGCACTCCAAGTGGGTGCTCGGTACAACTGGAAGATCGATTATGACTCACAGGAAAACTTTCAGAGACGACAAACTGAGTTTCAAAACTTCCCTTTTCAAAGCTTCAGCAAGGAAGCGTACTAATCTGCTAATACTCTCCATCTGACGAGAGTTATTCCCGGGAATTAAAATCTACTCCTGTGTCCTGCCACACTAAAAGATTTTTACCTGTCTGTGTTGGTGGTTCTCAAGCACGGTACTTGTATCAGCAGGGAAGGTCAACTAAGTGCTCATTAAAAGTACGAATTCTTAAGATCACCTCCCCCAATACCAGATCTCCCATAGCAGCTAGTCTGAGGCTAGGACTCACTGTCAAGCCCTCTAGGTGGGTCTACGGGATATTGAAGTCGGAGAACTACTCATTTGTGTTCTTATTATTATTATGTCTTTTTCAAATACTAGTCCAAATAAAAGGCAGAAAGGGCAAGAACTCAACTAAATATGTTTAATTATGCACGATACCTACACATTTATTTATGAAGCATGCTCTGCAGATACGTTGGCCCTCCATATCTGTGCTTCCAATATGGATTCCGCTAACCACAAAATTGCTTCCATACAATTACACTGCACCAGCTATTCTGAGTGCTCCAGAGACGACTTAGCATTTACCCAAAGGTGCATGGAGGTTACAGGCAAATATTTCACCATTTTGCGGAAGGAACTTGAGCACGTGGAGATATTAGTATCTGCGAGATCTAGAATTAAACCTCATAGATTCAAGGGATAACTGCAATGATCCTTTAATGTCTTTTAAGTTAGAGAAGTAGAAAAGAATCAATCCATCTTTTAGGGGCTATGCGGTACAAGAAGTGTATTTCACAGGAATTTCCTCAGTACATGTGAGGAAGCTTAGAAAGACACTACCATTTTTGAATAAAAGCATCTAGATTACATAAAATGAAGACAGGGTGTGGAAGGTTATAGCTGTTTAGAGAAAACCAACATGCAACCATAAAAGTTAAGTACTTTGGAAAAGCAATGTAATAAGCATGGATCTTAGGGGCATTTATGAAGCTACCAATTCGCACAGCAAATTCCTTCTCGAAAACCTTTCATGCATGCTCATGACACCACCATCTCTTGAAGCAATAAAGAGGATCAAAGAGGGTGGTCAGGTTGAGTTCTGACTGGTCTAAATGATCCATTTATATGGAATGTGGTCTTACTTTTTGCTTGCTGCTTTTACAATGCTGGGAAGTTGGCAAAAATAGAAGTTTCAGTCAAAACATGAGGAAGGGCTATTTCCCTCACAAGACATAAAGCTAAAACCAACATCAGAAAAATATGCTCCATTTGTTTAATGTCCACACATCTTTACCCATCATATGTTTAATTTATTTTCCTCTTTTCTTCCTTTCTTCTAGTAATCATCAATTCTTTCAAGGTAGCAATGTCTAAAGGAATGAATATTGGACCAGGACTTTTACGCCAACCTTTTCTACTACCTTGGAACATTTGGGGGGGTTACTGTCTATCACAAGCAGTCTCTTTGGCACTAACATTTGAGGAATCTATGAACAGCATTCATTCTGCTCCAACATAGAAATCTTCAGAAGGATGAATTTTAAATCATAAAGACTTGAATTGACAAGGTTTTTTACAGTATATATTTTAAACGAAAGATACAAAAATCCATATTAACACAAATGATATAGTATGGTTTATATATGGATATATGGTAAGAATTAGTAACCAAGAGTAAGTGATGAATACTTAAAAGTGAATTCTATATATACATATATATTGTCTTTTTTTCCCACATGCAAGCAATTAATTTGAGTTGAAAAGGTGGTCAGTACCAGACAACCAAATTAGGCTTTTCTCCCTAAGTAACAAGAGCACCCGTGTTTAGTTCCAACGTATCTTCTTACAAATACCTATTTGTAAGGAAGGGATGCATCAGGTAGACATAATGAAGGAATATCTTATTTCATGTATCCTAAGACAGTCACCATTTTCCTGTTATAATCTATCTAAAATAAGAATGTGTCTCAACATTCGGTGAAGTCTAAACTGCTGGCTAGACAGGATTCATAGTTGCTATGGATTTTGCAGAGTGAATATCATAACACAAGTATCAAATATCAGAAATAAAATATAGCAGCTTAAAAGGAATCTTGGAAATTTTTACACAGCACCCTGAAGCTCTGTGAACAAAGACACTGGAGTTAAACCTAACTAACTGTATTTACAACAGTGGTTGTAAAGTGGCCTGAGCTAAGCCACTGGCTGGCCATCTCTTCTTTTTCCAAGAAATACAACATCACAATGATCTCGAAAAAAGAGAAAATAATACTGTAGGAAAACATAGGCGCCACGCTGCTGAGTAAGTCATTTGGAAGAATATAAACACGGTTTAGGAATATTAAAATCAATGTGATTTGCTTATATTTTCCTTTTTATGTCCATACAAAATGGACACAAAATCAAAGTCATTCTCCAGCTAAATTTAAGTAGCTTGTTGAAAGATTTTTAAGAAGTTACAGGAAAATTTGGTATTAAAAATTAGCCTAGAACTAGAGATGGCTCAGGGGTTAAGTCTCTGTCTCACAAGCAGAAGGTCCTGAGTTAGGATCTCGATAACGCACACAAACACCAGCCTGCGTTTCCGAATGTGGAAGATAGAACGCGGGAAACTTCAGAGCAAAGCAAAGAGGAGGAAGCTCAATCCAGGGGACTCCCCAAAACACCATCAGGTCTCCATAGGGCATGCGCGCATGTGCTCTCATACACACACACACACACACACACACACACAGACATGTATGCAAAAAGAAAAAAAAAAGAAATAACAATGTATACTAAATATACAATATCAAATTTTTAGTAATTCATGACATACAATAAAATACAATAACAACATCTCTTCTAAGTTCCATTAAAACAACACCCGTGCGGCATTACCTGTAAGCCACAGCAGCCTATGGCGTTCATTATGGAGGCGTTGTGAATAACTCGATAGGGGATCCCCAGCTTGGTTGCTCTCAGAATAAGATCACTGTGTGTTGTAGCCCTGCAGTGAGAAATTGGTTGAAAGAAACAAACAGCACTAAACTTCTGAAACTAACCACTGTCATGAATTCAAGTAAAAGAATTAACTGTTTTGTTTTGCTTTTCTCAGATTGTGCTGGTTACCTTCCCAAGTCTTCTATATGGGTTTTTGGGCAACACAATATGCACCTTATACCCTTCCCAAAGTAGAATTCTGACTACGCCTCAGCTACTTTCCCCTTTTTCCAGTATCTGTGAAAGACAGTGATCAAAACCAAACTCGGGAATTTAAACAGCTATTCTTAAACTCTTAGATCTCAGAACCTCTTTGCATGCCTTTGCAATTTTTGATTGTCCACTACTTATGAATACAATGTGACACTTTAATGTGTTTATGTACATATGTTGCATAATGACTAAAGTGGTGAATCTGTCATGTCAGTGCCATTTGTTGTGTTAAGAACATTCACCATCTTGTCAGTAGTCAACGACCACAGTCATCCTGCTGTATGACAAAACACTGGAAGCAATGGCTCCTGTCCCACCCTCCTCTGTGCCTACCAGCCATCATCTCTCCATCCCCCCATACATGTGCGTATGTAAGTATGCATGTTCTGCCTGCTGCTTTTCCTTTTGTGAAAAATCTCCATTATAACTTGGTAGGCTGGGGAAGAGACTATATGTAAATATAAATGGAATACAGTGACATGCAATCTCACATCAATTTAGAATTGCATTACTAAAGGCTTTTTTAGTTCTAATAAAAATGCCAGGTCCAACTGGGGAAAGAGATATTAGCATGTTTGAGATACTACTTACAAACAAGGAGAATCTGCCAACTGGTCAATGCATACCAAGTAGGAAGATCAAGGGTTTACACCCCATGAGGCAGCCAGCTACAGATTAAAAATACCCACTAGGGAAGCTGATTTTTAATCACACAGATAAAAGAAAAACAAAAAATATCAGGTAATTTGATTTAGAATAAGATTTTTAAAATAGCATGAATACCAGTTGCAAGGAATGTTTTTAATAACACCTTGCACTTAGCATTTAAGTACAAGGAAAGTAAATTATTCAGTTAGCTTTTTTAAAAAATTAGTTTTATGGGTGAGTTAGTTAAATAGATGAAAAGAGAAATTGGTTTAAAGTTATTATTTCTGTAACAAATTCATTTAAGATGATCAAACACACATACATGCACACAACACACACACACACAAGTTCTAGACATACAGCTTGACTCACATGCTCAGAAATAATAAAGAAAATCTGTCTTAGCAAGACGTTTACTCTCTGGAATTATTTTAAAGCCAATATCAAAAGAAGAGATGTAAAAATGGCCTAATTAATAATACTGCCATATTTGACTAGGTATGGCTGACAGTCTGGAAATTTGTGTTTCCAGGAATATGGTGAAAATTAATCTCCATGACCTCCTGAAAGACTATAAAATTAAAAAATATTCTTACAGCATGCTTAATAAGCTAGAACATGCTTACAAGTTTTTCTTTTCATCTTAAAAATGTGGAAAAGTAGAAGAGGGAGAAGAAATCATACTACATTAGTTAATATATATGACAACACTTTTCTATAAACCAGGGAAAAACCAGACTAATGATAATGCTCACATTTACTTATAGTTATTAGTTGCCAAACACTGGACAAATGCATTCCATGGAATGGAAATAACCAAATGGCCTATTCTGAGGCACAGAGAAGACAGTTAAGGCACACTTTGTGCATGTATTCCATTAAGGATATGACTACAGCATAAGAATAAAAATGATGTGTTCTCTGTTTTATATATAGTTAGAGAGCACGCTAAAATACACAATAGAGTCACAAAGCAGAAGTCAGTAGCAAAAGTTCACCTCGTGACTGACTCTGCTCAGCAAGTCATTCTAGGAGGTTGAGGGACCCAATGCACACTCATCTCTCGTGGCCTGGCTAGGCGCATGACTGTAGTATAGTTTGTAATCATGTACAACCTTTACATGAATAACATTTTCCTTTCCTTTCAATAGCCTGGATAAAAAGGTAAAGAACTACTACCTACTTGAGAATTTCAATCATCTTCTCTAAGGTGAGATAGTTGGATGGACGGTGACAATGGTTAAATTGGATGATAAAACGGAATGCATAAGAGCCACCGAGCTGCGTCTAAACTGCTGTGCCATTTACCATAGTTTAAAAATATTGATAAAAATAACAAGTTTGAATATTTTGACCAATCTTTCTTTCTGTTTATAAGTTTTATCCAAATAAGCTGAAAGGGATTTAAATTAAACAAAAGATTCTTTTTGGTCATATATTAGAACAAATTTCAATGTTTTATTGCATCCCATATTTTTCTTTGTTTCACTAATTCACCAAAATTTTGGAAGCTAAGGCAGGAGAATCACTTGAGCCCAGGAATTCAATACCAATCTAGGGAGCATAGGAACAAAAATGAAAACAAAACCCAGAAAGGAAACAAATAAAATTAACTGTTAATTAATAAAATCTATTTCCCATCATCCTATTATCAACTATTACATCCCATCAGAAAGCCAGTGATAAATGCAATATAACTAAAATACAAAAAAAATGCCAATCTAACACAAGCTTATAAATAATCAAGTACTGGGATAAGGAAAGTTCATTATCACAAGTAAAAACAAGTAAAGAATGTATATTTTACTAATTAGAAACTTAAGAGGGAAGGATAATGAATCATTAGCTCAAGTCCAGCCTGCGTTACATAGGTCAGTCAAGACTGATTGAGACTCTGCCTCAAAATAACAACAATGCAAACAATAATAATTTAAAAAAAGAAGAAAACATCTTTCTTTTTGAAGGAAAAAAAAAAGCACACATAAGCAAGGACACAGAAAATACTGGAAAAACACTTATGAGATGCAAAGTTGTGCAATTCCAGCACGGCAGTCGGTGGACAGGCCAGAAGACTCAAGGTGACAGAAAGCTACTGAAGCTCCCCGCACGGAGGAGAGCGCAAGTCACTGTCTGCGCCTCAGGAGCCCCCCTTCGCCTTCTCGCCAGCCCTAAAAATCTCATGGTGGATCCTACTACGGTGGATCAACACCACCTCCTTTGCAAATACCCACTTACAACACCAAACACGGCCTTATACTCACCCTCCTCCTCGGTTATCATCTTTTCTTGGCCTCTGATGTAGACGGCCTAACATGTCTGCCTTTCCCAGACCTCCATCTTAGAACCTGTTCTCTTGTAAAGTGACTCTGTCCACTCTGCTAGCTCTAAATGCCACCGGATACTACGGCCTTTGAAACAGAAGGCCCCTCCCCGGCACCACAGCATCCCGCCCAGCATCCCGCGTGAGCATGTTCCAGAACCAATCCCACTGGTACACTTACTTCTCTCCTTCATCTGCCAGATTACCCTGGCCATCTTCCTCCTGCCCTAACCTCTCTTTTCCTTTCTCCACTAAGAACACTCCTACGATCCCCAAGTATCTGAAGAGATTCTCAACAATGGGAATCAGATTGCCACTGATTTCTTGCTTAGAAACCCCCAAAGGTTTACCACTGTATTTCAAATAAAATCCCTCGACCCCCCAAGGCCTCAGGTGGACAGGCTCCTGCCCACCACTAGAACACCTTTCTCCTCACTCAGCGTGCTTTGCCACCCTTTAAACATAGTCCTAACTCCTACTAATTCTCTTCATTCTTCAGAGACTTGTTTAAAATTTAATCACCTCCAAAGAACAATTTTCCCATATGCTCCTGCAAATTAGGAACCTTTCTCTCCCTCTCAGTCTTGAAGGGCCTTCCAAAATTTTAAAGTTTCTTTTTTTTCCATGATTACTATGGGCCTCGCCCACTAAACTATAATCATGTCATATCGATCAGTGTGCAGGTCTTGTTATGAGATAAGTGTATAAAAGGTATCTGTGCAAATGGATGTCAGTTCAAAATAAGCCTATGTTTCTCTATGGATTTTAGGCAAACAGCCCAAAAACTCATGAATTAATACTTAACTAGTACCAAGTATATGCTGAATATTATAAATGAAACTAGAGGATTAAAAAAAGAAAGAATAGTCTATGAATCTACAGGAAGAGGTGGACAGCTAGGATCCCAAAAGCCTCACATGATGTCGCCTATTCCCCGGGTGGCCATGGTATTTAGGGAGGTTCTGGGAACTTGAAGACATGGGACTTGACTGAAAGAGGCAGCCCCCTCAACAGGTCCCTGGGGCATCTTATCTGTCCCTGGGGCCTTCCTTTGTGCATCTGACTCCTTCTCTCTGCTTTCATTCTGCCGTGAGGTGAAGGAGTCCTCTACACATTCTGTCTCTGCCGCGATGCTCTGTGCACATGCCCAGAGTCAAGCAGCCCTCCTGGAGACCCTCTGAGATCAGAAACCAAAATACATCTTTACTCCCTTAAGTTGTTTTCTCAGGTACCTTGGTCACAGCTAAGTAAAAGTCGCTAACACAACTGTGAATGAAAACATGACTGTGAATGGAAACACAGCCTCAAGGTTGGAGTAACTAACAAAGGACCACAGCACTGAGAGCTGTGCTCTCTGAGGTGTGGGCCTCAGACACTGAGAGACAGGACAGAGGCCCTTAGAGGTCAAAGAAGCAGCTTGAACTATGGCGTGAAAGTGAGACGCGTGAAGGCGTGCGCTGCCTGTGAGTGAGTTCAGTACAACAGTGGCCGGACACAGGCTGCGGGGTGGGTCAGGCATTTTTAATATATGGCTAGTGATGGAGCTGATAAAGTTCTCGGGTGAGGTTTCCAAATTGTGGTTTTACACATGCAAATTTGATCGTATATAGGTAATGAGTTAAAAGTCTATATATAGGACAGTCAAAAAAAAAAAAAAAAAACATAGAAGGTATCGTGTCCGACTAATGATAGCCACAGTAAAAAGGAATGAGGGTGAAAAAAATCTAGAGAAACAAAAGCCAAATGCAAATTATGGTGAAAACTAATTATGGGGGGGAACTGCAAAATGCTATCACATGGGTTTTGTAAAATACAATAAAAATCAAATATCTGAAAAATAAAGTATGAAATTAAATAATACCAAGTATAAACCCCAAATTTTTATTAGAACTAAAAGATTTAAGTTTACTTTGGAAAATGATTGCAATTATTTCTAAAGGGCTTTTCTTCAAATCTAAGGAAGCATTTCTGATATGCTCTACTAAGAATCGCAGAAAAGGTTTCCCTGTAGAAAACTTAGATTTTAGGCAGAAATAGTTTGTGTGGCAATGAAAATATTCCACACAAGAGTCAGAAGGCTTTCCTGGTTAGGATTTCTTATTTTCTCTATTTCATTTTACTATTCTATTGCTAAGAGAAAAAAAGGAAGGTAGACACTATGAATTTTGAGGAAGGCTTAATTTTATAGAAAACAATGTCAAAGGCTAAAACAATTCAAGTATTTTACAATGTATGATTATCCAATGTAATTTGCAATCAAATATATTCATGATACAGGCTCTCTGGACCTGCATATTGACATAAATTATTTTCTTTATGACAGACCTATGCACATGTAACTCCATTGTTTTTGAGAAATGTCCTTGATGGCGGACTCACAGCGATTTAATTGTCCTTATGTTCCTCAAATGTGTGGCATAAATCTTGGGTCACCAGCTGTAGACAAAGAACGCTTATGTTTGGCTTGACATCGGAGATTGACGATGCTTGACCAGACAAGGAAACCCATCTTCCTGCTAATGAGGAAGAACAGGGCTCCCGATGGGTGTGAGAAAATGAAATCAGAGGTGTGATAAATAGTAAATTCAAGGCAAGTAGAGTGACAGCACTATTGTCAAATACCAAATTATTTAAAAAGGAAGAAAAAAAATCTAAAACGGAAGAAGACAAAGATGCTTCAATCATCTATGCAAATTGTGCACATAACTGTTGATAACATAATGGCTTATTTAATAATGATACACTAGTACGGCATCCAGTGCCCTACATGAGACTGTAAAATCACAGTAAAATCAAAAAATGGACTGACCTTTAGAACTGACCCTTGACAATGTAGTGATAATTACGATGACACTTTTACCAAGCTTCTTCATTAATGCCAAATACCATGAAAGTTTAAACAAGTTTTAGATAAAACAGGTAAAAAGGGTTGGGGGGATCGCTCAATGGCTTACTATGCAGCATGAGGACTTGAGCTCTGGCACGCACGAACTAGTCATGGTGGGGTGCATGCACATACTAGTCAGGATGATGGGGTGTATCTAGGGCCTCAGTGCTGGGAGCAGAGACAGGCTTGTCAGCCTAGCGAAATAGCCAATGTAAGATCTAATGAGAAACTCATCCTCAGAAAATACAGTGGAAGGGTGGAGAGAAGGCTCAGGGGTTAAGACTCTGCCTCCCAAGCAGAAGGGCCTGAGTTTGGATCCCAGGTCCCACCTAAAAAAACACCAGGCAGAAATGCTGGCCTGAACTTCCAGCTCTGGTGGATAGAGCCTGAAATCCCAGAGTGAAGTAAAAAGTGGGTAGAAGCAATCCAGGAAGATTTCTGAAGTCACTTTTTGGCCCTCCACAGGGGTATATAGTGCCCTCTAACTCACACACACTAAAAAGTGCAAAACATAGAGGGGAACATCCAACTGATGCACAGGTACCCTCCACACATTTACACACGAGTATGCCTGTACACCCATGCATATACCACACACACACACACACACACACACACACACACACACACACCGAAAACTTAAGTAAACAGCCTTATCAGGACCTGATAGGAAAGCTTTATAAATAATAGAATAATTATTTCTGATAAATAAATAGGTCAAAGATCTTCTGGGACTCACCCGAATGGATCACCAACCACGAGGAACGCGACATCACTGACATCAGCATCTTTTAAAATATTATCTGCTTCTTGTTCCACTTCTTCTCTGTCAGCAAGAACCAATTTTCTTCCGTAAAATTCTTCCTACAGATTCAAGTCCAACATCAAAATGAAAGACAGCAGGTGACCATTTCAAAACACACACACATACACACACCCCCTACCGAACAATGTTTGTCTGGAACAAGGGCACATCCTGGCAAGTATCCAAACACAGGTCATTCAACAGAGCTCATCAGTGAGCCAGTACTCTGTTGCCATTAAACTCTGTCTTTGGGGCCATCTTAATATCCCCAGAGGAGGTAACCCTCTTAACACCTGAGGCCTCAATGGCTCTAACGCACCAATCAGAAAAGTAAAGGGGGAACAGAGAATAAATATTGTGGAGCCCCACTCCAGAAACATGACACTGTAGAACACATCAAAGAGCAATCACAAAGATACATAGTAGTTCAGGTTTTACCAAATTTTCTATGAGAAGATCTGTGGTATGCTACCTAAAACATAGGTGCTAATGAATAAGAAATAACAGAAAATGATGGTTTAGCTATTTATAAAACCAGTGAATATTCCTACACAATTTCAGGAAAGACAAACTTCAAACTGTATTCCCTTCTTCCTGCTAATGAGGCAGAGTCACAGGGGAACTAACTGAATTCTAAATATACAGCAAGTTTCCCTGCAAACTTGTTTTATGAATTAATCTTTCTAAAGTTTGGCCCTAGAGGACAAACCCAGGAGAGTGAGCTACAGACGGACACCCATGACCATGTGGCACTAGCCGATAATGTTATGCAAAATCATGCATCTTATACCTGATCTCCTATGGTGCAATATGCAGTTCAAATGATAGATAAATACATCTGGTCCTTACATACTGAAAAGTTTAAGTTACTAAAACATACAAGGATCACATTAGTAAGAGAGCAGCTGATACTCAAGATTTTTCAAATATTTAAGTGAATGAACAAATTATTAGGCAGTCAATGAATGCTCCAGTTCCAATCTGATAATGATTTCTTAATGTTTATACAAAATCTGGTTCTCTAATGAGAAGCATTCCTCTAAGTTCCCAATGAGGTATTTTTACATGAAAAATGCTTTTGTTTTTATCATGGACTTTCATATGAATCATTAATCTTTACATATTTTACTTCGACTTTAGGAACCAGAAAAAGTAACGGTTGCAGAATAATTGTATCCACATAACTGAAAGACCAAACAGGGTAACTACAAGCCTAAGAAAACAATGGTCTTAGCCACAGCAGTGTTCCTATGCTTAACGGGAATACAAGAAAGGGTTCTGGGAAATGCTACTGGGTCCTTGCACCTCATCAGAGAGGAGGACCCACAGGAGAGTTTGGCATGCACATTAAAGGATGCTCGGGGGATGGGGAGGGAAGGGGGAGGGGGGAGGGGGACACAAGGGGATAGAGGGTTGGAGGGAGAGGGGGACCGGTGTACCTGTTAATTTTGTATGAGTGGAAATAAAAAAAAAAAAAGAAAAGAAAACAATGGTCTTTACTGAACTAACATTTCCTAAAAGAAATCAAGGAGTCAAAAGCCACTACTCCAACTTAGCAATAATCTACTCCCACACTTCATTAATGAGCTGACAACAAGACCAATCTGTTAAGACTTTTATTTATCCACTCTTCCTTATTCATCACTTACCCTAAAAAAATCGTTCATGAAAGAAGATGCTACATATATATGCATCATATTTAAAAGGGGAGAGAGCAAGGACAGTAATAGGCTGTTATTACATTATCTCCTCATTTACCTACTTATGTATTCATTCACTCACTCACTAGAAAACTACTCCTTAGATGTATCCTCCATGACATCTCTACGCTTCATGCTGGGAGACAGTGGTGAAGGAAACGTATGTTGCCCCTGCTCTCGAGTACATAGTTCAGTGAAGAGTTAACTACCTCACCCGAGGCACTACATAGATACATACAGCTTAGTGAGAGATGGGGAAGGAAAAGCGAAACACCCGCAAGACCACTTAAGAAATTACCTGAAGTTGGACTCTATCCTATCTAATAACTGACTGGCATATTTTTACACAATCTGAAGCCTAATCATGTCCATTCATGAAAATAAAGGTAAAATTTATGCTTGCTTTAAGTTGGCAGTTACCATGCAGAACAGGGTAAGTTAATGCGATTTTAAGGTATTTCTAGAAGGATATACAAGAAATTAATAGTGACTATTTCCAAGATAAGGAACAGGAATACAAATCTCTGAATATACACATTTCTGAATTTCAAGCCATTTAATGAATTGTCTAGTCAATAATAGAAGAGTAAGGACTCAGTAGGTAAAGGTGTCTGCATGCAAACCTACAGACCTGAGTTTGACCCTGGTGGTTCACATGGAAGGAGAATCAACTTCTGAAAGGTGTCCTCTGATTTCTGCATGTGGCCGTGACATACAAATGCATTCTCTCTCTCTCTTTCCATCCATTCATTCATCTATCTATCTATCCCTCCTTCCCAAAATTAATAAACTAGATCTAAAAGAGACTTCAGAATGGCCAATGCTTGAATGTGCTTTTAGGATAAAATAAAGAGGGTGCAACACAGGCTGAACACAGAAGGAATAAAGGAAGTAAGGCTCCAGTTGGAAGGGTATAGAAAACACTTCTAGGTGGAGAAATGTCTGAAACAGAAAAGGACCTCATCCTGCAAGGTGTTCTCTAAGACTGGATGAAGACACAGTCAGATATAAGGGCAGATGCGAAGTTAGCAGAGCCACTTTGTCTAGCTCTAGGCAGCATGACTAAGTTGGACTCTACACTATTTAAAGACTGACTGTATATTTTTACACAATCGGAAGCCTAATCATGTCCATCTTAACTCCGAGCCACTTCAGTTTCTATCCCGCTCTGTCACTCACTATTTGCAGGACACCAAACATGTCTCTTAACTTCTCTGTGCCTAATTAAAGAGTAATAATCATACTCGACATGTAAAGCATTCAACCCAGCGCAAAGTCTGAGAACTGTGCTCCGTGGCAGGGACACATGGAACATGTGAAAGATGCTGAGCAGTTGGTTCAATCTGCAGTCCCCCAAGGAAAATAAGTAAACAAAACCGTGTAAAATAAGCAGCCTATGAGTATCAGTATTTACCATGGAAGAACAAATACTCTAGCACCTGAACAAACCCATTATCTAACTATAGGTGAGGGCGGGCCAAGCCTCAAGTCTTGAATCTTTGAGTAATAACTATGAGTATGTTTTGGGGGAGAAAAACTTAAAAGTAAATATTCTATTAGCACCTAATATCCACAAAACATTCTGACACACATATGAATAAAACACAAAAAGGCCTTCCACTTAGTTCTCTCCCCACAGACAACCAACATTTCTCAACACTTTTGTTTCCTTACACAATGCTAAGGCCTAAGACACTCCTGATTTCATTATACAATAAAATAAAATTGAAGGAATTTTCCAAGGACACGTCACAAGGTAAGGACAAAACAAGACTTAATTTTGCTCTAAATTATACTCCAACTTAGTATTCTATTAAGCTCATTTGTTATTTATTCTAAAGTTTTTAGTTCCTTCTGATGTCCCTTCATCACTGGCCAAAGAGACACTTCTATCATCTTGAGGTTACATAAATGATTCCACCCTCAGGGTAAACACCAACAAGTGTGGCCGGCAAATCAAAGCTGGCCCTGACACAAATTTCCCTCTAATGTATAGTCAACTCAAGAAACCGCCTTCAATTCCTCCTTCAAGATTTTAAAATAACTCTGAAACCTTCAAAATTCTCTGGGTTGGATATCTGAGAGACCTTAAAAAAATCTATAGATGACATTTTTGTTTTGAAGAATCATAATTTTTAAAAAAAAATCCATTCTTTTCTCCCACAACATATCCACCACCAATCACTAGATCTTAATACATACTCTACTTGGAGTTTGACAATGAATCTGAAACATGAACTAGACTCCTCCTCTAATTTTACTAAGCCCTAATGAGGGCGGCGAGATGCATATAATAATACTCTTAACGAATCCTCTGGTTGGTGGCTTACTCCTGGGCTCCTCTACACATAGTGTGGCATTATCAGCCTTACTGGGAGATGTCTCCTTAAAAGGTAAGCTCTCTCTGGATATGCTGCAGACAGAAAGGCGGTCCACCATTCCCTGTGGAAACACTTCAAAGAGGGCAGCTTCAGATTGCTGTCTGAATGTATAACCAACTCATTATGGCAGTGTCAGCGCCTCATTAGCAACTCAACTCCGAAAGGATTTCTTGGCTATCTCATGAAATAAGGGATTCTGATAACTATCCCCAGGAGTGTCAAATAACTTTCTTTTTTAAATTTGTTTTTATTTAATGGAGAAAGCCACAGAATTAGACTTGTAAAATACGGGATTCTGATAACTATTCCCAGGAGTGTAAAATAACTTTTTTTTTTCCAACTGGAGAAAGCCACAAAATTAGACTTGTAAAATAAGACAAACCGACCCTTATTTTCCAAGTCACTGGCTGGTGCGTGAGCACCTTCCTTTGTAGTCCTTGGATCGCTAATGAACAGAGGATGCGTTACAGAGGGTTTGAACAAGCAGACCAGAAGATTATGCTCTGCCTTGCGCATGAAAATCAGACGCTAATTTTCTTCCCGGAGGCTGGGGGAGGGGGACCCTACCTACCAGGGCTTCCTGCCCCACAGTCAGCACCGAGGTGTAGGCTTCCAGGTACACGCGACTGCAGCGTCTCACGACCTCCAGGCCCTTGACTGTGATGTCCTTGGCATCCCCCAGACCCAAGCCAATCAGGTAAAGCATCTCCAACTCCTGGGCGAGAGAGGCTGCGGGACGAAGTAAGGGTGAAAAACAACGTCAGCCACACACGGGAGTGGGGGGAGGGGGGAGGGACCCTAAAGTCTCGGGACGAAGATGAACATCCAAGGCGTTCAGGACGCGCGGCAGAGCGCGCGTGACGTCTGACGACCTAACGTCACGCTTCCAGAGGGCGGCCTGGAGTGAGTGTTTTGAACGCGCCCCACCCATTCGGTCCGGTTACCCGCTGGGAGGGTCGCAGGTGATCCCCTCCGGTCCCCCGATCGTGAACTCTATGTCCCGCCTTGGTGCAGTCAGCACCCAAGCACCGTGAACGGGACCCACGCCGTCGCCCTCACCTACGGCGCCGTAAAAGGCGCCGCAAAGCGCCGGCGCCTGGGAAGCGCTTTACGACGAGCTGGGGGGGAGGGGCCCGGCGGCTGGGGGGAGGACCTGCGGCGGCCGCGCGCCCTAGTGCAGGGGGTCAAAGGTCAGCGGGCCTTGGCGGAGGGGGGGGACGATCTTGATGTGCCCCGGCTCCCCCAGGCCTGAGCACCCCTTCTTCCCTCCCCCGTCCCGGGAGTGCAGTGGGCCCGTGGCGCCTGCGCTGCACCAGATGCTGCTAGTCACCCCAATGCAGCGCCTCCAGCTGTCTGCGGGGGAGAAGTCGGGTGGGCCAGCCCGGCAGAGCGTGGTTCCGACTTCCCAGGGGGGCCGTGACTCCTTCCTTGGGTTTGTCCCTGGGACTTGATGCCGGAATGCCCCCTCCATCCCCCTCAGGAATCCGACTTAGTCATCTGCAGAGTCGGGAATCCCAGACCCTAATGTGTTCCTCGAGAAGTGACCTTTGAAGGACGGGCCAGGATGAATAAGTGCAGTGACCCTCAACGCTTTGTGTGCTGACATTAAAACGGAAAAGCAAAATACCATTGCAAACCCCAAACACGGGGGAAGGGGGTGCTCAGGCATTTCGGAGCTGACCCTCAGCGATTGCACAGTAGGATTCTTGTAACTGGGATAAGTTTCATGTAATTACCGCACGGGAAAGTTTTGTTTGCACTGAAAACTGCCCTTCTTAAGTTCGCTAGTGACCTCATTCAAGTTAAAAGGTAGTCTTCGTTATTTACCTTGCCGCGCAGGGTCTGTACACTGTCTTGTCTGGCCCTCCTCTCCTAAGTCTTGATCCTTTTCTTCCAACAGTCTCCATTACCCTTTGTATTTCTCACTCTGTAAGTTCTTCATGGCTGACTCTATCTGTGCATATTTAACTGATTTATTCCTCATACTGCATTTGAAGAAAAGCTCAAAATAGATCGTGGACATAAATGGGAAGACTTAAAACTATAAGAGAAAAAAACAGGAAAAAATATTTGTGGCCATGGACAGGTCAACATTTCTTATGTGTAACATCAAAAGCAGGATATAGGAGCTAGAGAGACGGCTCAAGGGTTAAAACCTTTGCCTCACATGCAAAAGGATCTGAGTTTGAATCCCCAGATCCCACTTAAAACCACCAATGGAAATGGTAATGACCTTCTTTCCCTGAAGGGCTTGGGAAACCTCAGAGCAAAAGCAATAAGGAGGTAGAACAATCCAGGATGACTCCCAGTGTCACCCTCGGGCTTGCAAAGGCACAACACTCAAGTGCTCTCTTCTATACATACCCACCCACATATTCACACACGACTCATATATGCATGCAAAAAAAAGACATGGTGTAGAAATGAAAAAATAGTAAGTTAAACTTTAATGAAAAAAAACTTATGCTCTTCAAAACACTAAAGGATATGTATTTCAATTGTGAAGAAAAATGAATTAATGAAATTTTTGTGTAAATGGATAGTGTTGAAAGAAATTGCACTGAGCAAAATATCCCAAACACAGAAGACAGACACCTATAGTCTCCCTCATAAGTGGATCATAGCATTTGATCTTCAGAATGCTATAATCAAACAAACTTTTATAACACCCACAAACTACACAAAAGCATAAGTAAGGGGGTAGAGGAAAAATCCCCAAAGAGTGGAGACAAAATAACACAGGCAAATAGGATCGTGGGAGAAAATAGACACTAGACAGGAGCACATGTCTTAGTGCTAAGTATAATTACTTGATAGTGAATCATCATCTAAACTTATCCCTAGATAAGAAAAGACCTCAGAACTCAACCAAGGCGCACCCTATTACAATGAAAGTTCAGTGAGGCAGAAAACCACAACTGACGGAAGTGCAGAGAACCAGCGACCCTTGAATGCGCAGCCCTAATCAGGCAACCCCAATCCCTCCCCATCCCAAGGCTCAGGGAACCTTTCTGAAGAGGGGGCGGCAATATCCTAAGAGTCTAAAGGTTGGGGGGAAAGTGTACTGCCAGCAAGAACACTCCAGTCATGAAGGGCTGATGTATCCAGGAGCTCCCTGCAAGGAAATCTACAACCACCAGATCTACACAGTGACTGACACACCAACATTCTTCCCATGAACCCGAGAGGGTATCTCAGGAGAAACAACTATACTGGGTGAGAACCCTAAGCATAGATGCTAGACAAGCGAAGGGGAGCTTCCCCACTGTGGATTTACCTACTGAAGGGCCACAGAGGTCTGGTGCCTCATTAGTACAGGGCCACCTGGAAGGCAGTCCTGTGATCCACACACATGCAGAGAGACGTGAATGAGCAGGGGACAGGAGAGGAGGGATGCATGAGGTGACGGGATGGGAGGATGGGAGAAGAGGTGGGAGGGGAGGAAGAGGGGGCATGGACAGAATCTCATTTTGTTTTTATATAAAAAATTCTTAATATAAATAAAAGGAATGCTTAAAATGCCACAAGAAAAAACAAAACAGTTCAACTGGAAAAAAGTAAGCAAAAACTTTGGAATGTTCCTAAAGAAAATATGCCAATAGTAGGTAAGCATTTTCAAAGTCTCTAAATCATTAAACCACAATGAAGATATCATCATACACGAATTAGACTGGATTTAAAAAAAGATTATCCATTCCAAGTATTCAGTGATCTAATATTTTGGCTACCTCAAATTTTGATTTCCCTTTTAGTCTTCTCTTAGCTTTCTGCAGGAAATTTTCACTTAGATAACCCGGACCCCCAAGCTGAGTTCATCTTCTCTCTCTTGCTTGACTTTCCTCTGTGTAAAGCACTTTAGTTGGGTGTATCATTAGCTATTAGATCGTCCTGGTCAGAAGCGTGGGAGTTGCCTCCATATCAAGTGCTGATTTCTGTTTCTCAGAAGCCACATGTACTATTCTGCGTCATTCAGATCCTCATTCTGTGACTCTTTTAACTGATCATATCGTCTCCTTCAGATTCATCCTTCTCTTGGCAATCAGGGACTCCTTCTCTTGCAGTCCTGGGGAAAATACGGTCTAAGTAAGAATTGAATTCTCTAAAATTCTTTCCAAGGTCAGAAAAAGTTCCAGGCTCCTGAACATACCCCATGGCATTTGGTATGCTTTCTGACTGCCTCTCTAACCTCAATATTCTTCGTTCCATCCTATGAGCTTTTCGTTCAACAGTTGTGAGCTACCTGTAGTCCTGTGTCCAAAACATGGCCGTATATGTCTACTCTGCTACTTTAGCGTGGAAGTTTGTGTCCTCTTCATCCTTTAACACTTAGTACTCATCCTTTAACACTAAGCTCAGCAAGTCTTCCCACAATCTCTAACCTCTAAGCAAGAGAATCTTCTCTATTATAGTAATTACCTAGGTGTTAGTTAAGTCTTTTTGTAATTGCCTATCTGTATTTCCTCTTTATGAAGCCAAGTTTAAGAACTCACTATGTCTTACTCCTATTCTCTCCTGAAGTTTAGCATTACACATGGCACTTAGTAGGTATTCAATAAGTGTGTTTATAGATCATTCAGATTCACTTGCAGCTGATCAGTTTCTTTAAGAGGTTTTTTGTTGTAAGAAATGCAGGGGTAATGTGTTCTAAATAACTACCCAAAAAGCTGTGGATAAAATCTATAAGATATAAATATGTCTTCCTCTTACCTCTTTAAGAAGCTGTTTGTGTTGAAAGGCTTATGACACTTATCACACACCTTCATATACACATTATTGAATAGGTAAACAAGTTTTCAGTAACTGGTCATGTCTCTCCCTGTGTGTATGTGTGTTAAATCTTCTCTAAGTATTTTTGAGTCAATTTTTAATGGATATTGCCAAAAAAAAAAATTAGTAACTAATCCAAATGTATACCGAAAAAGAGTATGTAGCAAGAATTTATCAGGAAAACTTTCAAATGGGAAAGATGAAATAATTTTACTGGAATCCTCTATGTCCTTCTTGATTCTTCAGCTGTTAATGGTTTGCTGTATTTGTTTCATAACACAGATTTATATCTAGCAAGACATCAACCTATCTTACTTTTGAAACATTTCTAAGTTTGCATCATTTCTTCTCTAATTTCAAAGCTGAACTTTGAAAGTTTTACTTTAAAACAGATTTTCCTTTGTAGACACATTATCACATTATATTCATGATAATGAAAGCAGTTAAAGATTAGCTTTACTATTATGTCTAATTTCAAATTGCAGAAAAGAAAGGGGCAGCCATAGAGAACATTGACTACAGGGCTAGAGAAAGATGGAAGGAGAGCCCCAAGGTCAAATGAAGTCTATGAATTCTATACTTTATGTTCCTTCCTCTGGGTAGAATAACACCAAATCATGGACAAAAACCATCTGTGCAGTTTTTGTAGAGACCTTTAAAATATTTCTTTGTTAATAACTCAACTGTAGGGTTCTTGTTATTGGAAGTTCTTTGTTCTGGCTTCAGATCGAAGTCACAAAATGTGTGATAGAGATATAGATATTCATACTTAGTGCTGTTGACATTTCCAGTCTGCTGTCACGAACACATCGCATGGTACTTACATTTGAAAGGCAGGATATAGCTGAGATGCTTCATTATGTTATGCACAAATTGTAATTACCATACATCTGAAAGAAGCCATCCTTCAATTTTCCTATGTGAGCTTGTTTGTCTATTGAAGAGAAGCCATCAAGGGACTGACTAAACTCCATCTGACCTTATTGTGAATAGAGAATATGATTTTACTCTGAAGTTGGCCTTTTAACCTGCCTGCTCCCAGAGATTGCCTTTGTTGGAGGAAGTCTTCATTAATATTCGTAGAACCTTGAATTGATTGAGGCTCATAACAATTCTAACAAATAAGTGGTAATTAAAGATAACACTGCTTTAAAAGGAGCTATATTGACGAAGGTTAAAAGGGAATTAAAGTTGCTTCATTGTGCATTGATTTACTTAGGAAAAAAATTACTTTTTCTTTATTCAAGACATTATGTGGTCATGTAAAATGTGTATGCATTATATAGTGATATAAAAATCTGTGAAAAAATAAGGGAAATTTTATTGTGTCATTATTCCTGGCCTAATAGTTTGAGATGAAACTTAAAGAAGAAAGTCACCGGAAGCCCTATGTTTTTGTAAATTGACTCCCAATGATCTTGTGTGTGTGTGTGTGTGTGTGTGTGTGTGTGTGTGTGTGTGTGTGTGTGAATGTTGCCATTTCTAAAACATTTTTATACTTGGCAGTTCCTTCAAAGTCTGTGTTCAAAAGTAATCAGGAACAGATATCTTCAATTTTTCTTGCTTAAAAACGAGGTAGTGTCTCTGAGGATATTCTTTTTGAATTACAGTTCACAGGAAAACTGTTTATATTAGTCGATCATTGAATCAATTATTATAGGAACTATCATCCCCAAAGAAATATTACTAACAATTGCTAAAGCTTAAGTAGAAGCTAGGTAAGCAGAATGGAGTGGAGAAAGTGTTCATTTAGGACCTAAAGATAATATCATTTTTTTTAATTTTCTTAGATGCCCAAAAGCAACAAAAAAGATTACTATGGTAAATTCACATAATACAGTAGTGCGTGGCATGGAGAGGAATGGCCTGTTAAGATAACACAGATATAAATCTCACAGGATTAATGTTGAGCCAAAGAAAACCTTGGAAATAGGATACAAGTTTCATATCTGGATTGCTTTCACCTAGGTATATAATCACACAAACCAGGATGTCGAACATTTTCACAATCCTGGAAGCTCCCTTTTATCCCCTCCCAGAAAATGCTCACTGCCAAGAGCTGTCTGTCATTACACATGTAATCAAGTAGCATGTCCTGTTTCATGTCCTGCCCTTCTGTGTGAAATCAGGTATATTTATACCTGATTCCCCCTTCATGTCTTCATTTGACTTTATTCCCATGAGATTCGTCCATATTGTTTTGTGTACCAGTGATTTGTTCTGTGTGCTTGCTAAAAAGTATTCAATTATATGATCCTCTCATAATTTATCTCTTTTATGGTGAGATGTTTAAATTGTTTCAGTTGTTTCACCATTCTGGATAAGTCTGCTTGGACATTACAGTTTATGTCTTTGGTGTTAGGCTGTATGCATAGGAGTTGGAATTACAAAAAATTAGCAAACCATAATTCAGAACATCAGAGACTCTATATCAACCACCTGGAACTAGGCCAGCCTAATCTCTCCCCATCCTGAAGCTCAGGGAAATTTGCAGAAGAAGGGGCGGTAAGATTGTAAGAGCCTAAAGATGGGGAGGAGCAACAGTATGCAAGATACTCCATACAAGTTAGGGCTGAAACAATCATAATAGGACTTTGCATGACCTGCGCAATGACCAACACATTATCGACCCCTCAAAGTCTAGCATGGACTGAAGGCACTAGGATCCTTAGAAGCAAGGGATTAACAGCCACAATAGTATTCCTATACATAAGGGGAACACAAGAAAGAATTCTAGGAAATGCCACTGAGTCCTTACACCTCATCAGAGAGGAGGACCCAGAGGAAAGCTTGACAACACATTAAAGGATGCTCCAGGGATGGGGGGGAGGAGGCACTGGGAGATAGGGAGGGAGGGGGAAAGGAAGGGGAAAAGGGTGAGGGAGCAAAGGGGTCCAGGAAGGGGTGGAGGGAGGGAGGGGAAGGGGTGGAGGGAGGGAGGGGACAGGGTACCTATTAAGTTTGTATGAGTAGAAATAATAAATAAATAAATAAATAAATAAATAAATAAATAAATAAATAAATAAGGAGTTGGAATTACTATAAAAAGTTTAAAGCATATATTTGTTTGTACTCTGATAAATTATGTCAACTCATTCATTTTACAAACTACACAGTTTATATTGTCACCAGCAGGAAATGTCCATTCTAATCACTCCCTAGTTTTGTGGATATTTGGTATTATAGATATTTTTCATTTAAATAGGTATGTAAGAAATATATAGAGACTCCTTATTGAGATTTTAATGTAGTACTCCTTGGTAATTGATGATATAATCATTAATCAGCTCATACAAATTTTTTTGTTGTTGTTCGTTAAGTCTTTACCCTTTAATACTTTGTTTTGGATAAAAGTGTTTTCAACTCAATATTCGTCCAAACCACGTCTAAGAAAGTTTAATTATTCTGTATGTAACAGGCTCATTTCCCCTTTACAATGTTATTGGGGTACAAAAGCTATATTTGTACGTGGGTTTGTTCTTCCTATGCAGATTTAGTTGAGTTACAATTCACTCAGAGCCCCATAAAATGCACTGTGCCTTGTTTAACCCAGCAAATCACTGTCTCTCATGCTTAAGACTGCATGCTTTGTACACTCATGGATAAAGAGAAGCATAGGCTGTCATGTAGAGATTACAGTCAAGTGAGAAACATAGCACAAGTGACTGTGCTCCATTGGGATACCATAATATTTACAATAACATATGCTTTAATAGAGGTAAAGTTAACAAAGAGAACTGATGGGGACAGCCAGTTAATACTGCTCTGATAGATTGTCTAATAGTAGTCTGTTTCTAATATCTAGGTACCATGCCAGTGCTCTTTGTGGTACTTGGTGGTGTAGAAGATCAGTCAACCAGATCAATGTACTCATTTCGAGGTTGGGATGGACTGTGTTGATTTTCCAGGAGCTGAATGTGCTGCGGATGGGACAGCGATGCAGCTATGTCAGAAGACCATCTTCTTAACAATAGAACAATTCTGTGTATCTGCTCCTGGAATGCAACATCCTGGCTGCTCCTCATCCACTTCTGTTGAGCTTTGGGAAGAAGCCAATAGCATGTATTTTTGTTTCAGATATCCTTTATTCACATACCAATTGGAAGATTACTTGATGAACATAAAATTCAAGCAGGTAATGGATATAACAAGAAAAAATGAAGAGACAGGTTTCTCTCTCTCTCCCCAAACTAGTTACTAGAATTCTTTGAGTCCCATATCCACAAGTTCCTTTTGTGAACCTTGTTTTGTTTGTTGTTTATTCAAGGTTCTGTAAGTCAGCTTTGTTGTGTTGTGTGTGGATAGACTTGACCAGCTCTCAGTTCTTCCTGACGTGTCTATCCCTCCATTGAGGTCTGTATTTTCAATTTTTGATGCCTGTAATAAAAGTCTCATTTGTTCTCTTTCAATGCTACCAAATAACCAGTTTTACTAATAATAATACAGAGCAATATATTTTGCAACATGGGCCCTGCTCAAGAGAAAAAGAAAGAAAGAAAGAAAGAAAGAAAGAAAGAAAGAAAGAAAGAAAGAAAGAAAGAAAGAAAGAAAAGAAAGAAAAAAAGAAAGAAAGAAAAAACCTGTAGTATTTGCAGTTAGTGCCCTGATACTATTGTAACAATTATTCTTCCATCTTCACTCTTTAATAATCATGCAGAATTACACATATACAATACCTCTACCCTCTCCCCAGTATGGCCATAGCTTGCATTTCTCTCTCTTAATGATCTCTTATATCTTTCCAGGCCCACAGAAATTGTGTTTTGCATCTTGACAATTGTAACTTACCTATGTGGAGCATAGTTAAAGTCTATTGGATGAAAACTATGTCAGATATTTGATTTCCTTATGAAATAATCAGTAGTATCTATAATTGCAATGATTTTTCCCATTATATAAATACTGTTATGTTATCCTTTTAGAAACAACTATAACTTTTATATGAACTTAGTATAAGTAGTTCAGGGTACAAGTGGCCACAACTGCTGATAAACATGGTAAAGCCTTTGCAGTATGACTCTGATATGAACCAGGGTTCAATTTAATGTCCTAAGTTAGGTCATAAGGCTGTTCCCATTTCATACACCAGCTGCAAACTTGTAGGATTTCAGACTCATGCTTACTTCTGAACAGCTGATAATAAATAATCCCCTTGATCTGAATACTTCTGAATTCACAGTATTCAGAAAAATATGGCTATAGCTTTATTTTAGCAGACAGCATATAAATTGGAACCAGCCAAGCGGCCTGGGAGTGGCAGCGCTAGTATGAACCTATATCCTTTCCATATGCCACTCTCCTGGGCTTCAATACGTACTCTACACAGTAAATGTTACAGTGAACTCAGAAAAGATTGGTTTTATATGAAGAAAAGAAATGAACAAAGCAAAAACAAAGAATGAAGAGGAAGTTGCTGTTTCAAAGTTTTTTCCTTAAAAGGCAAGGACAAACAAGGTAACAAACAGAGTAAAAAATGTGGTTAACTTTGGGTTATTTCAGGTTACTTTTTATTTTTACTTTTTGTGGATTTTTTTTTTCCTTTTCTCAGAAAGTCAGGTAATTTCGTTAGTTTTGATTTGGCAAACTTTAGCATGGATGACTCTTGATTTTCAGTCTGGCTTGTTGGTGCTTAATGCAAGATCTTAGTCCAAAACAATGACCTGTAATTTTTATTTAACTTTAGCTAGAGAAAAATGGAGTTTAAAAGCCCTTCATAAGTCCTCAAAATACTATACCATATGCAATTAGAAATGAGCTACTGATACATATTAATAAGTCGAACATCACAATATAGATCAACAAAAGCTAGAAAAATAAATAAATACTAGTTGATCTCATTTATATGAAATTTCAAAACAGGAAACTAATTTATGTTGGTAGACTGGATGGGTACATGTGAGACTTAAATGGAAAGTTCCAGGGAACTTTTGGGGGTGAGGATTTCTGGTTTCTGGTTGTACATTTTGTCAAAACCAAACAATTTTATGCTTAAGACCTGCAAATTTCACTGTATAAATGTAACAACAAAACAAAATTCAATACATCCAAAACTGAGAATTAAAGCATTCTTAAGACTAATTCTGGAATGAATCCTTTGCCAAGTGCTTTTGGTTATGCGTAGCTCTCAAGTTCAGTATCTATGTCTTATTTTTTCAAAATGGCCTGTGATGTGTTCTAAAATAATTTCTTTTCCTCCTTGTCTAAAATAACTTGACAACTCTATCACAAAATCCAGCTTGTTCCATCATAAGGTGAATATCTATCATTAAGTGAGTGTATCATACTGTCTAGTCACAAGCAGTATCCTCAGAAGACTTCGTCTTGTTCTATGTTCATTATCTTATCATAATTATAATCTTCACAGTAGGTTTAGGTGTCATTTCAAAGATTAGTGTACTGAGGTTAAAGAAGGCGAAATAACTTAAAGACACAAAGTTACTAAGCAATGAAACACAGTTTTTGTTTTCTATAAAATTCAAACTTTTTTCATAGTAACCTCTCTTTTTCTTTTTAAGTGTGTATTTGTATCAGACAGCTACGTGTGTCTCTATGGAGAATCAAGGGTGACTTTGGGAATTGTCTTGGATTGCTTCTACCTCCTTTTTGCTTCATTCTGGAATTTCCCAGGCTCTGCCCACAAGGGTGCGAAGTACGGGCCTCTGCAGGTTCCGCCTGGCATTTTTGTGTGGGACCTGGGATCCAAACTCAGGACCTTCTGCTTGTAAGACAGTGTCTTACCTTCTACTTGAAGCCCTATCCTTTCTCTGCAGCCCTACCCTTTCTTTTTCAAAGATCAGTGGGGAATGACTGGGAAAGCAGCTTGTGGCTCACACTGGAGCGAAATAGAGTCTGATGACTTGAATGAGACCTACTTGGTTACCCTCCCATCTCTCTCCCACTGCCAATCCCAGGCCTCCTAGTATTCTCTGTACTTCTGCTTCCTTCGGGTGTTGTGAGAGTGGAGGGCTGACTTGCTGATCAGTAGCTCAGTTACGGTTCTAGAGATAGAATCCATGAATACTGAAAAGCAGAGATCAACCGAGGGAGGGATAGGTGAGTGAGTAACACAGGCTTCAAAACCAAGAAACCACCATGTCCTTGTATTGACAGCAGCCAAAGAAAAGACAGAGAAACAAGAAAAAGAAGGAGGTAGACACAAAGGCAATCGAGACTGAAACAGAAAGTTTAGCTTTTCTTTAAACCTGTTTTCTAGTGAAAAGCAAAAAAAAGTGACGACGGCAGTGTGATAACATTTGCGCTGGTCTTGAAAATGAAAGAGAAAACTACAATCTATTGCTACTTTAGGTTACTTTCTGAATGCTTAGAATATTGTGGAATGTATATATATGTGTGTGTGTGTGTGTGTATATATATATATATATATATATATATAATAAAATGTCTGCACAATTTGAGGTAATGCTAAGTTTTCAGAATAAATTTAGTTTATCTCAACTGAACCATTCCGTTTTATTTCTAAACTGTCTGGTCATGTCTTAATGATGCTGAAGTATTATGGAATTTATTAGATGAGAATTTAAAGGTATATGTTGTAATAATGACAGTCGTTACATTTAATTGCTTTTCTTCCTTATACCAGAAATCATACTAGACATTTTAGAATAAGGTTTCTCATCACCTGACACAACATTTGTGAGATATATTCCTGATGTTAAAAATGAAAAAGTTTAAATTCAGAGTGCTTAAGGTTCATAGTCAACCCTGACTCCACTTGACTCCAAAGGTTTTCACTATCATATCATCCTGCTTACCTAAAGAGCAGTTAAATGTGAATCTTTGACTGTCAACAAAACTGACTGGCATCTTACTTTTATGCTTATATCAGTGCCAAGAAAACATTAGATTTTATTGAATTTAAGTGAAATATATATATATACAGATATATATATATATATATATATATATATATATATATATATACACACATTTGTAGAGAATTAATAGTTGAGTTAAGCCCAGAGCAAACCTATAAGAGATTTTTCTAGTTGATGGGAAAGACACAGCCCATGCTGGGCAGGACTAGTCCCTAGTCAGGTGAATAAAATGGAGGGAACTGTTTGAGAAGTTGGCATCCTTCTGTGTACTTGGCCAGACATGCTGGTCTGGCAAGTTAAGATCATCCTTCTCTCAGCTGTTAAATGGATATGGTGAGGCCAGTTCCCTCAGCCCTTGAGGTTGGTGTGGGCTCTCCTGCTAAGTTGGACAAACAGCTATAACCAGACTGTCATAAGAGAAAATAAATCCCTTGTTCCTTTAAGCTGTTTTGTCATTATTTTATCTGCAACAATAGATACAAACTATATGTGTGTGTGTGTGTGTGTGTGTGTGTGTGTGTGTGTGTGTGTATGTGTGTATGTGTGTATCGTCTTTGGGACTGTATTTGTATCATCTCACTCTGGTGACTATCCCTTACTTTTTCTACCATGTTGATGCTTTACACATGATACATACTCAGTATATTTTGGCTGATTACACAGAAATGACTCAGAAACTAGTCAATTACGCCTGATAAAAAAAATCTTCAAAGATTTCCTGCAAATATACAGCTGTGTGTTTAATGATGGCAAGCCAGTGATAGCAAGAGTTCAGGGTTAAAAGTGACTGTTGAGAGCCAGGAAATCTGGCTGCTGGTGCTGATGAGGGTGAAAGAGCTTATGACACTTGCCAATGCACAGATCACACATTTCCCCTGGGAGGTCACAGGTCGTATCCTCCCCATGATGAGCTCTTCAGACCCTCCATGGATCAGTTACTTCTCTCCTTGCTTTGCCAAAAGCAACGTGTAGGAGTATTCATTTGGGCTCGTGATTTAGGGGTACAGCTGTCTGTCTGTGCCAGCAGGAGCATGAGGCAACTAGACAGGTTGCACAAGAGTCAGGACCCAGAGAGGGGGATACTGGCGTTCCTGACTCCTTCTCATTCAGTCCAGGACCTGGGCTTATGGAATGGTGTGACCCACATTTCTCATTCCACCACAGTGAAATTTCTTTACGATTTCCTTCACACAGTTGTCTTCTGGGAGATTCTAAATCCCATCAAGTTGATAATCATGGTTGACTAGAGCAAGTCCACCTTTTCTAAACTTGACATTGAAACAATGGATCACTTTTAAGACACACCCTTTCATCCCTGTTCCCATAGCCTTATCTCATAGGACAAAATGTATTCAGTCCAATTTCAAGGGTTCTTGGAGGTCCTGCATGGGGGAAAGGTCCAAGTCTTTTCTGAGACTCAAGGCGCTCTTAACCGTGAGCGTGTGTAAACTCAGAACACAAGTTGCATGTTTCCATTATATGATGGCACAGAATAAACATTCTCATTTCAAAGAGAAAAGGGAGCTAGAACAAGGGAAGAGTGGGCCAGAGAAAGAGTGAAATCAGCACAGAAGCACCAACCCAGCGGCTCCATGTATAGCATGCACACCCTTATTGGCATCTTCTGGACTCCAAGGGGTCTGTATAACCCCGCCCTTCACCTCAGATGCCTGCAGCACATATGATACTCAGCACAGAGTGGTTTCATGACCCACGGCCTTAGAACTTCTAATCAATATCCTGACTCTCCATTGCAACTTGGGATTCACCTACATAGCTTCATCAGTGTCCTCTCAGAGCCTCCCGCAGGGACCCCAACTCTGTCACCATTGCCTGCTCACACTGACTTTCTGGAACTTTCAAATAAGTCTTCATGACCTCCTAAGTCTTGTATTTTGCATGCCTTGAGAAATCGGCAGCACGAGGATGACACTTGTAGTTCTGCTACCAGCTGAAAATGCTTTCTGCCTCCTGCCACAGCTGTAGCGGTGTCTGGGTGTCTTGTAGGAAAAACGCTTTCTTTGGAGGTTTTCCTGAATCCCTTCAGTAGCATTGTCTCCCTGCTCAAATGAACTGTCATTTCTATAAGCAGGAGTCTTTGATGGTGGTGTTTTGCCTTCAAGACCCCTCCTCTATTTTACCAGGGAAAATTTGGAGGGTTCTCTTTAATTGTGCCAATATCTTTAATAAATACAACTCTTTTGTCACCCTTCTCACTGGCAAATTCACATCACCACCCTGCCGACCCTCACCCAATTGTGTGTGCTCCTTGCCTTACTGCTTCAGTTCCCAGGCTCTCTTACCTTGAGCCTCGACACCTCGTGAAGAGGCTGGGAGCAAGAACCATGGCAGTCTGAATGCTATGCTGTCTTGAAACTTCATCCACCAAACAACTAGTTATTCCTTTTGAATGCAATTTCACTCAAACTCTCAGGACATGAATGTAATTTTTCAAATTTTTTTTTTTTTTGCCACAATAAAACATGAATCGCTTTAGCACAGTTCTGGCTTCATCAACTGAACCTTACTTCGTCAGTGTGATAGTACAGATAGAGAGATACAACTTGACAGTTGCAGGTTGAGGTTCAGGCACAGCTGTGAAGAATTGCTGTCTTGCCGCCTCTCCACTGCTGAATTCTTGGCTGGTTTTTTGTTTTTTTTTTTTTTTTTTTTTGCTGCCATCGGAACCCAGCCCCTTGAATCCTCCAACATGACTGAGGGTCGGGGATTCTAGCAATCCTCCCGCCTTCATCACTAGGCTGGGACTGTTGAGCTCTTCAGCGCTGGAACTGAGCAGCTACCGCCACTGTTGTTGGACTTCTCAGATTTTATCTTGTAAGTCAATCTAATAAATTCCCTTTTATGCATATATATCCTATTGATTCTGCTTCTCTGCAGAACCCTGACTGGTACACTCAGCAGGCTGGTCTTTTGAACTCTCATCAGAATTGCGCACTAAGCTCTTCTTACAGAATTTCAGGGCTTCACTAAAACCCCGAGTTCCAAGGTCTTCTACGATCCTTAGTCCACCAGTTTCCCAGGCCCACCAACCAGATGGTCTGGTTCGTTACAGTAACTCATATGCAGGTGAGTCTTCCCAGCTCACTGTACCTCTCTGGAATTGCCCTCACAGATATGTCCAGGGTTTGTTTCCTAGATGATTCTAAATCAAATCAAGTTGACAAGATTAATCACCGCCATGATTAAAACTTTTCCTGGAGTGGAGAGATGGCTCATTGGTTAAAGTGCTTACAGAAAAAACAAAAGGACTAGAGTTTACACTCCCAGATCCCACAGAAAAAGTGCCAGGCAGAGCCTAAGAATCCCTAGGACAAGTGGCTAATCAGAATAGCCCTGTTGGTAAACAGTGTTTAGTTACAGACCCAGCTTCAAAAGATGAGATGGAAGGACGATGGCAGATGATTTCCAACATTAATTGGGCGCATTTCCAACATTTAGGCGCATGCACAAGAGTACACACATCTGCCTACACACATGCCAAAAGGCTTCGGTATACACACATGCACACACTCCATACATAAATACACATGAAAAATGGGGGGGGGGGAATACTTCCTAAATGATAGCAATGGGTTGAGCACAGGAAGCCATTGCCAGTATATGAGGGACGCCTTGTAGACTGGGAGAAAGTAAGGAGCTGTTCATCTGATGAAATTAGTATCCAGAATATATGAAAAATTTTGCGCCCCTAGTTAAAATGCTCTGATTGATTCCTGTGCATCAAGTTTCTACTTATTGGCAATTTGGTCACAGCAATGAGAAATGAGAAATGCAATTCATACAGAAATCCATTCGTTTGCTTAATTATATACATTACTAATGTATTTAGCAGCTCCTACAGTTCCAACTTCTCACTTAAGGTATTTGTGTTAACTATTTATTAAGAAGTATTTCTTATTTCATTAAGAAGCATATTCATTCAGCTAAACTTTGATTTTGCACATCTAGATAGTGTCACATATTTGCCTGGAAAACTATTTAACTTTTCCGGTAGTTTTATTTGGCCTTCGCCGTCTATTTATTTAGAGACAGGTTTACACATATCCCAGGCTGGC
Source organism: Typhlomys cinereus (assembly GCA_023101885.1). Classification (NCBI taxonomy): domain Eukaryota; kingdom Metazoa; phylum Chordata; class Mammalia; order Rodentia; family Platacanthomyidae; genus Typhlomys; species Typhlomys cinereus. Next base: position 339,801 of record JALPQD010000791.1, read on the forward strand.
TTGGATCTGTGTAAACAAATATGTCCTTGAAACCCTGATCTGCCTTTGCCACCTGTTGTGTTCTGGGATTAGAGTTTTGTGCCACTGCTCCCAGTGTATGTGGTTCTGGGAGCCGCCTGTGTGTCTGGCAAGCATTCTCATGACTGAGTTACATCCCCAGGTTTAATCTTTGCATTTAAGTGAAACCTATGAATAATCACAGGAATCTTTTTACCAGAATATTTATACCTGTTGGGTTTACAAAAATATTTGTGACGTAACAATCTTCATCAATAATAAAATTTTATTATCTATCATGGTTCACTTACATTTAAGTGACAGTATTCTACCCCAACATGAATTCTTAGAGTTGCAAAAAAAATGTATTTTAAATGACATTTTTAACTCCCAGTAGTAATTCTTCCTTTTGGTTTTATTCATGAATACAGAGAATTTATGATATGTCTACACCTTAGTCCCTAATCCCAACCCCTTCTTTTCCCATTGCAATCCTTCTTTTCCCTACAGTCACCCCTCTGTTTTCATGTCTTTCTATGTATATGGCCCACTAGATTTCATGCCAGTTGTCTTCGATGGCATATGTCTGAGTACTTGCTGAAGCATGAATTATATAATATTTCTTCTTAACTTCACTCCATGCAAACTAATAGGCATCATGATGAAAAATAATTTATCATGATGAAATGATCCTATGCAGCCACTTGTCTTAAAATCACTTCTTAATAAGTGTGCTTGTACTCATTCAGCTAAACTTTTAAGAATGACCACTGAACAAACTTAGGCATGTAGCAGACATTCTGACTGGCACCAGAAAGAGTGCTTGGGTTACAACTGATATTTTTAAAGCAATGTCATTTAATAATGAATGCCTTGGCATTTTTTTTTCTACAAGAAAATAATATTAAAAGAACTTTTAGGGCTTCTTCAATGTCTTTCAAAGATATTGCAAGTATTTCTGCTGCAATGCCTAACGTTCACCTGACATTGAAACTCATTTCCATAATGCTTGGCATCTGAACAGCCGTGACTGCACCTGCTGCTGGGTTAACCCCTCAGGGAGTGGTGGGAGCTTTGGGGAAGACCCAAACTACGCAGCGGTGGAGTGGGGGAGCCCCACTGCAGAAAGGGAAAGTGGTTTTTGGAATATTTCAATTATTGTTCCTATGAATGCACTGTAGTCATTACTTCCTTGGTTCCCACTCGTCAGGCCACCCCAGTCAGTCCATCATTCCCTTTCCCTCAGCGCTCCTGAAGCAGATCTCAGTAGGTCACAACTGGCAGCTAAAACTCTCCCTCAGTGTCAGGCTTTTCTGTGACCTTGTCGCCGTTGGGGCACGGATCACCTGAGTGGTCCTGCATTTCTTGTCTTCTGTGAGTCCTTCACGTGTTCTGCCCTCTGACGACTTGTCAGCGTTTGCATATTTCATTTCCCCAGCTGAGAGCTGGGTCCTGTCCTCGCTCCTACGATGGTCGATTTTTTATGGCACTTGACTAAATCCTAGTCTCCAGTTGCTTGATCAAACACCGGTTTGGGGCTCCTATGAAGTATTTATTATTATTATTATTATTATTTATTCAACTGTGCGCATGTGCGTTGTGTATGTGCGCGTGCGCGTCTCTGTGTGTGTGTGTGTGTGTGTGTGTGTGTGTGTGTAGAACCATGGACGAATTCGCGAACCACCATGGACGCCTCCACCTCCTTCTGCCCCGGGATTCACAGGCTCCGCCCTACCAGGACTAGAAACGCAGGCCGCCCCCGCTTCCGCCTGGCATCTATACGTGGGATCTGGGATCCGAACTCAGGACCTTCCGCCTGCAAGGCGGAGGCTTAACCCCTGAGCCACCTCTCCAGCCCCTCCTATGAAGTATTTATAGATAATGGGGCAGGGTCCCTTTAATCCATTGGGAGAAGACGTGGGCAAAACCTGGAAACTTCTAGAGAAGAAGAAAACTAGTGCCTGTGCTTCACTTTCTAACACTATGAAATCTGTCCAGCAGGGAGGAGCCTCAGTAGAAGTTCTGGTGAGCAACTAAGGAACAGCAGCAGTCTGTATTATTTGGGGCGTTTTGGGGTCCTCCCTGGGTCAAGCAACTCCAAGGGAGACCCCCTGTGCCTGGCACTGGGGGTTTTATTATTTCATCTGTTGTTTTTAGAACTATCATATGTGGCTCTGTCAGATATCTGCCTTCAGACTCTTTTTTATTCTTATTTTATTTTATTTTTCCAATTGGGTTGCGAGCAGTAGATTTCCATGTGGTCTTACAGAGAGACCACTTTTGCTTTGCTTAACCCCACCCACCTTGTCAACTACCCACTTTGCTCAATACTTTTCAACACTTCCCTCCTTGCATTTCATTCTCCTCCTTCATTTTAGCTTTGTGCTACTGAATTCCCTCCTTCAAGGACCACCCACCCCACTCTCCTCTTTCTAATTTCCAGAAGTATTCCAAACTAAATGTGCAAAAGCTTTAGCATTTTGGCTAGGACCCACTTATGAGAGAGAACATGAATGTGTTTGTCTTTCTTGGCCAGCATTGCCTTGTGCAATATCATTTATTCTGGGTTTACCCATTCACCTGCAAGTTTCATAATTTTCTTTTCCTTTATACCTGAATAAAATTCCACTAGATATATGTACCCTACTTGATGGACAAGTAGGGTAATTCTATTTCCTAGCTGCTGTGAATAGAGCAACAGGAGATATGGGGTGCCTAGTGTCTCTGCAGTAAGAGATAAACTCCTTTCGTTGTGTGCCGGAGAGCGGTACGGCTGGGTCATATGACAGTTCTATTTCTAGTTGTTTAAAGAACCTCCAGAACTGGTTTCCAAAGAAGCTGCACTAGTTTACAATCCTTCCAGCAGTGTATAAAAGTCCCCCTTTCCCCACATGCAGGCCAACATCAGTTGTGATTTGTATTCTTAGTGGTGACCATTCTAGCTGGAGTGAGCGAGAATCTTAAAGTAGCTTTAATTTGCATTTCTCTGATAGTTTATGATGCTGAACACTTTTTAGAAAGCGTTCAGTAGACATTTGACTTCTTTTGAGAACTGTTTAGTTTCATAGCCCATTTTTAATTGGATCGTTGGTTTTCTTGATGTTTAGTTTTTGAGTTCTTTGTGTTGTCTAGTTACAAATCTTCTGTCAGATATATAGCTGGCAAAGAGTTTCTCCAATTCTATTGGTTGCATCTTCACTAAAGTGACCATTTCGTTTGTGGAACAGAAACTCTTTAGTGGATTTTGGGCTATTTCCTGTTACTGCACACACACACACACACACACACACACACACACACACACACACACAATGAATAAAGTTTAATAAAAATAAAATAAAATGGAGAGGCAAAAAAAAAAAAAAAAAAACAAACCCTCAGAATAAACCCAACCAAGAACACAAAAGATCTCTACAATGACAATTTTAAGATGCCGAAGGGACTGAAGAAAACACTCGAAGATGGAAAAACTCCCCTGTCTCATGCTCATTGAATAAAAGAGCCAATATTGTAAAAAGAGCTTCCTACCAAAAGCAGTGTACATAATCAGAAAATCCTTTCCTATGTCTGTGAAGTATAGTTCCTATTTTTTATCCTCCAGCAACATTGAGGTATCATATAATATTTAGAGCTTTGATTTATCTGAAGCTGAGTTCTGGGGGCTATATACAGCTGTAGCTTCATTCAGTATCCAGGTTTCCCAGCATTCATCATCGAAGACACTATCTTTTCCCTAGTGTTCACTTTTTTACTACTTTGTCATAAATTACATATCTATAGCTATATGGACCTATATATGGACCCTCTTTTCTATGCCATTGATGAATGTGTCTGGTTTTGGTCATAACTGGGTATCAATGTTCTTTCCATTCAGGATCGCTTTAGTTACCCTGTCTTTTGTGCTTCCATATCAGTTTTAGTTAGTTTTTTTTTAATGTCTGTGAAGAATGTTCTTGGGATTTTGATTGGGATTGCATTGATTATGTACACTGCTTTTGGTAGGAAGCTCTTTTTACAATACTGGCTCTTTTATTCAATGAGCATGAGACAGGGGAGTTTTCCCATCTTCTAGTGTCTTCTTCAGTTCCTTCGGCATCTTAAAATTGTCATTGTAGAGATTTTTTGTGTTCTTGGTTGGGTTTATTCTGAGGGTTTTTTTTTTTTTTTGCCTCTCCATTTTATTTTATTTTTATTAAACTTCATTCATTGTGTGTGTGTGTGTGTGTGTGTGTGTGTGTCTCAGAAGGCGCTGCTTTCCATTCTGCCTCTCATTTTTATGTGGGACCTGGGATCCAAACTCAGGACCTTCTGCTTTCGAGGCAGAGTCTTAACCCCTAAGCCATCTCTCCGGCCCATCTGCTGTGTTTTTGTGTGACTATTAAGAATGGATTTGTTTCCTTGCTTTCCTTTCTCTTACGTTTGTCATTGGTGAATAAAATGGTTGCTGTTTGAGGGCTAGTAAAATAGTTCAGCAGGTAAGGAGGCTGCTCACAAATGTGGAAACCTGAGTTTGTTCGTCATAAGCTCACATGGTACACATGTGTGCCTTCCCTCTTTCTTTCTCTTTCTCTTTCATAAGTAAATGTAAATATTAGAAAAGGCTACTAATTTTTATATGTTGATTTTGTATCCTGTCACTTCGTTGAAGCTATTTATCATCTCTTAGAGATATGTGTGTATGTATGTAGTACAGTCTTTTATGTATAGAATCATATAATTTATAATATAGTTTAACTTCTTTTTCCTATTTGCATCCCTTTTATTTTCTTCTTTTGTCTTCTTGCTCTAGCCAGGAATTCAGGCACGTATGAGTGTAAGTAGGGAGAGTGGGTGTCCTTATGTTGTTTCTAATCTTATTGGGAATACCTTGAGTGTTTCTCAATTTAACTCACATTAGATATAGATTTGCCATATACAGCCTTTCTTATGTTCAGGTAGATCCCTCCATATTTAGCCTTTTATCATGAAAGGATGTTTGAGCTTATCAAAGACCCTTTCTGCAAATGTTGAGATGACCATGATATTTCTATCTTTGAGTCCATTTATGTGATGAATTACATTTATTAATTTACGTATGTTGAACCACCCCTGTGCCCTTGGAGTGAAACACCTGGATTATGGTGGATGATCTTTGATTCAGTTCACCAGCGTTTCATTGAGAACTTTTTCATCTATGTTCTATCTCAGAGAGATAGGTCAATACTTTCTTTCTTTATTTGTTGGATCTTTATCTTATCTGGTTTTGGTATCAACACCTACATTTTTAACAAAGGAACTTCTTTTTTTGTCCTGACTCCTCTTCAATAGTATGTACTCAAGAACCTCTCTGAAATCAAGATAAGATTGTCCTCACCAAACAAAGATAAATTCACCTGAAACTGAGTAGGAAAACTTGGTAGGCAAACTTGGTAAGAAAAAAAAAATTACACAGTAAAATGTAGTATCCTCTTCATCCATTGTACAGCTAAATTTCCATCAAGGTATAACAAGTTCTAGGAATGAATTCAACTGAATGACAAAAGAAATGGAATAAAATTCATTTTAAACTGGTTCACACCAGTTCTCTGCATGTACTGTTAACAGCTAAGATCAAGTCACAGAGCATTATTTTGAGGAGAAAGAGTGTAGTGAACCCTAGAAATTGGGTTTGATTTATGCCAGAAAATCTGCCTTTTCACTGCTTGAGGTTTCTGTGGAAGAAAGCTGCAGTCTTTTACCAAAGGGTTTCTAAGGAAACCCCTTATAGCACAGCATCTGAAAGCAATTTGGTTGTTAATGAGAAATAGTTCTCACGGTGGGAAAGTGTTGACTGAAAGAAAAGGCTTCTGGATTGGGCAGTCTGTAAAGAGTGTTTACTGTTCTATGGGTGTATTTATGAAATTTCTACATAGAGTACACCTTTTTAAAACCTGTCCCCCAATCATTCTTACTTGTAAATATGTTTTTGCAAATTAGAAGCCAGGGCAGCAGAAAAATGTTTCTGCTGCCAATGAAGATCCTTGAACTTGCAAATAGATTCAAACAAGTTACATTCCAGAGTCTGTTCACTCCGCGGAGTGTTTTCAATCTGTTTTGGAATTCCAGCATCCTGGAATTCATACGTTAGCATTGAACTATGAGTCTATTACATTACTTTGTATAGAAGAATATCTAAAATGCTAAAGTACAACATTTATATTTTTATTCTTTACAGAACTGTTCAGTAAATTGCTTTTATTTTACTTCAACTGCTTTCCCCAAAAATAAATTAATTGCAGTTTTAACTATAATCCTTCTATAACAACATCAAGAACAGTTTTAATACATAAGGAAACAACCCTTTTGTTAGGAGTGCTGGACACGCACTAATTTTTCTAATTATGTTTATCCGTGTCACATTCCAAAATAACCATACCTGTAATTTTTGGTTATCATTAATAAGAACTGAGAGAAATCCATTCAGTAATTTAAATAATTTTCATTTCTAGTGCTATTCACACACATGAATGGATAGAAAATATGAGGCCAAAAAAGAATGTCCGCTAAAATTTCAGAGGAAACTCTTCAGAGATATGGCTTACCCTGGGAGCATTATAGGTTTTAGTTCCGTGCCACGCTATAGCAGCGAGTCGTTGAGTCACTGGGAAACCTACTGGGTATGGCCCAGTCCATGGCTGCCATCAGTCCATCTGTCCCCGGGTCTGTTTTCTGCTTTGGACTTCTGTACAAGGCAGAGTTGCCAAGACTCTTCTTGTTGTCCTCATCTGTTCTCCTCGTTTGACCCCCATCTCCTTTCTCTTTCTTCTCGGGTCTTTGAACTTCTTCCACTTTGGACAGCTGCTTTCATTTGCAGTTCTGCTTTGGGCAGGGGAAAAATTCTGCCAATGAAAACAAGAAAACAAGGAAAGGTGCAAGTGCTTTGCATGGACGGCAGCTCGCTGACTGTCCGGGTTTCAGTCTTCTTGTCCAGCGAGTAAGAAGTTGCTCGGGGATCTGCTGCTCTGAGACCGGCCTAAGAGCGGAAGTTACAGAGGCTTCTCCCCTCACCTGTAATCAACAGGTTCAGAAATCAGTGTCTCCTGAGAACTGGAATGCTGACAATTGGCGTTTGCTCAACCCATTTCATTACTCCATTCTTTGAGACTGCCTATCCATTTTAGGTATATATAAAATACACACACATACATATAATTTATATACACTACTATATTATTTTAACTTATGTTAACAATGGGTCTATGTGTTTTCACCAACCCCATTTCCTAGTCCCACCCTATTTCCCATCCCATCCCATCCAGTATCCCCCTCCTGCCCATTCCCCTCCCTGTCTCATGCCTAACTACATATGAGATCCATGGGGTCTTCTGAACCACTATGTTAGTTAATGCTTGGATACCTGTCAGGGTGCACATGGTCGTCCAGTAGGAAACCTTGAAGAGTACATAGGATCCCTTTTTCTTTTATGTGTGCTCTTATGCATATATAGACTATTGTCAATATTTTCTGGCTATAATAATTTCTATTGTTTTGTTTTCAGGCAAGGGTTTCCCGATGTAGCCCAGCTACAAAATTTGCAGTCCTCCCTGATTCTACTACCCTAGTGCTAGGATTATAAGTATACACCACCATCTGCTTACCATGATAATTTATGTACTTTATTATAATATTTGTGAGAAAAAGAGTATGACCTTTTCTACTCTTCCTCATTCCTTAAAATACCCAGAAATCAAAGGCCAGTAACTTTTCTAGTTCACTTTTTCAGAGTGATATACACATGTCCAGATATATTTCACAGTGTCTCATACAGGTTCACAAAGAGAATGAAGAAAACATTTTTTTTAAATCTAAGAACAGTATGAAAATACTTAATGGCCGCTACTGTTATGCCACTTTGATTGATGCCCTGGGGTTAGGGAGATCTTTTTGAGGGTCTTGATGGTTTAAACCACTGTAGAGGTAACTGAAAGTGGCTTCTGAATGGTAAGCCCACAACAGAAACGTAGTTTACTTTTAAGATGTTGAGCTTGCTTCCTCTTGCCACTCTTTACAACAGAACCACTGGATGGCTTCCCAGATAAAGCACCAATATAACAGACAAGTCTGTGTTAGATGTTGACAGGGACGCTTGCCTTTGCTTAGGGAACCCACCCTGCACCTCAGGCTGACACATCTGTAGCTAGCTGGAGTCAAGGCCCAAGGAAAATGTTGCCTCTCTTTAACCTTGTCTGATTATCTCTTAGCAAAGGCTGAAGAGAGAAAAAGATGGGTGTCTGCATAAGTCCATGTAGAAAAAAAAAGTAGGTGTATCCCTGTTGGCCAAGTTGGGGGGTCCATGAAAAGAAGGGAGCTACATTGTTTCATCCCCCCCAAAAAATTGAAAAATATTAATCTTTTTTTTTTTTTTTTACATAATTCTTTTTTTTTTTATTATTTATTCAATTGTGCGTATGTGTGCGCGCATGTGTCTGTGTGTGTGTGTATGTGTGTGTCTGTGTATGTGTAGAACCACGGACGAATTCGCGAACCACCATGGACGCCTCCACCTCCTTCTGCCCCGGGATTCACAGGCTCCGCCCTACCAGGACCAGAAGCGCAGGCCGCCCCCGCTTCTGTCTGGCGTCTATACGTGGGATCTGGGATCGAACTCGGGACCTTCCGCCTGCAAGGCGGAGGCTTAACCCCTGAGCCATCTCTCCAGCCCGAAAAATATTAATCTTAAGATAAGTCAAATTCAGAATATTCTAATGCTTGCCTCCTCACTAGTCACTGGATATGAAGATGGATGGATGAGCTCTCCTGTCAGCGAAGGGCTCACAGACTAGTGGTTAGTGAGCCCTCTCTGAAAATTCCCCTAGATTTGCAGACAATGATGTCTTTTTGGCTTAACAAGCCTCTGATTAATGCCACATTTGGTGTTAAGTGACAAGCTTTAATTGTAAATCAGACAAGTGTTTCTGCCAGCAGCAAGATTCCTGTCTAGTAGAGAAGAGAGCCATGAATAAGTGAAATTATAGCACACTTTCATAGAAAAGATCAAATCATATTCTTTTCTGAAAGCCATAGATCTTGCTAATTAAAGGATAGCACAGATAAAGTGTTTAACAGGTGCCATATTTTTGTGACTGATTGTGGGTAAGAGATGGTAATAGGGAAGATAAATATGATTGAAGTGTTACATGTGTACATGAAGGAAATTACCACAATGAAACTGTTTTCTACAATTACTACAGGCTAATAAAAGGTTAAATGATGTTAACTAACTTCTTCATCGTTGCCTTTATCTTTTCTTCTTTCGGTACATTGAGTCCAGATGTAGTTCGCCCATATTTGACCCCTTAAATATATTGCTAACAAAAATCAATTTGGCGGGGTTGGGGATTTAGCTCAGTGGTAGAGCGCTTGCCTAGCAAGCGCAAGGCCCTGGGTTCGGTCCCCAGCACCGGAAAAAAAAAAAAAAAAAAAAGATAAAATTACAAAAATCAATTTGGCTTCTCTGTGAACTTATATTTTTGGGGTGTGCATACCATTACTGTTTCTGTTTTGCCCCCACTCCCTGAGGTGCTAAATGATGCATGTGGTGATAAACACAGAGGTACAGCAAGTGGAGGCATTCCATGTTTCTCCCTCAATCCCATCCCACCAGCTCTTCGCAGAAGGTAAGTTCTAAATGAGGCAGAACATTTTTTTCTTCTGAGTCCTGATGTAGCGTCTAAACAAGGCAAGTTTCAGAGGGCTCCGCTCCGATTGGGGCTTCTCATTCTCGGCACGACTGCCGTTTGAGAATCAAAATGAGGTTGACTTCTTAACTCTCCGTCGCGAGGTTGCTGCCCTGACATTCCAGAGTACTGTCCTTGGTCTCTCTGTTCACTCGATGAGGCCACACCACAGCTACAAATGTTTCCACATGTTAGCAGATAACCCCTGGGGGGGGGGCAACAGTGACCCAAATTGGTTATTGATTTTCAGCTTGTAATTCCAGGCAGTGCGACTAAGATGTGGTCTTCCGATAGGTTTGTGATTGTATGTAGTGTGATTTCATAAGCCCAGTGAATGGTCTGTGGAAAGCACCGAAGGAGCAAAGCCTCTGGCCTAAAGAAACTTACTGTCCAGCAATCTGTAAATCAGGCTGATGATTTAGGTTGAGCACAACTCCAGGGAATTCACTGACGCAGTGCCTTGAGCTTGCTAAATAGTTGTCGTAAATGTCCAGAATTAGGTAATATTTGTGTGTTATCAAGATGCCTTTCACTAGGAGAAAGTTTTATTTATTTTTTTAGACATTTTTACTGGAGTCGATTCTTGAGCAAGAGATGGATTAAATTTTGTGGCTTTAACTACTGGGATATTTCATTAGTTATGTTTAATTTTTTTTTTTTTTTTTGCTCTCTAGATCTTTCATAAACCAACACTTGTGGTGCAGATTTAGGGGATAACAGCACCTGTCCTTACATAGAGTTTTTACTGTTGAAACAGCTGACCATACTTGGAGCATTTTTCTGACCACATTCAGTTTTAAGAAAAAATTGTATGATAAAATAGATCGTAGGATTGTGTAACTTAATCAAACCCAATTGTTCAAGTTACTACAACCAAACATGTAAAAATACTAAAATTGCAAAGAGTAGCAATTCTTAATCCTCTAACTGAACATCATGAATAATTTATAACTTAGCCTAAAGTAGATGCAATGGTGGTACGTGCCTGAAGCCCCTGTATTCAGAAGATGGAAATGGAAGGAACATGAGTTTGTGGCCAACTTGGAGTACATAGGGAATATATTCGGCCCTGGTGTGGGGAGAGACTCTGTCTCAAAAACAGATAAAGATAGACGACAGATAGCTAGATAGGTAAACAGATAGAGGAGAGAGTCAAGTATGATATGTAGTATTTTCATATTTGATCGGAGAAAATATTTGTATTAGTCAGGGTTCTCTGAAGAAACAGAATCTATAGAATGTAATATGTATATACATAAATTTATTAAAATAATTCACAATAAAAATAGTGTCCTTCAAGGTAGCCGCCCACAACCGCCTCATTCTTGACTGAATGTTCCACAAAGCCAAAAGATCCTAAGAAGGTCTCAAGCCTTTGCTCCTCTGGAGGGTCGAAGACGCTGGGTTCCCAGGTCGGTGAAGAACAGCTGGGCTCCGACGCAAGTGATGAACAGCGACCAGCAGCAAGGCCTAGAGACCAGGCTCCAAAGACAGCGGGAACAGCAACAACGTGATGGAAAAGTGAAGCTCCAAGTCAGCCAAGGACGGGGCAGCAGCAGCAACAAAAAAGGCCACGATGCTCTAAAAGCGAACAACGTGCACGCAGAGTGGACTGCACAGCAAGTTGACACTGGATAAGGGAAGAGCAAGTCCCTTCTCTTTGCACCTCCTATTATCTGGTCCACCACTGGAAAGTACCACCCACTATAGGCTGGGTTCTCCATAGGAATCAACCAAATATTTGCAGACTTGTTTGGGGGCCGTTCTAACCATTATCCCTCCATAACTGCGCCCCAAACAGTCTGCAGCTGTCAAGTTGATACCAAAATGTGACCATAACAGTATTGAACAACTTGATTTAGAATCTTTAAAACAATTAATTTCCAAGAGAAGTTGCATTTCTCTGGCTTTTATCTAGTCCTTTGTATTGCCAAAGTATTTCAGTGAAGCTATAATTCAGACTAAGCCTTTTGGTTTTCTTATGTAATAAACAACCTTCACTGATGTATGGAATTTTTAAATTTTAATATCATATCGTAGTATGTGTGTACAGGTGTGCACATTCCAAGGGGCATGTGTGGAGGAGAGGTCAAACTTTGGAGTTTATTCTTGCCTGTCACCTTTCTAGATAAGTGTCTCTTCTTTCTGGGGCTGTGTGTTCTAGGCTAGCTGGCCCATGAGCTTCTGGGTAATTCTTTCTTTGCCCCCATTTCCCTGTAGAAATGCTGGGATTACAGATGCAAGGTACCATATCTAACGTTTCGTGAGTTTTGGGTGTCAAGGTGATGTTGGCAGGCTTGTAAGCCAGTCCGTTTGCTCACTGATCCATCTCACACTATTTTTACTCTAAACATTTCTCTTATCAATGAGGTCTAGCCATGAAGAGTTCTATTTTTCAACTTCAACATTGCTTCTGTATGCACATATTGATACATCATTTTATTTGTTTTAGCTATTTTTTTTATTGAATACTTACTACATGACGAAAGCCACACTAAGGCTTTTCGTACATAATATATTTAGTTAAAGAGCATCACCACGGGTTACATGGTAAATTCCACTACCTCAGTGTGGTCCAGGCTTGATCTGTGCTAGTGTGACATGGTTCCATTGTGCAGTGTATTCAGCATTGTGTGGCCGCCAAAAGAGATATGTGTTGTCTGAGCTCTCCGCTGCGCTAAGGTTACAGTCCAGACATCCAAGGGACACTAGGCAAGCTTTGGAGTGTTAGAAACAGAATCTAATGATCTTTCCTCAGTCTAGTCTGGTGATGAGAGTAAATGAAATTTTCGCTCATTTCTAAAACTTAAGAAACCTCCTGTTACCTCTGTCTACCCTCCAGCTCTGAATTAGACATAGAGGCTCAGGGAGATGAAGACCCAGGTTGCAATCCTCAGCACATTTGGAAGTATTTTTTGCACCTGTTATTTCCAACGCAGGGGAAGTGGGGGCAGGAGACTCCTGAAGCTGGCTGTCCAGTCATCTTAACCAATCTAGTGACCTCCAGATTCAGAGATAGACCTTGTCTCAAAAAATAAGGTGGGAATCGTTGAGGAAGACACCCAAAGCTGATCTCTGACCTCCTCATGCATGCACACACAATCACACACACACACACACACACACACACACACACACACACACACATTTACAGGCACATGTGCACTCACACAGACATATAAGCACCACAGACAGGCAAAATAAATAGATAAACCAGAAAGACACATATGTGTGCACAATATAACATTTCTAAACTGCTTTCAAGATTTCATGATTGTGAAGTGACAATATTTTAAGCGGCTTAAAAAAGTTGACTTCAGTTTTGGGCACATTATACGAATAAATCAGATGTAATGGGAAATTTGAAAATAGAGCTATTTTAAATTTTTTTTTTATTATTTATTCAACTGTGTGTATGTGCGCGCGCGTGTCTGTGTGTGTGTGTATGTGTGTGTAGAACCACGGACGAATTCGCGAACCACCATGGACGCCTCCACCTCCTTCTGCCCCGGGATTCACAGGCTCCGCCCTACCAGGACCAGAAGCGCAGGCCGCCCCAGCTTCCGCCTGGCGTCTATACGTGGGATCTGGGATCCGAACTCGGGACCTTCCGCCTGCAAGGCGGAGGCTTAACCCCTGAGCCACCTCCCCAGCCCCGAAAATAGAGCTATTTTAAAACAACATTTTTATTAATTTTTTATTTTTGTGCTTTGACAAGCATATTGAGTACTCATGCTGCTTCTCTCCCTCTCTCCCATCCCCTCCCTTTCCTTCACCAATCCACCCACTCTGCTTACCCTCCTGCCTGTATGCTTCTGTGGATTCCAGGGTTCACTCTGGCTTGTCTACTCTTATGGGGGTTCAAGCCTCTGTGGCATATCAAGTTGCTCCCCGCTGATAGGAACATTTCTCTTTACTTATCCAACTTTAGACCCCCAAAGTTTCCACTGTATTCTTATCTCTCTTGAGTTTCTCTATAGTCTATGGGGGTATGTTGGTATGTCAGTCATTATGCAGCTCTGGTAAGGACAAGTCTCACTGCAATGAGTGAGTGTTACTATATGACAATAGCCACACTAAACACTTTTCGTACATAATGTATTTAGTTAAAGAGCGTCACCACGGGTTACATGGTAAATTCCACTACCTCAGTGTGGTCCAGGTTTGATCTGCACTAGTGTGACATGCAATGTCTTGTCCAAAGTGAACCTTCCCATCTTCAGGTTTTCACAATCTCACCACTCCCTCTTCTGTAAGATTCCCAAAGCCTGAGCATGAGGTAAAACAACATTATTTTTTGGATTTTTTTAATTCATACATGAGTAGAATGAATTTAAGTCATTTTCATCTTATATTTATCCAATTTCATCACCCTCCTTCCTTTTTTTCCTTGTGTGTGTGTGTATGTGTGTGCGTGCATGTGTGAGTGTGTGTGTGTGTGTGTGTGTGTGTGTGTGTGTGTACCTGTGAAAGACTGAGAGTGACTTTGGGAATCATCCTGGATTGCTTCTACCTCCTTTTTGCTTTGTGCTGAGATTTCCCAAGCTCCACCCACCAGGACTGTAAGTACAGGTCCTGGTTTCTGCCTGGTGCTTTTACATGGGACCTGGGATCTGAATTTAGGACCTTCTGCTTGTGAGGCAGAAGCTTAACTCTTGAGCCAGCTCTCCAGCCCATTGCCCTCCTTTCAAACAGTAAAAGCCTTCTTCACCTATCAGTCGAAGTTGAAACAACACGTTTATAACAAATAAATGACAGACTTTTGATATGTCTCTGTTCACATTGTGCTGCAATGATTCACTGGTTCTCCCCAGTGCTACTTAATTAACTTCAATTAGGAGAAGGAGCTTGTATTACAATTTGTTTATTTTTGAAGAAAATTTATGTCCCACATTTGTATATGGGACTGAAAAAGAATATGAGAAAGAAAATACAATAAATCATATTCTATGAAAACCTAACTCAAAAATACTCCAAAAAAAACAACAACACCCAAAACAGACAAATTAGTTTAATTGAGAAGCTTAGGAGAGGACAGGGAACTAATGATGTTAATGCTGTCACTATCGGACCCATTTTACAGCTGAGAACAGTAAGACACAGAGAAGGTTGTGAGACCAAGAGGTGCCCAACATGGGACCTGAATTCTGGCCCCAGCCCTGTGAATAATGTACTTCCGCGGACTTTACTGCCTTGGTTTGCAGAAATGGCGCCCCATAAGACTTACTTCGAGAGAAGCTGCGAGGAACCAGCGCTCTGAGGGTACAACCTCAGATGGCAACAGGGCATGACCTATAAATTTTAAGCGGCCCTCTCTCTCCTGAAGTTTGCTCTAGGCAGCCCAGTGTGTTCCTGTGTGGCCAAGCTCCATGCATGCTGTGCTCTAAATGTCTACGTCAGAGTGAACGAGCCTCAGCGTTTTCTCTAAGACTATGTCCTGCCATCAGGCTAAAAGTGAAGAACATCGTTTTCCTTAAATAAGTGCTTTAAAAACTGACTTTACTGTAACCGCCATTTCACCAATGTTTGAAAGCCATCTGAGTGCCCTGGCCAAGAAGTTACACTCTCAAAAGTTTGTCATTTATTTTCACAACATTGGGCCCAGCAGATTTTTATTTTATTTTATTTTACTGTCACATTATGCTTCTATTCTGGAGGTAGTTCCTAATCTGCAAGCAGATCTGAAATTCTAGGACTCAAGTCTCCTATTCCCTTAGGAACCCTGTTACCTGAGGGCAGAGATTAAGGGGGAGGCTGGAGTCAGACTGGCCTGGGCTGGAATTGTAGATTTAGGGTGTATCAGTTGCTTGAACACAGTTGTACCATTGTGTTCTTTGGCCGATTGCTCTGGAAATGGGAAGAACGATACCCACCCAGGATTGTTTCTGAGTAGGACAAAAACTGTATATGTTGGCTAACATCAGATAAACTGTATTCTTTTGCTTTCATTCATGCCTGTAACTGACCACTCTAAGTTATAAGCATAAAAGGGAAAGGAGGAAAGAAGGGAAGGAGGGAAGGGGAGACAGGAAGGAAAGGAAGAAAAGAAAGGAGGGAAGGAAGGAAAAGAAGGAAGAAGGGAGGGAGAGTTTGGATATGTATGTATATATATATATACATAGAGAGAGAGAGAGAGAGAGAGAGAGAGAGAGAGAGAGAGAGAGAGAGAGAGAGGCCTGCCTCAGACAGGCTGAGAATCACTTACTCAAACCAAGCACTATTTTAAACATTCACATAAATATTTGGCGCTTACTCAGTACCAAAAGCTATTTTAAACATTCACATAGATTACTAACACTCAATCCTCATAATCCCCTGATATATGTGTTTTACCCACAGAAAAACTAAGGGACAGAGAATAAACCGTGGAGCCAGGATTCGAATTTCCTAATTTCACATCCAAGCCTAAACTCTTGAAAGGGTGATACTATTTGCAAACTTCAGTAATGAAACAACGTCTAAGACACCTAAGTTTCAAGTGGTTTGAAAACCTGACTACAGTTTCCTCTGAATCACAGAGTTTTCCTTTTATTCCAGATCCTACTCCAATCCCAGTTATTCTGATATTTCTAGTAGAAGCACTTTCACTTGAACGGTTTCCAGCAATAAGAATGACCATTTATTCACCCAGCGATTACAGCATACAAGCTTATAATTTATGCATTTTGTCTCCTAACTCTTAATGAGGTCGATTGCACTGTTACTTCCATTGTAACTGTATATCTGCCCTTGACAAAATGCTTAGAATGCACGCACAGAGATTCTGTAACGCGACCTAGCTATAGTTATGTGGTTAAGCTTACTGAATTTTCAGACAATGAATACATAGATGCCTTTTGCAACTTTTGCCTTGGCGAAGCATGTGGAAAAGAGACGCTGCCATTTGCCCTTGGCAGAGCGTCTGTCCAAGGTGGTGTCACTTGACCGTGGAAGCATTGTTTTTGTTTTCCATTCTTCCTCCAGAATGATTCAGTGTGGGAGCTGATCTTTAATCCTTCACATCTCCGCTAAGAGCGTTCCCATCAAGGACACTGAAAGACCCCCGCGGGCGGGCGAGGACAGGGGTCCCCGGGCACCCGCCGCCTCGGGGCGTCCTCTGGCCCTGGTCACCATGGGCAGAAATGCAGGCTGCAGAGCCAGCAGATGCCAAGAGTCTGTCTGCCCATCCGCCCCTCGCTCTCGCAGGGCCGCGGGGTCCCCTCGCCATCCAGCCTTCAAACCACTCGCAGGAGGGGAGAGGCTCCCCCGAGCCAACGCGGGAAGCTGTGGGTCTCCAGCCTCTGCTCCGAGCGGCCTGAAATCCTTCTGCTCTCGCACGAAAGCGTGTGGATCAGAAGCTACCGCAGGAAATTGGAGTTTTTTTATTTCTCTGGTTGCTTTGCCCAGATGCGAGTTTGGTTCTACCACGGGGTGGTTTATGGTTTCGAAAAGAAAAGAAAAGAAAAAAGTAAGTCAACAGAAACGGCAACGGCTGACGCAAGAAATGGAACTTTGAGGCTCATGATGCATTGTTGACAGTTACTCGATCTCGAACCCAGTCATAACGAGAGAGACCAGGTATCGAGGTACCGCATAAGCCAGAGACCACACGAATTATCAATGCAAATATCAAGAGGGCGTGGGGGAAATGGATTCCAATTCCTTTTTCTCCCGACTGTTGTAATGCTTTTGCCTTTTTTTAAAAGTGATTTTATAAAGTCCATTAGCTGTGATGCAATCGTGCCAACCACAAAGGTCAGGATGCTACCATGGGGCGTGGCTCTCCCACCTTTTCCCCCCACGGGACTCGTTCTTCCCATGAAACCCCTTTTCGCTTCCTCTCCTGGTTGTTATTACTTCCTGTCACTGTGTCAGGTTTAGCCTGTTGGACATTCCTATACCCTTGGTAGCAATATATGATTTGTTCTGTTATTTTAAAAATATATACATAGGTGGGAAAGTGGTAGGCAAAATAAAAATAAAAAAATAACATACATAGCTGTCATCCCTGACTACGAGGCTGTCTGGTATGTTTAATCTTCTATGGAAAATGGAGTGAGAGGACAGATAAGCCTAAGTCATCTAACATTTTAAAGTTGTTCCTTTAAATATGAGGATCTTGTCAACCCTTTAAAAACTAAAAGTTGGTTTGGCCCTGAATATCCTTGCAGGGCCCTTTGTGGATAAAAAGGGAGCCACAGCCCGTTTGCAAGGCCGCTGAATGAACTCCATTCATTCTGCTCTTGGAGAAGTTTCTTCAGCCACCAAGAGAAACAACAGTTACAACCTAATTTCTTTGGCGCCGGTATCTGCAGGGGAAAAAGCCAGGACACTATTTCAAAGACTCTTGTACATTCAGCAGTTAGACAATTCTGTGTTCCTTGGTCATATTTGTTTATTCACATAAGTACATTTTCAAAGCAGCTGCAAAATGGTCCAGCAGTACTGCAATGTTACATTTCATGCGTGGAGCACCATTTTGAAGATGGAGCGCTTCAAAGTAGGCTGCTTCTTATGGTAATGAATGTTTAAAAACATACTAGCCTATTATATCCTTGGGTTTTGAGAAGCGGGCTTTTGTGTTTCTCGTTACTGTTTTGAAATATGATAATTCAAAATTACAGTGTCACTAACCAAAATCACTAATTACATTCCATATTTGTCTGTAGACCCTGTGAAAGGTGTAGGCACAAAAGACTTCATGACGGCATATGTTCATGTGCTTCCCAGGGGACAGCTTTAAGACCTTTCTTAAGTGCAGGTCTAGGCCTGTTACAAATCTGGCATCTGAAAAGCACTGTCAGTTTTCAGTCCTGCCATCTTCCCACCCAGAACATCCTGCATCTGAGCCTGGTCCTTCCTCTCATAAGGTGAAGTCTCTGTGGATTCCTGCCTGACCATCTCCCTGGTAACCCGGTTGTTATGGTTTGAATGAGAGTTGTCGTCCACGGGCTCATGTTTTGCATCTTTAGCTGACGTTAATGTCTGGGACAGTCAGGGCACTTTTAGGAGGCAGAGGCTTGCTGGAGGAGGACACATGTCACATTTACGCTTTCTGCCACTGTGAGACCGCACTCAAGCCAACCAGCTTAAGGGAGCTGACTTATGTCACTGGAGACATTGTGGTGGCAGAGAGAGCAGGTGCAGACCTCATGGCCCACTGCCTGTGATATTCCTTCTGCTCATCAACGCTATAAAATAAACTCATCCTTTCTCTCCCATACCCTACCCCTACTCTCACCGATTTTTTGTTACTCTAACAAATCTCAAAAGTGTGCTGCTTTACCTATTTTCCCTTGTCTTTCCCAAATACCTTAAACGTTTTTGTTTGTTTTGTTAGTTTTTCCAGAATCTGTTTTCTTTTGTTTTCATTTCTTAAAGTCAATAGAACCTTTTAGGAATTTATTGTTCTGACCTACAATGTTACTATGACTTCAAAAGCAAGTTTCCTGCATAAGTTCCATTTCCTCTTTCATTTAGCTCCTGATCATCATCTTCCATCATCTCCTCAAGTAACCAAGACATGAAGCATCGCTGCCCGATGCAGCTTTTCCAAGACAATGGTGAACGGACAGCAGTCAGATGCGTTCATGTTGCCGCGAGCAACCTCTCTGACAGAAGCAGAGAGGAAGGCTTCATGTTGGCACAGAGTTCCAGTGCGATCCAGTCCACCTTAAAGGGAAGGCATGGCGGTTGGAGCAGGAGGTGGTGCCTCTTCGCATGGTACAGACCAAGAAATGGAGAAAGCAGGCCACAGCTAGCTAGGGCAGGTGCCAATTTCAAAGGCTCACTTCTAGTGAGTGCTTCCACCTGCCAGACCCCACTTCCCACGAGGTCTACAGCCTTCAAAACAGCATACCTGCCATGGAACACATTCTCAGACGCACTGAGGTTGACAGTTCCAACTAGCCCAACCCTTTCTTATTCTCCTGCATGGCACGTCCCCCACAGTCAGAGTATACGGTCTTCCCTGAGCACCCACAGGCTCTGTTGTCTCAATACACAGCCAACTGTCCCCACTGCCTGTCTCACAAGCATCCTTCCCACCCACCTTTCCTCAATCACACCTGCTGACTATGTGGGGGGGTCTCTCTTTCACCTGTTCATCCACAGAACACAAAATCATCAAGTGTCAGACATGTACCCAGTGTTAAGCTAATAGTGCTGGGGACTTAACAATGAGTAGGATGGAATTTGGTGTCCACCAACTGGTACCCAGAATTTGTAATTTTCCAATATAATCATAAGTTATAATCTAATGCAAAATCAGAAGTGATAGTTAATTTCAGTCATGGGTTTGACAAGGAATTATAGAGGGGATTTAGAAGATTATAATGCAGATTGGGAACTGCTCATAATTTCCCATATGTAAAGTGGAGGTAGAAATCTTAAGAGCAGATGTAGCTAGGAGTCATAGGAGGGACTGGGAAACGCTAAGCAGAGGGGGAGGAGCATATGCAAAGGTCCTGAGATCAGAATGAACACATCTGTGGAATTGAGAGAAGCCCACAGGCAGATAGACAGATATGATATGAATCATGGAACAGGAGGATGAGATCTGAGTAAGGACTGGTGACCCTGGGGCGTGAGAACATACCAGACCTGAGGTGAAGGAGACAGAGAAAACGGGAACTAGTGCCTGGAGACTCCGGTGAACTTGAAGACAGAAAGCTGGAGAATGGACTGGAGTTGAGCTGGCCACTGAGAAAAGCTTTGGGTCTGATCCTGTAACTCATTTCTCACTAACCCTTGTCAGACTTTGTGCTTTTCTATATTTTTTCATATTTTATAACTTATTATGTAATTATTAATTATATTATTAATAATACATAGTGAACTTTTGTAAGCAAACACTGTGGTTATTAACATCATTTCTTTCTTTAATCACTAAAGGAGGGTTTTTTTCCTTTTCCAGAGTTATTTGTCTTACACTCTAGTAAGCATGAAGAAATGTGCCAAGCCAAACAGCAAACCACTTGCTGCAAAACAAGTTTTAAAAAATTAATAAATAAGTGTATTTCCTGGAGTTTCTTCTCTTTCAAAGTGTAAGAAGTACTGGGCTGGGGACCTGAACCAATGGTAGAATGCTTGCATCATATATAGAAGCCTTGGGTTCGATCCCTAGCACTGAAAAAGAAAGAAAGAAAGAAAGAAAGAAAGAAAGAAAGAAAGAAAGAAAGAAAGAAAGAAAGAAAGAAAGAAAGAAAGAAAGAAAAGAAAGAAAGAAAAGAAAGAAAGGAGGGAGGGAAGAAGGGAGGGAAGGAAGGAAGGAAGGAAGGAAGGAAGGAAGGAAGGAAGGAAGGAAGGAAGGAAGGAAGGAAGGAAGGAAGGAAGGAAGATTTTTTGCACGTCTAATTTAGTGAAGGCTTGAAAGGGGATAAGGCATGTTAGGATTCAGTAGGTCAAATTTTCAGCCTTCTCCTAACTAGAGATTGAGCATTGAAGAAGCTTCTCTTCCATTCTGCCCTCAGAATTTCTTTTTGCTCTGTAGAATTATTTCTCTCATCTAAGAGTAAGTGTGTATGCTCTGAGCCTGTCAGAAGAGACTCTCATAGTACATGGAAACAACAGACTAAGCAAACGATATTGGGGATTTCCCCTAAGTGTATCTGTTTTTAAATACTCCCATTTTCCTTTTATGTTGCTTTCGCTGAATCTCTTGTGCCATTTCTGCCTCTCTTTCTGGTCTCACAGGCAGGGCGTCCCTGGATTCTCAGCAAGATGTTAAATACTCATATTCGTTTTCAAATTCATTTAAAAAATAATTACATGAAGTTACCCACATGGCATAAGAGGCTCAAGGTTGCTGGCGATAATTTAGAAATGTCACCTTGTGAGTCCTTAGTGGCCACCATTGCTTCTTGTACCGTCCTAAGTACTTCCTCAGAACGGTTACCCTGATACGCGCTGTGCTCTGGAAGAACGCAATGCCCGTCCTGATGGGTTGAGTCTCTCGTGGAAGCAGCTGTGCTCCGTGACTGTCCTGTGCCAACAGTGGCCTTGCGTCTCAAGGCCCCTAGATCCCACCAATGACCTGGAGTTGGCCACATGCGCATATGTCTTCCGCCGGCTTCCCTTCTTCAGAGATTCAACATCCTGCTTTATGCTTTGGGGCCACGTCAAGATAGGGTATGGATCTGAGTCTGGCAGGTGCTAGTAGAATTTTATAAACTGTATGTTTATAAAGAAATCAAAGCTATTATTTTTACAATGAAGTTCCTGCCCACTCAGCAGGTAGCTGTCTCAGGTATGACCTTTCAAGCCGCACGAAGCTTTCTATGAATTCTTTCTCCTTGCCTTCAGTCTGCCTTCGCTTGCCCATTGTCTCTATGACTTTATTTCCACTCTTTTCTGGAAAGTGAATCGAAAACTCTCTGCGGTCCCCAGAGTTTAGGAGGCAACTAGCTTTTCTCAGTTGTACTTTGAGCAAGAGAAGCCCCCACTCACCCACGGTGGCTGAAGCGCTACCTTTATGGGGTCCTGGTCAGAACAAGTGGCTAAGGTTATAGTGACCTACACCTTGCCGTGAGTTGGCATCTCCAGCGATGCCTGTTAATGGGCCAATGACTCGGTCTAGTTTTTTATCCAACAGGCATAGTCTATATTATATCATTGTCAATTTCAAATGTTCTCTTGAGAAGTCAGGTGTGTTCTGTCCTTCCTTTCCCTAAGTTAGTTTCTGTCTCTCTTCTCATGCTGAAATTTACCTTAAACCTTTTTTTTTTAAATGTGTGTGTGTGTGTGTGTGTGTGTGTGTGAGAGAGAAAGAGAGAGAGAGAGAGAGAGAGAGAGAGAGAGAGAGAGAGAGAGAGAGAGAGAACTATGCATCCCTGTGGAGGACCGAAGGTAACTTTGGGAATCATCCTAATCGCTTCTACCTTCTTTTTTGCTTCTCTCTGGGATTTCTCAGGCTCCGCCCACCAGAGCCAGAAGTGCAGCCTCAGCCATTTCTGCCTGGCATTTTTTTTCTTAATAATCTCTAGCTTTTTTTTTTTTTATATTCTAACCACTTACTTTATTTTTTTTAACAGTGAACCTACTTTTTGAACACACAACAAGGAATTGTGCCTAAGAACTTATCATGCTAACGTATCGAATATATAGAATTAAATTAGCAAAGGGACTTTCAAGACCTCGGTGAAGGTAGTACCCAGGAAAAGCAGATTGATTTTTTTTGAATGTCATCCAGATTTTGACCTTCAATTCTGCTCATGTGCCTTTGACCAGAGCTTGCTCAACAGATCAAAAGAGGCCAAGAAGGAACCGAGGCAGCGCAGCCCTTACGTGCAGCTTGGAGGGTTTTGTAACCAAACTTGAACTCTTGGGGGACACTCGGTAGTATCAGCTGTCATCCCTGTGTCAGGGTCTTCCTCCCCTGTGCCAGCAGATTTCTGCTTCTTGGAATTGGAGCATGTGATTACCAGGAGCTGTGAGAACCCTGGAAGCAGCAAGCAGAGCTGATGGGCTCTGATTGGATTCCCAGACGGCTTTGCTCAAGCTCCCTTGGGGCTTGTAAGGGTTTCATGATGCCAAAGGAAATATACAAAAGCTTAATTTAGAGTTAGTAGTCATTTAAAATGTTATTTAGAGCCAAACTAATACTCTTCATTTTCAAGCAACCACAGTTACTAATAAGATGATATCTATCTTCTATCTATCTATCTATCTATCTATCTATCTATCTATCTATCTATCTATCTAATTCTATCTATCCTATTCATCAATAATTTATCTATCATCTATGCAATCTACCATCAATCTCTCTCTATCATTTATCTCTATCTCTATCTCTATCATTTATTTATCTATCATCCATCTGTCATCTATCTATCATATATTATCTATTTCTATCTATTCTATTCATCAGTCATTTATCTACCAAGAATCTTATCTCTGATTCTATCAAGAATCTTATCTCTGTCATCTATCTATCCAATTTATCATCTATCTCTCTATCATCTATCTCTATCTCTACCATTTATTTATCTATCATCTATCTATGTCTATCTCCTTTCATAGCTATCTATCTATATCTATCTATATCTATTTCTATCTATCCATCCCTCTATCTCGTTTGTCCTCTGAAAATTCTCAAACCCTGGGATCAGATTGAACCACACTCTCATTTCCTCTGTCCTTGCCCTTCGTCACAGTACGCAATGATATGAAACAGTCCAAAGGAATGTACTGCAACATGACCAAAGGTGGAAACAACTACCTCTTGCTAGCCGTCTGTATGCACTTCCCCAGCTGTTGACGGCTGAGTTTACTTTGGCCCTCTTGGGAAATGAGTCCACTGTTTGAAATCTATGGGCTTAGATTGAGCATGATTCATTATCTGGTTCCAGACCTACTGTTCCCCAGATAAGAATTAAACTTTGTTAGGGTTAAGCAAATGATACCCTAAGTGTGGAATTTGGACAGACCGAGTACTCTGAGCTGCAGATTAGAAGCCTCAGAAGCGAAGCCACACTCTGACCGTCCCCTGCCCTCCTGCCTTTTACTTTTACCCCCCTCCCTGAATCAAGCTGTGGAGACCAGAAAGTAAGTCGTAGAAACCAGAACCCCTCATTTCAGAGTTCTGCCCCATACCCTGGAGGAGAGAATGCTGCACAGAAAGAGCAACAAGAATCGGAGCAAATGGATTGTGACCCCCTTAGTGGGGTCCCACAGAGGTCTCTGTTCAAAGCCACGCCTGCTAAATCGATACGCTTTCCCTTGTGCACCTGGTCATCCATGATGCATAAGGGTGAAAACGCATCACACCTTTCTGTCTTTCCATCTTCTTTTAGAGAGAAAGAAGGAAAAATGAAAATGATTTAGGAAACTGTTTCCACTTGTCTTCTCCCGCGGCGCTACATGCTATTTGAGAACGGCCTTTACACACTGGTTTATTTGCGGCACAGTGGTCTATAGGAAGAACATATTTTACTTAGTCATGACCTTACTGAATGAATGAATGGAGAAATAAAGAATACACAGTCAATGATGATTAAGTCTGTTTGTTAATCACAAGATACCAAGTATAAAGAAATTACTGACTAGATAAGTTTCTATCTTCTTTGTTTCTTACTTCCTATTTGGTTTAAAGTAGAAGATAGAACCATTGTTGGATGGACATGCAGATGTCTCTGGGAAATACATTCTGTTTCCCAGATACCATTACAAGGGAGTTTCTTTCTGCTGATAAAGAAAATTCTTATTTGTGAGCTGTCAGTGCAAATGTCCACACTGCCTGACTGCCAAGTGAGAAGTTGTGCAGATTCATCTCTACGTGTCTGGGAAAATTCAGCAGGGAACCCAGTTGTGTCTGGGGCTTTCTATTGTGGAAAGTTACTGGCTGTTGATTCATTTTTCTTGAATAAATGTAGGTCTTGGACAATCAGGTGACACATGGTGCAGTCAGTTCTGACCTTCCCTGCTTCTCGTGGGTTCCAAGTATTGAACTCATGCCATCAGGTCTGCTCAGCAAGCGCCTTTACCCACTGAGCCATCTATTAGTCCCAGTTTGCTTCTCCTGCGACTTGCAGCAGATCATCTTTCAAGAAATTGGTCCACGTCATCTATGATATCAAATTTGTGGATATAGAACTTCCCATAATAATCCTTTTAAACCATGTATTATCCATAGGATCTGTGGTGATGTTCTCTTTTACATTTCTGATTTTATTAATTTTTTCAAAAGACCAGTTATTAGCTTTGTTGATTTCTCTGTTGATTCCCTTTTGGGTATGATTTCATTTTAAAAATTTATTCTGTAATTTTTTTTATATTTAAAAAAATTGTGTGTGTGTGTGTGTGTGTGTGTGTGTGTGTGTGTGTGTGTATGCTCATGTCACAGAATATGTGTGGAGGTCAGAGGACAACTTGAAGAACTCAGTTCTTTCCTTCCACCATGTACGTTCCAGATCAAACTCTGGTTATCACGCCTGTGCCTTTACCTGCTGAGCCATCTCATTGGCCCCATGCCTGCCACATGCTCACAAGGATGGTGGTCTCCTCAGGCGCTAATAACATACTCCTGTTCCTGCCTGATACCTCATCAGGGTGGTCTGTACAGTCTATATTTATGGACCAGGTGTGAAGATGTGTGCTTATAACCCCAACACTCAAGGGACTGAGGAAAGACTATCATGAGAGCAAGACCAGCTTTGTATATAGAGCTTGAGCTTGTCTCAAAACAAAACAACCAAAACAAAAGTCAGTCTGTATTTCGACGGACGTTCTGTGAGTTACTTTGATGTTCTCTATGAAAATCGAGAATTTCCCTACAGTCCTCCTCTTACCAGGGATTCTTTTTTAAAGGTCTATTCCCAGCAACAGAAGTGTCTTCTACCATGCACCACTTCTCTCCTCCAACCACTGTACCATTACCCAGTTCCACAGTGAATTCTGTAATTTTATGTATTCTTTCGGAAGCACCCTTCAATGTCTGTGTACCAATTTCTTTATTTTTATTCGTTTATTATTTCATAAATGAATACAGTAAATTTGATATTTGCATATCTAATCCCCAATCTTATCCTCTTTCTTTTTCCCATCACAATCCTTCTTTTTTTCCGCCAGTCTTCCTCCTATTTTCTTCTCTTTTTCGCATGTGTGGCCCACTGAGTTTCATCTGGGTTGCCTTTGATGGCGTATGCCTGTGTGCTTGCTGGAATGTGAGTCATGTATCAGTGGGTGTATCACTGAGGAAAGAATCTTTCCTCCCCCCCCCACCACAGTAGCTTTAAACCTTATCAGTCTCCCTAGGAGGTGGGGGGGGCTCTTTAGATGTTGATAGGGGCCTCTAGAGATGTAGATATGACAAATCCCATGCAGGCCTTGTGGAAATACACATAACTGCAGTGAATTCATGAATGCAGCAGTCCTTTCATGCTCAGAAGATAAGTCTGGCTGCAGCTCTCCCCTCTTCAGGCTCTTATAATCTTACTGCCCTCTCTTCGGTAATGTTCCCTAAATTCCCAATTTCTAACTCAGCTTATTCTAGTGGCTATGATAAAATAACAGAATGAACAGCTTACAAGCAACCTTTATGTCCTACTCTTCTAGAGTCTGGGAAATCTACAAGAAAGGCGTGGGCTGACTAGTATTGATGAGGGCTCGCTTCCTAGTTCATGGGTGGCCTTGGGGATCATGGTGATCAATCATGGTTGAAGGAGCAAGGGCGTTCTCTGGGGTCTCTTTGCCACGTGATGCAATATGCCATCATGGTGAGAAAGAGATTTCAGTATATACATTTTGAAGCAATGACAGCATTCAATCCATAGCTATTCTTGTCTTCTACCAGCATCTCTGTTGCACAGAAACTATGCCTTTGTGATTCTTGTGCATTCTGCATTGGGTCCTCCTGGTCTTTGTTCACTTTGCTTTTTAGTTTTGGGGATTCTTGCCTATATCTTCTAAAGTTATTACTTCTGCCGTGTCCAGAGTTGCTCATAAGCCCAGCAAAAACATTCTTCATTTCTTTCATGGTAGTTTTGATCTCTTTGGTTCTTTCTGGAAATTTCCACCTCTACTTACACTTGTCATCTGTTCTTTCATGTGTGACTTAAACATTGGAGGTCTTAGTGGTTGCATTACTATTGTTTTAAATTCCTTTTCTGATAGTTCCAACATCTCTGCCATGTCTGGTTCTGAGGCCTCTCTTGTCTCTTCAGACTTTGCTTTTTCCTTTCTAGCATGTGTTCCATGCAGAGGGTTGGTCCCCAGGGTGATGGTATTGGTAGAAATCTAAAGAGGTGAGGCCTCGTGGGAGACTTTTAGGCAGTTGGTAGATTGAAAGAGACTTTTTATTGATTGCTGTCCTGCAGTGAATTCTCCCAAGGAGCAAGCAGTAAAAGCCTCAGCAAAGCACCATGCAGATTTTGATTTCCTGTTTGGTGTTGTAATGTGATTGGAGACATGCGATGGCATTGTTATCTGGCATTCATTGGCTGAAATAAGAAAAGCTTAATTGACAAATCTCCATGCAGAAAAATTCCCCAGTGGCAGCCTTGAGTGTCAAACTAGTTCAACCCAGAACTCCGATTTGTACTTTTGCCCTGGAGTTCATGCCCCGGGGTGCTTAAATTTCAGTATTAGTCAGTTTCCTCAAGAACCCAAATCTGAGCATATGTAATCAACAGTATTCTCCTGTACTTCCTGCATGAATGCTTAGGTGGTTGACCTCCATAGCTGTAGCTCTGTGACCTTTTGCCGTGGCACAGGTAACCTGTGTGGGAACAGTCCTGCCGTCTTCTCCAACCCACTTTAAACGGAGAACTTAAAAAAACAAAACAAAACAAAAAAAACAACAACAAAAAAAACAAACTCTGATGTTTCTCTTTTGATTTGTCCCCTTTCTTGTTTTTTCCCTTTTTGTGCCTGTGTGACAAAAGGCCTGAAAGTTAACGGCTGGAGGTTGGGATTTCTTCCGCATTTATTTGGAGGCGAGCTCTTGGGGGCTCTTTCCATCGGTACCTGCTGCCCCCTGCTCCGCCCTCTCCTTACTGCAGCAAGCAGCCACGTACTGGGTGGGGTCGGAGTTACTTTAAGAAGCTCTATGAGCTTAAATATTTGTAGAGAGTTTCTGGGTAGACATAGATAAAGTCTAAGATTAGCTACTTTCGCACTTTCAAAATGCTTTTCTTAAACCACTTCCTTTACATTTATTTTGTATCAAATTTGCTTTCCTTAGAACGTTCCTTAATACTCAGTTCTTATATACCTCTTTTCCCATTGGGAAAAAAGAATAGGGTATGTTCCTTTTTTTTTTTTTTCTTTTTTTGCAGTTGTATTTTTTAAAATTTTTACTTATTTATTTAGTGTGTGTGTGTGTGTGTGTGTGTGTGTGTGTGTGTGTGTGTGTATGTGAGAAGCCCTGTGTGTGCCTGTTGAGGCCCAAAGGTGACTTCAGGAACCATCATGGATGAATTACTCTCCCTCTTTTTTACTTTTGCTCTGGGTTTTTTCCCAGGTTCTGCCTTCCAGAGCCACCACTATTTCTGCCCAGTGTTTTTACATGGGATCTGGGGTTTGAATTCAGGTCCTTCTGCTTTTCAGGCAGAGGCTTAACCCCTGAGCCATCTCTCCAGCCCACAATTGTGTTTTCAGATTAGTGGAGCAAGCAGCGTGCTTTGTCATGGCACCTGCGCACACATGTCATTAAACATAAAGTATATCCTTTAAGTGAGTTCTCCTCATGCAAAAGAACTGGAATATGTGGCTCAGCCTAGTCCCTTGTTTTTCAACATCCCATCACTCATTTGGTAGTGCAGATGCTTGGTGTTCTCCTTCATGTTTCTGTACTACAGTAACCATGACAACAGTATATGTTAATAACCTTTAATTGATCAATGACTACTTCACTTCTTACTGGTGAAATTGCACATAATTAAAAAACTGATTCATTTCTTTGTTTGAGGTAGTACAACCTCAGAGAAATAGTGATAAGTAATTAATGCCCAACATAACACAATCGTTGAATCTGATAGAATTAAGGAACTACCCTTTTGTCAGACATTACCATTCAAACATTATCCTTTAGATGAAACCATCTAAATTGAGAAGAAGAGAAAGAGAGAGAGAGGAGTCCAGAAGTAATCAATCTCCCTGACTAGATACAGATGCTCTGGTTGCTGTATTCGCCTTTGGAATCTCACTCTGCAGAGCGGATCAGCATCTGGCTTTGACTCCTCACCTCACTGAATCTTCGGCATCCTCCTTGCAGCTAGAAGTTAGCCCAGCTCCCCTGTTGCCCAGACCTATGGTGGCCTTGAATTATATCTAGGGCTTAAGTCTTGTGACTCCTGACATGTTGGCTAGGTCACATGATACATGATGTGGATATCTCTCTCTTTCTCTCTCTCTCTCTCTCTCTCTCTCGAGACCTATAGAACTAGAAACCTCCTTTGTCATATGGATCTGAAGGCCCTTTCTTTCCATCAGAACCTCATGGTGCACTACAGTACAACGCCCGGCTCTCCTAGTATTCAGGAACTGAAAGGTCCACGTCCTTTCAGGGCACCATCATGTCCGCTTATCGCCACGATGCTCTTTCTCCCCGTGCTCTCTGACTCTGCAGCCTTGTCGCAGCTGTCTGTGACCATGTGACCACAATTCTTCTAATAAAACTCTTCTGAAGAGTAATTCATCATATCTTCCTTTCTCTGAACATTCTGCATTTTTAATAAGTTATAGAAGCAGTTTAGAGCAACTTTTCAGTGGTCCTAAAAGCATAGCTATTTGGGCACCGTGGCACACACCTGGAATCCCAGTCCTGGGCAGGCAGAGCAGGAGAATCCCCACAGGTTTAAAGTAAACCTGGTCTACACAGAGACCCTGTCAACAAATAAATAAAATTAAAGTCAACAAAAGCGGGGGCGGGAGGGCTAGCTGGGCAGGTAAGGTGATGTTCCTGATCTTGGAGACCTGAGTTTCCTGAGCTCAGTCCCCAGAGGGCCACATGGCAGAAGGAGAGAACTGACTTCTGACCTCCACCCCGTGCCATGACCTGTGTGCCTTCTCTCTCTCTCTCTCTCTCTCTCTTTCTCCCCTCTCTCAAAGTAAAATAAATATTAAAGCTTAAAAGTTATGTATAACAGTATCATAATTATATTTGATTTGTTTGATTAAAAAACAAGACACCCTCTTAGGATTCTTCATTTGCTTTCTCCTCTCGTAGGTCCAATTTATTTTCCACACGAGGTATGAAAACTCCATTAAGTGTTTAATATTCATCAGTTTTCTTCTGAAATGTTATTCTATACATTCCTCATACATCTTATGGTGCTCATTCAGATAATTCCTCGTATATGATGTCATTACTATTCTCTAGTAGTTTCTAAATGCCTTCCAACTTATCAACTGAATTTTTATTCACTGGCAAAATAAAAAAGAAAGCAAAATAGAAGTTTCATTTACCGACAAGATTAAATCTCAAATTAGTACAAATTAACTTGCTCTGTGGTTCTGTACAAACAGAATTGAAAAGTCAATGCATATTAGTCTGTGTAAGTCAACAAGAAATAGGTCATTCTAATAAGCTTTTCAAAATTAAAACTATTTCCTTCAAAAAAGATTGTGCACTGAGAAATGCAATTCTTAGTGTAAATTTTGTGGTATCAAAGTAAAAAATCTTTGAGATATGGGAATGAGACCATAACTAAAGTTTTACAGTCAAAAGATTTCCACATTTTGAAATAGAAAATCTTTTGCAAATGTCCTTAAGTGCTTTCTCTACACAGAGGCCCTGGATAAATGTGTGTGTGTGTGTGTGTGTGTGTGTTATTTTTTAAGAACTTTACTTAAAATTCTTTTGAAGACCTTCTTGAATGATGGAAATTGGAGAACTGCTGTTCCTGGATTTTTTTCTCCTGCCCTTCACTGCAAGCAGTGTGATCTTTGCCAAATAGTTTTCTTTATTTTTTTATTTATTTTGCATGAGTGAGTGAGTGTGTGTGTATGTGTGTGTGTGTGTGTGCGTGTCAGAGGGCACCATGTGTCCCTGTGGAGGCCTGAGAGAATTACCTGTTTTCACCTGATGTTTTTATGTGCAACCTGGGATCTGAACTCAGGACTTCTGCTTGTGAGGCAGAGTCTTAGCCCCTGAGCTATCTCTTCAGCCCTTTTGCCAAATATTTAATCTGTGCATATTCTCTCTGCAAAATAAGGGTAATTATAATAATCAATTATAATTTGCTAGCAGACACAAAGCACTAAGAATCATAGCTATGAATTAACACTTTCATAAGAAAAACTTAATGTATCAAGATGTCTAGCCGAATTCAGATTACCTGAAAATTTGTCTTAAAATATAGGTAAATTAGTTAATTTCTATAGATTTCTCTATTTCACTGTAAGAATAGGTATAGCTGCTGTCTTAAGCTTCTCTGTAAATCATTCTTCACCAAGAATACAACACAGTACTTATAATTTCTCTAATATTACCTGATTTTTGTAACTGCGATACAATTGCTCATTGCATGCCATGTGTTCAGATTTGGTTCTTTGCTTAGATTCATTCTGCTTTGTCAAGTGCCCTGGGCAAGATTTTTTTCCCCTTATCAACTGAAAAACATACACACTATGGAGACTGAAGGATTATGATTTGGGTACCAACCTGGGCTAAATAAGCAAGACTCATGTCTCAAACACACATGGAGGGGAAGGAGAAAGACAGGGAGAAAGAAAAGAGGGATGCTGTAGGAAGGGGAAAACCTACAAAATTAGTTAGTATATATTATGAAAAATATGCTTTGCAAAATTGTAATGTATAAAGCTGTAAAATCTCAGGGTCCTCCCATAAGCGTCCCCTCTAACTGCACTTTCAGGAGGTTGCTGTGAATCCTCCCACTGCTTCCTGTGTTGTACACAGGGATGTGCATGCATAGAACTCCTCACATAAAACCCATTTACTCCATGCCTACTGGTCATCCATTGAGTTTTTCTCTGAACATATTATGCACATATTACTTCACTTGTGTATCATATGGCATATACATATAACATACCATAAACTTGCTTTGTGTGAAAAATTTGGAGCATGTAATAAATCTGAGATTATATATTTGGAATGAGTATGTTGCAGTCAGCATGCATGGTTGCTGATAAATGACCATCACACAGTTTAAGGGAACAAGGAGCTTACTTTCTTACGACAGTCCGGTTACAGTTCTCAGTCCAGCTTAATGGGAGAGCACGCACCAACACCAGGGCCAGAGGAACTGGCCACACCATTACCACATAACAGCTGAGAGATGGACAATCCTTACTTGCTAGACCAGCATGTGTGGCCATGTGAACTTTCTCAACCAGCTCTCTGTGATTTATCCAGGGCCTAATCCCCACCTCCCCCACCATCAGCTAGACAATCTCCCTCAGGTTTGCTCTGGGCTTAACCATCAACTCTACAACTGTGCCCAGAGCTCAAACCCTCAACAGTCAAGTTGACACCTGTGCTTAACTATGACAGAGTGTAGCTCATACATGCATTTCTTAGGTTGATACTGTTGCCAGGACATTGGAAACCTTATTTACCTATTTTAATGAACTACTCTAGCTTTTGTCTATACCTGTATTTTGCAGCTGCTCATTGATAGATGTTCTAGTCATTCCTAATTTTTGCTACTATCAGTGCTGATGTGAGCATTCACCATTCTATTTTCACATTCTCATGTAATTGTCTTTTTAGGATAAATTCCTAGGCTATTGAATTGCCAAATAAATTACGGATGTGATTTTTAAAAAAGTACAAAACAGTCTAAAGCAAATAATTTATTAGATAATACATTTAGCTTTCTATATTGATAATATAAATGAACAATCACCTTTTATAGAGAGGAGATTATCTTTATCTTTATTCTTTAAAAAAAAGCCCGCTGGAGGAAAGCAGGAATAAGTACTCAATATGCTTGTAAAAGTAAAAAAATTAAAAAAAAAAAGAGTAGACAGGCCAGAGGGAACCCTGGGGTCCATGAAGGCAAACAGCCAGGAGGGTGGAAGGGAGTGGGATTCATTGAAGAAGAGAGGGGAAGGAGGATAGGGAGGGGGGATGGAGGGAGGCAGGGATGAGTACTCAATATGCTTGTAAAACTAGAAAAATAAAATAAAATAAAAGCACCCATACCTTCCTGCAATAAGGGTTAAATTACAATCATAGTTATAGTAAATTATAACTATTTAAATCTTTGAAAGGCAAAGGGTGCACGTTGTGATAGTCTATAGATTAGAAAGATATTTGGATTTCAAAATATGATATGTCCTAATTTGGGTTCTTTTTGTTATTGTTCAGCATCTACAAAGAAAAATAGTGTGTTTTGAGAAGTAGAAAACTTTGATGTCTACTTTCTTATGATTACAGTATGCTTCCATATGTTTCTTAGCAACCTCTTTCTTTCCTTTGTTTTTTTTTTTCCTATATTGAGTCAGTTTTGCTTATTTTCCAAGGCTGGCCATGGATGTGCAATTCTTCTGTCTTTTAAAATATATTTTAATACCTTTAGAGTGTTTAAATATATTCAACATGCACAATAAGTACGCTATCTCTATTTTCTTCATTCCTGATTGCATCCCGCCTGTGAGTTTAATTCATGTGCATGAAGTAGTTAAATGTTGGCAAGAGATTTTAGCTGTGCTCAGCTTTTCATAAGCCAAAAGATTTTGAAAGAAGATGGACATTCTTTAGCTTCCCAAATGTTGACTCTGGACTCAGCAGTTCCCAGTAATAATAGACTCCTGCTGCCTGAGCGTCGGATTCATAGACGGATGAGAAACATTGGGTCATCTAATGCCATGTTCAAGCCAGATTGTGCTCTCTGACCTACTTTCCTTAAATGGGCTGATGTTGTAGATGGAACATGTCAAGATTTTTCTGGAGATTCATGAAAATCACCATTTAAAATTTAAATGTTTTAAAGAAGATGTAGTCACAGTTTTAACCTTTCCAGCAATGCTGTTTATAATATGGTTCACTTGTCAAAACTATGTCTTAATACTTGAAATACTTGATACTAGAAATTTATAGAGATCAGAGGTTTATTTAGCTCTCCAAGGGTGGGAAAGCTAAGAGACCTTCACTCCTTGTAACAGATGAAACAACGTATGGCAGAAAGCAGGGTTCTAACTCAGGTTAGAACCTCCTTATAAAGCCACCAATTCCAGGATGAATTTCCTTCTGATGACTTCATCAAGTCTTAATTACCTCCAATAGACTCTTATCTCAAATGCCAACAGCATAAGATTTGTTTTGCGGAGTACATTCAAATTATAACTCAACATGATCTAAAAGACTCAGTAATATATAAAATACAAGACAAGAAGACTTATTGGGAGAATCAATGCAAGCAAATGTTTGAAATTTCTCTGCTGCATAAGCAGGTGCTAAAAGTCATATTATTTACATATACATAACCTTTTGACATAGTTTACAAACATACATTTCATCTTTTTAATATGTAAAGTACAGTGTTTTTTTTAAAACTTATGTACACAATTGGGTTGAAATCACCACTATGTGACTTAGAATATTTTAGTCATTTCATGAAGAAGCTCTGTACCATTGGTAGTCTCTCAAAGATGCTGCTTTGAAATTGATTAAAAAACAATCTTGGTCTGAGGATGTGACACTGTGGTGGAGGGCTTGCCTAGAATTCATAAACCACAGCACAAGCACAACCTCTCCCTCATTACCTTCTTCATTCTCCAGGTAATAAGAACAGGAAGAAAAGACAGATAAATGTTGGCTTACAAAGATGATAAAAGAGTACCATTAGATTATTTCGAGCAATGTTGTCAGTGAATTGGAAAATTTAAATGGATTTAAAAATGCTTGCCATGTAAGCCTCAAACTGGAGTTAACCCAACACCCATGTAAAGCCGATGTGGTAGCATGCATTTATAATCCCAGTACTCCTATGATGAGCTGGGAGGCAGAGATGGGAGAATTGGCCTGAAGTTCACAGACCGTTGAACGTGGACCATGTTGCACAGTGGCAGAAACAAGAGCTGACCCTGTCTCAACAGGCGTAAGGTGAGCACCAACTGCGGACAGTTGCCCTCTGACCCCCACATGTATGCATGCATGCCCGAACTTACATATACACACAATAAATAAATAATTTAAAAACTATGTTTAAACATCCTTAACTAGGAGCAGAAAGGAACTTCATTACTCTGATTATAATCCCTAGAAGCAAACAATTAGCAAATATACCCACTAGGGATGTGCTAAATGATTAACACACTGTCGCTGAGATCTCAAGTAAAGCAAAAGCGTCACTGTCTTACAATCAACTAAGCAAATGTGGAACCCAGGTTCCCGCTGTGAAGCCCAAGTTCCCGCCAGTGCAAAATTCAAATCTCCCGCCGGCGCCAACTCACTGCGTGCTGGGAACTGCCCAGGGCAAGGTTATCGGCCAGAACATCTGTAAACTAACTCAACTTCCTTGTGTATAGTGAAAATATTTACAGAATGTATTTGCTCAAGGCAGTTGCTTTTCCTATAAAAACCTTGCCCCAAATTCAGTCGGGGCCGTTCTCCTATGCCTGAGCAGGGAGGCGGTCCTAGCTAGCTAGATTAATAAATCTTGCCTCATGTCTTTACAGCAACCCAGCGGTTCTCGTGTCTCCTTCGGGGATCTGGGTAAGGGGCCCAAAGGGAACTTCGGTTCCAACTTATGGGGGCTCGTCCGGGATGCCCCTGACCCAACTGGGAGGAGCCGACGACCAGGGTTGGAGGTAAGTGGAGCTCCTGAATTGTCTTGTGTCTTGTGCATTGTGCATTGTGTATTGTGTCTGTGTTCTCTCGTGTCAGTTTCTTTTCCAGGCCACCTAGGTGGGAGGAAATTGGGGCTGTACCCGTGGAGAGGTGGGCAGACGTGTCCGAGACCTCGCAGGGGGGCAAAGGGGACGCCCTGACCCCGGGGGCAGCAGGGGGTAAGCCGCAGTTGGATGGTATTCCCAACTAGGCTCAGTTGGACGGTATTCCCAGCTGAACTCCCCCATAAGGCTTGGGCAATTGGACGGTATTCCCAATTGAACCCAACCCTGTCGACAGGGGGTAAGCCGCAGTTGGATGGTATTCCCAACTAGGCTCAGTTGGACGGTATTCCCAGCTGAACTCCCCCATAAGGCTTGGGCAATTGGACGGTATTCCCAATTGAACCCAACCCTGTTGACAGGGGGTAAGCCGCAGTTGGATGGTAGTCCCAACTAGGTTCAGTTGGACGGTATTCCCAGCTGAACTCCCCCATAAGGCTTGGGCAATTGGACGGTATTCCCAATTGTGCCCAACCCTGTTCGGTAAGCTGCAGCAGTCGGAGAAGGAGGGCATACCCGGGGCAGCGGGTCTCCGAACTCCTCTGTTGCTGGCTTCTTTTACTTTCACTTTCTTCCCGGGAGAGAAGCCGCTCGAGCGAGCGCTTAAGGACCGGGTGCTGCAAATATGTGTTGGGTTCGTCTTTGTGAAATATTTGTTGGGTTCGTCTTTGTGTCATTCTCTGTGTTTCTGGGGTATTTCTGTGTTCAAGAAATTCAATATATAATGGGACAGACTCGATCAACGCCCCTTGACTTGATTATCAACTATCGGTCGGACATTAGGGAAGGAAGGAATGAACGGAGGCTTACTCAAATCCTGGCTACAATAGTACAGGACAAGCAGGACGGGCAAAACAGGCAGGAAGAGAGAAAGGGATACCTGAACAATAAAGGTGACAAGAGAGCTGGCCGAGACCAATGCCGCTATTGTAGAGAAAAGGGGCATTGGGCGAGGGACTGCCCCAAGAAGCCCCCGTTCCACAAACGCCTGCCAGGTAACTCCTCGAGTGCTAACCCTGGGGGAAGAATCTGACTAGGGAAGACGGGGAACTGTCTGTCGTTTTTTTAGTGCTGTGTTTATGATGATCTCATTTTAAGAGTTACTCTAAGTGTTTTGATTTGCTTAGTTATCTGGGTTTTCCATAATAGGTGTGTTTTATGTTTCAAAATAACACAGCTATGGCCATTTCAAATTATTGCGCGCTTATGATTACATCTTGGTTTTTTTGACTTTTTATTATTTGGCATGCTCAATTTAAATGCACGTGCACACTTAAGAACAACATAAAAGGCCTGAGTACGTACTGATTAAAAATTTTTGTTTTATCTTGATTTCTATGAAGCTTCACAAAAGATGATATTGTGTTTTTACCTAGGATCTAATAACATCACTTTTGTAATTCCTTTAAAAGTTTGTTTTTCCATATGTAATACCAACATATCTAGCAACCAGAAAGGAAAACTGATTTCTGAGAAATTCATTGGAATTTCTTCATTCTCCTGGTATGTATGCTAATTTCCTGTTTCCAGGTGTACTCCTGTGTTCTGTTACAATCTTGCTAACTTAATTGGGATATAATGATTTTTAAGATGAGGTCTACTGTTATTGCCTCTTTTAAAGGACATTTTTTTAAGGGTAAACAACAGAAAACCATCAAGTATGAAAGGAAATATGTATGGTAGTTAGATGTGCAGGAGGTTTATGAGTTGGTTACTTAAAAAATTGTTAAAGTATGTCATGAAGGTTTGTGGGATGTTAGAGTTATGAGAAGACTGAAAATAAGAGATGATGGTTAAAGAAAATATTATTTGTTATGTTTCTTCCATGTTATAAAACAAAAGATATTGAGCCTCAGAAATTAGAAATTAAGAATTAAGCTTCATGTATTCAAATGTATTTCAGTTGTCTGTTTAAAGCAGAAAATTGGTTACTTCTAAAATCCCAACTTCTCAAGGTCAGTAGGAATCTTAACAGTGGGGTCATAAATGAGAAATCTGAGACCAGGGCCCTCCCTGCCCCCAGGGAGGTGGCCAGCAGAAGAAACTGAGGCCCCGCCTCAGCTGCAGCTTGGAACAGACTCAAGGCCAACTAGGGAGTTTCTCTAAATCTTGGACTTTACGGTAAAAGAGAATGTGCTAAACCAACCCCTGCTCACTTTTTGGAGCAGGCCTCTCTTGGAGGGGGAGGAAAAGGGCACCTGCAAAATGGGGGAGGGAATGTTTTAACCTCTGTATGAATGTGTGAATGAGTGTCGGCCTGAGGTGGGAAACCTGCAACACCTCTGTGCTCGAGTTTGTAGTCCCACGGCGAGATCCCTAAGATCTCTTAAAGCCACGGGATTCGATTGGGCCAGTTCTGCGTTTCCATGGTGATAACATACGGTCTAGGGTGGGATCGGATTAGAATCCGATCGCAAGTCACGAAACCGCTGAACCCACTATGGCCAAGTTATCACCCATGACTCTGCAAAGAGTGTGGCCAGATTGGTACTTGAATGATCTCTCCTGGAGGGATTCCCAACCTTTGTCTGTCTGCGTCGTGTGGTGGGGATTAATGTGACTCTAGCTCTTGGTCTACGTAGTACAGTGGGATCAATGTAACTTTAGCTTTTGTTAGTCAATGGAAGGGAATTCCTAAAAATGTTTGCCCTGAAGGAAAGTGTTTGAGACAATGACTATGCTGTTTAAATAGCATAGGGAATACAGGAAGCTTCAGGCATGTGTAGACCATGGACTCTCCCCTTTTAGTGTCATCAGGTGGGGCTCTGGTGGCGTTGGGTGGAGTGCTGGCCTCCCCGGACCACACCACGGGCAGTGTCAATGGATGTCTCTGCTGACAACACTGTGTATAGTGATTATGAGAACTCTGCTAAGCCACGCGTCCTTTCCTCAAGTCCAGGTTCACTAATTGAAGCCAAAAGAGAGAGATTTCCCCTTCCTGTGTCCAGGGACTATCTAGAAATTGTGAATGCTTAGTTCTACCAACCTAAAAGAAGGTCAAGTCATAGCATATTCTCAGACATGCCCTGTATACATCTTAGACAAGAGATGATCCCAGGAAGATCTTTAAGTTATACTACCATCCAACTAGACAAACAAATGCCAGAAAGTTGAGAGACTATAGAGCTGGACCAAAAGTACCAGCTAGTAACTCAGGAAAAGCTTTGCCTCCCAATGCCCTCAAGACTAAGGTGAAACAGACAGGAATTTCATTTAGCTTCCATGTCAGCCAAAGTCCTCATCTGTCAGGGGAAAGTAAACTCTCATGTGGAGGACAACAGGGCTCTCATCTGTTGAGGGAAATAGGTCCCCATCATCTGTAAGGGAGAGGTTGGCACCATCAGGAAGCTTTCATTTCTGTCTTGGAGGTAGAATCCTTTGTTTCTGTTTGTCCTAGGACTTTAAAAATAGGACAGGTGACCTAGGACTTAGTATAAAAAAAAAGAAAAGAAAGAGAAAGAACCAGAAAGCAAAGAAATCAGAACTTGACATTTGCCTTAGGGGTAGGTTAAACAGGCACCCCAAGCAGATCAACCCAGGACCCCTCCCGACAGGGGAAAGGTGGAAAAAGATGCTTCGAATATGACCAGACTGGGCGCTTTGAGACTGTTGTGAGCACAGAAAGCTTTCATGTGGCCTATGTCCCAACTATGGGAATTTCCACTGGAGGAAGATTGCCCCCTGAACCTCAGGGCCCAGGGGTCGAGCGAGTTCTCTGGTTGAGACCAATGAAATGGCCTGAAGCTCTTAGCTTCCCTCCGATGGGAAAAAGGAGTTTGCCACTGATATCCAGCAAAAGGAAGCCCAAAAGTGCCAGGTTGAGCATCTCGTGAGAAACCTTGGGTTTAACGTGCAAATGGGAAGCCTCTTTGTTTCTATGTTAATAGACAAGGGAGCACAAAATTCTAGTGCTCAACTTCCTTCCTAGGCTTTTGTCAACTTTTGATTTTACTAAAATGTTTAAGATCAGGAAAATGACAGGCTCATTGCACTCACAAAGTAACTACTGAGATTCCTTATATGCTTAATAGTGATGCTTTTTAGGCATTCCTTTGTTTACATGCCTGAGTGCCCGAATATTCAAGGTTTAGGCTTAATAGAATAAAATAGTTTAGCACTGTTATAAAGTCATCCACGTGGCTCTGGTTTTAGACGCACCAAAGGTATTAAAAGAGAAAATCATGGGTTACAGAAAATGCCAGATAGCATGTAACAAAAGTCTGCAGTTTAAAGACCCTAAATGCTGCATCCTTATCCAACCACTCTGATGGATAAGATTCCAACCTGATAAAATATTATTTCAAGGAAACATTTTCTGGAGAAAAGACATGGCTTTATCTAGGAAAAATAAATATAAAAATTGTCAGGTCTTGGTGTTTCTTCCCAGTTCAGGCCTAAAGCCTGTTCCCTGGGGGAAGGTCATTGTAACCTGGCCACAGGGGTTTGGGCTCCATGGTTGTTGACCTCCTCTACTAGAGAGATTAAGAAAACTGGAGTGGTGTTTGACGCCAGCTTGTTCCTGCTGCTTTCCTTGTCAGTATTCAGCATCGTGAGTGTGACGGCCTACATTGCCTTGGCCCTGCTCTCTGTGACTATCAGCTTTAGAAGGGTATGATCCAAGCAATCCAGGAATCAGATGAAGGCCACCCATTCAGGGCATATTTGGATGAAAAGATGCTATCATAGGAGAAATTATTCTTTTAATAATTATATTGCTTAAGCTCACGCAGGGACTTACCCACAGCAAGACTGCTGAGCTTGTTCGGTTTATCTCATGTGCCTTCCCAATTACAATGATCTGGTCCTTCTATGGATTCTGGAGACTCAATTTGCCTGTATTTTGTCTCTTTTAGACCAACCTTGAGGTAATAAAGCCATCTATCAAAGACCTCTAGACCAACCCAGCATTTCATAGATGAGAATGTCAGACTGCTCTTATTTCCTTCGCCCCGATTCAGCAGGAAGCAGCCAGATCGAATCACCGCCCTTTATCCCCAGAGCAGTCTGATTCTCATATAGGTTTATGGGAAAGTGAGGCAGGATTAGAGCAGCTATGCTGGGATGGGTCTCTCAAGGTCTTTAGAATTCTGAAAAGACGTCCTCTACTGCTGGAATCACCTGGAAGGAACACCCCTGCTGAGGAACTGACTCCAATCCTCCCAGAAATTTACCACAAGAACTGTAACTGACACTCCATGATTGGAGTGTGCCTAAAGAAAAGGGGGGAATGTGGAACCCAGGTTCCCGCTGTGAAGCCCAAGTTCCCGCCAGCGCAAAATTCAAATCTCCCGCCGGCGCCAACTCACTGCGTGCCGGGAACTGCCCAGGGCAAGGTTATCGGCCAGAACATCTGTAAACTGACTCAACTTCCTTGTGTATAGTGAAAATATTTACAGAATGTATTTGCTCAAGGCAGTTGCTTTTCCTATAAAAACCTTGCCCCAAATTCAGTCGGGGCCGTTCTCCTATGCCTGAGCAGGGAGGCGGTCCTAGCTAGCTAGATTAATAAATCTTGCCTCATGTCTTTACAGCAACCCAGCGGTTCTCGTGTCTCCTTCGGGGATCTGGGTAAGGGGCCCAAAGGGAACTTCGGTTCCAACACAAGTAAGGAGGAAGAGCACATGAATTGAAAAGGAATTAGTAAAATTGCTCTGTGTGTGTGTGTGTGTGTGTGTGTGTGTGTGTGTGTATGCCCGCGCACACGCGTGTGTGTTAGTAACTGGGGATTGAACCCAGGACTTAATGCATGCTGGCTAGGCTAGCACTGAATACTGAACTATGTCCCCCTGCTCTTTGTTGTTTTACCTTCAAAATCGGGATCTTGCTAACTTGATTAAGCTGGTCTTGAACTCTGTAGCCTAGCCTTGAACTTTGGATCCTGCCTTAGCTGGAAATATAAGCCTGTGCTTTTGAACCTAGTTCATTTAGTGAATATGATTGTGTTGAGAAAGCATCCACAGGTGAATGATCAGAATCATCAAAGTAGGTAAAATATGATACTATCCAACTACCATTTGGAAATCTCTGTTAAGGATTCTTAGCTTCTTTACTCATTGTTTTTTTTTTTCAAAAGTTTATTTTACTATTTGTGTGTGTGCATGTGTGTGTGTGTGTGTGTGTGTGTGTGTATGTGTGTGTCTGTGTGTATCAGAGAGCACTGTGTGTACCTGTGGATGCCCAAGGGTGACTACAGGAATCACCTTGGGTTGCTTCTGTATCTTATTTGCTTTGCTCTAGAGTTTCCCAGACTCCACCTTCCGGGACCAGAAGTGCAGGTCACTGCCATTTCTGCCTGGCATGTTCATATGGGATCCGGGATCTAAACTCAGGACCATCTGCTTGCAAGGCAGAGACTTCACCCCTGAGTCATCTCTCTGGCCCCATTCATTGTGATTTAAAACAAAACAAAACAACAAAAAACTTGAGAAAAAAGTAACTTAAGGAAGGAAGAGTTTACCTTATCTCACAGTTCAAGTTACCCCTGGGGCAGGGAAGATAAGGCAGCGGGAGCTTGACTTGATCTGGTCACGCACTTCTACAACCAGGAAGCACTGAGTGCTAATACTTGGCGCTAAATCATTTTAACTGTTTGTACAGTCCAGGCTCTCAGGGCCACCTGCAAACCCACCAGGGCATGCTCAGAGACCCGATCTCAGATGATTGTAGATCTCATCAAGTTGACAAATAAAGCCACACCCTTTGCCAACTTGATACCCAAACACGAGACTTTAAATTATAGCCTTCTGCTCTTACCCACAGTCTCATGATCACCTCATAACGAAGAATACAATGTAACTTTAAAATTTCCCCAGTGTTAAAAGGTCCAACAGTTAAAGTCAATGTTTATATAATCAAAAACAGGTTGCCTGTTCAAAGATGGAAGAATCGGGGTATATATAGTAAGGAATGATCAGATCAAGGCAAGATCAGAACAATAAACTATGAAACTCCACGTCTGTTATCTGGTGTTGATGATGGAATCAATTAGCTCCCCCACCAGCCCAGAGGGCTTAGGTGGCTCCACCCACTTTGACTCTGCTGCATGCAGGACCCATAACCTCTCCCTTGAGTTGGCTCCATTCCATACATCTGCTTCCCTCAGCAGGTCCCCCGTGATTCTGGCATCTCCAATATCCTGGGGTCTACATTATAATTTCTACTTCACTTTCACAGCTTCATACAGTGGCTTTTGAGAGCCCCCTTTCAGGGGCTTTAACTCTGCTCTACATTGTCTGGCTTCAGTCGCTCCGCAAAATCATGGTCCAAGTCTCCATGATCCCATCAATCGTGTATCTTTCATACCGGCAAAACCAGGACAGTGTGAGTGACAGAAGTTCTGTTACTACCTCAGCAGGAAGCCTGGCCCTCTTGGGACACAGCTGTATCAACTCCTGGGGAAACACTTTCGAAGGCAATTGCTTTCGAAGCGTTTCCATTCGGTTAAGCTTTCTTTCTTCAAATGAGTTTGGATACTCACAAGGAGGAGCTTCCGGTGGATGGCGTTTTGCCGTCAAGACAACTTTCTAACGGTATCAGGGAAACCCAGGAAATTTTTTCTTCAGTGGTGTG
The DNA here is from genome assembly GCA_023101885.1 of Typhlomys cinereus. NCBI lineage: Eukaryota > Metazoa > Chordata > Mammalia > Rodentia > Platacanthomyidae > Typhlomys > Typhlomys cinereus. The sequence goes on from JALPQD010000791.1 coordinate 383,339, forward strand.
GATCTCTTTAACAATTACAGTAATTTCTCAGCACCAGTCTGAGTAGTAGTCACTTGTTTTGACATTTTATTTTGACATTTCGTCTGCCAAACAAATTATCTTTACATTCAAGTACCGCCTTGTTGTCAAGACACAGCACAATGAAACCAGCCTCTTGGCCAAATATCACATGAACAGAAACTAGGCCCGTTCCTGATAGAGTTCTTGTTCCCCTCTTAAGCTTGGTCTCTACTGTCCACTTTTCTCATCATTTTTGTCTACAAGCTCCTGGCAGAATGATCCATTAAGTTCTATTTGCTACATACAATAACTCCTATAGCTCCAATTTCCTATTTCACATTCTTACCAAAAAAAAAAAAAAAATTCCACAGGCTTAAGAATCACATTGTCTGATTTATCACACTATAGCCCTACTTCTTAATATCACAGTCTGTATTAGGGGTTTCAAGAGGAACAGAACTGATAGATTATAATATTGAAAGAGGACTTATTAAATTGGCTTACACAATACAGTCAGGATAGTTTAAAAAATGACTGTCTTCACACTGGAAGGCTGAGAATGAGTAGCTGCTCAGTTCTAAGTAGTCCTAACCTGGCACCGAAGGCCTGGAGGTTTCTGGAGAATCACTGGTCTTTAGTCCTCATGGAAGGCAGGAGAATGATGTCATCAAAGGGTGCTTATAGCAGCAATTGCTTGAATTTTGAAGTAAGGTAGATGAACTCTCCAGTGAGCTATAAAGGTAAAGCAAAAAGCATCCCCCTCAGACCTCCTTTTATCTGGGTCACCACCGAAAGGTGCCACTTGTATTTTCGGTGTTTCTTCCAACTTCAATGAACCTAATCAAGAAAAATCACTCACAGTGGTCCCACAAGCTTGTATCTTAGTTGATTCCAGTTCCAGTTAAGTTGACAACCAAGATTAAACATCACATTTTCTCAGTAGCATCTCAGATTTACCGAGATCCCAAACTCTTACCTGTCTACCTTTCTTGTGCCCCGTATCTGTCTTCTACAGCACCATTTACTCAGGTGCCTAGACCGGAATCAAGGTTGGGTCTGCTTGGAGTGTGTGTACTTCCTTTCTAGAAAATCACACTCGTGTACATGTTCCTGTGTCGGGGGACAGGATCTGGAGAGCCCCATTGCGAGCTGGCTGTCAGTTATGCACGTTAAACATCCCAGATATCATTATGGGCAAGCTCTGTATCTTTTCTCTTCTCTTCATACCACCCCATTAATTCACAAATATTGCCAAGTCTATATCCAAAATATGTCTAAACCACCTTCTTTTCTTCTATACTCTTTCCACCTTACCCAGGCCACCACTTGTCTCTTATCTTGAGAACTGTACAACATCCTACCCTCTGGTCTCTCATCACTCCTGCTTCCTTCAAATCCTTTCTCTCTACAGCAGAAGTGGTCATCTTAAAGCATAAATCCAGTGACATCAATCTTCTGTTTGAATTTTTTAATGGCTTCTCATTTCACGTAAAAAAATAATTCTACTTTTCTGCCCTGGTCCAGGATAGGAGCAGACTTTCTACTTTTCAGAAGGTGACCTTCGATACCAATCAGGATGCAGCCAAGAGCAGTGCAGGAAAAGCAAAACTGAAAACAGCAGCAAACCATAATTCAGAACACCAAAGACCCTACATTATTCACCTGGAACCAGACCAGCCAAATCTCTCCATCCTAAAGCTCAGGAAACTTTGTGGAAGAGGGGGCAGCAAGATTGTAAGAGTCTAAAGATGGGGAAGACCAACGATATGCAAGATACTCCATGCAAATTAGGGCTGCAACAGCCAGAATTGGACTTTGCCTAACCTGCTGACAATGGCTGACATGTCAATGACTCCCCCACCCCCCAAAGTCTAGGACGGATCACAGGGGAGAAGGCTCCAGACAGTAGGATCCTTAGAAACAAGGGATTAACAGACAACATAGAGTTTCCATACTAATGGGGAGCCTAGCTCTGGCTATGCTACTGAGTTTTGAACCCTCACTAGTGTGGAGGACTCAGAGGGAGGTTTGGCATTCACACAAATGGATGCTCCAGGGGATGGGAGGGAGGAAGGGGGAGGCAATAGTAGAGGGAGGAGGGAGAGAGTAAAAGGAAAGGGGAAAGGGGGGAGAGTGCAATGGGGGAATGACTGGGGAGAGGAGGGGGGAGGGAGAGGATGGGGGTACCTATTGAGCTTGTATGATTAGGAAAAAAATAAAATGTGGGAGGAAAAAAAAAAAGAAAAAGAATTCCAATCACTTTGCTAGGAACCAGAAGGCTCTGCGTAGTCTGTTCCTGACCATGTTTCCATCTTCACAGTGTACCACGTTCCTCTTTGCCTTCTCTGCACCAATCACATGAATCTCGCTGCATTTCATCATGCTAAGGATCTTTCCTGTCTCAGCCTTTTGCATGCACTCGCTCTTCTTTTGGAATGACAGGAACGATGTTATAACAATAGCAGTGATCTTCCCAGCAGTTGTATGAGTCAGATCAGATGCGTTCCACACTTCATGGATAAGGTAACAAAGGCACAGAGAGGCTAAACCAGATGCCCCAAGTCCTACAACTCTCATTGGTGAGGTGCAGTAAGCGTCTCTGAGACATTCTTTGTACAGTTATTTCTTTGGTCCTCTGGGTCTTATTACTTTAGCCCTGTTCTTAGAAAGGACTATTCTGACCACGGTATCTTGGAAAAGGAAGTACCCTCTGTTAATCACTATCTCAGCTCTTGGTTTGCACCCTTAATGCATGTCACGACTTGCTCTTAGTTTTGTCTTCTCCGCCTTCTGTCTCTTCTGCTAGAATGTTAGCATCCTGAAGGCAGTCACTGAGTAAAATACAACATGCTAAGTACTTTACAGTGCACAATGGGGAAGACCATGTCTCAGAATTTGGCACTCATCTTTTCACACAGTAACTATGCAATAAATGTTTTCTAAATGTGTAAGAATAATACCTGTTTCCTAATCAGCTTTTCACACACACACAAATAAATCTTTATTATTGAAAGCAAAGTGTATGAAATTATTGAAATTACTTCTCATTGTAGAGTTTACTAGAAAAATCCTATCTATGTTTGACTTTCGGTAAAGAGTATGACGCAGGACAACAGGAAGGAGTGTGGCTAGCTGTGAACTACAGATAAGCTAATAAAGTTCTTTTTGAAAGAAGTCATGGTTGAGATCTTTTCTGCTACATTCAATGGTTTACTAGTAATCATTTTCAATTGGAGATTTACTTGGAAAATAACTGTTCAGTATTTTCTTATTGGTTGAACGACTTAATTCATCCTGGTGTTTTGCCAGCTTTCTTATCAAAAGAGGCAGAAGCCAGTTGGCTAATTGAAGTAAGGGAAACTCAATGAAAACATAGCAGGTTCACAGAGCTTACCGGAGGCGAGGCAATAGGGAGGTGTGGAAATAGGCAGGAAGCAAGACAGAGACCCAGTTACTGCAGCTACAGCTCCATCTCCTAATGGCCTGGTGAGGGGTCACCCCCAACCCCCATTGTCCCCTGCCCCAGCATTGCTCACAAAATGCAGAACCACAGGAGTAAGCTTCTGATCCTAAGTTTATATTCTCACTTTACAAATACATGCAGCTAATGCCTCACAAATAAACAGACTGAATGAAAAGATGGAAACCGGAAAAAAAAACAAGAAGTCATTTACCATAAGGAAAAAGTAGGAAGGCATGCTTTCATTTTTGCTTATTTTGTGAATGACAGAGATTTTTAACCCACTAGAGGAATCAGAATATCAGAAAAGCCTTTGTTCTTCTAGTCAAATATTCTTATTTTGACCTTGGCATTTAACACAAAATGAAAGTGCATTGGCATTGAAAGCAAAATGCATTGACATTTATGAATAAGTCCTGTGTTGAACGACCTCGCCAGGACCAAAGTCAAGAGAGCGTCATGTGCTACAGGCAGCAGCAGAGAATTTTTTTCTTTTTGTGCCACTGTGCGTGTTGTATATTTGTATCAGAGGGCATTTAAATGTGTGTGTCTGTGGAGGCCCAAAGGTGACATTGGGAATTATCCTGGATTGCTCTACCTGCTACTGCTTTGCTCCGGGGCTTCCCAGCTCCACCTTTTAAGCTCAGAAGTGCAGGCCACTACCATTTCTACCTAGGATTTTTACACGGGATCTGGGGATCTGAACTCAGGTCCTTTTGCTTGTGAAGCAAAGGCTTTAATCCCTGAGCCATCTCCCCAGCCCCGAATACGTTTCATTCAGTCATGACCTGCCATAGCCAACAACTCACGGGTGGGCTTCTACACATATTTTTCATGTCTATAAGTAAATTTTGGACATATTGAGCCTGTCTTTGTCAATTTTCTGCTTATAATAAAATGTAGATACATGGAAAAGGAAATGATTGCATGCAAGGCAGAAATTAGAGGAGCTACCAGGCTCACTCACGATCACCCATTCTCTCAGGAACCAATCCGGCTCCGTAGAATGTGATCCGCTATCGTGTGTCAGCATCATCCATTCATGAGAGAAGATTTTCCCTGATACAACGTTAATCCATGCATCAGGGTAGAGCCCAAACAACGTAATCACCCATTTCCTGACTCATGGGAGTCTAAATCTTCAGTGCCAGAGATTCTGGGAGACAAACCACCTCCGATCCCCGTGAAGGTGCTGCTTAGCACATCCAAAAATTAACTCAATACATCTTGGTTTTCCCAGTTTTGATAAATGTAAAGCTGCAGTCAGTTTTAAGTGCCTACTTGCTAAGTGAGGACAGAGCCTTTCGACATGCTTCTGAAACATTATTTGGATAAAGCAAGCCTCGTTCCCCAACAGACGGATCGAACTGAAAGGGAACCAGCTGGCAAGCTGGCAGACTGGCAAGCCCGTCTCATCTCTTCCTGGGGATACAGTTACCTCGGTCTCTGGAGAACTTTCTTGCCACGGTGATCAACTGTGTAGAATCATGAGCATGAATGGCTCCTTGTTCCCTAAATTGTTCGGGTCATACATTTTTCCACAGCAACAGAACATTAAACTAAGATCCAGACCATTGTTCAGGCCAACTGCCCAATCCCGATACTTGAATGCGTGTTCTACGTGTCATCCACATGTCGTCAGTTCCCACCCTCTTTCAGCCCTTCCTTCATTTTGCTTTTAAAGTTGTGTGTCCTTTGTTGTACCGTCTTTTACCATCAGTCCTTCCAGCCTGACCTTGTTCCTCTTTTTACACTTCACCCTGTGTTCTCCCCATGATTGCAACAGACTGCACCTGGAATTAGACTTCAATCCCTGAACCAGCCTTTAATTACCTGCAAGGTCTGTGTGGCTTTGGAGATCAGTCCTAGAGGTAGGAAAAAATATTAGGCAGTGCTGAAGTGAAAATTAGCCTAATCACAAAAGAAAAAAAGAAAAAGAACAAGAGGGGAGGGAATAGAGAAGAAGGGAAGGCAAAGAAAGAAGACAGGAGAGAGGAGAGGAAGGGAGAGGAGGGGAGGGGGAAGGGGAGGGGAGGAGAGGGGAGGGGAGAGGGGAAGGGGGAGGGGAGAGGGGAGGGGAGGGGACAGGGGAGAGGGGAGGGGAGGAGAACCTTTCTTGGTAAAAAGTCCAGGTTACAGTCTTGATGATATCTGTAAATAGTTTTCATTTGCAACAACTGCCCACAGCCTCGTGCATACATACCATTTGTGCAAATACATACATTTATTCCTTTGGCATTTCTTGAATTCTTCCTGATCACCCAATCACTATTCTAATCTCTGGAATAAAAGACCTTACAAGGAAGATCTTCTCTGTACTCTTCAGATCTCTCATGCTCTGGAAAAGAGAACTCATTTATAAAAGACGAAAGTGTTGGTGTATACATATGCAGGGGCGATGGTAACAGGAGTTATTCTTTTTTTTATAGGGCACAGTAAGTTTATTTTCTAGACAACCAAAAGCAATATACACCTCAAAAAGAAGACCTTCATGAAGGAATGTCTGAAAGAGTGTGAGGCTGTGGCCTCTGAAGATGCAATCTCACAACTGGATGAAACAACAGTTTTAAAAATGTTATTCTTAACTGTTGCTGTGAGCAAGCATTCAAAGTCAAGCAACTTAAGGGAGAAAGGGAGATTTATTCAGCTTATGGTTCCAGAGGGCAAAAAGTCTTTCGTGGCAGAGGCGACACGGCTGGTGGCTGAAGCTGGAAGCAGCCAAGTCACTGCAAACATCCTGGAGGCTCAGAGCTGCTCAGTCCAGTAGCCAGTGGGGGATGGCCGAAAACTAGAGGATTCCTGGAGCATCAAAGAAACAGAGAGTCTCTCTTTCAAGTTTTCTGTTCTATGGTTTCTTTTATCTGTTTTGCTACTGGAAGGTTCCAATCAGATCTAGGACTGGTCTTTGTATTGTAAATGTGTTGTGAATGTATTGATCTGGATCATCTCTTCAGGTGGTCTGATCTCTGTTGGTCTCCTGGGAGGCTGGACAAGCTCCAGGTGGAAGCTCCGCATCCAGAGACGACCATCCAGTGAGCCATGGGCCCGGCCTGCAGAAGACTCCCAAACCAACTCAATCACTTGATTCATGTGAAGCACAGACCATAAACAGGAAATGCAGAGTCTTTATTTTCAGAAGTCAGCTTCTCACAGCTCAGTAGATACCAAATTAGCCTTAGCCATACCAACACGTGTACTTGAGACAGTGAAGAAGGTTGAATTGTCTTGTGGTGGAATTTTAACAGAATGACTTTATGTTTAATGTAATCAGACTTCTACCCATATTATGACAATCTCTATTTTGTTTTACGGAGAGTCTAAAATCATGTATAATTGGATTTGAAATGTGTTTGTTTTCCTTTCCTACTATACCACCTCCACTACTCTCTAAATTCTTCCTTTCAAGAATGCATTTCCTGATATATGCCAAAGTTATGTAGTCTCTGACAGGTCATAGGAAGAAGGACAATCAGGACTAAAATTCATCTGACATTATCCCCAAGTTAATGATCAGATAGGTGCTTAAATGACACTTTTAAAATTTCCAATGTGTGCAAAGAGCTCTAAATCTGATACTAAGAAGGCATCTGGTACAAGCCATGGCAGAATTCATGCCTCAGATGCTAGAACTCATCTTTGGGTGCGGTCATATTACTGCCAACGGATTTAGTTGTGGTTTATTTTGTCACTTACTGTCACTTTGAACTAGCAAGGTTGTTTGATCCAGCCTTAGCAGACTGCATTTTGTGAGAATCAAGCCCACACCCACTACAGCTGTTGGACCAGCAGCGACGTGCGTCACACCACAGACAGCCTGCCCAGCACTGCTTTCCGGTTCCTGTTATTGTCTGAAAATTGGCAAAGCTTGGAATTAAAAAATGAGACCTCAGCGATGACTCCTGGTCATCGAATGTCCATGTAAACAAATGGCTATTTGGCCTGAAATCAGGCTTAAAAACACATGGCGTGATTAGTTTCCTTTCAAAAGAAGCCTGCACATATCCGAGAAGCCACAGTGGTACCTCTGTCTCCCCCCATCAGGGGACCCCTGCGTGGCTGTAGATTGCAGTGTGCTTCCTCTGCCTGCTGCGCTTTCCTCTCCAACAGCCGCGGTCACATCTGGGTCCTGCTCCCATGGGTAAGCCTGACTCTGCTCCCGAGAAGCTGCCCGGCCAAGCATGCCCATCTTCCTGCCCCTTTAGGTACTTTCAGCTCAGGCTGTTCAGGTGTTTTTGAAGTTCCGACCCTGACAGTGTCCTAACCCGTGCATGTGCTCAGATCTTGACCCATCTGGTTCCTCTGGCTGTCTGACTTCAAGCCAGGTCTCTGTCCTGCTTCTCTGCTCATATATGACAGCTCTTTTCTTCTACGGCTGATTTTTAACGCTTAAAAGCACAAAATAGGGCTGGGAACATAGCTTAGGGGTTGAAACCTTTGCTTCCCAAACAAAAGCACCGAAGTTTGGGTCCCACGTGAAAATACTCAGCAAATATAGTGGCAGCCTGTGGTTCCCGCCATGGAAGTGAGAGTCCAGGGACCCTCTCTCCTCACTCAGCAAAGCAATAAGGAAGTAGGACAATTGGTTTCCACAGGCACATATACTCAAATGCCCTCTAACTGTACACAGACACAAAGATACGCGTATGTGCACACATACACACGCGCACGCATGCACGTGTGCACACACAAGGAAAACAAAAAGTAATGAGCATCTGTTGTTACATTAGCAAAAGAGACAGTAGACTATTGAGGAAAAGATTAGTTATTGTCCTTCTTCCCAGACATGTATACATTCATATGCTTATATACATTTACATCTAGATGTATATTGGAATTTACAATGGGAATAACATAAATATGTTACTTAGGTAATAATAGCCGATTTTCAGTATTATATGTCATCTCAAATGACTATCTAAATTGAATTATGCATACTAAACATTGTTCTGTAAGGTGCATTTTTATTTAATTTTTCAAAACTTTGGAGGGAAAACATGGGCATGCCAAGGCACATGTGTAGAGGTCACAGCTTGTGGGAGTCAGTTCTTTCCTTCCACCAGGTGGGTCCTGGGCTTTGAACTCAGATCATCGGACTTGGCGGCAAGCACCTTTACCACTGAGCCATCTCACCAGCCCATCATTTTTCTTTACTGAAAGCATGGATATCTTTCCTGGTCAATATATGTTGAGTGAGATAGTCTTTTAAAGAGACATCACTGAGGGGGACGGGGAGGAACTCAGAAGGTCCCACTGCTCGCTGGTGTCTGGAGGAAAGTGGATGTTTTCTTCAATGGTGTAGCCATAGGAATGCTTCCCATGGTCCTATAAATAACCTTTGGCCCATGCTTCTCTAATCAATCCTAATTGTTTATGAAATTATTGAGTCTCTCTCTGTCTCTCTTTCTCTCCCACATGCACACAAGACATGAAAGTAGAAGCAGGAATGGGAGGGGAATTAGAGAGGGTAATGAGATGGATATGATCAAAACACATTATTTACATGTCCACAAAAAGATTCCATGATAGTTCATGCTTCTAAAGCCTTTATGTGTGTCTCTACACAGTTGTTAATCAAATTGATCAAACAAAAAAAAATCACACATTACAATTTCATTTACTACCGTGGTGTGTCTCTGAACTGTCTCCCATCTTGGTTTACTGCATGGCGATCTTTTCACACATGTGACTTCAGACCTAGCACTACTGTTTCTGCTAAAGCACAGCCATAGATGCCACTATTAAAAGGCACCCGCGGGCGTGGCTTTGGGCCCTGCGTACCTCACTCTGGACCTTCTCCACACTCAGCCTTTCAGTTCTAGCTCAGAGAGTGGGAGCCAGTTGTCACACATCCTGTGCCACAGAGCTTGTCCACACACATAGTCTCAGATTTTAGTGCGTCTGTGCCTTTTCTTTTTCTGTCTTTCTTTCTGACTGTTCCTCCCTTCTCCCCTCTTCCTTCCTTCCCCTTCCTCCCTCATACTCCCCTCCCTTCACCATTCTATCTCTCTCCCTCCCATCCTCCTGCCTGTCTACTTGTGTGGGCTACCAGATTCACGTCAGGTTGTCTGTTCTAGAGTGGGCTCAGGCCTGTGTAGCAGCTTAAGTGGTCCTTCCTCGGGTAGACCCACAGATAAGGACACTTCCCTTCACCTGTCTAGCCCTTGTCCCTAAGGTTCCCGCTGCCTGTAGTTATTTCTCCTGAGTTCCTCACTGGCCTGTGTATGGGGGTGGGGGGGTGTTGATATATCAACCATTCTGCAAGTCTGGTGAGGGTAGGTCTCACTGCAGTGAGTTCCTGGATGCAGCAGCCCTGGCGTGAGCTGGCCAGCAGTGAAACATCTGCACCTTTTCCACATCACTGTTTTTTGTTGGTGGTGGTACTGATAGTTTTGTTTTGTTTTTTCAAATGGCACCAGATCCATGTGAGTCCTTCTGTCTCACATCGTAGATAGAACCCTTCATCACGGGGTCAGTCATCTGCAGGACCTGGCATCTTGGGAGTCTGGAGGTTAAGCCGCAGCCTAGTCTAGCGGCAGCCTGGACCTCGGCTGGCAGAGCCCCACACCTTGGCAGTGTTGGCATGGGTGTACTTTCTATGTTGGAGTGGACGATGTAAGCAAGTGGGTCCAGCTTGTGTTTGATGCCTACTCCATGTTGGGCACAGACTTGCTGGGCTGCAAGAGCACTCGGATCATCCGGCTGCACAACAGCTTGGTGCTGTTGGCCTGTGTCTTCCTCAGGTCTTTCTTACGCCTCTTGGCAAAAGGCATGTTCCTCACCAGCTTGAAACGCAAGAAACTCAAGAAAGTCACATCTCTGTGACGTATTCAGAAACGCATTGCGGTTCTTGGGTGGGGCCGTGTCTGCACTAGGATTCATGGCCCCCAAAGCCTTTCTGTTGCCTGACCTGTGGCAGCAATCTCTCTCCTTCCTTACTTGTTCACCGGGGTTCCTGCTATGTCCTCTCGTCTGCCCTCCTTTAACAACAAACCGGCCACTGACCACGCAGCTTACAGCCCTGCACTGACTCCATCCTTCACAGAATGAAGTTCACCCTCCTTGACTTCCAGCACGGGGACTTTCCTTGCTGGTTTGCTTTCTTGCTTTCGTCTGCACCCCAGACTCGTCTCAAACTCAATATGTAGCCGAGGATGGCCTTGAATTTCTTCTCCTCCTGTCTTCATTTCCCAAGTGCTGGTGTGCATAATAATCATACCTATTTTATGTGGCATTTGGGGATCAAACTCAGGGTTTTGTGCATTCTACTAACAGCTACACCAGTAGTCTTGCCTTCTTTTTTGATTTTATCCACTAACGCATACATTTTAAAATTGGTAATGCGGGGTTCTGCCACCTGCACATGTATCTCGCTATCCTGATAAGTGTCAGAATAGGATCAGCAGGAATCGAATCAGGCTGGCTCAAGAGAGATCTTGGAAAAGCTGAAACCAAGTCAAGTTTATTATGGAATCTAATCCCTTATAGACCGTGAAACGGGGAGTAACGTCTGCTCACTGCACAGAGCAATGTTGTTAATAGTGGCAGGTAGATTACAGGTGCAAGGTCTACAGCAAGTGGGACCACCGCTACCAGTACAGCCCTGCCTATCACTGTGGGGAAAGAACAGGCTGCTGGTAGGTCAGGCACAGGGTGGTACAATTACAGTGATAAAGCTATGAGCCCATCCTTTAGACATGACAATTCATGTCTAGATGGCTTCCAAAGAACAGGAAGAAATATGTAAAAAACACCTCTGCCCTTCATCCCAATTCGCGACAGGATAAGATCCATCCCTGCCCCTTGCGGGAACGTCAACAGCAGTCAGTCTACAACTATGCCGGCGTAGGAGGCACGCTGCAACTGAGACCTCGAGGAACGGCCTTGGCATCTGTCTTCAAGAAATGGAAACTTGAGCTTGAGTGTTCCCTACAGGTAACATACATGCCGAATAAGGAGTACACGGGGATTGACAAGGTGGCTCATTTTATTTATTCTTTATTTATTCGTGTGTATTGGGATAGGCATGAGTGAAGGCATGCACGTGCCACAGCGCACATGTGGAGACCAGATGATACATTGTGAAGTGAGTGCTGTCCTTCTGCCTTCACCTAGTTGCAGGAAGCGAATTCAGACTTGTACAGCAAGTGCTTTTACTTTCTGAGCCATCTCACCAGCCCACTCTTTCTTTTAGAAAAGATTTTATTGCCTGGAGCCACAGCGAAATTGCAGGCAAACCAGCCTTCTTGAATGGAGAGCAATTATCACACTGGGGTAATCTCAAATTCAAAATAGTATTACAATAAGGTGTTTGTATTACATGTGCTGAATGAATTAATACTGCTTACTCTTTTGATTAAAAGATCAAGGATTTTTTTTAATCATGTCTCCACACATTTTGCTTGTAATCTGCTGATCCCAGCAGTAAGTGATAAGAAACCTATCACTTATGTAAATGTTCAGGCGGGAAGCAGTAATGAAGCCTGGATTAATTCTCATGGAGCAACGAGGAGCAATGCTCTCATGCATGCAGAAGAGGATTCCTTCTGCTAGTTAAGAGCCCTTTATGTGGCAAAGGAAATTTTGTGTTGCTATTAGATCTTCATTTGATGTATTTGTCAGGAGGACAAACTATAGGAAAGAGTCGCAGTGAAACTCAAATGGACACATGGAAAGTTATGGGAAAGCCATGTGAGAAAAATTACGTTGCCATTTTATTTCATGATATCATTTAATATTCTTCCTGTGTGCTCTTAATTTCATCTATTAAAATAAAATATTCTTTTAAGATAAATACATTTTTCATGAGATGTCAATAATACAGTGTCTGCCTAGTATGTATAAGACTATAGTTCAATTTATAGCACAAAACACACACACACACACACACACACACACACACACACACACACACAGAAGTCAATCATGGTAGTGTACCCATTGTAATTCCAATACCCACACAAGGATACCTCTAATTTGAAACCGACCTGGGCTACATAGCAAAGTCTTACCTCAAAAAAAAAATGTATTTCTCCTATATTTCAATAAGAAGCAATTTGACTCTTGTAGAAACAGGAGCATGTGCTGTGGAGTTGGATAATCCTGAAGCACAGCTTGTATTCTTGTGGTTTCAGCTTCTCTGTGTATGAATCTTTAAAGGTTTGCTGTGAGGGTTGAATCAGAACCCGCAGTTAAAGCATCTAGCACATTACTTGGCACAGCAGGGGCCATCAGCAGAAGCCGTTATTGGAATCACCATCATCATCGCCACTGGATTGTGTCCCTCGGGCTACCTCCATTATTGTGAGCCAGGACTGGAAAGCATGCCCGTCTAATCTGAGCTCTGACCTCCAGCTGTGCCAGCATTACCAACTTTTCATTGCTCTGTAATTAGCTATTCTACCACACCTCTCCTATGAAATTGTGATGGCTCTGATAACGCAGCTAGAAGCATGCCCTTGACTTGTTACCATGTGAGTGATGGTACAGCTTCTATAGAATAGAGATGTACACATGGAGCAGCACGTATAAGCACACTTTCCTGCTCATCTGTAACCCTTTTCCCAGAGAGAAGCACCTCAACTATTTTTCAAAAACACATCTGTGCAGACACAGCTTATATATACATATAAGTATGTATGTGAAATATTTTTTCTCTACTCAATAATGAGAAATAAACCCTAGATAGTTTACCATGTTAATTTCCATAAATCTACTCTGTCTTATTTTTTAAAATGTCTCCTAAATGGAGAAAGAGAGAGAGAGAGAGAGAAAGAGAGAGAGAGAAAGAGAGAGAGAGGAGAGAGAGAGAGAGAGAGAGAGAGAGAAAGGAGGCATGTGTAGAAGTTGATTCACTCCTACCACGTGAGCTCTGGAAATCCAATCGAGTCACTAGGTTTGCACACATATCCTTTACTACTCAACATCTCACCAGCACTTATTCTGCTTTTAAAAACAATTAATTTAAGAAGCAATTTCAAATCTATGGAAAAGTTGCAAAATCAAAAGTAACAGAAAGAACACTCATCTATGCTTTAGCAAGACTCTAATTACTAACAATTTACAATAATCTCTCTTGTGCTTTCCTTTGTTCTCTCTTCCCTCTCTCTTCCTCCTCCCCTCATATTTCTATTATTAGCACTTCCATATCTATTTGGCCTTTTATATTATTGAACACATATTTTCTCAAGAAATTGGTATTCTCTTGCACAATTTTCTGCTTCACTAAATTTAACCTTGGCATTTGTACTCCAACTTTTTCAGTTGGTCTAATAATGCTATTTATGGGTTTTTCTCCTCGAGTACAGAATCCTGTGTGTGGTTAGAAATAGCACTTAGTTGCCCAGTTGTGTTGTTTTCTACCATGTTGGTTATTTTTGTTTTCCTGTGCTTACCATATCTGACAAAAACAACTTAAAGGAGGACAGATTGATTTTGGCTCACAGTTTTCATTGTTCGCATCATGGTAGACCGAGAAGCAGGGAGAGGGGCTGGACCCCGGCCAGGCTTACCCTTGAAAGGCCCACCCCTGGTAAACGATTGGCTAGATCTCTCACAGTAAAGGCTCAACAGCCTTCTGAAACACCACCACCAGCTAAAGAACACATTGAAAACATGAAGGATCCACACACTGATGCTGTAAGTAAGATCCATGCTCTGCCTAGCGCTCATGCACATGCATCAAAGGCAAAGTAGAGGAAAGCTAATGCACCACAAGCATGAAAAGACTTAAAAGTAGAAGGGAGTCTGGCAAGGGAGAAGAGTTGCAATATAAAGAGGAGAGAGGATGGGGTTGGGGATTAAAGGTATGAAAATATTATAAGTTCATTATACTCATTTATGATACACAAAAAGAATTAGAAACGCTAAATGAATTAGTAGCATTCACTTATTGAGGAGCTGGAGAGACGGCTTAGGGGCTAAGACTGCTCACAAGCAGAAGGTCCTGAGTTTGGATCCCAGGTTCCACATAAAAACACCAGGCAGAATCCAAAGCAGCCTGTATTTCCGGCCCTGAAAGGCTGAGCCTGGGAAATCCCAGAGCAAAGCAAAAAGGAGATAGAAGTAATCCAGGATGATTCCCCAAGTCACTCTTGGTCCTCTACAGGGACACACAGTGCCCTCTGACACACACACACATACACACACACACACACACACACACACACACACACACACACACAATAAATAAATAAAAAGCCATGAGCCTGGGACATACCTTTCAGAGTTAAACCATAGCATTCTACCCTGGCCCCCGAAGGCTCTTGGCCATGTCATAACGAAAAAATAAATGCAGTCTGTCCAACTGTAAGAGTCTTCAAAATTTAACAGTTTCAATGCTGTTTAAAAGTCTAAGTCTGGGCTGTCTATTAAAACTCTAGGCAATCTCTTAGCTGTAAGTCCCTGTGCAATAAAAAAAGAAAGTTGCCTGTGACTCATATACAGTGGAATGACACAAATATTCCTGTTCTAAAAGGATCGTAAGATGGAGAGATATGACCAAAGCAAGACCAAAACCCCGAGGAGCTTCAGAGTATGAAGTACCGCCATCTGAGCTCCAAAAGGCCTGGACAGCCCTTCTCCGGGGCCTTGAAGCCCATATGCCTCTCTCTTGCGATTGGTGCACTTGGCCATAGCTTTCCTCCTGAGATGTGCCCATATTCCTGGCATTCGTGGCACCCTCGGATCCCCATTTCAATCTAAGCTTTACTCTCACGGCTTCATTCATATCCCATTTTGGGGGGTCCTTGCAGGGAATCTGACCCTGCTACACATGACCTAGCTTCATGGGCTTTTCATAAATCTTTTGCCATTAAAAAAAAAAAAAAGCCTTTGTGCTCTGCTTAGTCATCCATTTTCTGATATTTTTGTAGCTACACTTTCTGCTGCTGTGAGACAATACTCAGACACCACTTAAGGGGGACTTATTGACTTGAAGTTCCAGAGGGGACAAAGCTGGCAGGCACCGGAGACTGGTTCAGGTCATGGCCTTCATCATGGAGACAGAGACAGTGCACGTGACAGAGTTTTTTCTAGAGGAACAGAACCAATAGAATGTATATATAGGGAATTTATTGGATTGGCTTATAGGATAAGATGTACGCAATCGTGCAACAGTAGCTGCTGGTAGCTGCTCTGTCCAGAAGCTGAATCTCCCAACAGTCCCAGCTGTTGCTGAAAGCCAGAGTATTCCTGGAGAGTCTCTAGACGTCAGTCACTTGGAGGGTCAAAGAAGCTGTGCTTTGATGGCTGCAGGAGGGAAGACGAGTTGGTCAGCACAGGGCAAGAGAGTCAGTGAGCGCCTCTTTCTTGTCCCTCCATCCATCTGATTGGCCACTAGGAGTTTCTAGATTTAGTTCCATATTTAGGGTTGGTCTTTGTATGGCAAATTCTTAATCCAGACCTTCTCTGGGTGGTCTGACTACTAACCTATTAGTTAATCCCAGGTATATTCAACCAAGATTAACTATCACAGAGAACAAGGGCAAAACTCTAAGAGATAACGGGGCCTAGTTAACAAACCTCAAGGCCCACACAGCCGTGACGTCCCTCCCTCCAGCAACATGCTACAACCCACTGTGGCAGCCTTCGTGGTAGATGGAGAGAACTGACTCCTGAAAATTATTCTCTGATCTCTTTCTCTTTCTCGTTCATATATTTTTTAAAAAGTAGTTCTTAAAATTCTCAAATAAGTATATATATATCATTATTTTTAAAAATAAATAAATATATTTAAAGTAATTTTTAAGATACTTAAATAAGTATTTTTAAAAGATTCTGAACAAAATATTACCATCAGTGGAAGTAAAGTATGTCAGGGTGTTTTTTCATATTCTGTAAGTGAAAAATATATATATCACAGAATATATATATAATGGAAATTCAAAATATTAACTCACAGAAAAAGTGCTTAGAATCCCATCAATGTTAACAATGATCTAGCCTACCCGTTAGAGCAATTGTCTCTGTTGGCAAACAATAAGAACATGAAATATGTACTGTCTTCACTTGTAAAAACCAAAAGCATGGGATGTGTAGGTAAACGTGTAGAAAAACTTTCTGGTTTCAATATCACTAACAACATCCTTCCTAAAATAAACAAACAGACTCATAATGAGCACAGTGGGCTGAAATGGGTTTTCATAGTCTCACACAACTAGACAACGAAAGGCTTAGACAAAAACTTACTTGTAATATTTTTCTTCCTCTCTCCAAAATTTCAGATGCACTGTTAGCAAATGTAGCCCGAATTTTTGTAAATTATGCACATTGCCTCTATAGCCTTTGCTAAAGAGTGTGAGTTCTTAGGGGGGAAAATGTGCGTTTAAATGGTTTCAGAGAAATTAACTCCTGGAAGTTCCTTCACCAACCCTTCCTTTTCAAACGAAACACATCCTGCCTGAAGTAGAATTACTAGCAAACAGAAAACAGGAACGTTGAGGCAGCTGAATAGAAGCAGATTTCAGAGCTATATGTAACTGCATCTACCTGTCCTTCCAAACTGGTGAGGAAGAGGAGGAGGAGCTCAAGGTTGGCAAGTTCAAGGTCACCTGATGTCATAGTTAGACACGGGTGTCAACTTGACGGTTGAAGAGTTTGAGCTCTGGGCACATTTGTAGAGAACTGGTAGTTGAGTTAATCCCAGAGTGAACTTGTAGGAGATGTTCAGTGGACGGGGAAAGCTCAGCCCGTGGTGGGTGGGACTAGTCCCTGGGCAGGTGAGTAAAATGGAGGGAAGTGTTTGAGAGAGGAGGCATCCTTGTGTACACTTGGCCAGACATGCTGATCTGGCAAGTAAGGATCGTCCTCTCTCGGCTGTCATGTGGAGATGGTGTGGTCAGTTCTCATAGCCCTGGTGTGGGTGTGGGTTTTCCTCTCAAACTGAACTGAGAACTGTAACCGGACTATCGTTAGAAAATTATACCTCTTCTTCCCCTAAGCTGTTGGATGGTGATTTTACCAGGCAGGCAAATTGCAACACCTGAGCAACATAAGATCCTGCCTCCCCCCCCCCCAAAAAAAACACCTAACATCAAAGATTTCCTAAAGGTATCTCTGAAAATACCAGAAGGGCAGCCTTTGGTACAATGATAGAAAAAACCACTTTGCAGTGCTCTGGGAAGCCCAGGTTATTTTCAGAATACTTGTCCAATGGACACTTGTGGTTCGGTTCATTCTAGTGGACAGTGTGTGAGAAGTCAGATGTACTTAGGCTTTTAATCAATCAAATCTTGGAGCTGGTAAAAGCAGATATTTTTCTCTTTGTGGTAATTCAATTTCTAGACTCCCACAGTGTATGATAGAAAGAGTATGTATTACTATACCTTTATAGATGTTGCCTCTTACCTATCCCCTGTATTTTAGCAGAAAGTAGGCAGCTTAAGTTGACCAAAACTGTCTGCCTGGTGTCACTTCTCTAACAGTGAAGCATCCAGGGACCTATCACTACCTAAACAAAAACAAAACCAGGAGGATGTGGCACCATCTGCAGTCGTTCCTTCAGAAGCATGGACGGCTACAACTGGTCCTCCTTCCTCCCCTCCTGCCCTCATCCCAACCGTCTCTGGTCCCTCAACATGGTATCTCTGGGATGCATCCTCTTTTCTGTCCTCAGACCTGGCCACCATCGTATCTCACTTGCACTCTTACCCTAGTCATCACTCTGGCCTCTGGTGCAGTGGTCCTTTCAGCTGCAGATCTTCCTCCGGAAAACCTTGGGATCGTTTCCCACCGAGGCCCCAGAGGGGACGCCTGCACTTCCTCAGATAGCTTAGGAGGCTCTATGGTCTGAGGCTCTTCCCTCCAGCCTCTAGCCTTTGTCTTTGAATCTCAACTTGCAATTCTCTGAAAAAGTGATGTTCTTACCTCTGGATCTTTGCATAGACCCCGTCCGACTCCATGCACCTGGCCCCAGCGGCCTCGCGAACCTCTGACCTCCATATCATCAGTCTGCACTGATGGCGAACAAATTAGGCATGTTCTGTCTCAAGACTGTTTGTGTCTTTGCTGACCTGAATGTGCCCTCCTCCCTTTATTTAGTGTGTCTACATGATTCCAACATGCTACTCTTCCTGGCCATATAAGAAAAATGAAATGAGGGTGACTACATGCTTGAAGTATGTCCTGAAATATCTGCTCAAAAGGTTTGAACCTCTGTGTTTGTTTTGTTGCTCTAACTACATGACACAGACTGAACAGATGATAAAGAACAAAGGTTTATTCCTCTCATAGTTCTGGAGGTCCAAAGTGGAGGAGCCACCTTTGGTAAGGGGAAGCTGAGCTTGTGGGTGGGGCTTCGGTTGACCTCTGAGCCGCATGGGGCATCACATGGTGAATCTGCAAACTTGCTTGGTGGCCTCCCACAAGCCAACGTAATCCCAGGAGACCTAAGCCAGGCTGGCTAGAAAGACAGGAGTGGGTTTCTAGGACCAGTGCCCCCTTTGACCTAGCCACCTCCCAAACTCCATATCCTGACACTACTTCGAGGAGTTGAATCTCAGCCTGTGTTCTGGCTGGAATGGGGGGAGGAATCACATCCAAACCAGCACTGATGTGTAGATGGCTGGAGCAAAGAGGGGGCTCCTGGGAGAAGCACTGGACAGACTGAGGGGCTAAGCCAGTGTCTGTGAGTGGGTTTCGGTAGTACTGAAGCTGCAAAACAGCTGCAGACGAACCACTTTCATGACAGTATAAAGAATTGCTCGGCGCTCCTGAGCTGTGGATTGGCGGACCGGTGTGGGAGGCAGAGATACGGCAAGCAACGTGGAGGTCTGAACAGCGGTGGGCACCAGGTATTGCGTCCTCCTTGCCACATGACTTGGCGCAACCTTCAGATCTGAATTTCTTTTAAAAAATCATTTTTTGAACATTTATTTATTTGTGCATGGCATGGTGGTCTTGTCTTGTGGACATTGGAGGACAATTGGCGGGAGTCAGTTCTCACCATGTGTGCTCTGGGGATGGAGCTCAGGTGTGCCAAGCTGCCCTCTGAGCCCCAGACCTGCCTGTCTAATCATGCGTTATCAGTCACAACTCGGAAGTGTCACAGGCATCGCACACACCCCTTTCTGGGGCAGAATGTCTTCTTTCTCACACGACCTACCTCTTTTCTATGTTCCTTCTCGGTAAAGGGCCCACCACCCTCTCTGGAAACTAAGCAGGAGGTTGACACTTTCTGCGGTAACCATCCATCTCCCAATGCGTCCGTTCCTTTTAGAATAACACTTGAAGATTTTCTCAGCTGGGCATGACTGAGTGCACCTGCAGCCACATGGTAGCAGATAGAGATGAGGTGTGGGGGGAGGGGGGTTGCTGGAGCTTGCTGGCCACTAACCCAGCTCTAGATTCAGGGCAGACCCAATCTCAAAGGGGCAAGGTGGGAAGTAATAGAGAGCAAAAGGTCGAGATCCTCAGTTACGTCTTGGAAGTTTCTCTCCAAGTTCCTACCACCTTGTTTTCAGTAAAATAGAAGTTTATGTTGCCTAACACTGTATGCTGCTTTTCCTCTGTGAGCCCTGAAGCAAATGCTACTTAACTCGGTTAATCACGGTTCTGTTGCAATACAGGATAATTCTGTAAAACAGTTACTACCACGTTATTGGGACCATCATCTGATATGCTCCTCTGGTTCCATGCCACATGTGCACATACACATGCACGCAAGCACGCACGCACACACGCACGCACATACACACACATACTGCTCACGGATGATCAAATCCTTATTTTACTTCACCTGTACTGCCTCTGCTTGCAAGAAGGATTTTTTTTTTCTGCCTAGTAGCAGGCCGTCAAATGTTTTCTCTTCTTCCCATCTCATTTCATTCACTCACATACTGCCGCTGGGATGAGATTCCCAAAGTCCAAATCTAATTCCATTATTATTTCTGCCCTGGGAACAAAGCACTTGGTGAATATTAGTGATTGAATTCCCTCATCAGGTTTTATCGTACCACGTCTTCAGAGTAAACTTTAGGTGGGACATTCTGCCCCTTGCAGGTGAAAAACTGGCTCCATAGGTAGGTGGCCATGCTTGTCTGACTTCTGTTCCGATGTCACATTGCCTGTTTGTTAAAAGATGGCCTTTTGCCTAGGCCGTGACAGAAACTTCTGATTGCACCAGGGATTTCTGCCAGACACACACAAATAAATAGGTGATGACCCTGATAATGTGGTAGTAACTGCTTTACAGAATTATCCTGTATTGCAATAGAATGGTGATTAACCCAGTTAGACAGTGCTTCAGAACACAGAGGGAGAACATCATAAAGTTTTAAGCAACATAAACTTCTATTTTGCTAAAAACAAAATGGTAGGAACTTTAAGAGAAACTTCCAAGACATAACTGAGGATCTCCACTTTTTGTTCCTCGCTGTCTGCACCATCTATAAACTTGATCTCATGCTCTGAGCGGGACATGACATGTAATAGATGCTCAGGAAACTCTCATCCACTGAATGAAGGGAGGGGAAGAGTAAAATCCTTCGAATTCTAAGCTCTCAAGTAGTTCATTCATGATTGTTATATTCTTCCTACTGGAAGGAAAGGGAAGACCAGTACATTTTAGCTGTGTTTCTGCTACAGAGATCAAAACAAAATAATCATCCTTCTAAATCCAGAAAACAAATTCAATCAGCACAACTTCTCTCACAAATTTATCAATAAGATATGCAATGACCCACTTTTAAAACTTCTACTAAAGGACTAGCAAGATGGCTTAGCAGGTGAAGATGCCCTCTTGCAAACTTTAGTTTGATCCTTAGAAACTACACATTAGAATGAAAGAGCTGGCTTCTGAAAGTTGATCTCTCCCTCTCTCTCTCTCTCTCTCTCTCTCTCTCTCTCTCTCTCTCTGTTTCCCTCTCTCTCTCCTTTCAAATAAATAAAATAGTTTTTAAAACCATCTACTAAGCCTTAGCATACTAATGTATTTGTGCTTATTCACCACATGAATTTAGCCATATTAAGAGAGAAGATTGACATAGTCAGTAGAAATAACAATTTGGGGTTATTTGTAGATTTAAAATTAAGGGTCCTCCTAACCTAGAGTCATTTTTCCAGTTTACTCTTGGCAGACTTCCACTCACCTTTCATGACACTTGCACTTGGAGGAGTTCTCTAACAGATAATGAAGGTTACCCCATATTTGTCCTCTCAGAGCACAAGTAGGACACCCTGATTTTCTGGGTGATATGAAGAATGGATGCTTATTCATAAGTTAAGAAAAGGGATATACCGCCTGTTGCATTTCTGAGTTTTCAATTTCACAATAAAATATAGATTTCTAATGCAGTTTTGATATATTTTAGTACAAAAAGCACCAACCTGAATAATTTTAAGTGCACAATAAAACAATGCTTCAAAGCAATCGAGATATTCACTTAGGTTTGCTTTTGAGTCATGATCCAACTAGGATCACAAAATAGAGAAGGTACTAAGCTTGAGTTTCATTGTGGTGAAATTATGATTGGATTAGAAAATATGGTAGCATACTTAATACCATTCCTTGTCATCTGTTTCCTGCATATGAATACATGTCCAATATCCCACTACTTTTAATAGAATTTGAGTGGGAAATGTATGTTTTTGAAAGAAATTAACGCTATCCTGAGTCTTACATAAAATTATTTTAGTATTCTAAGTATGGATGCACTCAATGAGAATTTCTATTCAGGCATAGACGAATATTGACAAATTTGGAAAATCCATGGGCAATGATTACATCAGCAGTAGGTTGAGAGATACACATATTTTTCAGACCTTTATGACAGGTAGCATTCATGCTCTGAGGAATCAAACTACATGTGCTGCACACATCTGCTTTGGCTGGTGGGCTAGCTAGACGTATAGATTTCAAGTCGACAATCAAAGGCTGAGTTCTGGGAACATCTGTGAAGAATTGGTAGCTGAGATGAACCCCAAACAAGTCTGCAGGAGATTGTCTGACTGAGTGGGAAGACCCAGCCCATGGTGGGGGTGAGACCATTCCCCGGGCTTGTTCGGTAGATAATCTCCAGCATACCTGGGCAGTCTGGCAAGTGAGTGTGGCCAGCTCCCTTGGCTCCTGGAACTCTGCAGCCAAGCTGGATTAAAAGTTGTAACTGAGATTCATAAGAAAACCCCCCTCGTTGCCTTAAGCTCTTTGGTTATGAATTTATCTGTAACCATGCAGGCAAACTGCATCAATTGGGGAAGTACAATGCCCCTCTACCATTTGTGTTTTTTGGGGAGCTATCTTCTCTTGCAGGTGGGGCACATATTCATAACAGTTTTTATGAGAGGAGGCAGCGTTGCTTGCTCAATCTTGGCTTATTTGTGTGTTCTTTGCAGCACTGAGATTTGAACTCAGGACCTCCCGCACACTAGGCACACACTCTGCTACTGAGCTCTCTCCCCAGGCTTTGTGCCTTTATACCTTGAGCACTTTGTGCAGGAAAATCCGTCTGGTGCTGTTTTCCTCAGAGTCTTTGAGGGTTAGACTTCCTTCCTGCCTAGCTGAGTGGGAATCTCTCTGAAACTGCCTTTTCCTGTCTTGTTTATTCACTCCTTGTGCCGCGTGTAATAGATCAAGCTCTGTGTCGCTGCTGACATGATCCACTCTGCCTTCCGGTATGTTTTCAAGTCTTCAAATGAAGCGCGCCCCACATGTACTGCAGCTGCCGGTAACAGATAACAGCAGAGCATTAGGTCACGGACACTGCGGGCGGCCTCCACTCCCAAGCGGTGGGTCTATTTTGAGGGGCTCTGCGCCTCTCAACTGCAGACGTACAAGAAGTGCTGGCTGCATTTGATTCCCAGAGAGGGGGGAAAATCCATTTAAAATTCCAAGAACCCATGTGATTATTTATAGGAAAAAGTAACTCTCTGAAACTGTGTTAGAAAATAAGGCAGGAAAAGGTAGGAAATCCCCTTAACAGTTTTACTGAGAAAAAATAGTAAATAAATGTATCTGTGCCACATGTAAGAGAAGAAACAATATGTGGAGGGAAAAGAGCTTGGCTGGGTGTGTTGAAAGCATCAAATTCAAGAGCACTCGATGTCACCTTGATTTGTGCTTTCTACTGCGCACTTAAAAGGCTTTCCCACACCGCTGCTCAGTGGTTCCTGTGGATGTGAACCACACCCTTTTGATCAGATAAAAATCAAAGATTATGGTGAAGGGAGGAAAATAAAACCCTGTACTCACAAGCCAGCATCGAGACGACCACAGAAAACCTCAAAGACAGAACTCCTCTGCCACCTATTTATTTTGTAGTTTTCAATCTTTTTAATTTTTAATGTTATATGCATGAATATAGTGATTTTATAATATTTTCAACCTTTAGTCCCAAACCCACTCCCCCTCTTTTTTCCACTTATGACACCTCATCTCCCTGCCTGACTCTCTCCTTTACTTACCCATCAACGCTGGTCCTCATCAGTCTCTCAGAGTGGTGTGGAGCTTCTTAAGGTCTTTCTGGTGTTATGGCGAGATATTGCTAAGACAGTTCCCAATCAATTTTTGTGTGTAAGTATGTGTATTTCTGCCTCTGTCATCTATTTTTTTTTTTTGGAGGGGAAACATTTTAGTGAACTTGTGATAACATTTTAAAAAATACTGTTAATTCACTTTTCAATAAAGTCTGTCACAGCTAAGTTGCAAGAAGACTTAATTGATTTTGTTTCTCATGCTTGTACGTGAAGGTTTTTATTTTGTTTTTGAGAGAGATCTCAGGCCATCCTCCCTTAACCATCCAAATGCTGGAGTTACAAGTGGCTATTGCCACATTCAGGTACATCTGTGTGTGTGTGTGTGTGTGTGTGTGTGTGTGTGTGTGTGAGTGTGTGTGTGTGTGTGAGTGTGTGTGTGTGTGTGTGTGTGAGAGAGAGAGAGAAAGAGAGAGAGTATATCCCTGTGGAGGACCAAGGGTGACTTCGGGTATCATCCTGGATTGCTTCTACCTCCTTGCTTCACTCTGGGATTTCCCAGGCTCCTCCCACCAGGGCTGGAAGTGCAAGCCACTACCGTTTCTCCTGGGACCTGGGATCTGAACTTAGGACCTTCTGCTTGCAGAAGCAGTCTTAACCCCTGAGCCATCTCTCCAGCCTCCACCTTATTGGAGGGTGATGCTTCAATTGCTGCCTCCTGTCTCTCTGTGGGAATGTTGAGATCACAGATGTCTGCTGCTACATCCAGCTCTTTGTGTGGGTTCCAGGGGTCCGATCACTTTTCCCACTGAATCATCTCCCCAGCCCTCTGTTTGAGTTTTTAATACACATTGTATAGGCTTCAGGTAAAAATTGTTTTGTCATTTATTTAAAATACACCAGACACCTGCTTATCAACTACACGGTATAGTAAGTAATCCACAAATACTGCTGGGCCTCCAAATCCCCCTTTATCTAACTCAGTGGATGCCTCTGAGCTCCTGACTCTGTCACTGGCACCAAGTCTTCTGATTCTTTAGAAGCCGCTGCGTCCGTCTTTTCTGTCCTGGCCAGCATCATGGAAGACAAGCTTTGAGAGCCGTGTCCCCACACTTTTCCAGACACTTTCGTTCCACACTGCTGCAGAGTGCTGCTTCCTTCACGCAGCGTTGGTAACGTCAGTCAACCCGGAAGCCTTTAATGGCCACCATCTCACGAGAACAGATAATAGCCATAGCAAGACATTTAATCCTACAGACATTGGGGTACTAGGTGAAAATAGCCAGAAACTTAAATCATTACTGCTAATCTCAAATAACTTCTTCTGGTAACCTTAGCATACCATCTAGCCTTCACTTTTTTTTTTTTTTTTTTTTTTTTTTTTTTTGCATGCTTGGAGGAGGTGGGGGGCATATGAGTAAGAGAACACTAGAGTCACCAAGGGTCACTCTGGGAATTATCTTGGACTTTCCAACCTCCTTATTGCTTTGCTCTGGGGTTCCCCAGGTTCCATCCTCCAGGCCAGGATTACAGGCCTCGGCTATATCCACCTGGCATTTTTTTAATTTCTTTTTTCCACTCATACAAAGCTGATAAGTACCCCATTCCCCTCCCTCCCTCCTTCCACCCCTCACTGGACCCTATTGTTCCCTCCCTCTTTTCTCCTTTCTTTCCCCCTCTCCCTCCCTTTTTCCCAGTGCCTCCCTTTCCCCCCCATTCTGGAGCATTCTTCACTGTGCATGTCAAACTTCCCTCTGAGTCCTCCTCTCTGATGAGGTGTAAGGACTCAGTTGCATTGCCTATAGCTCTTTCTTGTGTTCCCCTTAAGTATAGGAACACTATTGTGGCTGTTAATCCCTTGCCTCTAAGGATCCTAGTGCCTGTGATCCATGCTAGACTTTGGGGGTTCAATGATATGTTGGCAATTACGCAGGTCATGCAAAGTCTTATTATGATTGCTTCGGCCCTAATTTGTATGGAGTATCTTGCATATAGTTGCTCCTCCCCATCTTTAGGCTCTTATAATCTTACCGCTCCCTCTTCTGCAAATTTCCCTGAGCTTTAAGATGAGGAGAGATTAGGCTGGCCTGGTTCCAGGTGGTTGATGTAGAGTCTCTGATTTTCTGAATTGTGGTTTGTTGACTTTTTTTTTTTTCCCAATTTTGCTGCTCCTGCACCATCCTTGGCTCCATCCTGATGGGTATTGGATGTCACCCCCTGGCCAGAGATAAAAGGTTGTTAAAATAGAGTCATTATAAAAGTAGATTCAAAGGTAGATGGAATAAGAGGAGGAGACCGTTGTAGTGGGGGGCGGAGGGAGTCAGTCTCCTGTTTGCAGGATGGTTACCTTCTATCTGCCAGACTCTATGCCCTCCCTTTCTGGTGAGATCATACGTCATCAGATGCAAGTGACCAGTAAGGAAAGTCTGCAAGCCCAACCAGATATCTCATTACTTACTTATAGTCCTTGATGGTGTCCCACCTGACATTTTTTTATGTGGGATCTGGAGATCTGAACTTAGATCCTTTTGTTTTTGAGGCAAAGACTTTAACCCCTGACCCATCTCCCCAGCCACAGCTTTTATCTTTTAAGCTGCTGCTTGAAATGTTTCGGGCCATTGTTGTTGTATAAGTGTTCTTAACTGAGACCTGAGAACCCTTGGGGAATCACTATGTAGATAGCTGAGATTCTCCGCAAGGTTCTGGAAGGTAGGAGTATAGAAATGATTTAAGGGGGATGGGAGATGGGGTTAAAGCCTCTGTCTGGAAAGCAGAAGGACCTGAGTTCCGATCCCCAGACCATGCATAAAAATGCCAGACGGACATGACAGTGGCCTGAACTTCCAGAAATGGAAGGCAGAGTTGGGAAAACCCCAGAGCAGAGCAGTAAAGAAGTAGAGCAATCCAGGATATTCCTGAAGACACTTTTGGGCCTCCACAGGCACACAGTACACACACACACACACACACACACACACACACACACACACACACACCATACTAAATAAATAAATAAATAAAAATGATTCAAGAGAGAAAAAAGAGGAAATGATTTAAGTGAACTGTATCTATTGAAAAAGAAATGATTCAGGGGGAAAAGGAGAAATCTGTTGTAGCCCAAAGCTACATGCCCATGTCACGCACTCACCTGACCTGCCTGTATTACATTCACCGCCTCAGCAGTGCCCGCGTCCTGCACACCTTCCATTCTGGCAGCCCCGTATCTGGGATTCTCTCAGCACGCGGAGGCTCCCCGACCCCTGCTCTCCTACTGACATTTTTCCACAGGATCTGAGGACCCGAACTCAGGTCTTTTTGTATGTGAGGCAAAGGCTTTAACCCCTGAGCGGTCTCCCCAGCCCTCTAGCCACTTCCCAACATATGACAGACAACATGGGCCCAGGATTGTCATGGACAGAAGTTGTCAAGATACAAAACACTTGCTATTTTTGTTTTTGTTTGTTTTGTTTGTTGTCCATTCTTCTCTCTTTCTGGAATATACCTCTGCCAACAAAAAAAAAATATTCCAGTATCTGTGGTCTGTGGACAATTGACCAAAGAGTAACTAGGTGTATTGAGAACAACGCATGATTCATTTTCTTTTCTCTTCTCTTCTCTTCTCTTCTCTTCTCTTCTCTTCTCTTCTCTTCTCTTCTCTTCTCTTCTCTTCTCTTCTCTTTTCTTTCTCTCTCTCTTTTTCTTTCTCTCTCTCTCTTTCTTTCTTTCTCTCTTTCTTTCAGTTTTCAAGTATGCCACGTTTGTTGAATGGCAGGGGTCAGCATATCCAGCATATCCGGAGTGCGATGGGTGTCGCCTTGGGAACCACTTCTGTAATCACGGTGTCTCCCCTGCCAGGTAAGAATAGCGTGATTCGTCTTCTATCTTCTGCCAGTGAGCTTTGGAAAATTGAAATTTTTGAGCAACACTTGCTCAATAAGTATTTGTTGACTCTGTGAATGATAAAATGTATTATTCTGTATTTATGAGTATTTTCAGGGAAGTTTTCCTGTCTATTAAGCACAGTGTCCAGTTTGTTTTTACTCTTTAGTATCTGTTTGCTTTTCCCCTC
This sequence comes from Typhlomys cinereus, assembly GCA_023101885.1. Classification (NCBI taxonomy): domain Eukaryota; kingdom Metazoa; phylum Chordata; class Mammalia; order Rodentia; family Platacanthomyidae; genus Typhlomys; species Typhlomys cinereus. The sequence goes on from JALPQD010000791.1 coordinate 411,271, forward strand.
CTGTTCATAATGCAACTTAGTTTCTTTCTACTTTTAGCTCTGACCTCATTCAATGTATTCTCTACTATCCTAGCCTGGGGATTTTCTAAAATATTGCCTTTTCTTAGTAGATGCCTTAACTTCCTATTTTACAAAGGCTCTATCAAAGTTGAATTCTCTTAACTTCCTGCCCCCTCCCCCCTCCCTCCACGTCTACAGCCTTGGCCCCACCCTTCCAGAGCTACAGGTTGCACCCTTCCGTTTCATAGCGAGGCTGTGAATGGGCCAGGGAGGTCTAGGTGTAGGTGAACTGGTTTGAATGTCAACTGCAACCCCCCTCGCAGGCTCATGTGTGTGTACCCTGCATCCCCAGCTGGTGGGGCTATTTGGGGAGACTGCAGAACTTTGGGAGGAGAGATGCATCACAGGGGCTTAACCAGCCCTGCTTCTGGCCAGAGCGCTCTCTCTGCTTCTTGACCCACTGAGATGTGAGACGCCCCAGCTTCACACTCCGTGTGCTTTACCACGCCCTCCCTGTCACCATAGACTGTGTCCCCCTCCTCCGTGGAACTGCTCCGACAGGTACTGACTGGGTCACAATGGTAAGACTGTAACCAGCAGAGCTGGGTTTTCCACAAATGACTAAACACAGAATCATCATGTGGGCCACTAATTTCCCTTTCAGGTATATATCCCAAATTTATCTGTAGGCTAGGGTCCGTGGTAGCATTACTGACATTAGCCAAAAGATACCACACAGATGTTACCAACAAGATGAATAGATCCACAAAATGTGGTATGCCCATAGATAGTATGCGACATGACTTAGTTTTTACAAGGAGTGAAATTCTAACATGTGCTGCAACATGGATGAACATGGACGAAACTTAATAGCATTTTTGTTAAAGGGGATAATAAGCCAGACACAAAAAAGACGAATGGTAGATGGCTCCACTCTTACAAGAGACCTAGAACAGCCAAGTTCACAGAAACAGAAAGTGTAACTATTGTCTCCCAGGAGCGGGGGAGGAAGGAGACAATAGGTAATCATCGCTTTGTCGGTAGCATTCGACTGAAAATGTTGAAACGTTCTGGAGAATATCCTGGTGATATTCCCACAGCAACGGGAGGGGAGCTCGTGACACTAGGTGGCACTTATTGATGAAGATGGTAAGCTTTATGCCAGATATATGTAGATACGATGATAAAATGTTGAAACGTATTTGGAGTGCAAGCACAACTTGTCCTCGGTGATAGAAGTGTGAACTAACTGAATCTAGTTTCAAAATGCAGAGACTTTGAAGGGTTCCTTCGGGCCTCCAGTGAAAGAGAAACAGGGGCGACTCCTCTGTGACATCCGTCCTTCAGAGGCGACGAAGACGAATCCGGTGTCTTTCCAGACTTTCCCAGCGGAGACTCCCGGTTGGAACAGGCTCTTCCCCTATTGAAAGAAAACATCTGCATAGTGCTGTCGGTGCAAAACACAACTATACCTACGCAGCAGTGATGACAGTAGAGAAAGATACAGACCAGCGTGACATACAAAACAATCCCGAAAGCCAAAAGCAAAGGCACCATCCCTCTAGATGAGACGAAAGCTTTGAGGAGCTGGCTAAGTAAGACCTCATCACACCTCTGAGCGCCAAAATCCACAGAGCAGGCCGACTGGGAGCCGCTTATCTGTGTGGTTTCCATAATGCCTATGTATGTGACTGAGCTGCCTGGCTGCAGTGGAAGCCACTAAGATCTTGGAAAGTTAAAACACAAGTCAGAACGTTGTCTGTGTGAACCTTTGGCTGTTCTAGAGATGTGAGCGAGAGGTGGCAGTAATGTTCTTTTCCTCCCTCTCTCTCTCTCTTTCTCTCTCTCTCTCTCTCTCTCTCACACACACACACACACACGCTATTTTTTTTTGAGGCCCAGGAAATAGCATTGAAATCTATGATGTGCATTACCAATGAAAGGGACAGCCCACCTGCCTCTTACTATGCATTTATGTTCATGCACCATGCTTAAAACGAGAGCTCTTCTCCTTTCGGCTGACCTGCGCTGGTAGAGGTCAACAGGCACCCAGACACTCTTCAGCTTCACTCCCACTCAGCCTCAGATCCACAGATATCACGACATGGCGTCGGGATGCCAGAAATAACACCCCGCACATCTCGCTCAAGTTGCAGTGTGGGTTCGGAACACAGGCCAGGAGGCTGCTGAAGCAGGCGGCCAATCCGCCTGGAGATTTTTACTGGCTGGAAAGACAATTCCACACCAGGGGATGAGTTTGCCTCAGTTTTTAGAAGTTTGCACAACAGTTATGTCTGGCGACATTTTGGGGTGGGGGAGGGGCAGGAGGAAATAAAGCAGTGAGTTAATGCTGCAAATAAATGAGTGTGTGCTCCGCACAGTCCTGAGTTGCTAGAGGTCCGTGTGTGTGGAATCCTTTCTCCAAGGTCTCGCCGCCAATAAATAACGGAGGTGTCATGCTAAAGTCCGTGTTTTGACCTCGCTCCCATTCGATCCCTTGATTGCATTAGTTAAAGGGGGCAAGGTTCTGCATTCTGGAGTAATTCTGTCACGCCAGCCAGGTAATGCCTAAGCCCTCCAGAATGGTTCCTACCTCCCATCCATCTTCTTCTGGGACCCAGGACAGTCCCGAGGTTACAGCTGACCCCAGCCTCTACGTGCCTTTTTCTGCTGTTACTGATACAGTCCCTAATACTTCCTCATTATCATATCGCAATTATCGATCATGATAACTTAAAATTCACTATTGTTTTATGAATGAAACTCTGCTTGAAATTTTGTCTTATTTCACTTAGCATTTTTAACAGTGTGGGTAAAAGTCAAGAAACAATCCCCAGGAAATATATCCTAGTCACTTTATTCATTGGCTGTCTGATCATAGCCAAGCTATTTAACTTTTCTGGCTTCCTATTCCTCACCTGAAAGAAATAAATAATAATAATAAGTAATAATAATAAATACCTGTCTAGGGCAGTTGTTGGGGAAAATAAGCCACATAATTTAAAGAAATGGTCCATGTGCCAAATAAACATTGACTATAAGTTATCATCAACGCGAGTGCTTTTGATCAGTAGTTTCTTCTACAGATTCTTCACAGAATCCTCACTTTGCCCATAGTGCCAAGCTATCAAGACTCTTATTTTACCCTATTTTTTACAGAATGTGAGTGTTTGCAGGCGGGTTGGGGTGCACGTGTGTGGAGGCCAGAAGACAGTCTTGAGCTTCACGCCTCAGTGACTGTCCATCCTAGTTTTCGGGGACGGGACCTCACTGACCTGGACTTTGCAAGCAGGCTTGTCTGACTGGCCTGTGAGTCTCTGGAAGCTGCTGGCTCTGCCAACCAGCATTGAGATTAGAGTGTGAGTTCCACCCCAGCTTAAGCAGAAAAGGGAGAGAAGGAAAGAAGGAGGGAAGGAGAGAGAAAGAAAGAGAGAGAGAGAGAGAGAGAGAGAGAGAGAGAGAGAGAGAGAGAGAGGAGATGCATGTGGATGCTTGCCCGGCATATGGGTGGAAGCCACAGGACAACTTTTGGAAGTCAGCGTGTCACTTCTCTCTTTCCAGCTTGTGGTCTTTAGGGGATCATACTCAGATCGCTTTACCCACAAAACTATTTTGTCGGCCCCACCCAGCTTTTTATGTGAGTTCTGGTTCTAAAACTCAATCTTTCAAGGTGAGCACTTTACCTCCTGCAGTATCTCCCTACCCCTGCATCTTTATTTATTATCATTATATTTTGAATTCTAGTTCCCTGACTGGAATTGAAGCACCGTTTTGAACCTGAGTTCAACAGACTGGCTCCTTAGCCCCTCTGTGTGGTTATTGGGGACTCCAGCTAAGCTCCAGCTGCTAGTTGCTCGGCGGCTGGTGGGATACTGCCTATCACTGGCTTCCTTGAGCCAGCATGCATCTCTGATTGTTTATATCTCCATCCTTGCTGTGTCCCAGAATGATGAGACATGCTTGGTGCTCTTTGATAAAGCTCTGGCTCAGCATACTCCTCCGACGCCCCGTCCCCCGTCCCCATCTTTTCAGTGTCTCTTCTTACTCTGCCATCTGTCTTTCAAATTCTTGCAAAGTGTGAGGTCAAAAATCTCACCTCATATAGAACATGCAGTACTACTATTACAGAGGACTCAAAAACAAATTGCCCTATGCTAAAAGAACTCATGAAATAGAAAATGTCCTGCGAAGCCCAGCTCATACATCTCTTTGGATCTCGGTGACCTTGTGACACAGTTACTCTCCTCTGTCTCTGTGAGACAATAATCAGTCAACTGTAGGGAGCAAAGGAGGTTTATTTGGTTTACAGCTCCAGAGCAGACATAGTCCATTGTGGAAGAAAAGGTGTGGTGGGAGGAGAAGTGGGAGGAGGCTCGGAGTCAGGTCACATGCATCATCATACGACACCCAGGAGCAGACTACCAGTGGAAGCAGGGCGGGGCTATCCAACCTCGAGGCCCGCCCTTTGTGATGCCTTCCTCCAGTAAGGCTCTGCCTAAAGGTGACGCAAATGTCTCAAACATTAATCCCAGCTAAAGATGTAGACACATGTGCCCTTTGGGAACAGCTCACATTTAAACCAAGACACCTTGCTGGTCCTGGTGACCTGTGCCATGATTCCTCGATGCCCTGCACGGTCTATAGCCGACCGCCAACCAACAGCTTGTCCGAGAATACGGTCGATCCACCTTGAAAGCCCTGTGCCGACAGGTGGCCAAGCACATGCTTACTTACAGCTTCGGCTGAAACAGCTCCCCACAGGGTGGTGGATCGGCCCCCTATGTCAACTAGATACATATCCACTTGCAAGTGCAGGAGGATTAGCGATCTGCAGGGTGAACTTGAGGCAAGAAAAAGCATGTGGAAATAAATGGTTCATTCTTCTCCTACCCCCTCTCTCACATTCGTTTCCCAGGGTGGCCCAGCGGATGTCATTGCTACGGAGTGCCTGTTGCGGTCTCTTCCTGCCTTGCTCTGAAGCAGTGCCTGGCATGGCTCCCCTCCTTCTCCCTCCCTCTCACCACCCCGAGATTACACCTTGCATGTTCACTAAATCGCTTCATCGAGGCCTCAGGCCCTGCTTTCTAGGAAACTTGGGCAAGATAAATATAAACAGAAATACATGGCTATGCTGATCCGCTCCCTTATGGAGTTCCATATTAATTGTGCTTTGGTAACTGTTGTCAAAAGGAAGATATTAGGGCTTGATAGTTCAGTTGATGTAACAGTTACTCTTAACTATTGCTGTGAGAGAGCACCAAAGTCAAGCAACTTAAGGGAGAAAGGGAAGTTTATTCAGTTTATGGTTCCAGAGGGAAGGTACAGTCTCTCAAAGCAGAGGCAGCATGGCTGACTGGCCAAAGCTGGAGGAGGCTAAGTCACCGCAGACATCTTGGAAGCTGAGAGCTGCAGACTGCTTACAGCAAAGGCTGACTTCTCCTGGAGGTAGGGTGGGACTAATCCACCTCAAGGACCACCCCTTGTGACTGCCTTCCTCCGGCAAGGCTCCACCTCTCAAGGTGCCATGACCTTGCCAAACACATGAGACTGTGGAGGACACATTTCAAACCATGACAGTTGATAAGCATGGATAATTCCAATAATTGTCAGTCTTTATTGACTACTTGCTGAGAACTAATCATCTTCTTAGGAGATTTGTAAATATATTATGATTTTCCTCATTTCATTTTGTCTGGAGACTGGTTCTCATTATTTGTTAGTCTAGACTAATCTAGGACTTAAAATCCACCTGTGTCAGCCTCCTGACTCCTGGGATGACAGGCAGGCACCACCTATGCCCAGCTATGATTTTCCTGATTTTACATTTGAGAATATCAAAATGTAACAACATTAAGTAGCAAACTTAAAGTGGTATAGCCTTGTCATGGAAGAAGTAGGAACCAAGTTCTAATAAAGTCAAGAGTCTTAACTACTAGTCTTTGAATTTTATGAAAAGCTCAATGAAGGGAGAGAATCAAAGTGAGAGTTCACACTTTGATCACATCAAGTGATATTCTGAAAGGAGAAACCAGACTTAAGAAAAGAAGTGACCACTTCTGTCTGCATGCCCTCACTCATCTTATACTCCCAACACATAGCACCCTGGTATAACTAAAGCAGCTTGTGGGGCTGGGGAGATGGCTCAGAGGTTAAGACTCTGCCTCAAAAACAGAAGGTCCTGAGTTCAGATCCCAGGCCTCACGTAAAATGCCAGATGGAAATGGCGGTGGCCTGTACTTCTAGCTCTGGTGGATGGAGCCTGGAATATCTCAGAGCGAAACAAGAAGGAGGTAGAAGCAATCCAGGACAATTTCTGAAGTCATCTTTGGTCCTCCACAGGGACATAAGATGCCCTCACACACACACACACACACACACACACACACACACACACACACAGAGTAAATAAATAAATAAATGAAACATTTAAGACAGCTTGTGGTCAGGATCAGCCTACAAACCACTATTTCCCTTCCATTAACCTTATTTTGCCTACCAAAAGAAACAAAAGCACTTTGTAGAGAAATCCCTTCATTCCACAACTTCAGGGAGAAAGAACTTTACGAATTTGTGCGTTGCTTTTAGGGAAAACATGATGTGGCTCTCTCTCGGGTTCTGACGCAGGAGGGGAGTGGCAGCAAGGGCGAACAGCCTTGCCGAGTCTGACTCACACAGGCTGCCCTGCGCATCTTTATCTGAGAGTGAGCAGCTGCCCCCGGAGGCCATGCACCAATCCCAAGGAACTCATGCTGGCATAAGAAGCTTAAGTGGAAGCTTAACCCAGGATGGAATATTTCTTTAAAACAGCACGCAGTTCTTTATGAGATGCCAGCTTTCTCTTTTCTTTTTAATTAGCATAAAACATAAGCATAACATTATGACATTTTCCTTCATATTTTTCATTGTAGTTTGTTCATATTTAGCCTCGCATTGCCCTTCCTCTGTCTTCTTCCTTCCGTCGATTCCTTTCCTTCCCCCATATGTTACACACTCTGTTTCATAGTGTTTATGTGTGTGTGTGTGCATTTGTGGGCACACACATGTGCACATTTACATCTAGACTCTAGGAATAGAACTCAGGTATTCAGACTTGACAGCGAGCTCCTTTATTCACTGTGCCTATCAGTTGTTTTACAAGAGAGAGTTGCAGAATATTGTGAAATTGGGAAAGCATAGTTCAAATTTTGTTGCTGACAGATATTGTGAGAAATTCTATAAAACTCATGTTAGGACTGGAGAGATGGTTCAGGGGTTAAAGCCTTTGCCTCACAAGCAAAAGAACCTGAGTTCAATTCCCCAGGTATCATGTATATATATATATATACTTTGCAGGTCATAAAGGCAGCAGCCTGCAGTTCTGACCCTGGAAGCTAGAGCCTAGGAAACTCCAGAGCAAGACAATAAGGTGGAAGAATAATCCAGGACGATTCATGTCATCCTTGGGCCCCCACAGGCACACACACTCAGGTGCCCTCTCATATACACACAGGCACACACACACAAATTCATTTCATAAGGTAAATAAGTTACATGAACAGTATTGAAAAAGATCATTAAGGCTTGGGAAATCTTAAAGCAAAAATTTACAATCCTATTAAATACTCAAAGCTAGTTTTTAAAATCAGTTTCCCCATCTATGATATTTTCACAATTCCTTCACTTTCATCCAGTGTTCTTTTTATTTTTCTTTTTTGCGGCTAGTAATCTAGGATTTCTCTTCTGGACTGTGCATGTTGGGTCTTTTTGATACCACAAAACATCCCATCCTAATGATGTTCTTCCATTTCATCCCATTTCTCACACTTGGAAATAGATTTGATTAATTTTATTAAATTTAGCTGACCAAGAAGAAAGGGAAGAACATATGATTACATTCTCTGAAAGTCTTCTATGAAACAAGGAAAACCTATTTCATGAGTATTTAAAGCTCCTTACTGTCCTATATGCTAAGTACAATTAATTGGGGTCACAGAGTAGTATTTTTAGAAATTGATATTTAATTTAAAATGACTAATTTCTGATTCCATTTTGTGTGTCCAGTAGAAATCGTTTTTATTCCAAAATAGCAACATGAAACAGTAGCTATTCTACTTCCACTATAAAAAAAAAAAAAAAAGCATCACAAACTTAAGGTTTCAAATCAAGGGGTAATTTTTTATCTTATAGGATGGAAGGTCGGAAATCCACTGTGGGTCTCACCAGGTTAAAACCGCAGTCCGGTGCTTTTTGCTGACTTCAGAAGAGAAATCACTTCTTTGCTCAATTAGGTATGGACAGAATTCAACTTCACGTGGTTGAAAAACTGATTCTCTCTCCCTCCTTTTCTTCTTGACTATCTGAGAGCCATTTCTTGCTTTTGGAGGCCAAAGCTTTCTTTGGCCTAAGACTTCATTCCTTTATCTTAAGAGCCGGAGATAGAAGATGAATGGTGGGATTTCGCTGCATCTCTCTCCTGTGGAAACAGAAATTCTTCAGGCTCGTGTGGTTAAATCGGCATGTTTTCATCCTTCTCACGCTCTAGACAGAATAATCTCTCGGACTCAAGGTCGGTAACCTTAATCGCATCTCAGGTCCTTTTGGAATGTAGAGTCAAAGAACAACATTTGGGGCGTTGTTGAGTGGGCAGTTTTCTGAGGAGATGGCACACGATATCTATCGACCCCAATAGGAAACCAGCCACAGACCAAAGTAACAAACATAACAAAGCCTAACGTAGTAAACCAGGGAGTTTATTAGGGTTACTTACAGGAGCATGGGAAACCTCAGCACAGTCACCCTGAAAAGTCTCATCTTTAGCCTGAGACTGGTCTCCCCACAGCTGAATAGGGGAAGTCCCCCTTCCGTGAGCCTGTCTCAGCCTATGCATTCTAGCACTTCCTGAGATCATGCAATCAGGACAGAACTGCATACAAATAACTGGATGGTGGGAAGGGGGTTATAGGAGGGAACAGCCAGGGTTCAATGACTCCCCACATTCTGTGAGAAAATATCAACAACCAACAAGTCTGATCTTGATGGTCTCTTGGGAGTTGATCAGCTGTCCAGACAAACATGGCTGCTGTTTGCTCAAACAACAATGTTCTACAACACCCTACCCCTTCCTTGACCATGTACATTGTCCCTGACTCTAAAGTCTTCCCTGAGATTTGGAGAAAGTGGTTTCAGATGTCTGATTGTTCTCTTCTCTTTCCAGTGGGGTATCAAATCCTTGTGGCCCCTTCAGAATCTTCCACCCATCTCCAGATCATGGCTGGTAGGAGGAGTCTTGGGGCCTGCCCTTCTGCAACAAAAAAACAAACAGGAAGAAAGAAATGAAATAATATCTCAAACAAAGATGACAGCAGTAATCCGTGGGCACAAACAGTTCACAGACAGATAACATTCATTTAACAACACAATAGCAGTTGCTTTCCCAATGGGGCCTGTAACTGCTTCCAGCCTCACGTTTGTGCCTGCGCGCAAAGTACCAGATGTGATTTCCCCTCTCCCCCTGTCCATGGAATGGGCTTTAAATACAATCATGAATTGGTTGCATTTAAAATAGTCTTACTGTCATTGCAGTAGCTGGCATATCTTGCCTGGAACTTCCATAGCAAAGCACACAGGGTACATAGCTGAGTGGGTCTTTGGGCCATAATTCTCCCCCAGCACCCTGTGTGATACCCTGTGGCACTGCCACAGCTAGCTAGCAGGTAGGGGACACTTCTAAAGCACAGTCCCAGGTGGGTCTCTCCACATCCCGCGCCCGCAGCATGTCTTGTCTTCAGCAGTAGGGTCTTCCCATCTAGTTCTGCCATCAACAAACAGGAGCAACAACAGGCCTTTTCTGTTTTAGGGCCCAGCAACGCACTGTGAGACAACATAAATAAATAAGTAAAAACATTACTAAAATGAAAATAAGCCAAATCCAAAGGCAGAACCTGGGGTGAAAATACAGTGGATAGACGGAAGCAGAGCTGCCTTCATTAACCCCACTGGGAAGCCCAGAAGAGCTACACCCCCACCATCAGTGCACCCCCTCCACCCACCTCCCCCCTGGTCTCTGAAGGAATAACCCAGGGCTTAGTTTGGAATCCAGTAGTTACACTTTGCAGTGCGGCTTTTTTGTGTGTGTTTGGTTCGATCCTTAAACAATGCTCACGGTATAATAATGCACAATGCGCAGCAAACCTCAGGAACTAAAAGTACAGAACGGGACCCAGCTTTCTAACAGAAGAGGAACTTCCGTAGAAGAGAGAGGGTGTTTGATCGCCTTGTGAATGCCAGGGGCTTTCCAGTGGCTTGTTTGGCGTCCACACTACCTTGTCTTTAAAATGAAAAGGGCGAGCGTGGGGGGAAGATAGACTGAAAGATGGAGGCTGGGTGCAGTCACGCTGGGGATACAAGCTAGTGCCTTCCTCTTGGTCTCCATCCGCAAAGATTTTAGCAGTGATCTCTCGAAACTTTCCTCCATCGCTCACGAACAGCATCCTATCCACTGTCTTATTTCCCCAAGTGGAGAAATTGCACAAGGATGTGGTTAAGGTTTGACTTTTGCTACACATTTTGCTGTGTGACTCGGAGCAAGGCTGCAGCAACTACAACTGCCTTAGCTTACTGACCCGTGAAGACTGTTAGAAGAAATAAGCGTATTAATAAAGTACAGTGCTACAATAGCTTAACTATAATTATATGTGCATACATATATATATGCATAATTCATATAGCTACATGAGAATGTCAAAAAAACGAAAGTATTCAGAATGTAGCCAGATGTAGTGATGTATCATTATAAATCCTAGAGCAGAGGATAGGGCAAGGAGAATAGCAAATGTGAGGACAGCCTGAGTTACAGGGCAAGATTCTAATGATATGTTAGCTAAATAACGGGAAACTACAGGCAAAGAAATGGCCCTAACACGAATGGGAATGAGGCACATGAACTCTAACTAATGTTTAATCAAATTCCGCGATTATAAGTAGTTAATTAGGTGCACTTCTTGGGCCTGTCATGTTCGAAGAGTTGAGCCTCTAAAGAGAATTCTGCATTATTCCAAAATCTCAAATGCTTGTTTTTCTTTTTCTTTTTTTTTTTTAAGACCATGATGTGCTTTTGCTGACTGAACAGAATTACTTTTTAGCAGAGGTTCCAATGCTACAATTTGACCCCTTCTGGCAAATTAAATACAATTATGCAAACTACTAGGATTTGGGTCTAATCTAATTAATATGGTACATGTGAAGCAGACAATAATTTCCCTGGTGGAAAACTAGATTGTCTTAGTCCATGTTTGAACTGTGGTTTAGCAAAACAGTCTACTCTGTAAAGAAAAGTTCATTATCTTACATATTCTGTTTGTTCAGCTCCAAATGGACTTGTTTAGAAAAATGAAAACAAAATTGGAGTCTTCAAATGATAAGGTTTTTATTCCAGAAAATTTTAATTACCAAAGGGGGATCCTCTATGAAATTAGGGGGAAAAAAGTTTCACTTAATCTTTCATTAATAGAGTGCAAATGTAACACCATTATGCTTTGTCTGTTTATATGACTACAAGCAGTGTCAGACTTGATTTTATGGAAACAATTTTTTTCATTTATACATAAACATGTAAGGCTGTAAGACTGACCTGGATTAAATGCATAGCAATCAATTCTCGTCACAAACTTTCTGAATAATATTACAGTTGTGAGAGCGAATGTACACCTGCTATGGTGTATGAATCCTATTAGCATGAGTTGTGTATGAATCTCATTAGCATGAACTTGTGTGCCTCATGTGTGCGCTGAGCAGAAACCAAGAAAGAATTTTTTTCTTTTCTCAGTTCTCCTGGAGAGGAGCGTTTTTTGTTTTTTGGTTTTTGTTTTTTTCTTTTTTCTTTTCCTTTTCCTGCATAAGAGAAGCCCCAGTTAACAGGAAGTGAGTGTACAGGCTGTACAAGGCGGAGTTTTCTCAGGCCCGAGATTCTAGCCGGGTATTGTCACTTCTATGTGTGTGAACACCGGCTGGGCTTGTTTCTTAGCTTCTTCGGGATCTGCCAGCAATCGTGCCAAGCTCGAAAGCTGCATTGTGCAAAGATTTCCAAGCCACCAGGGCCTGGACTTTATTCATAGGTGAAACAGCATCTGAAGTAGCTGTGAGGGAGAAGCAATTTCCAGAAAAGAATAGCCCATCTTAGCGCTTCAGACTAGCAGAGAAGTTCTTTCAGTGAATGGAGAAAAAAAAAAAAATCCTGTTGAGAATTCTCATGCTGTTTTCTTTCCTAATCTGCCCATAAGCCTATAATGACAAATATATTCCTGAGAAATAGGAAGCAGAAACACATTTTGTAGTGAGATTATACCAGTATGTTAATGGGTGGGCACCTCCTAAGTGGTAGCAGCAGGTACTTTGTTACAACAGTGGATTCCCAGCCAGAGCTGACTTGTGGTTAAGAAAGGAGGGTATAGAGTTGCATCCAAAAAAAAAAAAAAAAAAATAGAAGTAGAGGGTGGATGAGATGGCTCAGTTGTTAAAGGTGCTTGCTGCTAAGCCCCATGACCTGAGTTTGAATCCCAGAACCCACATGGTGGAAAGAAAGAATGACACATTTAAGTTGTCCTCTGACCTCCACACACATGCTGTAATACACACATACATTCACTCACATGATAAATAAGTGCACAGAATGTTTTTTAAAAAAGAACAGCAATGAGAACATAATTTACGTTTCCATATGGATTTTCCCACTAGGTGTGATTCAAAACACGACCTCTATGTTGTGATAGTAAGGAGCCTCGATTGCTTTTAATGAATTGAGATAAGTCTATTTTTACCTTGCATTTGCTATCGGTAAAGCCTGGGTGAAAGATGACTGTGAACTAACCAGTACTTAAAGCCATGGGTGGAGACGTGACTACACAGATGGACACCGGGGGCGTGTCTTAGTCCTCTCTTTGCTGGTAGTTAATGTAAGTTCCCTAATGAGTGAAGAGTGTATATTCATAGTGCTTGGGAGCTACTGTGTTATCTCAAATCGTGCAGAGCTGGAAATACTGTTGTAGAGCATGTGCTTAGCATGTGTAGAGTCCAGGATTTGACTCCCAGCACTAGTTTGAAAAAAAAAAGATAACTCATTGGCTTAAAAATACACGCATTAAGTGTGCAATCTGTGGCTGGGTCAAGATTGTTAGAGCAAAGCATGAAGTCTGTTACTAAAAATTACATCGTCAATCACTTCTTTGCTATGGGGGCTCCCAGCTTTTCTGTCTTTGAACTCACTCTAATATTTATCTCATACCTAATATAACAAAGGGGGAAAATGCACTCATTGAGAAAAACTTGGAAACAAGAATGCGTTTCTCAGTTACCCGTCCAGCCCTTTCACCCAATCTTTCTTTTCCACTCTGTTTTTCTCTCTGGCTTGGCCCATTTCAAAGTCTAAGCGGCAAACACAGCTTAGAATCCTTTGGTCTATTACTCACAGCAAGCTTGTCTTCAGAACTGAGCGCCTTCTCCTTGGCTTGGCAAGCTCTTCAGAACAGCATTTCCTTCTTTTCATTCTGATGCAGGGTGATGGGAGCTGATAGGGCGCTGACGTTTCCCATAATTTAGCTGAGAGTGTTGTACACCAGGGAGTCACGCTGTTTACCACTCTATTCTTTTCCACAGACTTTCAGTACCAGAACTCCATGTCCTAAGGGCTCAGGCAAAATTGTTTTTAATACACTCCCTCCTGGATCTTCATTAAGTGCTAATTCCATCTTAATTTTGATGGATAGATAAACAGAAACAGACAAATTGTCATTTCTTGATTGATGCAGTGTAGATGCACTATAGACGATGCCTGTGCCTTTTGCTTAATTTGTGTCTCTATACAATTGCATCAATGTGAACTTCCTAATTAGCCATTAGTAACAGTTCCTGGAACACTGCAATTGCCATTTCTTGACAGTGTGTTCCGAGGTTCTAGCAGGGAGCACAGCCATCGCTTGACTGAAGAACGATCCTCTATTTGGGGACCTGGTCTAAGCAAGGAGTGTTAAGGAGAGAAGATAAAGCATCCGCCCAGCCAGACCAGATCGGCCCAATCCAAAGAGCGGCAGATGTCACAGCCAGATCCCACTCACGTCCTGATTGTCATTTCGTGATTGATGCAATGTTGTTCTTGCGGACAATGTCAGTGGTTATTTTTAATTTAGATCTATGCAACTGCAGCAGTGTGACTTCCTAATTAGTCACTAGCAACAGTTCCTGGGACCCCCCCGTGATGAAATTCTACAAATCATCGAGGTGCATTGTGTTTGCATTGTGTCAGGGGACCCGGGCCAAGAATCATGTGGTCACGGTCTCTTAGTAGATTAGAAAATTATACTGCGGCTCGTGGTGACAAGTCACATAAAACCGGGAATCATTTTACAACGACTTCCCTGTATCTTCTCACTTGCCTGATGCACAGTCTGCTGGCAGGGGAGGCAGGAGGCAGGATGCAGTAGGAACTGTGGAGAGCTGATGGAAGCAAAGATGCGCCAGTTGCTTTGGTCATCACTGCCATGATTTAACCCTCTCACACTCTTTTCTGTTTCTGATTTTTAAAGAAAGCTTTAAAATCTCTCTCTCTTTCATTTCTTTGTTGGCCCTTATGTGTGCTATACAAGCTCTCTCCCACTGATCTGTATCACAGCAGCCCAGAATATTTGCATTTCTTACACTAAAATTAGGGTAGTAAAAACCTTTCTTTGGCATAGTCATCTTTAAAATTTTACTACTCACATACAAGTTAATAGAAGTTTGGAAGATTTTTGTGGAGTCCCCCTGTAGGTAGTCTCATGAAATTTTTGCTGTAAATTTGGTAAGATAATATGCGCTTTCCTCCTTGGTATAAGTATGCTGCTTAAAAATAAATCTGGGCAGAGGAGAGGGCTTAGCTGGTGAAATGCCTGTCTCCCAAGGCTGAGGATCTGAGTTCGGATCCTCGGCACTCATGTAAAATCAAGGCATGGTGGCATGTGCCTGGGGACCTCGGCATTAGGGAGTTGTGGGATTTCCGACATCTGCCTGGAGCTCGTGGATCAACGAGAGAGCACCAGGTTCAATGAGAGACCCTGTCTCAAAAAGTAAGGCGGGGGGCCGGCGAGACTGCTGAGTGTTGGCAAAACTGGTGTCTTGGGTCTGATCCCTGGAAGCCCACATGGTGGAAGGAGAGAACTGACTCCTGAAAGTTGCCCTCTAACCCCCACCCATGTAACATGGCATGCATGGGGGTCCTCACTCTTTCTCTCTCCATCTCCATCTCTTTTGCAAATAAATAAAAATTTTTTACAAAAAGTAAGGTGGAGAGCAATCGAGGTAGATACCCATTATTGACCTTTAGGCCTCTTCACAAAAATGCACAGGAATTCACACACTTGAGTACATACCTGCATGCATACATGCATATACCCAAACACATTATACATACATACATACACATGTACACACACACAACCAAAAAAAGTCTTTTATATCACTTTCGGAATACTGATACATAGTCTAAGTACCAAGGCAATTTAATATCACACCATCCATTTAAAAGTTATAAGCTAGACTTGATTTAAAAATAGTTAGGCTTTATTCATTAGATGTTTGCATTTCCATTTCCCACTCTTAAATTTACATTTTTCATTTATCTTTACCACGGAATTTTATTCTGCACTTATGTTTGAACAACTTGATGACTCTTTCATCTTGCTCAATGAAAATATTTATGAAAATGAAAACTTTAAATCTTAAATACTTCCTGTAATCACGATATCCTAATCTTTTTGGAATCAGTCCCCATTACAATTGCTATTAGTAGAGAGGTTATCCAAAGGATAAAAAAAAAAAAGCTGAAATGTAAACTATATTACAATTTTCAAATTTAAGAATGAAGTGTAAATTTTCTGTAAAAGGAGCTCTTAATGCAGAAAGTTTAATGAGGGTTTTATCTTTTTTTTTTTCAAAATGTTGTGTCAAATTTCCCTTTCATTTTATTTTACATTTGTTTTGCCTTCCTGTTCATTTGTTCATAGTTAGTTGCTGCTCATGGCTGGAACAAGACAGGTTTAACATCGATGAAGTCTCCAGTTTTTATTTATTTATTTTAAGAAGACTCTTGTTACATAGCCTAGGCTACCTTCCAATTTGCCATCCTCCTGCCTCATTCCCAAGTGCTCGGTTATAAGGGTATGCGCCACCCCAATCAACCCTAGGTTTCGCTTCTGTAGCTGCTATCCTGAGAGGTCTTGTTCACATTCACAAGTAGGTAGATGCCTTTTTATGATGATAGGGATTTTTCATAGTTCATACAGGTCTCAAAGTGACTGTTAAGAGTTGGCGCTCTGGACACTTTTGTAGAGAACTATTACGCCTTGGGTTAAGCCCTGACCAAACCTGCAGAAGATTGTCTAATTGATGTGGAGGCCCAGCCCATGGTGAGCGGACCTAGTCCCTGGGCAGGTGAATAAGATGAAGGAAACTGGTTCAGGAATTGGCATCCTTCTGTACGCTTGGTCAGGCATTCTAGTCTGGCAAGTGAGGACTGTTCCTCTCAATAGTCCTAAACCTTTAAGATGATCAGTTCTCTCGGCCATTGGTGTTGGTGTGGGCTCTTCTCCAAGCTAGACAGGGAGCTACAACCAGACAACTGTAAGCCAAAATAAAACCATTTGTCCCCTTAAGCTGTTTTGTCATGACTTTAATGGTAACGTGCAGAGCAACTATGACAGCCTTGCTCATGCTCAGCAAGTGTTCTACCACTATTTTCTGCTTTTGTTTGCGTCTTTCCCTTAACGAAATTTTTCTCTGAACTATTTGAATTGCCTCTGAGCTACATGCCTTGGACCATTCAGTACTTTTCATCCAAAGATAATTTAGAGTTCTATCAGTGGACAACTCAACAAGATGTGCTATGTCACTACTCTAATGCATCCCACTGCCTTCTCAGTAGTGAGACTTCAACAGGGAGCAACTGAAGTCTGCAAGCTGCACCAAGCCCTGCCAGGCTCCCAGGCTCCTTCCATCCTCAGTTCACTTCCTATCACTGCCCTGCCTCTGCCCAGCCAGTCAACAGGCGTGCAGCAAGCACCAACCCCCAGGCTGGCTGTTCCAACTGGAGAGGTGACCCTGCTCCAAGAAGGAGCCACTGCTGAGTCTAAGTAACCAGATGAGCCCCCCAAGCCAAGATGAAGGCTTTTTCTCTGGTGGATCCACCATCCCCTGTCGTCACCTTCTCGATAAGATGTGGATTATACCAATATATACCTCGCAGTGGTGATTCAAAGCTCAGTTCAGATTCTATTTGTGGAATTTAAAAACAGGTATGCAGATATTAGCCACTCTGTGTTAAGAGTTGGAACATCTGTAGCAGATGTGTGCATGAGGTGGGTTGAGCCCATTTACAAGATTTGCTGTAAATATGCAGCCCAGGCACCTTGACCCTCTTCTGTACTTGATCTCTGACAAGGATCTCTTCGCTCACTCTCTGGAAATGGGGGGGGGGCTTCTTGTTGGATAAGCATTTGCACTTGAGAGCTACTTAGCTCTGTAGCATCTCCTTTATTTTTTATCGTCTTGTTTGTTTTCCATGTGTATGTATGTATGTCGTATATGTGTGTCTCATATGTATGTTTGCCTGTGTTTGGATGCAGTACATGTGTAGGAATGCACGCAAGTTTATGTGGAGGCCTGAGGTTGATGCCAGGAATCTTACCCAGCAGCTCTGCACCATATTCTTTGAAAGAAGCTTTCTCAGGGGAGCCTAGGACTCCTCAGTTAATCTGATCTTACTGGCCACTTGGCTCCAAGTTCCTGTCCCCAAATTGCTGGACATATAGGATGCCAGTGCATTTGCTATGCATGCTGCTAAGAAATTTGCCACAAAGTGGCTTATGGAAACAAGGGATTTTATTCTAACTCACAATTGTCTGGGTACAGTTGTTAGTCCATTTCCACAGGACTGCCGAGAGAGGGGCAAACCTCCCCACTAGACAGCATGTCTGTCCAGGTATAGTAAAGGACACCAGCATTCTTATCCAGCCCCCTGCCCAGAGACTAATTTTACACTCCTGGCATGAGCCTGCCCCATCAGCTAGACGATATTCTGCAGGCTTGTTTGGGGCTTAATTCAACTATGAATTCTTTACAAATATGCCCAGAGCTCAAGCCTTCAGTTGCTAAGTTGACACCTGTATCTAATGATCGCAGACACCATACCCAGCGTTTATGTGGATTTTAAGATCAAACTCTGGTTCTCACACCCGCACGAAAGCACTTTAGCCACCAAACTATCTCCCCAGCCTATGGACTCGTTTAAATGATTCTTGGTGTGTTCCCCTTGTTCCCCACTTTCACAGTGTGGGATGGCAGGTATTCCTACCTCTTCTGGAATCTCCTGTGGGTTGGGCAGAACCTGGACAACCCATCCCTGGAGGAGATGGGTTGAATAAACATGGATGTCACTAGAAATAAAAGGAGGAAGGGAAGAACCTAAGCACTAACTAATTCAGCTTACTTAATAGATCTAAAATTAAAGATTTTTAAATAAGGGGATTTAAGGGAAAATGTCCACAAGAATTTTTTTTAAATATCAAAACTTTATTATATATTTTCCTCTCTATATAGATTATAAGTATACTTTAGATTATATTACATATTTAAATTACAGTATATATTATTAAATTATATACTTAAATTTCATTATATGCATAAATTATATATTTTTAAATTTCAAAACTTTATAAAGATTTGTAAATAAGAAGGTTTAAGGATAAATGTCCACAAGAATTTCTTTTAACGTCAAAACTTCATTATGCATTTTATTATATATAAATTATATATACATTTTAAATTGTATTATGTATTTAAATTATATTATATACTTAAATTACATATTTAAATTGTGTTACATATTATTGAATTGTTTTATATTTAAATTTTATTATATGCATAAACTACATATCTTTAATAGCAAAATTTTTATAAAGGTTTCTAAATAAGGAAGTTTAAGGAAGAATGTCCACAAGAATTTAACAAATACTATTCAGTTTCTTTGTTATATGGATGCTTATTTCAGTTCAGAAAAACCGTCAGCTTGCAATGCTTACAGGGTAAAAACCTGAACATGAAACAAAACTTTTTTATCATTGTTTTATTGTTTCATACATGATATAGAAAATTAATGGAGGCTTCACACCTTAGTCCCGAGTCCTATCACCCCCCCCACTACAACTCTCATCCCTGCAGTCTCTCTCCTATTTTTTTTATAAGTGGCCCACAGGGTTTCATTTAAGTTGCCTCAGGTGGCACGTGCCTGAGCACTTGGCGGAGCATGAATGGCGTGTGTTTGTGGGTACACCACTGAGGAGAACACCTCCCCCAGCTTCCATTGTGGCTGGCCTTCCTCAGTCTCTCCAGGAGTTGTGAGGCCACTTGTGTCTGGCTTTCCTGGTGACGTGTGGATTGGACCAATCCCATGCAGGTCTTATGGAAAGATAGATAGCTGCTGTGTGGCTATCACGGGTGTGGCAGTCCTTTCCTTTCCTGTCAGGAAGATAACATCAGACAACACTCCTTCTGCCCTTTAGGCTCTTACAACCTTACCACTCTGAGTCTTGAGCTCTGAGCCGAGGGGTGGGTCAGTGGTCTGATGTCCTCTTTAGGGCTGAACCATCTGCCATCCTTTATTTTCTGCACTTTTGCCAGTTGTGATTTTCTTTAGTGGAACACTTTCTATTGCAGAAAGAAGCGTCTTGGTGGAGTGTTGAGCGATCCTCCAATCTAAAGGTCATTTCAGAGTAAAGGGCAATTTCAGAGTAAAACAAATATTTCTTAAAACTTTTACCATATTGGGAGCTGGAGAGATGGGAGGGGGAGTGGGTTAGGACTCTGTCTTATAAGCAGAAGATCCTGAGTTCTAATCCCGGGTCCCAAGTAAAAATACCAGATGGAAACACCTCCACTTCTAGCTCTGGTGGGAAGAGCCTGGGAAATCTCAGAGCAAAGCATAAAAGAGGTAGAAGCAATCCAGGATGATTCCTGAAGTCACCACACAGTGCCTTCTCTCTCTCTCTCTCTCTCTCTCTCTCTCTCTCTCTCTCTCTCACACACACACACACACACACACACACACACACACACACACACACAGAGTAAAATATTTTTTAAAAAATTTACCATTTTGTCTATTTCTCTTTCTTATTTCAAGTTTCATTTTGATCGATTGACCAGAAGTTTGCTTCAAATCATTCGCCCTGCTGATGTAATTTTTAATTTTTTTTTTAAATACAGACTGAAAATTCCTTTCCAACCTTAGGGTCAATCAATTTGTTCCTTGAGTGAGAGAAGGCTGCTCAGCCAGTTGTCATGCAATGCACCCCCGCCCACTGTCCACTGCTGGAGTTAAGTTAGACATCCACTTCATGATTCTGAAGAACTCCTCAAAAGTCAGTCCTAATCATTGCATGGAAAACGACCCCGTCCTGGGATAAAAACAGACATGAAGCTGCAGTTCAGACTTGGGGGAGCCTTTGAGTCATGTACTTGACTTGGAAAGAGATAGAACATTCACTCAAGATGAAGCTATCAGCCCACAACACTGAGTGATGCGCATTTATCACCTTAGGAGAATGGACATCTTTAACTCTTGATAACTTCAAACGAACTGATGCGGTGATTAGAAAAAAATGCTTCAAATGCTCAGTTAATGTTTGTTATGAGGCCATTTGAACACCTTTGCTTTCCCAGTTCCTTACCAAGAAACACATTGGAAGTTGTCTAAAATCCATCTAATATTTTCCCTGATCAAAAGAATATATGCTCTGAGATCTTTTGTAGCCATTTGAGAGTTTTTAAACTATTTTCCCCATTGTCAAAGTTCCCCCAGACCTTTTTTCAGGGCTTTTAGATAGATTCCTTTGCTTTTAGAAGTTATTCCCTTTTTAGCATAATAAGTACCCATCACCTTAAAATTACCATTTCATCCATCATGAAGTGCATAATTCAATAACATTCAATACCTTCATGATGTCCTGTTGTCTTTTTTTCTTTTCAAACTGAGTAAAATTCTTTCATGCACCTCTTAAAGGGACGGATGAAATAGCTACAAGACAAATGTAGTCATCTTAAAGAACACAGACTATTTACCAAAGAGCACAAATACACATCACACATACGTGAAGTAGACCTCAAAAACCATTTTGAAGAGTTGGGGACATCCCATAACTGTTGCATAATATGAAGCATTGGGTCTTTATTTTGGCACAAGCTTGTCTTACAGCAGGCCAACAAAACTTGGCATTGATGCATAATTAATGAGGTGGGGAAATGGATTAAGGAGATTTCTCTCTAATTAACGTTTCTCTAATATCTGGCATGAAAGCAAAGCTGCATTAATTAGTGGAGGGGCCGCCGTGTGTGTGATTGCATGAGGGCACTGTGGCTGTCGGTGGGGTAAGTTTGTCACAATTCATTTCAAGATTTTCTTTCTCTGCTCCCACCCTCCTACCTCATTCCCAGCCCCTCATCACTCCTTTTGTTCCCAGGATTACCATTGTGTTGCTCTAGGTAGATATGGGAGAAGTGACAGATTGAGTGATTCCATTTGTAGAAAGATGTCTGGACACACACAAATTCATCAATATTTCATAATCCAGGCGACGAAACCCTATTCTTCACAGAGCAAGAGGACACCGTGCTCTGTGTGTGCAGCGTCGCAACCATTCATGCTAATGAGAACTGTGCAGCCACGGCCCCTTTCTTGAGTTGATGACATGCCGCACTGTGCATCATTGTCAATTACCCATCCACTCTTAAACATCTTGGGAAGCGGGAGAGGTAAATCCCACTGCTGAGCGGAAGCACCTCATGGGAGGATTATTGGCCAGCATTAGGATCTGAACTTAGAATATTAATTCCTTTTTTTTCTTTCAAACTTATTCTATTGTTAATTAAGTCCCCTATTCTTCTGGGAAATGAGCTAGTGTGTGCGTGTGCGTGTGCGTGTGTGTGTGTGTGTGTGTGTGTGTTTGAGGACTGCTAAAATGCCTGCTTGGTTGTCTTCACCAAACTTTAATTTAAACATTTGTCTGCAGATGTAAGATCTACTTTATAATGTGCACTTCTGCTGTTTTCAGTTTTAAGCAGAAAGAAGTCATTGTTGAAAGATTCACTTCTCACTTGGCTTCACACTTTGTTTAACAAATATCTAGTACATACCAGGCCATAAATGCTACAAAGACAATGAAGAAATATGTATATATATTGCTATCAAAGAGTTCTTTGACTCATGGGAAACTCATGTTAGTGGGAACATTTTCAAGACCATGTAGCTATTTGTATCGTGTGTATAAAATGGCGGAGTATTATCAAATAGTTCATGTTCCACCTCCTATATACTTTAAATCGTCTCTTCTTAAAATTCCAAATACAATTTAAATGCCATCCATTTCTTTTCACATGCGTGTGTGCATGCATGTCTGTGTGCAGTGGGGGGAGTGTACAGGAGGGCACTTGAATGTGTGAGCTAGTGGAGGCCCAAGGGTGACTTCGGGAATCAGCCTGGATTATTCTCCCATCTTGTTGCTCTAGCGTTTCATTGGCTCAGCTTTTGAGGGCTGGGATGATACGTCATTTCTGCCTGGTATTTTCACATGGGATCTGGGAATCTGAACAAGGGTCCTTTGGCTTTGAGGCAGAGGCCTTAACCACTCGGCTGTCTTGCCAGTCCGTGTGTGTGTGTGTGTGTGTGTGTGTGTGTGTGTGTGTGTGTGTAAGTGTGTGTGTGTAGGTGCACATGGGTGTATATAGGCACTGTGTGTGCCTGTGGAAGCATAAAGGGTGACACCAGGAACATCCTGAATTGTTCCACCTCTTTATTGCTTTGCTCTGGGATTTCCCAGGCTCTGCTTTCCAGACCCATTGCATTTACACCTGGTGTTTTTATGTGGGATCTGGACTCAAAACTCAGGTCCTTTTGCTTGTGAGATAAAGGCTTTAACTACTGAGCCATCTCCCCATTTCCAAAATGCCATTTAAATAATTGCTATTTACATTACTTAGTGAATACATGTACGTAGTCAGTGCAGGTGTGATTTCTGTTTTTAAGCATATTTGGTTAGTGGTCGTTTGAATCTGTAGGCGGGGAGTACACAGAAAAAGAGTCTTTAACAGGCCTGAGAAGAAGGCTTAGTGGGTAAAGCAGTTGCTTGTGCGTGGAAGGACTAGAGTTCAAAGCCCCAGTGCATGCAGAATCAGGTGTGGTGACATACATTTGTAATTCCGGCGCTCCTGCAGCCAGATGGGAGACAAAGACCAGAAAACCCCTGGACGCAGTCAGGCCACCTAGGCTGGTGCACGCATTGCAGCAGCAACCAAGGGAGAGAGCCCGCCTCAGGCAAGGTAGAAGATAAGGCCCGAGACCAGAATTTGTCCTCCGATCTCCCCATGCTCACTGTATTGCATGTGTGATCACACACACACACACACACACACACACACACACACACACGCACACAGAGTTTCATACATCAGGCACGCAACGATACACATACCTATCTTACGCAGGGGGGGAATGTATCATCATCTTGCTCAAGGTTAAGGGTGAAGAAAGGTGAAGAAGACTAGAAAATCAGGGTGAATTCACAGCAGAAAGCCTGCTGCTCCCCTCGCAGGACAAGACAGATAAACAGATGCTTAGTATCCACTGCTTTTTAAACACATTAATGCAGGTATTTCTTGGTTACTTCCTAGTTTAAAGTCATCTGAGATTTTACATCTTGCTTCGTCGTATCGTTGCATGTTTTTGTTACAGATAATGGGCTTCTTTCAGTAATCTTCAAAAACTATGTAATGCCCCAGGGACATTTGCCATGCTTAATCTTTGAGTTTCATTTTATAGTGTAGAAAAACCTACAGTATAAAGCCTGAGCTACATGAAACCCCAACCTGGAACTTAGGCCACTAAGTAGTCTAAAGCAGAGTGACTCTCACCCAGGTTTTCATTTGAAATGGTACATTCTGAATGTCGCCTGCAGCGTAAAAACCAGGAGGCAGGGACTGGAGATGGGAGAAAGTCCTATCTAGACTGCAAATAGTTATCTGGTCAAAGAGCCTACACAATCTGATTTGCGTCAATGGTAGTAGCAACATCCAGAGGTTAAATCAACATAATGAAATAAAAAATAAATCATTGATTAAGTTAATTACATAAAAACCAAAAGGTTTTGTTCTGCCAAAAAAAAAAAAATCATAAAATCAGGTCTGAAAAGCAAGAGACAAATAGGAAAATATTTGTGACTTGTGAATGAATGATAAAGACTGGAGGGCTGGAGTGATGGCTCAGGGGTTAAGACTCTGCTTTGCAGGCAGAAGGTCCTGAGTTCAGATCCCAGGTCCCACTTAAAAAACTGCCTGGCAGCGGCCTGAACTTCTGGCTTTGGTGGCTGGAAAATCTCAGAGGGAAGCAAGAAGGAGATAGAAGCAATCCAAGATGATTCCTGAAGTCACTCTTGGTCCTCCACAGGAATGCATAGTGCACTCTGACACACACACACACACACACAAGTAAATAAAATATTTTAAGAAAAGAAAGACCGGAGAGGTGGTATCTCTGAAATATGGAGCATTCTCGTGAAATAGTAAGAAAGTATCCTTATGGAAAAGTAGATGCAGTAATTTGTCAAAGAATATAAAAGACAATGCAGGCTCATACAGCCACTCTGGCAAGCCCTCTGGAGATTCTTAAAGAAATTAAAGATTGAAATGCCATATGACCCTGCTATTCCACTTTTGGGAATAACCCCCCATGCAGCAGAGGTTCACCTCGATAGCACAAGCACGACCATGTTCATAGCAGCACTGTTTACAATAGCAAAGTCATGGAATCAGCCCAAATGTCCAACAGTTGACGAGTGGATAAGGAAAAGGTGGTACATCTATACAATGGAGTACTACTCAGCCATCAAAAATGATGAATTACTGGAATTTGCTGGGAAATGGATGTCATTAGAAACAATTATATTAAGTGAAGTATCCCAAACCCAGAAAGTTAAGCACCATATGTACTCCTTAATAGGTGGCTCCTAGTACCAAACTCACCCAGCCCACATTGAGACACTCAAAGGTAAACCTATGAAATACAGTAATTGCAAGGATTATGAACAGGAGGGATGGGGTTGGAGGGCCACACCAGACACAAGGAGAGAGGGGACCATGTTACAGCAGAGAAAATAGGCCTCCAAGGAATGCAAGTAAGTAATGTGACACCTGGTTAAGTTCACAGACGTTAGTTCCTGATCATGTACAACTGAGGGGGTATGATCTCACCAGAAGGGGAGGGCATATAGTCTGGCAGATGAAAGGTGATCATTTTGCAAATGGGTGACTACCCCTCCCTCACCGAGATTTCCTGCTTTTATTACATCTACCCTTGAATGTGCTATTATAACAAGACTCCAGTTTAACAGCTTTTTAAGGGCATTGCAGGAGCAGCAAAACTGCAAAAGAAAATCAACAAACCACAATTCAGAACTTCAGAGACTCTATATCAACCACCTAGAACTAGGCCAGCCTAATCTCCCCCCATCCTGAAGCTCAGGGACATTTGCAGAAGAGGGGGTGGTAAGATTGTAAGAGCAAAAGGATGGGAGGAGCAATGATTTGCAAGATTCTCCACACTAGTTAGGGCCAAAGCAATCATAATAGGACTTTGCATGCCCTGCACAATGTCCAACACACTATTGACCTCACAAAGTCTAGCATCAGCTAAAGGCACCAAGATCCTTGGAGGCAAGGGATTGACAGCCACAGTAGTGTTCCTATGCTTAAGGGGAACACGAGAAAGGGTTCAGGGAAATGCCACTGGGTCCTTGTACGTCATCGGAGAGAAGGACCAAGAGGAGAGTTAAGCATACACAATAAAGGACTCTCTGGGAATTGGGGGGGGGGGCACTGGGGGATAGGGAGGGAGGGAGGGGGGGAGCAGGGGATTCGGGGGGAGGAGGAGGGAGGGAGGGAACTGGTCTACCTATTAAGTTTGTATGAGCAGAAATAATAAAAAATGTATTAAAAAAAGAAAAAAAAAGAATATAAAAGACATACATAGTGTTAAAACTTTGCCAAAGATTGAAAACAAACATGAAACCACAAGAGCTGTTTTTCATTATCAGACCAGTAAAGATCATAGAATAGTGCAGATATGTGCATGAAGTTTTTATGTCGGTGCAGTAGGTAACAATCAAAATGGGAAAAACTTCAATAGGAGATCCACTAAAATGAAAATGAAATATACCCTTGTGGAAATATTATGCAATCATTAAAATCTGTTTATTGAAACAGACACCAGTGACCTATTATTACTAAGTGAAAATAAGTAACTGTGTCTTGGTATATGTTTCTGTATACTTCATGTAAAATTGTGTTTATGTACAGGAACATACATGTTTTTAGTAATGGACCAGTCAGTTTCAGCTGTCAACCTGATGCTTGAGATGTAGGTTTGTAGGTACACCCATGGGGAATTATTTAGGAGAGACACATTTCTAGCAAGCCTATAGGAGACTGTCGTCATTGCATGACAGATGTGGGCAGATCCACCCCACAGTGGGTGGAATCATTCACTGGACAGATGGATGAAAATAGAGAGAGCAAACTATTTGGAATTTGGCAAAAACCAGCAACAAGCCGATATGCATTGGTTCTTACCCTGCCCTGACGGGGGTGGCTAGCTTCCTGTGTTCTTGCTGGTATGGCTTCTCGCATCGGGAATGGTCACGTGGAAGCATAAGCTTGCATTGTTCCCCTATGTGTCTGGATCAGGTATTTATTACATCAACAAAGTCATGAAATTGAAATGACACTTAAAAGCCCTTCAGTAAAATTGTCTAAACAGTGCTTCTTTCTGGAGGGCAACATTAGAGACAAGTTTTCAATGTTCTCCGTATTTTTCGAGTTTGTGTGGAATTTCAAATGGACAGTGAGGGCTGGAGAGATGGCTCAGGGGTAAAGACCTTGCCTCCTAATCAGAAGGTCCTGAGTTCAGATCCCAGATCCCATGAAAACACCAGCCGAAGAAGGCGGTGACCTGCGGTTCCAGCCGTGGTGGGCGGAGCGAGCGGAAGTCCTCGAGCGGAAGCCAGAAGGACAATACAGGATGATTTCTGTACCCTGTAATATGATGAATAAATAAAAATAAAACAAATGGACAGTGTTTTTTTATTTATATGATTGTAATTCAATGGGATTTTATTATTTTTCACAAAAGAGAAGACTCGATGGTCACTTTTTGGTGAGAAGTATAAGAGGAGTGTTGGAAAAGAGAGGCACTTCCCTACCACAGTTCTTCTCCTTGATTCCCTCTGGTCACACCCTCCTGCCCTACTGGCTTTGTCATCTCTCATCCACATTCTAGAAGCTTCTCCTAAGTCTGTCTGCCATCTGT
Organism: Typhlomys cinereus; assembly: GCA_023101885.1. Taxonomy (NCBI): domain Eukaryota; kingdom Metazoa; phylum Chordata; class Mammalia; order Rodentia; family Platacanthomyidae; genus Typhlomys; species Typhlomys cinereus. The sequence continues at coordinate 438,683 of JALPQD010000791.1, forward strand.
CTGTCTGCTGCAATAGCAGAGGGCAAGCCCTTCCTTTGCCTTCTTTCAGAATGCTCTTTCCATGTAGGCTCCTTCTCAGGGTGGCAGAAGAGCTGGGACAAGCCATGGCAGGTGACTCCCACTGCATTCCTGCCCAGGCCCAGCCTGGTTTGATGCAGCTACAGCTCTGTGCCATCTGATTATTAGAGTGACTGAGAGATGGAGAAGGGTCAACTCATGATTGGATGCACTTGCCTCCTAGTGTTCCATGGAGCTGTGGGGGGGTCTGTGGATAGGGAAGGATTTCCAGTGGGTTGAAGGGGAGGTTGCCCTCACTTGTGCAGGTGGTTCAGGACTGGAGATGGAGGATTCACAGGGAAGCAGTGGTTAAAAATTGAAGTGCGTATGGGAGGGGTAGGAAAGTGTGCTAGTTACTCTTATCTGTTGCTGTAAGAGGACACCCAAAGTCAAGTAACTTAGAAGGAGAAAAGGAGATTTATTCAGCTTATGGTTCCAGAGGAGAGATACAGACTTTCGTGGAGGAGATGGCATGGCTGGTGGCTGAGGCTAGAGGAGGCCTACATCACTGCAAACATCCTGGAGGCTGAGAGCAGCAAGCATGCTTGCTCCAGGAGGTCGGGTGGGACTAATCCACCTCAAGACACCCCTCCCTCCTGTGACCGCCTTGCTCCAGCAGACTCCACCTATTAAAGGTGCAGGACCTTCCCAAACGGGTGAGACTGTGGAAGATGCATTTCAAACCATGACAGCAGGCTGGAGAAATGGCCTAGGGGTTAAAGCCTTTTCCTGGCAAGAAAAGTGACCTAACTTCAGATCCCCGGATACCATGTCAAAGTGTCAGGTAACGGCCGCCTGAAACTTTGACTCTGGAAGGCAGCGGCTGGGAAACCCCAGAGTGAAGCACTAAGGAGGTAAGACAAAAGTCAATGGGTCTGCAGGCATTTTTTTTTTCTCTATTATAGTCTTGTTCTGCCAGCACACTAAACCTGCAGGCAAACAAGCAAGTCAAATGTCCCATTAAGCATATCACCTCTTCTACTAGGTGGTCAAGGAATCCGAGTCTTTTGAAAGACAGAAGTCGGGGATGCGTTTTGGTGGCCACAGCTCCCTGTCATTGCCCTCCCAGCCTGCTGGTTGTCATTCGAGGCTGACTCATCCCAACGGCCTTCAAGGGCCAGGGTACTTCTTGGGATGTATTGAACTCACGCCAAACTATTGTTTCCTGCCATTATTGTCAGAAAGACAACGTGTACTCTACTTGCGAAACAGGAAAAGCTCTTCTGATCTTACGGTGGAAGGCATTTTCCAGATGCAATGATGTCAAGACTCCCCTCCCCCAACAGTGCTTTGCATCGTGTATAGCTCATAGTCTAGAACGCAGTCAACTGACAACGTAGCTTATGTTATATTCTAGTTAGGTTCTTAAGGAGTCTTTCTCGTTTGTTTGGTTGGTTTGTGTGTGCGAAGCATCTGTGTTGGTGTATATTCATTTTGCTTTTCCTGGGAGGGTCCATCATTTATTTCACATAGAATATCTTTTCCCCCATCTTCAGAGAAGACACATCCTGTTTTCTGTTCCAGTTTGGTGCGTCATTCAATTGTCTTCCCAGAAGCAAACAATTTCAGCACACACTGGATGGTGGCTCGGTGTCTTTGCAGTGCTTATAACTGATCTCTTTTTTAATTTTTACCCTTATGCTTGCATCATGGATACCAAACTCTGAGTAGAAAAATGCTGTACTTAGAGAAGGCATAGTGATCAGATTTAAAGCTTGAACTGGGTCTAGGCATAAAGTGAGCACAATGAAACCCTCCAAGTCAGGAGAGGTTTGGTTCGGTTTTGTCTTGGTCTGGTTAGGAAACAAAAAGCAATGAGGTAAATTCTTGGAAAGAAAAGAAGCATTACTGCTGAACAAAGCAAAGCTTTCTGCCCCCTCCCCATTCTTGAGTCTATTTGGATGATATTTGATCTGTATTAGCACAAAGAAACAGCTCTCAGGTACAATTCACACATCATCACGTGCTTTTTCTACATTAGTTCATTCTAACATCCTTGCTTAATAACATCCTTGCTTGATATTTGCTCAAATCCGCAATCTGTTTCTGACCATTTGCTGAGGGGATCTGAGGAAGCCCTTGAGTTACTCACACTCTTGCCTGTTCCTCCCAAGGGCTGGAGTGGCGGGCGTGTGCCACCACGCCTGGAAAAGTCAAGATCTTCATTGTATTGCGAATCCTATGCCCTGACCTGATCCACCTCATCTCATTTTTCGATAACTCATTTTCTCCCGTTTTACAGAGTCTCAGAAATTCCTTTGCCAAGTAAAATGCGGCCACTGATAGTATTGTTTCTAATGTCAGTTTGAACATCTTTATAGAAATTCTGGCAACAGTCTGTGCAGAGCGAATTCTATTTTTTAAACTATTGTGAATAGGATTTATTTTTAAGTAGAAAATGAACAATAGTCCGACAAAACACCTCTGGTCAGTGTTTCACATTAATAAGGGAAAAGGTCATCGCTAATAAACACTATTCTCATTTTTAAAAAATGTTTCTATTTGTGTCCTGAAGGTTTTTAACTAAATTTCACAGTCGTTAAGCAGTTTTTAATCATAGATTTCATGATCCTTTTGACTTTCTGCTTTTAAATGGAATTACTTAATCTTTGAAGCATGACAAATTTCAAACTTGACTGAAAGTTATTTTATCCAAATTATGTTTTCCAGAAGACAGGGACCTATGCCAGTCTTCTTGGAAAGTTTGTGTACCACTTCAGAACACCATTCGACAGAATGAGCGTTTCATATGGACTTGGAATCATCTCTCTGGACCTGAGATAGTAAATGATAGTTGCAGTTACCCAGCATGTTATCAATAAGTTCACTAGCTTATGGGAACAAAAATTTTATTCTTCTTATGTTCTGGTTATAATTCTTAGCTCAGCTCGGCAGGAAAGCTCATGCTAACACTAGGGCTCAAGGGAACTGCCTACATCACATCCCCAAGACTCCTGAGATAGAGGCAAACCTTACTTACCAGACAGCATGGCTGTGCAAGGATGCTGAAGAATGCTATTGCAGTTCGCCTGGATGCTTGCCTATAAATCCACCGTCGAAGGGCTTAAGGGAGAAAAACAAAGGGGGGGATTTATTTTGACTTATGACTGTCTGGTTACAGTTCCTTATCCAACTTGGCAAAAGAGCCCACACCAACATCAAGGGCTAAGGGAACTGGCCGTAGCAAATCCACAGGACTACTGAGAGGGATAATCTTCACTTGTCAGACCAGCATGCCTGGTCAAGTATACAGAAGGATGCCAACAACCTCAACCGGCTCCCTCCATGTTCTTCACTTGGACAATCTCCTGCAGGCTTACTTGGGAGCTTATCTCAACTCCTAATTCTTGCAAATGTACCCAGAGCTCGAGCCTTCAATTGTCAAGAGGACCCCTGCATCTAACTATAAAGCAATGAAAAGGAAAACTGTAGAAGCTGTCCAACATCTGTGGACCAAGTGAAGGAGCCAGCAGAAAGGGGTCGGCTGAGCCAGGTCATCCAATAATTCCACTGAAAGCCCAGCTTGACCGCCAGATGACATGTGGACCATATTTGGTGAGCTTGATAGTGGTGACCTCCGCTATCAAGTGACAAATGCTGCTTTTGAAAATCCACAGCTAGGAGAGAGGCCCTGGGTCTCCCGGAGGTTCTCCATCTGCGCAGTCAGGTAGACAAACATGGACCACCTGAACCTAGGCATGTGCAATCCTGTGGCGACTATCATGGTTGAGTCCAAGAACCTTCCTGAATTTACAGGAAGGAACCTGGCCCTCCCTCTGTATGGCGACAGGGCCGGCAACAGGCTAGAGCAAATTCTTAAGTGCCACTACGAGAATGAATGATTGGTGTCCAGCCAAGTTCTGCTTATGTCTTTCCATGACCAAAATAATCAGGTGAAGAGGGAGAAATTCAATTAGTCTATTGTTTTGTCTGCTTGGCCCCAGGTAACCTGCATGTATATTTTGGAAAAGTTTTTTTTTTTTGGTCTCTAATGCATTGTGCATTTTATTTACACTGATGGCTGAGTTTTTATTCTATAGCCAAAGGGCAAAATGTTGGCAAGGAGAAGCAATTTTGTTTTTGAAGAACGGTTGTTGGAGAAACAAGTGAGGTCACTGGGAGCCTTGTCGAGTGGGGGTGGAAGAGCCCAGAGGATGTCCTATGTCAGAGGCCCCTGCGCACCTTTCCTGTCGGTTCTCAGCCACACTTCAGTGGGATCCGCTGTTTTCCTCACTCATAATGGTTTCATTTTGCTTCTCTTGCTCGAACCTATAAATTTGACAATATAAACAATCCTTGTCTCTCAGGATTCATCTCCTTATCCCAGATCACGATCTAGCGATGGAATCTCATGGTTTCCCAAACTTCAGAAACTGTCAGGTTATTGCTGAAGGAGAAATATGGCTGCTTTTGAAAGTCCATAATTAGAAGAGAGGCCTTGGGTCTCCCAGATGTTCTCCATCTGCACAGATGTGCACACTGGAGCTTCCAAGCAAGGCCAGGTAACACGGAAGCAAAGTGGTCAGGCTGTCATGTCAAATGTCCCCATGCCCCAGGTTGAGATTCATGTTTAAACAATATGGAGACTTCTTTTTTCTTATCTTTCTCCAGGTGAAATGTTGCAGATCTACGTGGAAACATTCCAGGGATTTGTAAAATATTTTGAAACTAAATTAAGGAGGAAAGACTTAAGATTGAAAGGCAACATACCTAACAGAACAGCACTTCTGTTGGATATTACGGGAGGATCTATCTCAGGCCCAGAAGGTAATCAGCACCAGTGTCTTGCTGTTTTTTTGATTTCCTGTTAAATGCAATGAGCAGAAAAAAACATTAAGCAGGACTGGGGATGCGGCTCAGAGATAGAACATGCGTCCAGGTCTGCTAGATAGAGAACGGGATGGGGGGGAAGTAGAAGAGGGGAGAGAAAGGGGCAGTGAAGGAAGGAGAGGAAGAGCAAGAGGGAAAGAAGGGAAAAATGAAGAGAAAAAAGAAGGAAGGAAAGAAGGAGGGAGGGAGGAAAGGAGAGAGAGAGAAAGAGAAAGACAGAAAAAAGAAAGAAGAAAGAAAGAAAGAAAGAAAGAAAGAAAGAAAGAAAGAAAGAAAGAGAAAGAGAGAGAAAGAAAGAAAGACAGAAAGAAAGAAAGAAAGAAAGAGAAAGAGAGAGAAAGAAAGACAGAAAGAAAGAAAGAAAGAAAGAAAGAAAGAAAGAAAGAAAGAAAGAAAGAAAGAAAGAAAGAAAGAAAGAAAGAGAAAGAAAGAGACAAAGATCTTTGGGTAATTACATCTTAAAGATCTGATCTTTAAGAGCTGGGCTTAGTGGCTCACAGCTATAATCCTCCCATTTAGGAAGCAGCAGCAGGAGGACCAGGAATTCAGGGTCGCCAAGTTCAAAGTCAGACTGGGTTACGTGAGACTCTGTCTCAATAAAAACAATTTTTTTTGAGTTCCTATCTCGAATAATGTCAAGCATTATTATCTAGTAATTTGTATGAATGAGTTTTTATAGATGAAAGAATGAATAAAGATCAAATATTTTAATTATTTGTATACCTTTATTTATTTATTTAGTGTGCGTGTGTGTGTGTGCACAAGCGCGTGTGTATCAGAGGGCACTGTGTGTGCCAGTGAAGGCTGAAGGGTGACTTTGGGAATCACCCTGGATTGTTCTGCCTTCTTTTTGCTTTGCTCTGGGGTTTCCCAATTCCCACCTTCTGGGGCACAAGTGCAGGCCTTCGGTCATTTCACCCCACATTTTTACATGGGATCTGGTATCCAAACTCAGGTCCTTTTGCTTGTGAGACAGAGGCTTAACCCCTTAGCCATCTCTCCATCCCTATTTAAATACTTTTAAAGGAAAAAATAATGTTATCTATTTTTCAGAATGAAGTATAACTACAATAGGAAAAGCTACAATAGTAAAAGAATAAAGAAAAATTCAAGTGACAATAAACTATTTTTAGATACTTTATATCATATAAAGTATAAATATCTACATGATGTAAATGTTATTACACAAATAGTTGACTACAAGAAGGGGGTGTGTTGGGGGTCTAGGGGAATTGGAGGAGGGAGTATGGGTTGGATATGATGAAGATTCATTGCATACATGCAAAGAATACTCAATGCATTTAAAAATTTTATTAAAAACTTAAATAAAGAGCGTGGCAGGACAGGAGCTAACCCAGTTTAACGAAACTCTCCTCTGCTGAGTGGCATAGCAATTTTTTCTTCAAATGGACCAGGTAAGATAGGACCTGTATTCTTTCCTTCTGTTTGGTCACTGGGTTTGTTCATGCAGCAGCTCCAAAGTTCCTCTGTGTATAAAAGCTCTGGGAGCTGAATCTCTGCAATAAAAGTTGTTATCTGAATTTAGCATCTTTACTAAAATTGGCTCCTCAGATCATTTTATGTTGACAGGTGCCCACTGATTTGCTTCAAGCTGACTGGGAGCAGGAACTGTGGATACCTCTACCAACCAGGAGGTAGATCTTGATCAATCTTTCTACCTTCTTCTTGTGATATAATGCTCTTTTGACCTCAGGGAAGAACCTCTGTGCTGTGATGATAAGATATTCATTGACACAAATAAAGGCAGTGTGAGACAAGACTAAGGATGAGGGCAAGGAAGCCAACAGACCCACACTCAAATCCAGCTCTAGCCCTTGGGAAGACAGCACATTGGACCTTGGGAAATTGCTAACCTCCTTATCCACTACGTGTAACTTACTGGAATAAATTCTTTGTTTTGGTAGTAGTTCTGGTAACTGAACTACCTCCAGGGCATCCTCTATACTAGACGGATACTCTGCCACCAAGCTACAAAACCCTGCTTTATTTCACAGCCTTTGTAAACTACCCAAGGTGGTCTTCAGCTTGCAATCCTCTTACCTCAGCCTCTTGACTACTGGACCATAGGCATGTAACATCAGGTCCTGCTGACTACTTTTTAATATAGTGTATAAGTATTTTTATTATAATTCCAAAAAAATAAATATTTGACAACCACTGGCTGGGATATAGCTCACTGATGTTTTCTTTGCTTGGTGTCATGGTTTGAAATGTGTCCCCCACAGTCTCATGTGTTTGGCAAGGTCATGGCACCTTGAGAGGTGGAGCCTTGCTGGAGGAAGGCAGTCACAAGGGGTGGGCCTTGAGGTGGATTAGTCCCACTCTAACTCCAGGAGAAGTCTGCCTTTGCAGCAAGCAGTCTGCAGCTCTCAGCTTCCAAGATGTCTGCGGTGACTTAGCTCCTCCAGCTTTGGCCAGCCAGCCATGCCACCTCTGCTTTGAGAGACTGTATCTTCCCTCTGGAACCATAAGCTGAATAAACCCACTTTCTCCCTTAAGTTGATAGACTTTGGGTGCTCTCTCACAGTAATAGTTAAGAGTAACCGTTATATAAAGTCTAGCATCTACTAAAGGCACCAAGATCCTTGGAGGCAAGGGATTGACAGTCACAGTAGTGTTCCTATGCTTAAGGGGAACACGAGAAAGGGTTCAGGGAAATGCCACTGGGTCCTTGTACGTCATCAGAGAGGAGGACCCAGTGGAGAGTCAGGCATACACAATAAAGGACTCTCTGGGAATTGGGGGGGAGGCACTGGGGGATGGAGAAGAAGAGGAGGGGGAGCAGGGGGTTCGGGAGAAGGAGGAGGGAGGGAGGGAACTGGTCTACGTATTAAGTTTGTATGAGCGGAAATAATAAAAAAATTACCATTATAAAAAAAAAAGAGTAACCGTTATACTTCTTAGCTTGCATGAGGTTCTTAGTTCAATCCCCAGCATTGCTAAAAGAGTAATCTATATTGAGGCTGGCAAGAAAGCTCAGAGGGGAAGGTCCCTGATGGAAATAAATCTATATATTTAGCAGCCATATAGAATATAGCAAAAACATGTAACTATTGACTATCAGCTCTATCCAATTCTTCTTCCCACTACCACTTCTGAACCCACTTTTTCCTAGTGGGCCACCCTCCACTGACACCCCACTTGACTGGATCACCAATTATATTCACAATCATCAATACAGTGGCTGGTGCACTCTCCCTGAATCAAGTGATCTAGCATGCCACTGCCTGATCTTTTCTTACTGAACGATGGAGGGCTTCTCAACTCAGCCTTCGGGACACTGCTGGACTCATAATCAGCTCCATGGCAACCTCATCCTGTCTTGAACCTTCTGTCATCTATGGACCATGGCTCCTTCAAGCACTCATTTCCAGCACAGACCAGCAACTGCCTATTGATGTCTTCATGAGCATCACAGATGCTGTGTCTCAAACTCAGGCAGATGAATCCCTTGGCCTCCCTAGAAACCTGTGGCTTCCGAACTGTTTGTAATCTCTGGGCTTCCAGGGTAGAGGCCAGAGGATATGAATTGGAGGCCGTCATAGTTGGATACATGCATTACCTTGGCAGTTTAGGGTTCAAGTTCTGGACAGCCTTGTTGAGAATTAGCAGATATATGTCCTGAGAGGTCTTGTCCATATTTGCAAGCAGCTGCCCTTTCATGGTGCTGGGGATTTGTCACAGTTACATGCAGGTGTCACTCTGACGGTTAAGGGCTCGAGCTCTGGGCACATTTGTAAGGAATCCTGGTGTTGGTGTGGACTCTCCTGCCAAGCGGGACGAGGAACTGTAACCAGACTATCCTAAGAGGAAGATAAGGCCCGTTGTTCCCTTGAGCTGTTTTGCCATGATTTCATCAGTACTGCAGAGGCTAACCTGGGCTCCTGAGGAATACAGACTCTCCTAACCAGTCTTCCTGCTTCCACTAACTATCACCTAAATGAGACCCAGCCTTTTTTTCTGCCGAAAACCCTCCAGACACACTTTAACTCACTGATAGAAGAACCTAGACAGGTCCTACCCGATATTTCCCAAACTCCCAGAGCACTCTTCTCAGGGACACCTACAAGTCCCCTCCCACTTTCTCTCAAGTCTTAGTTCCAAGGTCACATATCTGAATGAGGGATTTTCTCACCAAACGATTAACTTCATGGACTCTTTTGGTTTTATGTTTTAACTCCCTGCTCACCTTGCTTTCATCATACTTACCATCCGATTTATTAGGTGCTTTATTTCTCTTGTTTGTTTTCTATCTTTTGCTCTCAAATACAGTCATCTGGACAGAGATGCTTATCTGGTCTGTTTACGGATGCATGCCACATGCTTGCTCTGGTGGTAAGCGCCTATTCATTCATTCATTCATTCATTCATAGGAGCAAATGTTTTGTGGAGGGTCTGCTCAGGCATGGAATTAAGGACCTAGATTCTAGTTTTGATTATGCCTTATGAACATATACAGGGCTATACAGGGCTATACAGATAACTTATTCACTTCTCTGAGCCTTGCTCTCCTTATCTTTAAGTCCTGCCTTGCTCATTGACAGCAGTCTTCACATATGGCTATTTTAGGGAAGGTAATCATAGACTTGTGCAAAGAAGGAAGTCCATTCCTCTTATCTCTCACATGTCCACAATCCAAGGCTGGTGCAAAGAGCAACGCAGGAAAAATGACTTCTGCGTGAGGAGAATATTAAAAATATTGTCACTTAAATAAAGGCCCAATTAAATCACTAGGTTATCTAGTAATTGAGCAGCAATAAAGAAGGGCTCTGGGGGATTTAGGTTCTGTTGTCTCTTGCAGGGATGTGAGAAGGAAATGGCAAGTGTACATTCAGTGTCTTGTTTTTTTATTTATTTACGTATGTGTGTGTGAGAGAGAGGCTTTTAAGTGGATTCAAAGCATAGCTACTAAGTCAAGATTTTAAGATTTTAAGAAATATCACCATCAACAAAATAAAAAGATTTTATAGTATACCCACATTTTCTTGAATTTCCCCTGGTCTCATTTTTTAGTAAACTTTTCAAGATTTCTTTTGGATGCTGATCACTCATCAAATGAACTCAGAGAGTGTTTTGTTTTGTTTGTTTAGAGACAGGCAGCCACTGTGTGGTGTGTCTTAACCCGGCTGGGAGCTCCTGACTCTTCTGCTCCAAGCTCCTGAGTGCTCAGATTATGGGAGTCGCCACTTCTGAGTAAATCAGCTGATTCACATGTAACTTGAAAGAATATGGAATTTGCATTTGGTTGGTAAGTCTCACCCTGAAAAATAGCACAATAACAGGTAAAGCTGGAGTGAGACAAAAGAAAAATACTACACTAACTTTAGACATGTGGCTTTTACCTGCGGAGATGGTGTGGGTCCAGTGTAAAGGGAGTTTTGTTTCAGAGATACACAACAGACAACGCTACACAACAGACAACTCTACGCTACAGACAAATCCTCCAAGGAGCATCTTTGGCCTGAAGTCTTGACCATCGTGGCTGATTTGTTTCCTGTGCTTTCTCCTGGGCAGTGACATTTCTCCTTTCCTGCTGCTTATCACGGAGTTCACAATCATGTCAAACTTCCTGGTGCCCTCGATCCTACCTCTGAGTGTGCAAGTTGTTATCTGGTCCTTCCCTGTTCTACTTTTAATTTCTGGTTGCTTCCTGGTGGATATTGAAGGACAGGCAGACAGACAGATGGATGATAGATAACAGATGAGTACAAAGATTAGATCAGTAGATAGATGCGAGTGTAGATTAGATCTATAGATAGATGATAGGTGAGAGACAAACATAATCTACATGTATGTAGGTCAGATTCATAGATAGACACATAGGTGATAGATGGATTCATGTGAAGATTATATTGATAAAAGATACATAGACAGGTATGTAGTTGTGTAAAAATATACATAACATGAAGTGAGTTGTTAGATTATATATATAATATAGAGAGAGAGAAAAAGAGAGGTAAAATGTTTACATGTATAGATAATAGATCTATAGACATAGATATATAAGTTTATATGCAATTTTTTCCATTGAGGAGCTCTTAAAATTTTTCATACACAGCAGTGACCTGACTGCTCTGAAAAGTGGAATGTGATATACAAGAGAGATCACACAATAATGCGAGAAACTAGTAAAACCTTGAGGCACTGCACAGGCGTGGACGATAGAGTTGTGAGTGTTTCATGAAGATACTGCTGCTCAGAGTGCTCTTTGTAATTTTTAAAACTTCTTTCGGTAGGGAAATTGAACATGCCAGAGAAAATGTTCAAGGTTGACCTAGCAGCAACCAGTACCTGACAATCTGTAACATCAACATAGTGAAAAAGCTCTGAAGGAATCTCAAATTTACCACTGGGTTCCTTCCTTAATGTCAGTGTCAGCTCCTGAAGCCACAGTCCACTATAAGCTTATGTTTCCTCCGTGTGTGAGCCAGCCTCCATCCGTTTGCTAACTTTCCTGTTCTCTGAGAGTCTAAATGGAGTGTGCTACCCATCCATTGCTTTCTTCCATGTATCCAAGAACATGACTGAGAATGTCATAATGCCAGTCTGCTACTGCTGATGTACCACTCTAAAGTCATCAGTGCTTAGAAAACCAAAAGTTTCTTCCATGATTGATGCCAGGATGCACAGGGCAGTAGATCTGAGCACCAGACCATGAGCCGGCGGATTCCTAGCGCACGCCACAGACCAATCTCTATTGATGCAGCAGTTAAATTGACCAATCTTGTGTTTTGCTTCTAAAATTTGCCATGAAGGGAAAGAAGACTTAGGGTTAAATGAACCCTTTTAAAAATATCTTTTTTAAAAAAACTGAAAACATAAATATTCAGTCAGAATGAAAAATCAGTAAGAGAAGCAAGAATAATATCATGCTTCCTGGCTTTTACATTAATATTTTCTTACTCAGATAAGACTAATATTATGAATTCCAGATGATTCAAGAGCCAAGAGAAACAACTTCAAAATTAATTGAAATCTTACTAGTAAAAATGCTGGGAGAAAACGGTTTTTGTTATCTCCTTAAAAGCTTCCCACTGGAAAAAAATGCATATTTATATCAATCTACTTATCTATTAGCTTTCATAATATACTAATAAGACACAACAAATAAAAATATAAAACCTGTAATCTAGGGACTAGACATCAAGAAAGGCTATTCCTTGTAAATGTGTTTGGACTACTTGGTATATTCTGCAATCTCTATAAAAAGATTCCATCTTTTCTTTATGGATGTTTTTATATTAACTCATGTACCTAAAAATTAGGTATGTTGTACATGAGTTCATGGTTTATATTTTGAGGGTATTAAATTATACCTTATAAAATATTCGTTCAAAATAAGAATTGGTGCTGGTGAGATGAATTGGTGCTGGTGAGATGGCTTAGAGAGGAAGGTTCCTGCTTGTAAACTTGGAGACCAGAGTTCGATCCCTAGAAGCTCCCATGGTGAATGGAGAGAACAAATTTCCAAAACTTGTCCTCTGATCTCCACCTGAGTGCCATGTATTCATAAGTGTACATTTTTGTCCTCTCTCTATCTATCTCTCTTTCTGTCTTTCTTTTTGTCTATCAAATAAATATATTTTTAAAGAGAAGAATAATTAGGCTGGCAAGAAAGCTCAGTGGGTAAGGTGCCTTCTCACAAACCTGATCACTGATTGCTTCCCCGAAGCCCAGGTGATGAAAGGAGAGACTTCCAACCGCTGTCCTCTGCCCTCCACCAGCCGTGCATGTGTGTACCTTTCTCTCTCCCTCTCTCTCAAATAAACAAAATATTTTAAAATGTAAGTACAATTAATTACCCAATGACTCTTTTTTAAAAAGAAATAAACATTCATGACCTACATTAAATACAATAAGAGTGAAGTTAGTGAAGTCGAGCATCCAGTTCCACAGCGTTAATTCAACTCGCGCTAAGGGATCCCCGGTCACCTGGTCAGCATGTCTCAGGCCGACTTTGACAAAGCCGCTGAGGAAGTAAAAAACCTCAAGGCGAAGCCAACTGATGAAGAGATGCTGTTCATCTACGGCCACTTCAAACAAGCCACCGTGGGCGACGTGAACACAGACCGGCCCGGAATGTCAGACCTCAAAGGCAGGGCCAAGCGGGAAGCATGGAATGAGTTGAAAGGGACTTCCAAAGAAGATGCCATGAAGTCCTACGTCGAGAAGGTGGAAGAGCTGAAGAAGAAATACGGAATATAAAAAACTGGGTTTGTCAGTCAGTCATGTGCGAGACCTAATGTGACACAATGTCTTCTTAGTTGTTTTTTTTAACCTAATACCTAGATGATGTGGCTCTAATAAATTAGGGCAGGCATTAATCCTTGACCTTTGTCTCTGACTAGTTTTTATCTGAGATCAATTAAAGGTACATTGTTAATTTAAAAAAAAATTAGTGAAGTCATATGTTATGTAATGAAGCTACATCAGTACACAAGCACTGTTACACACAGAATTATATAGTGTACAAACATTATTCTGCCTTGCATTTTCATTAAAAATTTTTGAAAATATTTATGAATGAATAAAGATACAATATTCTTCATTTAGTCATCTGATTTGCTCTCTAATACTCAATAAGATGTTATTATATTTCATCTTATAAATTTTCATCTGTTATCATTTATTATATTATTCTGTCCACTTACATGCTATTAACAATTATGTATTACACAATGACCTTCTCAATCATCACTAATTATCCTAGCATTTATACTATTAAACTAATAAATATACATTGAGACTTTCAATGACCTTGAAATGGACATTAGACACAAAGGTAAACCAGCAAAATTATTCTAGTGGGAGTGGATGGTGATGGTATGGGGGGCCCTAGCAAACTATTAAGGTTTAATTGTAGGTATTGGATGGCAAACTGCTATCAAAACACATTATTATACCCATAGATTATAAGTGCTCAGCATTTGACCAAGAAGCATCCTTTTGTGATAGAAAGTATTTATGGCGGAAAATCACACATCCTCCTCCCCCACCCCAAGGGTCAAGGAATCTTGCAAAAGACTGAGTGGTAGGAGTGAAAGAGTCTAGGGCGTGGAGGAAGGATGCTACCAGTGTCCTCTGCTCAGGAGAGGCCTCCCACAGCCAAGAATTTACCACAGAGATGTCTACTGCCACAGGATATGAAGAGTAGTGGACCTGGCCGCATTGCACCAGGGATGAGGCAGTTTCTAGAGAGACACTACATCGCCCTGAAAGACTGTGTAAGGCTAATAATATCAGACAGGAGAAGGGGAACTTATTCACCAATAATTCATCCACGCTCCAAGGAAGTGCTGCCAACACAAGGCACCCCAAAGGAAATCCCAGTGGCCACACATGCAAAGAGGATATGAGAGCAAGAGGAAGGCTGGGTGGAAAGGAAAAAGTATGGAGTAGGACAGAAGGGGTACGGGATTGTATAGGAAGGGGTGTTCAGAGTCCTCATCTGCAATCATCATTTTAGCAGGAAACCTTCGAACATGGAGTCCACAGCAAAGATCCTGTTTTATGTTTCAAGTTCCTTTCCCCTTATTTCATTTTTATCTCTGACAGTCTTCTTTCAGTCCCTCTTGATGAGATTTTGTGTCTCTTCTTTGAAATGAATGGTTAAGAAAAACAGTTTCTTTAAGTTGGTGGAGTTGCACACCTAACAGTGTTTGGAAGTCTGTAGAAGCATTCACCCTTGTTTCATGCATTAGCAGGATGGAGAACATTTGAAGAATTCCTTTGCCTGAAAAGGAATAGGAATAGAAAGTTTGATTGATTAGACACTGCTCTAACTGCCTGAGGCAGTTTTCCTACAGCTATCCACTTTAGACACACAATGAAACGAAGCTTTCTCATTTCTCATTCGTTGCTTTTTTCTAGATAAAGTTCAAATCTTAAACACCCATGTCAAAAACAAAAACAAAAATCCAGGAGCAATGCTCAGCGTGGAGGGGGAGGCATAGAGGAGATTGACAGATCTCTGGAGCTCCCTGGCCAGCCAGTCTAGATAAATCGGCAAGATCCAGATTCAGTAGGAAACCCCGTCTCAAAAAGTATTGGGGGGTGGGGGCTGGAGAGATGACTCAGAAGTTAAGATTCTGTCTCAAAAGCAGAAGGTCCTGAGTTGAATCCTAGGTCCCATGTAAAAATACCAGGTGGAAACAGCAGCGGCCTGCACTTCTGGCCCTGGTGGGCAGAACCTGAGAAATCCCAGAGGGGAGTCAGGAGGAGGTAGAAGCAATCCAGGATGATTCCTGAAGTCACACTTTGGACCTCCACAGGGACACACAGTCCCCTCTGATACACAGAGTGCCCTGTGGTTACACACACACACACACACACACACACACACACACACACACACACACACACGAAATAGATAAAATTTTTAAAAAATAGTAATGGAAAGTTATTAAGGAAAACACCCAACAATGACCTCTGTCCTCCTTCTTCAGTCTCCCCAGTTCTGATGCCTGGCTCAGTAGTGACTTTTTAAATAAAAAGATGACATGGGCAGGAAGAGACAGTGGGACACTGTCAAGAAGAGAACTAGTAAAAGAAAGATGCATTTTTCCTTCAATTTCGTCTTATGGAAATATCATACTGATATGATTTTGTGGTTTTCTTTTTTCTTCTTTGTATGTGTAGATGTGGGTGTGCACTTGTGTGAGTATTTGTAAGTGTGAGTAGAATAGAGTACTGTGTATACCTGTAGAGGCCCAAGGGTGACCGTGGAAAATATTGAATTGTTCTACCTCTTCATTACTTTGGTCTAGGATTTCCCACACTCTGACTTCTAAGGCAGGAAGTACATTTCCTGTACTGGCATTTTCACCTGGCACTTTTACATGAAATAAGGGATTCAAACTTAGGTCCTTTTGCCTGTTAGGCAAAGGCTTAACCCCTGAGCCATCTCTCAGCCCTATGGTTTTCTTGAAAGGACATTGTTTTAACTATATGACATTGTGCCTGGCTTGTAATTAACATAAAACGCTTCCTTTTCTTCTTGCTACACAAGAAGATATCTGCACAGGCCAACATGGAAAATAAAGTCAGACTGATCCACAGGTAACAGGAACACGATGGGTGGAGGTGGGGAGGTGCAGGGGGGTGGGGGTGGGGAGGAATCAGTGCCATAGAATGTGACTCTCTGAACTTCGGCCTGGTGTTGGGATGAAGAAAGTTGAACTTTTTTCATATAGAAAAGGACACGCAAATGTACATACCTATGGAGACTGAAGACTGAGACTTCTGACATCATCCTGGATTGTCCCCTTATTGCTTCGTTCTAGGGTTTCCCGGCTTTGCCTTCCAGAGCCATAGTTGCAGGCTGCTGCCATCCTGTCCAGTGTTTTTACCTGGGCTCTCAGATCTGAACTCAGGTCCTGCTGCTAGTGAGGCAGAGACTTTAATCCCTGAACCATCTCACCAGGCTGAATTTAAAAGACACTTCTCCTCTGAGGTACAAAGCTGTTCTGTGGCTTTGGGGACAGTCACTGAGAGTTAGATGTGGAAATGATACAAGCATTTAGCTTGGAAAGCTGGAGGCACGGGCCTGGGAGCTGGTTCAGAAGGTAAGAGCGCACCTGAGTGTGATTCTCCAGACCCCATGTAAAAGTCAGACATGACTACATGTGCCTATAAACCTGAACATTGGGAGAGAGAGAGACAGGTCGGTCCCAGAAGCATATTGGCTATGTAATTTTCAGTTTAGTGAGAAACCTTGTCTTAAGGGAATAAAGCAGAGAATAAAGGAAAAAGATGCCTGAGTTTCTCCTCTGGATCTACACGTGTGTGCATGTGCACACAAAATGCACAAGCACACATGTGCATACACACACATGCTCAAGCGTGCGTGCATA
Organism: Typhlomys cinereus; assembly: GCA_023101885.1. Classification (NCBI taxonomy): domain Eukaryota; kingdom Metazoa; phylum Chordata; class Mammalia; order Rodentia; family Platacanthomyidae; genus Typhlomys; species Typhlomys cinereus. Next base: position 455,443 of record JALPQD010000791.1, read on the forward strand.
AACACACACACACACACACACACACACACACCACAAAAATAAAGAAGAGAGTTGAAAACACTGTTGGTTTCAGGCACCATGTCCATACCTGTGGGTGGGTTAGGCATGCTCTCTTCCTTCAGATTCCCCACATGTCTTAAGGAGGCAGATACTTCCACAAGTCGATACAGCGTAATGAGCCATATGCTAGCTGTGTTCTGTAATCTATTCCTTTTGACCCCTTTTCCCAAAATGGGAAGTATTTTACCATAGACAATGGAATGGGTGCTGTTAAATTGTGTAAGCACCATCGGGTCCCAGTATCTGTGTTTTCATTTCTTTACGTTAAGGTCCATCTTTCTTGCTTTGTAGCCGACCTTGGCCTGGAACTTGCTGCGTTCCCGCTCAGCACACCAAGTGCGGGCTCCATCATTTGTTCTGACCGAGGTTCCTCACCCTGAGGTTCTGAGCCCCGACTATCTCAGCTCACCCTTTTAGACTCCAATATGGCAGCTCAAGTAAATATACATTAGTACGATTTCTTGCATGTGCATGTATGGGGGGGTGCATGTATGTGTGTGTGCATGTTAACATGTGTATAAATGCATGTAAGTATGCAGGTACACATGCACGTATGTGTGCATACACATGGAGGGCTGAAGTTAATATTGGATGGGGTGCCTTCTTTGACCATGCTCCACCTTTGTTATTGTGATGGGGTCTCTCAGATCCCGGTGTCTGCCACACAGCTAGCCTAGCCAGCCAGCTACCCTAGGGATGCCTCACTGTTGCGTCCCAAGTGCTGGGATTACAAGCAGTCTACAAGGCTTCTTGGCTTTTAAGGATTTGGGGGACCTGAAGTGTACTCCACATACTTGTGGGGTGACCAAGCACCTTACTCCTTGAGCCATCTTTCTCTCCAGCCCCAAGACCACCATTTCAAGTTCAGAATGTAATTAGAAGCCTCTGCTTTTGATTTCACAGAAGGAGGTTTCCACCTTACATGAAACGGCTACTCATTACCAATCTCAACAGATAGCAATTCTTCAAATGACAAGAAGCGTGACAAGAAGTGCAAAGAAACGTTGAGCCTAATAAGAAGGAGAGCCCGTCTACGGGGACGCGCAGAAACAAGGCATTTCCCAAGTAGTCAGTTCCTGTGATTATTAATTTGCTTCCTTCTAGACTGAGTAATAAATGGCCTTTTCAGTTAATCTCGTGCTTCTCGAAGCTCTGCAGCAGCCTTGTTTATGTCACTGCCACAGCATCCTGGGTACAGCTCTGACTATTAACCCTTTGAGGCTGTCAAGCAGTTTCGCTTTCCCCACGTTCTTTTGACTGACACCCAGCAAAAGTCAGTCATGTTCTCTGTCATCTCTTCATTGAGGCCAGAGAGGCTCAGATGAATCTTCTCCACAGCCTGAACGCAGGGGACAATGTCACACGTGGATCTTAATAAGACTCCCATCATTCCTTTAGGGATTTGTTTTGAATAGTGGAGGAGTCAACGAGAAGAGAGGTCAGATGGTTCACAGGAAGTGGGCCAACTGTCTCAATCAGGAAGAATACCCGGCCAAAATAACACATGGTAAAAGGGGACAAAGGAAGAAGCTGGGGCCCCACGGAAATAAACCTCATAGGTGGGGCACCAAGTGTGTGTGGTTCTTTAAGAAGATAGAAGTTCAAAACACATGCCAGTGGACGGGTGGGGGTGACTGGCAGTGGGTTGTTAAGGTGGCCCTGAAGAAAGCAGGTGTGGCAGTTATTTATTTTGGAGGACAATTGCCACAAAAGGCTCAGCTAATTTTCTGGTATGAAGAAAAAAGCACAGATGGGTGCTTGAAAGTCAACATCTTATTTCTTGGCTTGCTTGGTGTGAAAAAATGTTCATTCTGTGATGTTTATTCAGTAGGACCCTAAGATTTTGGGCACTTTTAATATGGGTGTTGTATTTCAGTCCAAAGAATGTTTGGCTTCTGGCTTATTAAACTCTATACTTTTTTTTTTTAAAACACATCTCAGATTCTCTAAACTCATCACTTATCTTTCTAAAGAGATCTGGCAGTTTTCTAATTCAAGTGAACTGGAGAATTAGTTACTGAGTCTGAAAGAACAACATGAAAATGCTGAAAGACACCTGTTTTGGCAAAGCCTATGGTCCAGCCAGAGATGCAACCCAGGGGGCCAGAGCAACAAACCATTCAGGACATGGGGTCATGGTGCAAATGATGTCCAAGGAGCGCTCAAGACGAAAGGGAAGGTGTCACTCAAAGATGACTCCAAGCCAATGAACTAATTCATACTTTAGCTGGTATTTCCTAATGTAGAAAAAGCTATTTCAGACATATGCAACAGCATGTTTCATGCACCACACATACACACACACACACACACACACACACACACACACACACACACACACCCCTCCACCACAGCTCCTCGTAGGTTACAAGCAGACTATGCTGAATTACACATTTCTAAGTTATGTGAATGGACAGTGTCAGAACAGACTTATTTAAAACCTAAGATAGTGCTCTCCTCCATCATCTTTATCTGTCTATCCTATCTATTGATCCATCCCAACTAATTGCAAATTAGCACCAATATTAAACAGGAAAGTATAAAAAATCCAACAAAGTTTTTTTTTTCCTTTTTCTTGTGTGTGTGTGTGTGTGTGTGTGTGTCTGTCTGTCTGTCTTTCTGTGTGTCTGTTTGTGTGTCTGTCTGTCTGTCTGTCTGGGAGGCTCAAGAGTGACACTGGGAATCACTCTTCATTGCTATTCCACTTTATTGCTTTGCTCTGGCGTTTCCCAATCTCCCCTTTCTGGTCTTCCAGGGCCGGAAGTGCAGGTCACTACCATTCCTACCCTGTGTTTTTATGTTGGGTCTGGGACTCTGGACTCATGCAGGTCCTTCTGCTTGTGAGGCAAAGATTTTAACCTCTGAGCCATCTCTGCAGCTCCACCTTCTTTTTTCTTTCTAATAATATCATTCTGACGCATTCTATTGGAAAGTGTTTCTAGTGGTCTCCTCCTCTTGAGATATACTGAACACCCACGACTGACCAGACAGTAATAGGATTTGTTAATGAACAGTTAAGGGTTCCTTTGGGACATTATATTCTTGAATCTTTCCAGCAGCCTATGGGGAAGATCCTGCGGTTGATTTTGATCAGTGGCCAGGTAGCAGACTGGTCCAAGCTGCACCCCAGCTGGCACGTGATGGGCAGTGACCTCACCTGGGGTCACTTGTTTTTCAGTCCTGGTTTTGAGTACTTGCCCTGGCGCCGGCTTTGAGCCAGACACTGAGAAAAAGCAGAGGACACTACAGCAGCTAGTGTAACCTTCAGGAACTATCCTAAGAAAAACAGGGAACCTAAGCAACCAGGCGCCATGAAATAGGACACAAGGCTGGATTCGGGAATGGACCTCAGAAACCTGGGGTGTCTGATCTAGCAGAGAAGTAAACAGCTCGGGGATTTGAACAGCCCTATATGAAAAGAGCTTAAGAAGGGTGCGCAGGTTTTTAAGTGACAATTGCGGCTAGGTGTTCCTCCAAACCCAAAGGGAGGTGCCCAAAGGGCCAGCCTGACCGCAGCGCTCTCTCTCTCTCTCTCTCTCTCTCTCTCTCTCTCTCTCTCTCTCTGTCTAATTCTCTCAGACAGCCTCAGAGGGAGGCCACACCTTTCCCTCACTTCCACCCTGAGGTCACACCCTTCCTTCTTCCCCTCTCTCTCTCTCTCTCTCTCTCTCTCTCTCTCTCCCTCTCTCTCTCTCTCTCTCTCTCTCTCTCTCTCTCTCTCTCTCTCTCTCTCTCTCTCTCTCTCTCTGTCTAATTCTCTCAGACAGCCTCAGAGGGAGGCCACACCTTTCCCTCACTTCCACCCCGAGGTCACACCCTTCCTCCTTCCTGCAGGGCAGCCAAGGTCACGCACTGGCCCCAGTAGGCAGGAACCTCAGCCGGCTGTTTCCATGTCTGAGCGCCCTGAACTGTGGACTGGGGCCGAGAGGGTGGGGGTGGGGCGGGGGAGGGGGCTTGCATCTCAACTGCTTTCCCCAGAATGCTTTCCAATCCTGCTTCCTGCCCCCCACCTTTCCCTGGGGTGTTGACTCAAGCACACTCACTGGGAAACATCCGGAATCTGGAATCCGCCCAAGACCGTTTCCTGGAGAACCCAGGCTGCCTGGTTGTGCAAAGGGTCTGGATGAGTCAAAGAAAGGTTCCAAATGACAGGGACAAAGCCCATAAAGGCAGTGGGTGACCCAGTAGCAAAGCTACAGTAAGACTTAAACCAGGAAGGACACCATGAGATTTGCATTCTGGAATACTGCTTCCGCTGCAGTGTGCATTGGAATCATTCTGGGACTGCTTTGAACCACTAAGCTCAGATCTTTCAAAAAGTGCTTTCTGAGGGTTGGGGGGTACGGTACGGTACAGGAAAGAGCACACATCAAAGTGTTATATACACACATATAAACATGTCACGAAAAACCCACTTTTACAATTAGCATGTGCTAATAAAACATCTTCCTCTCATAGATAAGTGTTAATGATAAAATAAAAAACCCAGACTCCTGTTCTCATTGCCTTTCCCATGCAAGCAGAAGCTACTAAATCAGCACTGTGGTTCATGCCACTACAGAGCTGTGAGGTGATTACCAGACACTCTAGGCAAAAGTGTTCCAGGAGAGAGAATCTGGAAAGTTGGCGCTGAAACCAGCAGAAAGGTGTTATTGGAAAAGAGACCATGACCTGTGCACACACAACTCAGCCAGAAGACTTGACCTCCTGTCAATCACAACTGGCTGGTTCTTCTATTTTGCACCTTAACCACACATGTACATAACCACATAGGCACTTAATAGGTACCTATGTGGTGGTGATATTACCACGGTTCATTTCAGAATATGTGACAGTCCAGATTAGATTTTTTTTAAAAAAAAAGGTTTCTTGAAGTATAAGTGACATCCTACAAGCAGTATATGTTTAAAGCACACTTTCAACAGGTTTTAATGTTGCACGCCTCATTGAAACTGGCAGCAACATCAAAAGAGCAGACAACACCCCAGAAGTTGTATTGTGCCCTGTTCTTGCCCTTCCCTCCCTTGTCTCACTGCCATCACTCCTTGGCAACAACTGATCCACTTTATTTATGTTTCTGCAGTTTACTTTTGCATTGCCTAGAGTCTCATCTAAATATCCTCACGATGTGTGTAATTTTATATCCGGCTTCTTCCATGTGGTCTAATACTTTGAAAACGAGATGTAAAATGTTTGCTTGCATAGTATTTTGTGTGTTGCCCAAAACTTGTTACACATAAGAAATCTGCTCCTATACACATTTAATCTGTATTATAAATGCCCATCGTGAAAGCGTTACTCATTCATTATACTTGGGACTGAAATTTTGATTTAATAACCAAAGCAGCTTTCCTTTGAGATTATAAATCCAGATAAATGATCTGTGATATTCTCTAACCAGCTTGTTTTTATGGGAATGCAAATGAGACATGTGCTGAAAGATGCTCCTCTGACCTCAATATGTGTGTAAATAACCTAGAGAAGTACATATGGCTGTCTGGGTATGTGTGGTGACCGGTGCCTGGGATCCCAGAGCACTGGCAAGTCTAAAGCAGGAAGACTGTGAGTTTAAGACTAGCCTAAGCTCCTTAGTGAGGTCCTAATTTGAAAACTATGCAGTTAAATTTTAAAAAGCAGAAAACATACACATAGGTATACACACATGGAGTTAAATAAGTAAGCAGACTGGGAAGATGACTCATAAAATGTTTGCCATGCAGCTGTGAGGACGAGAGTTTGATCCCTGATTCCAAGTAGAAACCTGGCACGATGGCACAAGTCTGTAACCCCAGCATTGGGGGTTGGGGTGAGAGGAGGAGGATCCCCAAGCCCTGCTGGCCAGTCAGCACAACCAGCCACCTTGTAAGCTCCAGATTCAGTGAGAGACCCCCCAAAAAAGGTACAGGCTGGAGAGATGACTCAGGGGTTAAGATTCTGTCTTGCAAGGTTCTGCGTTCAGATCCCAGGTTCCATGTAAAAACCAGGTGGAAATGGTGGGGGCCTGCAGTTCTGTGGGCAGAGCCTGAGAAATCCCAGAGTGAACCCAGAAGGGGATAGAAGCAATCCACGATGATTCCTGAAGTCACCCTTGGTCCTCCACAGGGACATGTCCTCTGATACACACACACACACACACACACACACACACACACACACACAAAGTGTAAAGCTAGATGCAAGATATAATATGTCAATTGCTCTAAAAAAAAGCTGATTAAACTTGAAGTTAAACCTCACTGTGTAACTGAACATTCTTTCTCTCTTTCCTCTCCTCTCACACATTTGCACCTGCAAACAGTGACTTTAATCTTCGTTCATATATTACTTTCATGTCAAGTTAGTTCAGAAATTGTTTTACCTCGTGGTCCTCATTAACTCTGGAAAAGGATGAAAACCAAAGATTGTTTGAAAAATATCACTGTTCTATCAAGCCCTGGCTGGGAATGCAGTCTGAATGCAAAGCATTTGTCTTGCATGTTCAAGGCCCTGGACTCAATCATAGCACTGCAACAAGAGGAAGAAGAGGAAGAGGAGGAGAAAGAGGATGAAGACGATTATCCTCAGCCCCATACGCTGGGTTGTAAAATCACATTTTATAACTTTTAAAAATATTCTTTATAGGGCTGGAGAGATGACTCAGGGATTGTGACTCTGTCTCACAAGCAGAAGGTTCTGAGTTCGGATCCCAGGTTCCACATTAAAAAAAAAACAAAAAGGGGGCTGGAGAGGTGGCTCAGGGGTTAAGCCTCTGCCTTGTAGGCGGAAGGTCCTGAGTTCAGATCCTAGACCTCACGTATAGACGCTGGGCAGAAGCGGGGGCGGCTTGTGTTTCTGGTCCTGGTAGGGTGGAGCCTGTGAATCCCGGGGCAGAGTAAACAAGGAGGAGGTGGAGGCGTCCATGGTGGTTCCCGAATTCGTCCGTCGTTCTACACATATACACATACATACACACACGTGCACACACGCATACACGCACAATTGAATAAATAATAAATAAAAAATTAAAAAAAATTCTTTATATAAAACACTATGATAGATAAATAAGAAACAATCAGAACTCATCTGTCAAGTGACCTGAACCCCAGCTTTCTACATTTCATAGTGTTTCTCCAGATGCTGTGTCGCTTCATTTGGACGAACCAGAGAAGCTGGGTTCAGCCGCCCTTCTAGATGTCATACTTTCAACTGATGGAAATGATTGTAAAGTCCATTCCCATGTTTTTCTTTCTGAGTGCATGTGTTTTGTTCATTATCCCCTTCATTCTGTTCCATATAATAGAACTTTCCTGTAGCATGTTGGAGAAGGAATGGGTGCTTTTTCTATTGCTTAGGCTTTTTTTTTTTTTAAGTATTCTGTTTATTGAGGGATAGAGAGGCAGAGAGAGGGACACAGAGAGAGAGAGAGACAGAGATCGCCACATACCACAGACATGCCAAGGTCAGAGGAAAACCTTCAGATATCAGATCTGTCCTTCTGTATGTATGTGGACTCTGGGGGTCCCAACTCTGGTCCTCAGGGTTTGTACACAAGTGCTTTTATCTCAACTGAGTCATCTCATTAGCCCCTGTTGCTTAGTTTTTTTAAATATTTTTTTTCACATTTAGCTAACATATCTTAAGAGAAGGTCCTTTAATTCCACGGTCCCATAGCCTCTAGAGCAAGGTATTTTATGATAATAAGCTTACAGTGGATCAATCCTGACCCACTCTTTGCCCATAGAAACGATGTCGCTGATGTAACGTGTAAATGTCCACATGGGGTCTTCACTCACTAAAGCCACTGTTTTCTTTCATGAGTATTAACTCCCACACACTGCAGGAATGGAATTCTGGCATGGAATAGCAGGGCAGCTGGGAGCTTTGTGTGGGTTATAGCTCAAGTTTTCTCTTGCTCGTCAAATGTTTTGTCTCCTTTTCATACTTAATGGTGGTGTTTAAAGGCCCTTTCCGTGTGTTAACTTAGATCTGGTATTTTTCAGGGAATTAAAAAAAAGTAAGCCTTCTGTTCAATATCTAGACAGACTCACCCCCACACACTTTTCTTTTCTTCTGAGTTTATGCATTGACAGACAAATATCCATTGACTTGGGAAATGTGATAGACTCCCTCCAAACTAATGTGTAAGATAGCATTTATGAAATGAACATTGGTTTCTAGATTGGTATGTATATCACTTGACACTCAAAGCAGCAGACAGATAGTACCAACCTTCTATTTTAAAAAATTGGTATTGATTTTTTTGTTTCCAAATAAAGAAATTTTTGTATATATATATATATATATATCAAAACGAAGATGAAATTCTTCCTGGGCTTTGTCTTAGGATTTTCTCATAAACTGAACCTAAGAAAACTAAGAGCGTCACAAAACAGTAAGAGCAGAGGATAATGTGTGAGTATCAGTTAGACCTGTTAGTTGCTCTTTCCTTTCTTAATACTTTAAAGCAAAATCCTTTCATGCTGTGCCATCAACCATGGCAAAGGTCTTAAGTGAAGTTAATCCTGGGTGTCAACTTGACACACCTGGCCTTAACTAAGATCAGCTGAGACCACCTGAAGCGATTATCTGAATCAACACATTTACAATACAGAGACCAGCCCTAGATCCCATGGGAACCTCCCCAGATCTCATTGGAACCTCCCAGGAGCGGATCAGATAAAAGGAACCACAGAACAGGAGACTGGGAAGAGTCTGCCATGACTTAACCTACCCCCAGCTTCAGCCACCAGCCATGTCACCTCCACCACGAAAGACTGTTTCTCCCCTCTGGAACTGTAAGATGAATAAGTCTCCCTTTCTCCCTTAAATTGGTTGACTTTGAATGTTGTCTCACAGAAACAGTTAAGAGTAACCGTTACATCCTAGAAGGGACAAGGTTATTGGCTCTTCCTTTCTACATCCTACAGAGGATGAAGGACCTACACCCTTCCACCATCCATCACCTGCCCCAAAAGGCCATGCAAAGCCCCTCAATGCTCTCTTATGCTTTATGTGTAGTAAACTGTTCTTGAGAGAAAAAAACTGATGTCAGTATTAAGTGTCTGAACTGAATTTCCCAGCTTTGCCGAGGACACGTGCTCACTAGAGGAGTGTAAAGTCAATTGAACACAATAAGCAGGGAGAGGAGAAAGGCTGAACAAAACGTGGAAGGGCGAGGCTTGATCTGACAGGGACAAGGCAGCTTCCTGTGAACCCTTGAATGAATGATCCTTCCCGAAATGTCCGCCCCATTCGTCAGTCATCCATTGGGTACTTACTGTCACACGCTAACAGCAGCAAAATAACAAAATGGACAAAGATGTAGCTATAAATAAAAGCAATTGACAAGTTGAATAAAATTGTCTTACCATCTTAAAAATTGGTCCATTTGCTTGTTTGTTGCTTTGAGATAGGGTCTCCAGTTGCCTAGGCTGGACTTGAATTCACAGTGATCCTCCTGCCTCAGCCTCCGGGAGCACTGAGATTATAGGTGTGCACTTTGAAAGCTATTTTCCACCAGAAATGAACTGCTAAAAAGCTTCAAGCATTCTTCAAGGATGACAAAACATCAAATAGAAATGTTTTTGAAAAAACATTCTGGTTGTATTTCTTTCACATTATGAAGATAGTAACTTTAAAAACTTTGGATTTAATTAACATGTGATTATCAGAAGCACAGCTGTGTCTTTCTGGGAAGCATCTAGATCTTTTAGGAAAACACCAGATAAGACTGGGGAGGGGGGACTGGGAGTGGTTGAGGGGGAAGGGGTCTGAGCAGATGGATCTGTGGAGGGACTGGGAGTGGTTGAGGGGAAGGGGTCTGAGCAGATGGATCTGTGGGGGGACTGGGAGTGGTTGAGGGGAAGGGGGCTGAGCAGATGGATCTGTGGAGCAGATAGATTCACAAGTCTGAGGAGCTGCATGTGAATCCCGGCACCTATGTAAAAAGCCAGGCACGTCTGTGAATGTTGTTACCCCACTATCGTGGGGGTGGGAACAGGAAGTCTGCTGGGGTTGGCAGCCTATATCCAGGTTCAGCGAGAGACCATGTCTCAGAGGAATAACATGGGGAACCATAGAGCAGGACACCCAACATCCTCCTCTGGCCTCAGCACATGCATGGGCGTTCATACATGCACATACACTACACATGCATGGGCGTTCATACATGCACATACACTACACATGCATGGGCGTTCATACATGCACATACACTACACATGCATGGGTGTTCATACATGCACATACACTACACATGCATGGGGCGTTCATACATGCACATACACTACACATGCATGGGCGTTCATATATGCACATACACTACACATGCCTTACACTTACACACACACACACAAAAAAAAAAAAAACCAGAGGAAAAAAAAAAAAGGATTGTATGATTGTGATAGCTAAACTTGGTTGTCAACTTGACCTGACCCTGAGATTAACCAACAGATCAGTTGTCAGACCTCTGAAGAGGTGTCTGGATTAAGATATTTGTAATGCAGTGACCCACCCTAAATGTGGGTGACACCTTCCAGCAGCAGATCAGATGAAAGGAAGTGGAATGAGCTCTCTCTCTCTCTCTCTCTCTCTCTCTCTCTCTCTCTTTCTCTTGGCAAACTTATCTTCTCTGCTGCCACCATTCTTTGCTGACATCAGAACCCAGCTTTGTCAACCCTCCAAGGTGACTGCAGTCCAGAAACTATCCAGGAATCTTCTGGTCTTCAGCACCGGCCTGGGACAACAGAGATGGTTAGCTCCTGAGCTGAGCAGCTCCAGGCAGCTGTTGGGCTGCTTACACCTTATCTCGTAAACCAACCCAACAAATTTCCATATATACATGGAAATATGTATTCTATCAGTTCTATCCTTCTAGAGAACCCTGACTGGCACAGTGAAAATGTTAAATGCTTTCCCCTGCTACTTCCATATGTGACCTTTGAGCTGGTCACCAAGTACTGAGTGCCTTGGTTGTCATTTAAGTATTAAGTTTATGATGTAACATTATAAATGGTTCAGCATGGTTTATATCTCAGCACCACCAACAGGCTCTATATCCACGAATGATCTCTAGTTAAATATTTGCGTGTGTGTAAGAGAGAGAGGTACATGTGTTTATGTGTGTACAGATGCACACACCCGCGCTGACAGAGGCCAGAGGGGGATGCTGGGTGTCCTGCTCAATCACTCCCCACCTTACTTCCTTGAAAGGGTCTCTCACTGAACGTGGAGGTAGACTGGTAGCCAACAAGCCCCATTGATCCACTGGTTTCTTTCCCCACCCCACAGCAATGACATTTAGGAGTGTGGATCACACCCAAATCTGTGACTTGAACTCAGTAGGTCCTCACACTTGTTTAGCATATACTCGGCTCCCTGCACCATAGCCCAAATGTACATTTCTTGAGAGCAGACTGCATTTTGCTTTTCTCTTCTCCTACGGTCCCCAAATTACTGATATTTGCAAAAACTGATGCTTAAGTACATTCTCAGCAGAGTTTCGTAAATGCACGAGAAGCCATGAGTTGCCAGGTCTCAGACTTCACATACGTAGAATATTCATGCTTAATAGAAAGAACATGGGGGAGACGTTCTCCGCCGAGAGTCGCCGCTGTTTCCTGCTTTACGCCTCCTCGGTCTACCTGTCCGTGTCTTGCTCCTTTGACCGTGATGATGTGGCTCTGGGGAACTTGGCCAAGTCCTTTCTTCAGCAGCCTCACGAGGAGAGGGAGCATGCAGAGAAACTGATGAAGCTGCAGAGCCAGCGAGCCGGCGCGTCTTCCTGCACTAAGAAACCAGACCGCGAGGACTGGGAGAGCGGGCTGAACGCAATGGAGTGTGCACTGCACTTGGAAGAAAGTGTGAATCAGTCACTGCTGGAACTGCACAAACTGGCCACTGACAAAAATGACCCCCACTTGTGTGACTTCATTGAGACCCATTACCTGAACGAGCAGGTGAAATCCGTCAAAGAACTGGGCGACCGCGTGACCAACCTGCAAGACGGGAGCCCCCGAGTCTGGCATGGCGGAATATCTCTTTGATAAGCACACCCTGGGACACGGTGATGAGAGAAGCTGACACCCCCAGAGCCCAGTGATGGCTGGTCACCAAGGCAGCGTGCATGCGTGTCGGGGCTACCTTTACCTTTTCTAGAAGTTGTACCAAAACATTCGCTTTTTAGTTTGTACCATTCATTCAAATAAAGAGATTTGGTACCCCCCCCCCCAAAAAAAAAGAAAGAGCATGGGGAATCTCACTCACACTGACATCCTCACTCTGAAATGTATTAGGAAAGAAAGAGAAAGGTTTGGAGAAGGAGTGACTTGCTGACATTGGGGGATGTTTCTGTATCCAGGACGCAAGCCGTGTCTAGATTATGAACTGAAGACTAAAAGTGTACTGACCGGCCTGAGAGAAACTTACCTGATAACTGTTTTGAATCCAGGAGAGCTGCTACAGTGTGTAGAAAGGAAGCAAAGATGTATTCCAAGGACACATGGCAGGGAAGAGACGAGAGGACTCTGGAAAATCAAAGGAGGAAGACACTGGAGTCTCCTTCTGGGCCACATCCAGTGACCTGCAGTCTTCCAACCACGCCACATCTTAAAGGTTTCCCTGCTTCCCAGAGACATTGCGCCAGGCTCCAGGCTTTTAGTATATAAACCTGTGAGACTTGTGCAAACCTCAAGAGTGGCGGTGTTAAGTAACCCTAACTATCCAGGGCTAATTCCAAGTACTTTATAAATGTGGACACTTTCTGCAAACAAACACTTGGCAAAGGGCCACTATTCCCTTAAATTTGAGAAAACTGAGGCAGGCTGGCAGATTGTATAGCTCGAGTTGCATAATTAGTAACCATTACAGCCAGAACGCGAGCTATCGGCCTCAAAATTTGTCTACTTAACATCTGTGCTAGACGGAAATTAGGATTCATGGAAGGTAAATTAATGGATTTGATGGAATTTGAGATCAAAACGACTTTGGACACATTAACTTCCTGGTGCCACATAGACAACCAGGTGGAGACCCAGTTAAGTACCCCAGCTCCTCTGATAGCTGACAGGTGTCCCGTCTGAACATAAGATAGAAACAACATGGCATTATGCCAGAGCCATGATCTGTTGGGTCAAAATTTAATGGCCTTTCCACAAGTATGTTAATCAAATGCAGTTCTAGGCTCTGTCAGAGAGATGGAGGCCACACTACAGCGAGATGTACGAGTCTTCTTTCTGGGTCCACCAATCCAACTACTCACAGAATCAACAAACGGTGGATGGAAAATATATTTTTAAAGTCCATTTGAGCTGAAAAAAAAATAGATGCAGTTCTAATGTGGTACTTTAACAATAGTCAAATACTGACGCATCATCAAAATTTCACTTTCAGTGAGACTCAGTCAGAGGGCAAGCTCTTGTTCCAAAGCTTGAAGGAATCTCGGCACCTGAGACAAATCCCTGCAACCCTGAGCTTCACAGCTTCTGAGAGGACCACCTCTCTCAGCTGCAGAACCAACATTGACTTTGATATCCATCCTCTGTGTCACCTGTCTTGCTCGCACCCCCCCCCAATTGCACAACTTCAGACTTACTCCCATTTACGAAATACCGCCCTCTTGCCCTGTTGACCCTGAATTCAGTATTTAATGTTTTACTTCATCTGACCTCAGGGGACATGACTCTTTCATCAGGCCTCAGCCTACAAATGGCTTCCTGATTGCTGCCTGCCACCCCGGTCCTGTGGCTGTCTAATGCCTGCTGAACAGAACGAGACCCTTGGAACCGCTCTGTCTCAATAAATATGTTGGTTACAGAGATGGTACACGCAGGGACTCCAATGAAAGATATTTTAATTAAAAAAAAGATGTCAAAACACTGTGTTTTGGAAAATCGTACTTTTAGTGACAGAATCAGTCAACCTTCTTTGGCCCCTATTTTCTTTAACTTTGCCACATTGATTATTGTTGCTCTTTTTTTTTTTTCACATGTAGGTCTGGGTGTGTATGTGCGTGTGGGTGCATGTGTATATCAGAGCGCACTGGGTGTGTCTTTCGCGGTCCAAGGGTGACTTTGGGAATCACCCTGGATTGTTGCACCTCCTGATTGCTTTGCTCTGCTGTTTCCAAGGCTCTGAGCCAGAAGTACAGGCATCCGCCATTCAGTTCAGCATTTTTTACCTGGGATCTGGAATTTGAACTCAGGTCATTTTGCTTCCAAAACAGGGTCCATTTCTCTAATGCCCCTTTTAAGATCATTTTACTTTCTCAATTCTATTTATAGGAGAGAGAGAGAATGCACGTACAAGCATCATGGAGCATGGATGAAGACCAGAGGACAACTTTCAGAAGTCAGTTTCCAACCTGTGGACTTCGAGGGATGAACTCAAGTTGCAGGCTTATTGCAGACACTTAGTCCACTGATATCTCGTGGTTCTGTTGTGGTTATTGTTGTTTTTTGCTTTTTTTTTTTCTTAATATTCTCATTCCTTGTGTGATAGTTAATCTTGGGTGTCAACTTGACCATATCTGGCATGAACTAAGATCAGACTACCTGAAGAGATGATCCAGATCAATATATTTACAATACAAAGAGCAGCCCTAGGTCTGACTGGAACCTCAGTAGTGGACCAGATAAAAGGAACCATAGAACAGAAGACTCTGAAGAAGAGAAACTCTCCAGGAATCCTTTAGCCTTCAACCCTCACCCACTAGCCTACTGGATGTTTGAAGAGACTTAGCTGCCTCCAGCTTCAATCACCAGCCGTGTTACCTCTGCCATGAAAGACAGTTTCTCCCCTCTGGAACCATAAGCTGGATAAATCTCCCTTTCTCCCTTAAATTGGTTGACTTTGAATGCTCTCTCATAGCAACAGTTAAGAGTAACCCTGAGACTGGGGTTGGACCTATTATTTACTCACTTGACACTGGGTCATTGCTCTTGAGCTCTGCTGAACTGCTGCCTACTATGGGGCCTGCTCGGGCCTGAGATTCATCGCTCCTCCTTCCTAGGTCTCTTAAGTGCTGGGGTGCAGAAGAGCTCTGCTGTGCCTTGACTGGCTTCCCTCGACTTCATTTAGGGTCCCTGTGTGATTTCTTAGTCACACTTTACCAACTGAGCCAATCGCCTAGCCCCACTTACAACAGTTTTGTTGCAGTTTGCCTGCATGGTTGCTGATAAATGACCATCAAACAGCTTAAGGGAACAAAGGGTTTTTTCCTTACTGTTAGTCCAGTTACAGTTCTAGTTCAGCTTGATGGGAGAGCACGCACCAACACCAGGGCCGAGGGAACTGACCACACCATCACCACATAACGGCTGAAAGAGGGACGATCCTTACTTGCCAGACCAGCATGTCTGGCCAAGTGTACACAAGGATGCCAACTTCCTCAACTGACTTTCCGTATTTTATTCATCTGTTCAGGGCCTAGTCCTACCCACCATAGCCTGGGCCTTCTCCATCGGCTAGACAATCTCTTGCAGGTTTGCTCTGGCCTTAACTCAACCACTAAATCCCCACAAATGTGCCCAGAGTTCAAACCCTCAACAGTCAAGTTGACAACTGTACCTAACTATGACAATTTTAAAATTCTATTATTTGCTTATTTTTGCCGTAAGTTGTTGTAACAGACAACAGAGTTTGGCTTATTTTAACATCACTGTGTATGAGACAACGCTTACCTCTTTTTAAGGCTGCAGTTGGTCAGGGCTTGTGGGTGGCTGAACAGTAATGCTTGCAGCAGAATTCCAAGGAGCCTGTCATCCATCTCTGTCTATCTTGGCATGGTGGGTTCTGGTCCTTCCACTCTGGCTCAGACCTGGCTCCCACTCTCGATCACAGAGCCCCTTTTGCTGTTTTGTGGACAGGTGGTGGCAGACAGGGTCCAGGGTAGTATATCTATGCAGCTTCTTGGCTGGGTTTCCTGCCCAGCCTCTCCTGATTCCTTGTTTGGAAGCCTGGGCTTCCAGCCTTCTCTTCTGAGAGCCACTCATTATCTTTCAAATGAATTTCTTTTATGTGTAACTTAGTTTCTGTTGCTTTCATAAGCTGCCTTCCTTCTTTGGTTCCACTTTCCTTTTCTTTAAATCATTTTTTAAGTGATTGAGGAAGGAGGGAGGGGTCCTCATAATTATGAATCATTAGCCATGCATAAAAAAATAAATGGCAGTAGAAGAGACAGCATGTCTTAATATAGACTCTTCCCCCTATGTACAGCTAAGGCTTAGCCAATGATAAATGGCTCCCTGATGGCAATTATGAGCCCCTTATTGTTTTTTTGATGATCAAGGAATGATTTATGTTTAGTTTGAATATCGGATATAATTTTTTAATTGATAGCACCAGAGACTATAGGCTTCCCTCTTTGGCAAACAGTACTTTCACTTTTCACCATGAAATAAATAGAGATACACTTAAGAGTCTGTCATATTCGCCTAACACAAATTGTCGATTTCCCTACCGCAAAAGATTTGGGAGTGCTTGCAGATCTTGAGAAAATGCCATGGTTGAAATATGTTCGTTATTCAAGCCGACACAGTGTTTGTGTTTAGCCTCCTGGGTGAGTAATATTGTACCCATAACACTTATTGAAGGCTTGCCATGTGCTCGCCTCTTTATGAGGTGCTGGGTACAAGGATGAATAAGGATCCTGGCTCCTTGTACAATGTCTGGCAGTGGCAAGAAGCACTCAATGGATGCTTTTTGAATTAATGACATAATCCCTGCCTCTTAGGAGCTCTGGTCTGTGGGAAACGCAGACACCTAATTGGGGCATGTCATGTGCCCAAAATAGCGAATTCAAGTAAGGGTGGGTGTGGAGAGGAACTTCTGGCATGTTTCAAATGCCTTTGTGAGTTCCTTCCAAGGGCACACTGTCCTGCCCAATGACTGTGCCTGGATGTGTCTGGATGGATGCTCAGGCCTCTCCCTCCAGACCCTCCTAGGGACACTCGTAACACTGTGTTTGAACTCCTATTAATAGGCCTAGCCAACCCTCAGCAGACCGTACCTCCACATCAAACAGCCAGAATCCCCCGCGGTCTCTGCTGGGCACTGAGCCAGCCTCCAGCCTGGAAGCCATGCTTCTTGCAAATCAGCTCCACGTGATGAGAAATAAAGGCTCTGGGATTCCAAACCAATTACCCAGGGTGAAAGGCATGTTCCTCAAGGGCACCCTGGGCGTTATTTAAAAAAACAAAAGAGTGACAGTGCAGATGCTGGCCCTGAACTGCCAACAATGGACACTGCACATGGGTGGGAGGAATAGCCAGAAAAGGTGTACAACTCCCGCCTCCCGCATTGCTCCCACCTGGGAAAGTTAGGAAACTGTGTGTTTAAACCCATTTTCAAAAGTTTCTGGTCGACACTCGTGCTGGCAAAACAGAAATCTTGGCATTCCTGGAAGGAATAAGGGAAGCGCATCTTATCTTTTTTTCTTTTCTTTTCTTTTTTCTTTCTTTTTCTTCCCTTCCCTCCCCTTCCCTCCACTCCCCTTCCTTTCTGTCCCTTCTTTCTTTCTGTCCTTTCTTTCTTTCTTTCTTTCTTTCTTTCTTTCTTTCTTTCTTTCTTTCTTTCTTTCTTTCTTTCTTTCTTTCTTTCTTTCCTTCTTTTTCTTTCTTTCTTTCTTTCTTTCTTTCTCTCTCTCTCTCTCTTTCTTTATCCTTCCTTCCTTCCTTCCTTCCTTCCTTCCTTCCTTTCCTTCCTTCCTTCCTTCCTTCCTTCCATCCTCATGTGTATGTGTAGTATACACATATATGCTCACTAGTGTGTAGATCCAGGCACCATGCATACACATGTGGAGGTCAGAGGTCAACATCAGGGTGCTCTGTCATGCCTCCCCTTTGTTCAGACTGAATCTCTCACTTGAACCTGGAGCTCATCACATTGGCTAGACTAGTGTGTCCCCAGATCTTCTATCCTCCCGTCTCCGCCTCCCTGCACTGGATTACAGGTGAGTGTTTGCCATGCCTGACTTCTTATGTGGGTGTTAAGATCCTAGTGCTTGCACCACAAGCCCTTTACCCAGTGAGAAAGTCAATTTGCCATTCCCCGAGCTTGCGACCTTGGAACCAGCATAACTATGCGACCTTAGACACGTCACTGTCCGACAGAGAGAGGGATGCTGATGCCTACTGTAAGTCTAGCTTATGGAAAGCACTGGTGTGCAAAGGGCCCAGCCGCAAATGAATGGGCGGCTGTCATGTTCGTTACAGTTGCTATGTCAACAGCCTGCCAAACGCTTTGTGCACTTGATTCCAATCCTCATTCTTTCCCTGTGAATCTTTCCCCCTCACCACCACAGCAGATTGGCAAAGCCAGACTCCAGTCAGTTAGTGAGGGGAGGGATGGGAGCTCGGGCTTGCTGCTCCCTAGAGCCAAGCACTCTGGCCCACCCTGAGGCCTTCTCAGACAGCGCTGGAGTCCTCTTCTTTGCGGTGACCTTAGCAGGATGGAGCAGTCACCTTCACAGCCTGTGCCAGCTTTGTGGGACACTGTCAGCGTGGCGGTGGGTGCACTTCCGAGGCTGCACATGCAGCAGGTGATGTCCCCTGGGAGCCTCACCGAGCTCCCTCACTTTCAAGTGAAAAGTGTATCGCACTCCACCCACACAAAGCAGCATTCAGGCAGTGGGACCCAGCCATTAACCAAAGTGTATACTGGGAGGGGAGGAGAGGGTTCGAGAACCTGGCTTTGCAGTGGCTGGAAACTTGTGTTTAAACCCCGGATCTCTATGAACTCTTTAATTTTAATCAGGCATTTAATCTCCCTGCATCTTTTATATTCTGAGTCGATGTGTGCAGCTGGTTACACACAAACACACACACATGCACTTGTTCTGGGCTCATTAAAGCGCTGCACCGCCAGAAAACTTTAGCCATCTGACTTCTGCTGACTTCGCACCGCAGAGAGGAGCATCTTCCTGCCTCCATCGCTGCTTTGGTTGGGGGACCTGGGAGGGCAGCAGCTGGCTGGCCTGGTCCCTTTTCTTTGGCTCCAGCCTGTCATGAGCTCAGGGCAACAGTGTTTCCACCCCTCATCTTTTGTTTGTGCTTTAATCTGAGCACAACCAGGTCAGTAGCTCCTTCATTAGTCTTCATTGACCCCTCCAGTAAGCCATATAGTTGTTGCTTTGAACTTGACTGTTATGACACGTAAAAGGGTTTACAAGCTATAAAGTGCCATCTGTAAAAACACAGGTCATCAGCTTAGTATTTTTCTTAACTTGATTTATTTATTTTGTGCATGCATGTGTGTGTGTGTGTGTGTGTGTGTGTGTGTGTGTGTGTGTGTGTGGTGTGTATGTGTGTGGTGTGTGTGTGTGTATTACAGGGTGTTGTGTGTTCCTGTGGAGGACCAAGGGTGAAACGGTTACTCTTTACTATTGCTGTGAGAAAACACCCAAAGTCAAAAAACTTATGGGAGAAAGGGAGAGAGGGAAGATAGATGGCGGAGATGGCATGACTGGTTGGCTGAAACTTGTAGGAGACAGGCTAAGTCACAGCAGACCTCCACATGGCCGGAGTATTCCTGGAACGTTGTGTCTTTCCTATATTCTGTGGTCCCTTTTCTATGGTCCATTACAGGGAGGTTCCTATGAGATCTATACAGGTTCCGATGGGATCTAGGGCTGGTATAATATCATCAGGTGGTTTCAGCTGATCTTAGTTAATACCAGATGTGTCAAGTTGACACCCAGGATTAACTATGACAAAAGGTGACTTCTGGAATCATCCTGGATTGCTTCTACCTCCTTTTTAATCTTTGCTCTGGGATTTCCCAGCCTCCTCCCACCAGGGCCAAAGGTGCAGGCTGCCGCCTTTTCTGCCTGGTGTTTTGAACGTGGGGACTTGGGATCTAAACTTAGGACCTTCTGCTTTGGCTATCTGGCCATGTTTTCACCATCATAACTGTCGCCTGAAGTCTAAAAAACTTTCTTGGTCATGAGCGAGTACTGTGACTGGGCCAGAAATGAAACACCAGAAGCCAGTGATCCAGCTAATGATGGACATTTCACCTGTGTTTGGTTTTCTTCCTCTCGATTAATTGGAAAATGGTCAGGACACTGAACAGTTATATCATCCTTAAGCAGAAGATGTCTAAAGATAGAATAAGTAGATACTGGGTTTGCACATATTTAAATAGATGCAGGTCTCCATATAGTCACACCTATCTGGATATGACACTTTTCCTAAAGAGACTATAGGTCTCCCACAGTGACTCCTTTTAGTTCTTCATTTGGTATCTTACGAGGGAGATAGGGGTTTGTACTCAGTATTCAATTTATTTAAGCATTTGCAGTTTTTCAAAATCAAAGTCTTAGTTTACATGTCATTTCTGCTTAAAACAATGTTTTGTTTCTGAAGATAAGTTTTCTCAACACATGAAGAAATACTATGGATATGACATTTACATATAAATCAGGCCTTGATGACCTTAGCACTTGGGTGACTAAATCAGAAATATTGGAAGTCCAATGCCAGTCTTGGCTATCGGCAGACACCACTAAGTCCCATGTGTGCAATGCTAGGAACAAAGGCCCTACCAACTTAACCAGATCCATATATATGTATTTAAAACTCTAAAACCAAATGTTGTGACAGGCACCTGTGAGCAAACACAGCACTCAGGAGACTAAAGGAGGAGGATCCGAAGTTAAAGTAGTTCCTGGCTACATAGCAAGTTTGAGCCAAGCTGGGATTTATGAGATCCTGTCTGAAAACAAACAAATTTTAAAATCTAATTATAATTTAATTACATGCTTCCACTTCCTTGTAAGGGTAAATCTATTAGAATTTATTGATTACATGCAACAGAAAATATTTCAGATGTTCAAATAAAAAAGGGATTTTACTGGAAGGATACACAGAGTTGCCCGTGTTAAGCTTGAGGATATAGATGGCAGGAGCTAATGGACAATCTCTTTAGGGTTTTGCCATCAGAAAAACTTGGCTACAAATGATTTTTGACCTTGAGTCACCCTGTTCAAGATTCAAATCCCAGGGCAAACAGTCTGGCCTGGCCAAGGTCCCAGGTCCAATGTTTGGCCAAAGGAGTTGGTTCACTTGATTGGCAGTGGTGGCATGGGGGGAGGGTGGTGGAAATGGGTGCTTTGCCAAAGGAAAAGTGACATCCTAGGACAAGGAGAAGGGAGAAGAGAGGTTGGGTTGGCAGAAAGGACAGATTTTACCACAAAAATCTTTGGAACATTTTATGGTATACCATTAAGATGTTAGATACAGCATATTTTCTTCTTAAAATAACTTTGACCATTTGGACCTTGGGACATTAAGATTCTCACTTAAAGTGAACTTAAAGTATAAAGGTGGCCACAGAGATGCTTCTTCAAATTCTTAGAGAAGGGCCAGTGAGATGGTTTTCAGTAGGTTAGACATCTGCCCGTAAACCTGGAGACCTGAATTTAATTCTCTGGAACCCCCTGGTAGACGAGAGAAATGACTTCTAAAGGTTGTCCTCTGACCTTGCACACACGTGCTCTCTGTCTCTCTTTCAAATAAATAAATCAATAAAATATTTTAAACGTACATAAAAGTAATCTAAAAATCTTATGAGAAATACAGCTTCTTCACCTGGACTGCTATGAAAAGTGCAGGTGGGAAAGATTCCTTGGGATTCCTTTCTCCATGGTTCAGTTAACACATGGATAAAATCAGCCAAGAGACACACAGTTGCCCGTGAGTTTTCTTTCTCGCAGAGGAGACAAAATGCTACTAGCAGAGTGAAGACCATGACTGCCTCTGCTTTCCAAGGAGAGCCAAGGGTTTGGATTTTGGGAAACTTAAGAGTCATCAAACATACACGGAAAGTCTTCAGAAAGTAATGCGTGCCAGATGCGGTGGCTATGCCTAGAAGCACAGCACTCGGGATGCTGAGACAGAAGGATGCTACGTTTGAGGCCAGACTGGGCTACGCAGTGAGATTTTGTCTCCAAAACACGGGAAAAAAGACGGACCACAGAGAGCTCAGTGGGTCAGGTCTTGCAAGTCTTGTAACCCGAGTTTGATCCCACAGGGTGGAAGAGAGAACTGACTTCTGAGAGTTGTCCTCTGACCTCCACTGATGCACCATGGCATCCACATCTCTCTCTCTCTCTCTCTCTCTCTCTCTCTCTCTCCCTGTCAAATAAATAAGCAAAAAAGAAAAAAAAGTAACAATAAAAATCTTAAATAAATGAATATCGTTAAGGTGAACATACTATACAGAAAATGTGTACTTTTCAGAGCTACTCCTCCTGATGTACTTGGGGAAATACGCGCATGCCTATTGTTTGCTCCCATTTCTCCTGCACTAAAGACACTCAGTAGATACTTTGCAGATCATGGATCAACCTTTGAGCGACTATACTGTTATTTATTCATTCGTTTATCCAATCTTTTTTTCTTGTGATGCTGGGGACGGATCCCAGGACTTTGCATAGGCTGAACAAGGCGTAGGGGGTGTAGAGAGGGTAGGACTGGGCGCCGAGGAGGAGGACAACAGGACAGTACTCAAGCATTGGGTCGGTGGCCTGGGCCAGGGTGGCAGTGAAGAAAGAGACAGCTGGACAGATGTGAGATGTGTTTTGGTCATGGAGTCGACCTTGGCTGAGGAGCTGAATCCGCTGGTGCAGGCAAAGAATGAACCAGGGTGATTAATTACACCATTGATGGGTAGCTGGACCTCTGCAGATAGGTGGCTGCCAGGTACAGGGGTTTCTTAGCAACAATCATGAGTTCTCCCATCATTGTTGAGATGTCTGGGGTCTTCCAATGGAGTCTGAGAGTCTGGTAATTGCAGGTGGCAAAGGAAAAGAAACTCTGAAATCTTTCTGCGTGTAAACTTGCCTGATTTGGGACTTTTCTCACTTCTCATTTGTATCCCCAAAAGGCCCACTGAGATGGTTTCTCATAAAGAATAGTAATGAGACTCTATGGTGAATTCAAATGTCAAGTTCTTCAGAGAACTGCTCGCTGTTTTGAAATGAGTGTTCACACTCCCTTTGTCTCCCTGCTGAGCTTTCCATGAGCATAAAGTCTTTGTCTGAGACGGCTCACACTCAGGTGCCCCATTCTCTACAGGCAGAAGCAGTCACAGAAACAGAGTGCTCAAGGAGCAAGCTCTGCGGGGGACCAGACCTACAGGTGGATGGTACGACCACACACGCACAGGGTGTCCCATAGCCTTCCCTGCTTTGCTGTGTGCGTGTGAAGGACAAGGAACACCATCTATGGATGCAATCTGCTGATGCATATTGCAAAACTCAGGACTCGATACTGAGACACGAGAAAAGAAGACAGAAGGGAAGGAGAAACTCCAGGAAGAAAGCCACCTTTAGCCAGCTGGGTTTCACTGAGACATCCACGCAGGGCCATCCTTTCTGAAGTCACCACATCACTGATGAAATGTAACCAAGCAACCAGTTGTTTTTTTTCTATGACGTGGCAAACAAGCAGAGTGACTGTTTCATTGCTCTGGCTTGACTGAAGTTAGAATTCAGATATAAGTAAGCAGAGATTCCCCTGTCTAGGGCTGATAGCGTTAGCATTGGGAGGAATTTACAAAAACCTGCTGACCCTCTGCTTTGGAAGCAGTCTTCACCCTTGAGCCATATCTTCAGCTCTGTTTATTTGGTTTTGAGACAGTCTTTCTGTGTCACTCAGACTGGATTTGAACCCACTGAGTTGTTACCTGGGCTGCTCTATATCATGATCCTCCTGTTCCAACCTCTTCAGTGCTGGTTTTTGTCACACCAGATTCTTCGGTTTTTAAGTCATTCTTATGTGGTTGCAACCCTTGGCTGAACTCTGGGAGCAGATGCAAATCATGCTGCTTTTCCTTCTGCTTTTCTGTTACTTATCTACTGCCTGCCCAAGATAAAAACTTGCACACAGCAGAAAACGGCAGGATTGAAATCAAGTCTGGTGTGGTGGGACACACCCACAATCTCCAGAGGTTCAAGCGAGATGCATGTGAGGGCTGCAAGCAGAGACATGGCATCAAAACAAAGAGCTGGGGATGCAGCTCAGGTGGCTGAGTGTTTGCCTCACACTGCAGGAAGCTTGGGGATCCATCCTGGCATCTTAAAAGCTAGGCATGGCAGTGCATGTCTGTAATTCCATCACTTAACAAGTAGAGGCAGGAGGATCAGGAGTTTAATGTCACCCTAAGTTATCTATGGAAGCCAGTCTGCTACCGGAGATTCTATTGAAGAAAAAAATCAAAATAAAGAAGAAAAGAACTAGAATGGACAGTGAGCCAAGTTTACCTACCTGTTGAGTCTAAACTTACTTAAAAGTCTCACCGCATTCTGAATAAACGTATTAAGACCCATAACCACTTGAAAAATATTTGTTCAACTAATCAATCCAAAAACAATAATAGTAAGAGACTTCAACACCCTACTCTCACCATTGGATGGGTCAACAGGTCAAACACTGAACAGAAACCGCTAGAGCTGAACCAAACCATTACCCAAATGGATGAGATTGACCTGTAATCAAGGAGTGGATCTGATCCATCTTAACACAAGGAATGGATCTGATCTACCTTAACACAAGGAATACACATTCTTTTCAGCAGCCCAGGGAACTTGCTCCAAAGCAGACCACATATTGGACCACAAAGCAAGGGTCCACATATACAGAAAAGTAGAAATTATATCCTGTACTTTATCAGATCACCATGGAATAAAGCTAGACATCCACAACAAAGCAAATGACATGAAATACACAAATTCTTGGAAATTAAATACCAAGATACTGAATGAAGAATAGATTCAGGCAGAAATCAAAATGGAAATTCAAAAATTCTTAAAAATGAATGATAATGAAATCATAACATATCTAACTCTGGGATGTGATGATAGCACTCAATGCCTATAACAAAAAAAAGAAAAAAAATCATGAGTAAATAACTTACATGCAACTTAAAACTTTAGAGAAACAAGAACAATCCAATCCCAAAGGAGATGAGCAGAGATTAGTAAAATCAGGGAAGAAATATCAGAAATTGAGATCAAGAAGCCATTTACAAAGAATCGATCAAACAAAGAGCTGGTTCTTTGAAAAAAATCAAAAATATTGATAATCCCTTAGCCAAATTAACCAAAACCAAAAGAGAAAAATCAAATTAATAAAACTAGAGATGCAAATTGGGTTATTACAACTAATAAAGAAATTTAGAGAAACATAAGGTCATACTTCAAAAACTCATACTCCACAAAATTTGATATCAGAAAGAAATGGATGAATTTCTAAGTGCACACAACTTATCATAATTAAGAGAAGATGAGTTGAGTTATTTAAATAGTACAATATCAAGTGACAAAGAAGTAATCACAAAACTTGCCACCAAAAAAACCTCAGGACTGGGTGAATTCAGTGCAGAACTCTACTAGACATTTAAAGGACAGCTAACACCATTACTCCTTAAACTATTCCATATAATAGCAAAGGAAAGAACATGTCCAAATTCTTTCTATGAAGCTAACATTACACTGGTCACAAAACCAAATAAAGATACAATAATAAAAGAAAACTATAGGCCAATCTTATTAATGATCACTGATGCAAAGATCCTCAACAAAATTTTAGCAAACTGGATTCTGAAACATAAAAAAAAAGGTAAGTGGATTTATCCCAGGCACACAAGATTGGTTCAACATATGGAAATCAGTAAGTGTAATTCATCATATAAGCAAATCCAAGGGCCAAAACCACATGATACTTTCAATAGATGCAGAAAAAGTTTTTGACAAGATTCAACATCCCTTTATGATAAACAGGAATGAAAGGAATTTTTATCAGCATAATAAAGGCCACATATAACAAGCCTCTACAAGGATCATTTTAAATGGGACAAAACTTAAAGCACTCCCACTGCAATCAGGTTGTCCACTCTCACCATTTCTGTTCATTATACTTGAAATCTTAGCTGGAGCTATAAAACAAGAGAGGGGCAGTAAAGAGATACAAACAGGAAAAAAAGAAGTCAAGTTCTCCCTACTTGCAGATGACATGATCCTATACTTGAGAGACCCCAAAATCTCCACCAGGAAACTCGTGGAACTAATTCATAAGTTCAGCAGAATGGCAGGTTACAAAATTAATGCTCAATGGCTTCTTATACATCAAGGATGAAATAAAGTGAGAAAGTCCTAAGAGAAGCAATTACATTCACCATAGATCCTAAAAGGAACAAAAGAAATACCTTGGTATAAACTTAACTAAGGATGTGAGAGACCTGTACAATGAAAACTGTAAAACCCTAAAGAAAGAAATTTCAGAAGACACCAGAAGGTAGAAAGACTTCCCATGTTCTTGGATTGGTAGAATTAACATAAAAATGACCATCCTACAAACAGCAATGTACAGATTCAATTTAATGTCAATCAAAATTCTAGGGCAATTCTTTACAGAAAATGATAAAACAGTCTAAAAATTCATATGGAATCACAAAAGGCCAAGATAGCAAAAACACTTCCGAGTAACAAAAACTCTGCGGAAAAAGTATTGCCATACCAGATCTTTTGGAATATTCCCAAAGATTGCTTCATCTTACTACAGAGACACATGTGTATCCATGTTCATCATGGAATCAGCCTAAATCCCCAACAGTTGACAAATGGATATTGAAAATATGGTATATATACACACACAATGGAATACTATGCAGCTATCAAAAACTGAATGAACGAAATCTGTTGACAAATGGAGGGAGTTGGAAGAGGTTATACTAAGTGAAGTATCCCAGATAGAGAAAGACAGATGTTGCCTGTTCTCCCTTATAAGTGGAACCTAGTACTAAGCCCTCATAATGGCATACTCAAATGGAAGTCTCTATAACATCCATTATAACCCCAAAGGAATACAACTTGGGGAATAGGGGAAAGAAGATCCTAAGACATTGGTGACAAAGGAACACAGTTAAATAGATAAATAAGGCCACTGTTAAGAAAAGCCTGTAAGTATTGAGACCTGACCACTGTCAGTCCTCCTCCCCCATCCACTGTCATTTAGATTGTTTTACACTGCTCTGTGTGTTCCCTGTCATGGGGGAGGCAAGGGGTAGGGGTTAGTAAGCAGGTGGTTGGTTACCTGAGGCTAACCCCACTCTCCACTGTGTCTTGTTCCTGTTCTTTCCTGTTCTCATATTAACCCTGCCCCGTCTTTTTCTTTTTTTAGTAGTTTTTAATTTTTGGATAGGAGAAGATCTGAATGCTAGACAGGATGCAGCCTAGTGCAGTGGAAGAACAGTGAAGCAGACAGCAGACAACAAGAATTCAGAGTACTACCGACCGTGAAATGTTCACGCGGATCAGGCCAACCCAATCTCTCCCCATTCTAAGGCTCAGGGAACCTGGCATAAGGAGGGAGGGAAGAGATTGTAAGAGTCTAAAGATGGGAAGGTTCACCTCTGGACAAGACGGTCCACTCAAGGCAGGGCTTTTACATCCAGGAACTCACTGAAATGAGACTTGTCCTTACCAGACCTGCTCCATGTCTGACAAATCAATGTGCCACCCATAGACTACTGAGGATCTCAGGAGAAATAATTTCAAGCAGTAGGAACCTTAAGGGCTAGGACTAGACAGGTGAAGGGGAGTGACCCTATTAGTGGGTCTGCCCAAAGAAGGGTCACTTGGTCTACTAGAGAGACCTGAACTCCCACTAGAGCAGATGACCCAAAGGGAATCATAAAAACAGATGGACAGGAGGGTGGTAGTGAGGCAGGATCAGAGCAGCCGTGCTGGGATGGGTCTCTCAAGGTCGTTGACGATCTCTGGAATTCCTGAAGGCCATCCCCCACTGCTGGAATCGCCCTGAAGGGACACCTCTGCCGAGGAACTGACTCCAATCCTCCCAGAGATAAAATGGCCAACTTCCCTATGAAGGGATTATGGAGCCCTCCATATCAAACAAACAACTTGACTTCTAGCCCACATGGGCCCAAGAGAAACTGGGTTGGGCCCCAATGGGAGTTACCCAATGGGAAAAAACCAGTTTCCCGGGCTTGTCTAGGTGTGTAAATATGCCTGACCCTGGCAGCCATCTTTGGCTCCCCCAGCTCCTCATGGTACTCAAGGTGCCATGAGTTTTTTTTTCTAGCTATCTGCTTTTCACGAGTTCTCCAGGGTGCCCTATCCCTTCATGGCACTCAGGTGCCATGAGTCCATTTCTTGTTCCTTACTCCTTAGTGGGTTCTGTGCCTAGGCTCCCCTGAGTTCTCTGGCCTCCTGGCCCCTCATGGCACTCCACGTCTGGAGTCTATGAATTCCAACCTTTCTCTCCTCTAATAAACCCTACCTTAATCCTCTACAGGTGTTCTGGTTTCAACCTTCGACTCCAGAACACAAGAACCCTGCAACATTGGGATGGTCGTTTCCTGTCCTGCATCATTTGGTGACGCAGATGGGACGGCCAAAAAGACTGTTCTCACATCAGTAGTGAGTGGGATAGATTGATCAAGGAAGGGGAGGAAGGGAGGGAAGGGGAAAAGAAGAAGGGGAGAGGGAGGGAGCAATGATTATTACTCATTGTGCTTGAAAAACTACTACTACTAATAATAGTTAATAAAAATAAAATTAAAAAAGAAAAGAAAAACATTTATTTCACTTATCGCGAGTTTTGCACAAGTCTTTTTACCTCGTGAAGGCTATCTCCCATACAATGCTCTTATTCTTGCAATCACTGAGGGGCTTTTTCTTTTAGGCTGGCCTTGAAGTCTCTGTGAAAGTGAGGACCACATTTTGATCCTCCTTCTATTCCCAAATGCTGGGATTACAGATGTGCAAAAGACCATGCCCTGGCTTATTCTTGGATTTTAAATAAGATTAGTTTTATCTTACTTTGAAAATTACTTTCTAGTTCGGATGTGGCACTGGTTTCATTTGGCCTCTTCTAGGTAACAAGTATTAATGTTATATTACAACATTGATGTTAAAAATTCTAAATTCTGGGGCCATTCATTTATAATTTGTGCAAATAGAATTTTCTATCTGCATTCATTAGGGAAATCACGGTCCTTTTCATAATCAGTGATGGGAAACTAAATATCCACATGTGAAAGAGCGATATTAGATCCCTGTCTCTCAAATAAACTAGTGACTTAAATGTAAAACATAAAACTCTGAAACAAGAAAACAGAAAGGAATTTTTTAGGTCATTGGAAAGGGTGAGGATCTTTTGCATAAGACACAAAACCCCAGATAACCAGAGCAGAAATAGATGCAAGAAAAAACTCCTGGGGTGAGCCAGATAATGACTCATCAGCAAAGTGGTTGCCAGCAAGCATTGGACCTGAGTTCAGAGTCCCAGAACCTATGTTAAAATGTCAGATACAACTGCATGTGCTGGCAACCCCAGTGTTGTAGAGAAAGAGACAGGGGTCTCCCTGGGGCTCATCGGGCAGCCAGCCAATCCAAATCAGTGGCTTTCGTGTTCACTGAGCAAACCCGACTCGAAAAACAAGATGGTAAGTCGGTGAGAAACCTGATTAACTGGACTCAATTTCCAGAAGCCTGCATGGTGGAAGTAGAGAACTGACTCCTGAGAATTATTCTCTGATTTCTACATGTACTATGACATACATGCTTTGGTAAGCACTGAGGGGAACCTCCAGAATCCACATTCACATGTACACACACAGATGGACACTCATATATCACATACATACACAATAGAGTAGATAAGGATTAAGATCGGACACTGACCTCTGACACACACATGAACATGTATATATACATGATACCACAAACAGATAATAAGGAGAAGGATGATTAGGAAAGATGCCTCCACACATGTGAACATGTACAAATATAATTGTCATAGTTAGATACAGGTGTCAATTTGACTGGTTGAGGATTCAAGCTCTGAGCACATTTGTAGAGATTTAGTAGTTGAGTTAAGCCCAGAGAAAACTTGCAAAAGATTGTCTAGTTGATGGGAAAGAACCAGCCCATTGTGGGTGGGATTAGTCCCTGGGCAGGTGAATAAAATATAGAGAGCTGGTTGAGAAAGTTAGTGTCCTTGTATATACTTGGCCAGACATGACAAGTAAGGATCATTTCCTCTGAGCTGTTATGCGGATAAGATATGGCCAGTTCTCCTGGCCCTTTGGTGATGGTGCTTGTTCTCCTGCCAAGCAGGACTAAGAACTGTAACCAGGACTCATAAGAGAAAATAAACCCCTTGTTCCCTTAAGCCATTTGGTGGTTGCAACCATGGAGCATAACTGTAACAATACTGTAACACACACGATACACATAGACACACACAAAATAAAGTGGAGAATAATTGAAAAAGACACTCAGTGTCAACCTATAGCCTCCACATATGGATTTGCACACACAAATGCACAAAGATATAAACACAGGAGCATGTATACACACATAAATCACACATTAAATGAACTGGAAGTGACTGAGGAGGACGTCCAACACTGGCCTATACACATGCACTTACACAAGTGCACACACATACACGTTTATAATTTACTGCATGTGTACTATACAAGAAGGCACTGAAGCATATGTGTGTGTGTGTGTGTGTGTGTGTGTGTGTGTGTGTGTGTTTGTGTGTGTATACACCAGAAGGCACTTGATTGTGTGTACCTATGGAGGCCCAAGGGTGACATCAGGAGTCATCCTGGATTGCTCTACCTCCTTATTTCTTTGCTCTGGGGTTTCCCAGGCTCCATCTTCCAGGGCTGGAATTGCAAGCAGCCACAATTTCATAGTCATTACGTCACAGTTAGATACAGGCGTCTATGGGATGTAGGGGTGCGTGTGATGCAGGGATCCAAACTCAGATCTTTTTGCTTTTGAGGTATGATAGTTAATCTTGGGTGTCAACTTGACACACCTGGTATTAACTAAGATCAGCTGCGACCACACCTGGAAAGATCAGCTGAGACCACCTGAAGAGATTATACCAGCCCTAGATCCCATCAGAACCTCCATAGATCTCATTGGAACCTCCCAGTAACGGATCATATAAAAGGGACCACAGAGTATAGGAGAGGGAGATGCTCCAGGAATGCTCCGACTGTGTGGAGGTCTGCTGTGACTTGGCCTGCCTACCTGCCAGCTTCAGCCATGCCGTCTCTGCTGTGTATCTTCCCTCTGGAACTGTAAGTTGAAAAAAATCTTCCTTTCTCCCATAAGTCGTTTGACTTTGGGTGCTCTCTCACAGCAATAGTAAAGAGTAACCATTACACGAGGTGAAGCCTTTTAATCCCCGAGTCATCTCTTCAGTCTGCACATCCTTTTTTTGCTCCGTTATTTGCAACAGAAACACCAACAGAGCAAAGAGACATAAAATGGGAGAGAATATTTGTGAATCGTATATCTGAAATGAATTTGATACCTACGATGTGCAAGGGGAAAAACAGAAACACAAGTGAAATAAACTCCAATAGACATTCCACAGAAGACACAGATCGTCAACATATGAGAAAGCACTCTCATTAAGCATCAGGAGAATAAAAACCACAACCACGAGACAGCATGTGACCTACTACAGAAAGACAAATGATGACAGTGCTGGATGAAGTTGGAAAGAAAGGTGCAACTTGTGTCCACTATTGGTGGGGATAAATTAGGAGAGCCATACAGAAAATAATATGGGGAAGCTTCTAGAAAACTAAGTCAGGAATTAACCTATGTTCCAACCAGCCCACTTCTAAGTATTTATCCAAAGGAAATGAAATCTGTTTGTCAAAGAGAAACCTGCATGCTCATGTTCACCATATCACTGTTCACTATAGCTAAGACATTTAATCAACCTGGTCCTTTACAGACTGTATCACTGCTTTGTACCCCTGGAGTTAGGATGCTGAAGGTAATATAGAAGAATCCAGCCCAGAATGCTGGGAGATAGTAAGGTGGTTCAGAAGAGACTGAGAAAACTAGACCGACAGATGCCAGCCGGCAGCATTTGCCCGAGGGTGGTCAGCCCCGCTCAGAGTTGCCATAAACTCCCTGTGCAGGAACAGAGAGGCTTGTGGTGGGGTTGAGGAAGGAGTCATCTGGGCCTGCAGAAAAGACAGGGTCAGAAGAAAATAGAAACCAGCACTTTCACTTCTCTCCACTGCTCACATTGCAATGACATCACAGCAAAGGGATCTCCTTCATCAACAGAGGAAAGACACAAGCAAGGACAACAGCTGTGCTCTGGAAGCTGGAAAACAGAGATGAATGTTAATCAGCTCAACTAAGGAGGCTGAAAAGAGGATGGTTGGAGAGGAAGGGCAGAAACAAGCTGAGTTACTCAAGAGAACCCGGCAGGGACCTCAAACGGTTGCCTTTAGTCCTCTGCATGTTGGGTTTGGAAGTCAAGATGAAGCTGATGTGGTAGTGCATGCCTGCCATCCTAGTGCTTCAAAGGCTGAGGCAGGAGGGTTACCATGAATTTGGGGCTAGCCTGGAATACATGGCGAGTTACAGGCCAGGGTGAGTAAGGCCATCTCAGAAAATTAAGGTGAAACTGAGTGTTGAGTTTGCCTGAATGTTGCTGATAAATCACAACCAATGAATGAGCTGAGGGAACAAGGGGGCTTTATTCTTTCTTACAATTACCTAGTTACAATTATTAGTCCAGCTTGGCAGAAGAGCTCACAGCAACGCCAAGAGTCGAGGGATCTGGGCCCACAATATCCACAGAGATGCCAAGAGATGAGCAAACTTCACTTGCTAGAGTGCAGCTCTGCCTGAGCCTGCCAAAAAATGCCAACTTGTTGAACCATGCCCAGGGCATGATCCCACCCACCGAGACCTGGGTCTTCCCACATCAATAAGACAACCTCTTACAAGTTCGCTTAGGGTTTGCTTTAACTATCGGTTCTTCACAGATGTGCCCAGAGCTCAGTGTGCAGTTGTGACACCTGTAGCTATTACACTGAGGACCTCAAGTTCACAGCCAGCCTGAGTCATGCAGGAGACGCTGCCTTAATAAGCAAACACTTGGCACCTGCCCCTCATGGAACTCCACATCTGGAGTCCATGAGTTCTTTTCCAGTTCCTTGCTCCTTATGGATTCCATGCCTGGAATCCATCCTAATGGACAATGGAATCCCATTCATGGAATCCATGAGTTCTCCAGGGCGCCCTTGCCCCTCTTGGTACTCCACGTCTGGAATTCGTGAGTTCTATCCTTTCTCTCCTCTAATAAACTCTGCCTTAATCTGGAAAAAAAAAAAAAAAAAGGCAAACAGCTGAACTGTTCTTACTCTCTCATTTTACTCCATCAAGACCCTTTCTCAGCCCTGCAGGACCGGGTGAGTTGTGTCTCTGAATGAGTTTGACTGTGAGATGCAGGCTTATATGGAATCTGTTTGCTGGGTGGTAAGATAACTCCAGCCCCTCTTTCTTACTCTTTCAGAATGCTAAAAAGGAGATTAGAATGCTAAAGGAGATTAGAAGGTTTTCTCTGGGTGCATAAATATCCCTGAAGAAAAAGTGCAAAGATCTGACTGTTAGGAATCTCCCAATGGAAAGAAAGGCTCAGTTAGATCATCTCTCAGTGGTCCCGATCCTCAAACTCACAGGTCTCTAGCATTCCTGTCTTTTCTGGGCGTGGATAAAGTTTAACAGATGACAGGACAGAGAGACATGGCTAAGCTGCTATCCTGGAAGTCAGAGACTGAAAGAACAGAGACCTTGGATGAAGAAAATGTACAAAAAGAAAAAGCAAGTAAATAGAATGAGTTCTTAGAGAGGTTAGAATCTCAGCTGACTTGTTTTTTTCTCTCCTTATCAAAACAAAGAAAGGCTCTCAGTAAATATTGGTTGGATAGGGAGAATAAAAGCCAGTAAGGTAAGTTAAGGATTCCCTACACACAGATAGGAAAGAGGTCCGTGTAACCGATCCAGAAACACTAGTATTTAAACAATGTGAATCTTTAGTAAAAGAGCAGGAAAAGCAAGCAAGAAGAGGAATTAGTAAAGAAATCACTGAATTTTTGCTTTGTTTTTGTTTTTGCTTGGTTTCCGTGGTTCTTTAGGCTAGTCATCAATTCAACCCAGAAACCTGCATTTGGATGAATGTCCCGCTTCTAAAGTTCCATCTGGCTCAGGCAAAGGTAATGTGAGTTCCAGTTCTGATGGGTGAATATGAAATTTATATTGCAGTGTAATTTATAAGAAGGATGTGTGGGAAGAGGTAAAAACAAGACATCAGCTACCAGAAGCCAAGACTCACATATACAACAGATGTGATGTACATATACACACACATATATACACATACATATGATATTTAATTTATATATGTTCATCATTTGATATAGATTATCTATATCAAATGATATAAAACACCAGAAAGAGGAACTAATAAAAAATTGCACTTTTATTTTGTTTTTATTATTCCTTGAGGGTCAAAGATTGACCCTCAGAGACTTGTATTTGGATGATTGTCCTGGTTATGAAGTTTATATTTTTCCCTTCATTTATATTTCCCTATATGAATGCCTCAAGTGTGTACATTGATTAAGTGGTGTCAAGTATGTAAAAACCTGAACAAAAAAAAAAGGCTAATTCAAAGAAGTATGTGTCAAAGCTGAATGTTGGGACATAAACCTATAATCCAAACACTTGGGAGACTGACGTAGGAAGATTGCCCTGAGATCGAAGCCTGTCTGAGCACCAGACCAGCCAAGACTATATGATAAAAACCCACCTTTAGAACATGCAGAAGTGAAACAAGCATGGTAACTATCACCTGTTCTAGCGCTTTCAAGGAAGATGGCATAGGAAGGGAAATTCAAGGTCATCCCTAGTTCCGTAGTGAATTTGAGGTCAGCCTGGAATCCATGTGACCCTGTTTCAAAACAGGAAAACAAGAACAAAAGCAAATGAAGAACAATGACAAAAAAAAAAAAAGAAAGAAAGAAAGAAAGAAAGAAAGAAAATTAAGGCAGAAAGATAAAGTGGAAAGCTTTTATCCTAGAAGTTAGAATAAATGCTAGAGATGAGGAAAATGGACATTGATCTAGAAGAAAAGTTAAAAGTCACACAGATGTTCAAATTGAAGAGTGAGAGATCTCAAAAGGGGGAGAAGAAAGTAAACAGAGATGATGCAATGATCACATAAACCATTTCTATCAATTTCCAGGAATCTGAAGATTTGGGACAAGGAGGAGTTATGCTTTTCTGGGATATTGAGAAGAAGAAGTTTCTAAAACCATCCTAGAGATGTTGTTAAAAAAAAAAAAAAGTAAAAATGTCCGGCTTTGCAAGCAGAATAGTCTTAGACTGTTTTATTCAGTGACTCTATATGTTAAAAGACAGAATGAATGCCTCCAAAATTTCTAGGTGAACTGATACAGCCTGTGATACAATAATCAGAATATTATCCAAGTGTACGCTTAGCATCCTAAAAAATTGCGTGCAAGGATTTAGGGAGTTTGTAACAGAATGCTGCTTAAGGGTAAGTGAACAAATACTTTAATTTGGAAGGAAATATGTAGATATGACATAAGATTGGAAGGGAGTTACAGTCACACAAAACATGGGGTTTGGAGATTGGCCAACAGCCACCAGAAGGAGCACCAATAAGACTCCACTGTGGAGCTCACGTGGGCTCAGCAGGTAAATGTGCATCTGCTCAAGTCTGCGTTCTATTCCCAGTACCCATGTAAAAATGGAAGGAGAGAACCAATCTCATGAAGCTGTTCTCTGACCTCCACATGTGTGTCTTGGCATGTACAGCGAGAGAGACAGAGAGAGAGAGAGAGACAGAGACAGAGAAGAGACAGAGACAGAGAGAACAGAGGTGCTGGGATTTTTCTTTAATAACCCAAGGCTTTGAGGAGCAACATTGTCCAGCCATGCATGATATCTCCATTCAAACTCCTTTTTAAAACCACACACATATGTGCACACACACACACACACACACACACACATACACACACAAGCACATGCAGAGAAATGTCGAGTTGTCCTCAATGTCATGGGCTTCCATAAAGCTTTTTCATACATACTTAGTGCTGCTCCCCTCTCCCGTCTCTCCCTTTCCCCCGTTCCCACTTAAACCTTTCCAACTTCAGCACTCCCACAGCTACTTTCATATCACGTGTGTCCTACTAGCTCCTCTGCCCACAATGTAGAGGTTTTTTTTTTTTTTTAATTTGGCAAAGATTATTTTTTCCCCTCTTTTTCAAGCAGACATACATTTGCTTGTGACAAAGCTGGTTTCAAGAGCATACAGAAGACAGAACTGGCGACCTGGCTGAATGACTGACAGCCAGATTGGAGTCCTCACTCCGCAAAAGCAGGGACTACATGGTATCATGGTATAAATACTGCACAGTGGGTCTGTGCATGGATCTCAGCTTCTGTTTATTACTTATTACCACAATGTAATTTTCATGCTTGGCAAGCAAGAGCAAACAGTAAGACTCAGGATGAGGGGAGAACAATGAGTTTGGGGTAAAAGTAATGCACAGATATTGAGGCGCAACATTGAGAGAAAAGACTCATTGGAAACCAAGTCAGGCATGGTGGCCCATAGCTGTAAGACTGTAGCACTTGGGTGAGGGTGTCTGAAATGCTTCCTAAGAGCGTGTCTCAAGGAAAAAAGGAAGAAAAAGAAAGAACAAAAGAAGGAAAGACAGAAAGAAAAAGAAGAAAAGCCATCAGCCACCAAAAGCTGACACTCACATATACAAGAGCTAAGGAACAACTGAGTCAAGTCACATGGTGACAGAGATGAGAGGGTTTATAAAGTGTTTTTATTTTCTGAAGCAGGTGGAAAGGACATGGTGGGGTGAGGCTGTTAATGAGCTGGAGAGAGAAGAAGGGAGAACTTAGGTGATCATACAGTTTTCTCCCTGAAGCAGGGAGCTAGTTGCTTCCCTCCGTAAATAGTAAGAAAAGGTATGTGATTTTCCCAGGGCTTGTGAGGTGGAGTAAAGTTGAAATGGATTGGAACAATTAGAAAGAGAGAGTAGAGTTGTGAGATATAGCAAATAAACTATAACTTCCCCTGTCACCTGTGAGTCACAGATGAACAATCATTTGCTTATTTGGTTTTAGAATATTAATCCCAAAGATTACATGCCATTTTACCTGGCAACTCTGAAGGAAAAAACAACTTCAAGAACAGGGATGTAGCTATGAAATCAGGAATGTAGCCCCTCACAGGAACTGGGCACCACGTGATGTACTATAATATGATGACGTGAGGAAGGAATATTGGGCTTGGCTTCCAGACGGGAGGTGAGTCGAGGTTTGGACGTGTAATCAGGAACTAGCTCCAGGATGTGTTTCTCAGGCTCTCTTGAGCGTGGGTCTTGATGGACATGGGATTAGAGACCTGGGGTTGACAGGGAAGCTGTGGTT
The DNA here is from genome assembly GCA_023101885.1 of Typhlomys cinereus. Taxonomy (NCBI): domain Eukaryota; kingdom Metazoa; phylum Chordata; class Mammalia; order Rodentia; family Platacanthomyidae; genus Typhlomys; species Typhlomys cinereus. The sequence continues at coordinate 492,815 of JALPQD010000791.1, forward strand.
GGACAGAGTTTTCTCTATGTTCTCATGGTGCCTGTGTGGTCCTCTGCATTCTGTGCCTCGGAGTTGTGTGTCAAGGGTGATATCATGAGTCGCCATCAGTGAAACACTTGGGTTCTCCGAGACATTGGAGCAGTACTGAAATCTGTCTTCACCAAGGGTTCTTGCAAAAAAGGGAACCGACTCCTCCCACGTTCCTCTCAGATAGCTCGAGGTTTATCGCCGTGGTTTGGAGTAGTGGTTAAAAGTCGGCGGTCATAATCCACATTAACCAATTGGCTTAAGATATCTGTGACAAGTAATCTTGGTTGTCATCTTGGCTACATTTGGGATTAGCTAACAGATTAGCTGTCAGACCACTGGGAGAGATGATCTGGATTAAGATATTTGCAACACAAAGACAAACCTTAAATCTGTAAGAATCTTTTTAGTATCAGGACAGACAAAAGAAATCACAAGACAGAATTGCTCGCTGACTCTCTTGCTCTGTGCTGGCCAACTCATTCTCCCTCCTGATGCCATCAGAACCTAGCTTCTTCAACTCTTCATGAAACATGTGAATTCAAAGCTCTTCTAGTTTCTGCTACCTGCTCTGCCCTATGCACATAATGGACTGTATCTGCAAGCCACATAAATCTCCCTTTCTCCTTTAAGTTGCTTGAGTCTTTGGTGTGGTGTGTGTGTGTGTGTATGTATCTGCCTATCTGTGGTGTGTCAGAAGGCACTGTGTGTACCTGTAGAAGCTGAAGGATGACTTTGGGAATCACCCTGGATTGTGTTCCCTTCTCTTTGCTTTGTTCTGGAGTTTCCCAGGTTCTATCTTCCAGGGTCAGAAGTCCAAGCTACCGGTTTCTGCCTGGTGTTTTTATGTGGGATGCAGGATCTGCTTGTGGGGCAGAGGCTTAACCCCTGAGCCATCTCTCCAGCCCCCAAATATCTTGAGTCTGAGTGCTCTCTCATAGCAGTGAAAGAGTAACCGCCGAGACAGTTTACTTGCTTGCAAAATGAGGACAGTAATGGTACCTAACTTTAGGGACAAAGTGAAGGATCAAAGAGCTTATATTTGGTACTTAGAACTTAGTAGACAGTAACTGAAAGAACAACTTCACGTTAGGCATCTGTCAGACCATTGAGAAACTTCAACATTCATTATGATATATATGTATGTATATATTTAATCTTTAAAAATATTTTATTTACTTCAAATAAGACAAAGAGAGGAAGAGAGATATACATACTTATATATATATACATATATATATATAGAGAGAGAATTATGATGAAACTCAGGATACAGGTTTGTGAGCAAACCCCTTAACTGATGAGCTACCTTGTCAATCTGTTTTCTGCTTGTTTTTTGTGTTTTTTTTTTTTTGATATAGGATTTCATATAGCCTAGGCTGGCCTCAAACTTCAGTACTGAGGATTGAATTCAGAGTCCTGCACAGTCTAAGTAAATATTGTCATTGTGCCATAGCAACTTCTCTTGCTCATTTGCTTGTTTTTTTAAAAAAATATTGTATTTAGTGTGTGTGTGTGTGTGTGTGTGTGTGTGTGTGTGTGTGTGTGTATCAGAGGGCACATGTGTCCCTGTGAAGGAAAGATTGACTTCAGGAATCATCCTGGATTGCTTCTGCCTTCTTCCTGCTTCACTCTGGGATTTCCCAGGCTCTGCCCACCAAGGCCTGGACTACAGGCCACCATCATTTTCTCCTAGTGTTTTTTACATGGGACCTGGCATTCAAACTCAGGACCTTCTGCTTTGAGGCAGAGTCAACGCCTGAGCCATCTCTCCAGCCCCTGTTTTGGTCATTGTTTGTTTTTTGATACAGGATTTCTTGTAGCCTACGCTGGCCTCAACTTATTGTGATGCTGAGGCTGGCCTTGAACTTCTGATCTCTTTGCCTCTATCTCACAAGTGTTGAGACTGCAGAGTGTGTTTGGCTGTTCCTATATATCATAATGATATGTGTGAATAGGTAAATGTGATGGCACACACTTGGGAGGCTGAGGCAGAAGAATTTCAGGTTCCATCTCCCAGAAAGTATGTACATATTTATACTGTCATGGTTTGAAATGTGTCCCCCACAGTCTCGTGTGTTTGGAAAGGTCCAGGCACCTTTGAGAGGTGAAACCTTGCTGAGGAAGGTGGTCTCAGGGGGTGGGCCTTGAAGTGGATTAGACCCACCTTACCTCTGGGAGAAGTCTACTTTCCAGCAGGGCATCTCCAAGATGTTTGCAGTGACCTAGCCTGTCTCCAGCTTCAGCCTGCCAGCCGTGACCACCGCCATGAAAAGTCTTTATCTCCCCTCTGGAATCCTAAGCTGAATAAATCTCCCTTTCTCCCTAAGTTGCTTCACTGTGGGTGTTCTCTCACAGCAACAGGTAAGCGTAACCGTTACATATATATGTGTACATATATATATGTACACACACACTTTACTTTTATATATACTTTCTACACACTAGTGACGCTTTTGTACACATCTTATAGACAAATTCTGTAAGAGATTAGATTTCATACTCGAAATCCAGAGTTCCGCTTATGTTTCAGGACACGCATTTCAATTCTCTGGTGCTTGTTGGCCGAGGACATTTGAGCAGGCAGACAGACACCTGCAGGACGTAAGTTTTGTCGCTCAGCTTGGCAATGCACAGGCCCCATGGGCTGAGTGACATTTCCATTCACGGGTGGACTGGCTCCCAACGCTCGCTTCCTTCCTAGAGCAGGATGGTCCAGCACACCCCACGGAGCTGGCACAGGTGCGCTGTGCACTGGCATCCCGTTCGCACTAAAGAAACTCAGACACCCGTGGCGGAGGAGGGGCGGCCAGCTCCTCATTTCTGTTGCTGCGCTGCCTAGACATGACGTATCACAGCTTTCACATGAACCGAGTCTTCAAACCCAGTCAGTCTTTTCCGGAGGAGTCTGGACGACCGTTATCTTATTTTCCATATTGTTCGGCACTTTCTGTGGAGTTTGGGGTCTGTGACCGGTGGGCCACTATGGCGCAGGGCACAGAAGCAGCTGGGTATTAACTGTCACTTTTTTTTTTCTTCTTGCAGACTCATAAAAATTTTGAAGCCGGGGGTCTGTTGTTTACTCATTCAGCCTCCTTTTGAGTCATTCAGATACAGGGTGTGTCCATCACTTGAAACGGCACTGCGGAGGAAGTTTCGTGTTCTCGTCTGCCCACGATGGGAAGGCGAGCAGAGCCACCAGAGGACTGGGTGGGGGACCCGTTTTTTCAACAGCGCAGGGCACAGGGACCCTGCGTTTCTCTTTAGGCAAATCTGACTTTAGTGGACCTCGGATTTCAGCTCCGAAGTAGCAAAAGAAAAGTGTGGGTGCGAGGTAGACTTCTGAAATTTAGTGGGGATGGGGTAGGAAGTGGGAAAGAAGGGGGTGTCTCCTGGCGCGCTCCAAAGGAGAGAGAGAAGGGGGCGCCTGTGCTCAGCTGGGGCTCTGAAGACTTGACTGCCGGGAGACCCTTTCCCTTGTGGAAATCGCTGAGCCTCTCGACTGCCAAGTTTTCGCAGCCGCCCACCCCACCCCCCGCCCCCAGTTGCTGGTCACCTCCTCAAAGACCTCTGTGCAGTCCCGAATCTGGGGCACACAAGCCTGCCTTGGCGCTCAGCTGAGCAAGGGGGAACCCCCACCCAACGCCAAGCGCTGACCCATTTCACCCCGTGCCCTGGGGACGCCACTTTCTCAGACCCTGAGGGTCTTTCCCCCAGACCGCCAGTTTCCAGGCTTCACCAGAATCAGGGGTGCAGGGGGAGACCGGGACCACCCGGGTCTCTTGGGACCGCTCGCCTCCGCCAGGTCTCCCTCAGTCCCTTCCCAGCCTCTCCTCCCCAACGCGAGCCGGGGACTCGCTGGCCAGCGGCTGAGGTTCCCCTGGACTGCGTGGAAGTGGTCGTGGGGTTCGGGAACACCTCCTCGCGTCACTCAGAATCACGGGGGCTGGGACGCTTGACACCCTCCGCTTCGTCCCTTCGTCCCTTAGCCCCTGAGGTTTTCCTGGAGAAAAAGTTTTCCAAGGGTCCCCCCAGACTTGGATGGGTCCTCTCGACCGCCGGGGATTGGCGGATAGCTGGCGAGGGACGTAATTTATGCGTTGGAATTTAGGGGGGGGGGTCCTAGGCGCCGCCCCTTCACTCTCCGTCCCTCTTTCGGCTTGCCGAGGGAGGAGGGGCCCTTTCTAATGTCATTTAATTTTAGTCTCCGTACCCCGATCTTTCCCAGAGGCTCGGGGGTCAGCACCCGAGATCACGGGGCCCCCTGCCGCCCGCCAAAGGCATTAACCCCTCCCCGCCCTTCCCCGAAGGGGCCACCCAGCCTCGGCGCGCGGCTCCGAGACTTTGCAGCGCACAGTGCCGCGGGCGGCCGGGAGCCCGGCAGGCCATTGGAGTGCAGGGCTGCGGAGGGAGGAGACCCCCTGCCCCAGGAACTTGGCGACCACACAAAGCCGTCAGTCGCCGGCCGGAGCAAGATGCGGAGCGCGCGGTGCCGACCCGGAGCTCCGCGAACGCAGCTGCGTCCCGCCTGAGCGAGGAAGGTAGGCGGCGGCGAGCCGTGCGGGCGCGGACCCAGCACGGGCTGCGGGGCGCCCGGGAAGCCTGGCTCCCGGGGTGGGGAGGACCCAGGGTCCAGGACGGATTTTCAAACCCGAACGAAACAAACAAAAACACTTTGAAAACACGCGTGGCCGGGCTACTGTGAAGTTGGGTTTGAGCGGATCGTTCTTGGGGGTGTGCATGGAGTTTGGAAAAGGGGTAATTTCCCAGTTGTAGAAACAGCCAGCGAAGGGGAAAGGGCCGTGGCTTTGTACCATAGAGAAAGGGAAGACGCTTCTCTTTGGAAACCTTACAGACAAAAAACATCGGGGAAAAACGGTAATGACTTAATCGTGCCTGACAGTGGGGTGTTAGAACTCGACTGGAGAAAAAACGGAGTTTCTTGTCACTCACAGTCTCTGCTGTCCGGGAAGTTACCAGGGTCGCCCTAGCTTCTAGTTCTTCACTTTTATACATTGGTGCATTCCTTTGCAACATTTAAACTACTTAATTAATGTTTTGTGAACTTTCGAGTGTTGTGAGAGGAGGAAAGGTATGTGTGTGGGGGGCATTCAATCAAACGTCCACGCGATTTGAGTGTTTGTGGAAAGTAACCTTGCACTTGAAATTAGAAATCAGGTGACAGGCACCGGTCTCTGTAGCAAGCCAGCTTTTGTGTGCATGCGTTTAGTATTGATTAACGTGAAAATAATTTTAAGCGATCGCTTTAAGTGGAGAAGTCTGGGGTTTGCTGCAAACTCCTAGAACTCCACTTTTCAGTGAATACCTTTAAACTTTAAATTGACTCGTGCCCAGACTGGGGGGTTGGGTTGTAAAGAAAAAAAAAAAAAAAGAAGAAGAAAGAATAGGCAGTTTCTTCACGGGGGCGCCCAGCTTTCCTGTTTACCGCCGGGCTAGGCGCGCCTGGCAGCCCACACCTCGCTGCGTCCTCCGACCCTCAGCACACCTGCTCCTAGAAAGATATTAATAGAGCCAGAAGATTACTGGTGCTGTCAAATGATTCTCAAGCAAATCAACTTTCTTGCATGGCAATTAGGAGGTGGTGCTGGTGTCTTGGAGTTGAGGAGCCCCTGTGAACTGTGCGGCTGAGCTGGTGACTACTTTAAAGAATCTGGTGGCTGAAGATTAGGGGTGTTGATGGGGCAGACCATGACTGGGAGAGAACTCAGAATGGGGAGCTGGTATCTAGATTTCCCATTTACTTTGGGGTAGATCCAGTGACCACAGGGGGGAGTTTCCTCTAGTTGACGTTTTCAGGCTTGATAGTGTGTGTGTGTTCTCCCCCCCCCCTCTTTTTTCCTGCTTGTTTTTATTGATAGAAATGATAATTTGATTTAAAAAAACAACCTCCCTGTGTTCTCCCCGAATTTCCGTAAAACAAACCCCCAACAACAAAATTGGAGCAAGGCCTTAGCTAGAATGAATTATGCTAGTGTGCTTGGCCTTTCCCCTGACTGACTCTTTTCTTTGTGACTTGTTTCAGGCTGCCATTTCCGTGGCCCCCTCTTCAGCCAAGGAAAAGCAACACAAAAAGTCTTGGCTATTCACTGACCCGGGCCCTGCAGCCACTGCAGGCCCGCTCTGCCCTGCCCTCTAGCGTTCTCCTGGAGAAGTGCCGCTCCGGGGCTCCTGGGGACACAGCGTGGCTATGGTGTCCGCCGGCGTCCCCCGGGTCAAGGCCCTGCCCAGCTCCGTCTCCGACTATGGCAACTATGATATCATTGTCCTGCATTACAACTACACGGGCAAGCTGAACATCGGAGCTGAGAAGGACCATGGTATCAAGCTCACGTCGGTGGTGTTTATTCTCATCTGCTGCTGCATTATCCTGGAAAACATCTTTGTCTTGCTGACAATTTGGAAAACCAAGAAGTTCCACCGGCCCATGTACTATTTTATTGGCAATTTGGCCCTGTCGGATCTGTTAGCCGGCGTGGCTTACATTGCCAACCTGCTGTTGTCTGGGGCCACCACCTACAAGCTCACCCCCGCCCAGTGGTTTCTGCGGGAGGGGAGTATGTTCGTGGCTCTGTCCGCCTCAGTGTTCAGCCTCCTGGCCATCGCCATCGAGCGCTACATCACCATGTTGAAGATGAAGTTGCATAACGGGAGCAACAGCTCCCGCTCCTTCCTGCTCATCAGCGCCTGCTGGGTTATCTCCCTCATCCTGGGCGGCCTGCCCATCATGGGCTGGAACTGCATCAACTCCCTGCCCAGCTGTTCCACCGTGCTGCCCCTCTACCACAAGCACTATATCCTCTTCTGCACCACGGTCTTTACTGTGCTCCTGCTCTCCATCGTCATCCTTTACTGCAGAATCTACTCCTTGGTCAGGACTCGCAGCCGCCGCCTGACCTTCCGCAAGAACATTTCCAAGGCCAGCCGCAGCTCTGAGAAGTCGCTGGCCTTGCTGAAGACCGTCATCATCGTCCTGAGTGTCTTCATCGCCTGCTGGGCCCCCCTCTTCATCCTGCTGCTCTTGGACGTGGGCTGCAAGGTGAAGACCTGCAGCATCCTCTACAAAGCGGAGTACTTCCTGGTGCTGGCCGTGCTGAACTCAGGCACCAACCCCATCATCTACACGCTAACCAACAAGGAGATGCGCCGGGCCTTCATCAGGATCATGTCCTGCTGCAAGTGCCCCAGCAGAGACTCCACGGGCAAATTCAAGCGGCCCATCATCGCGGGCATGGAATTCAGCCGCAGCAAATCGGACAACTCCTCCCACCCCCAGAAGGACGATGGGGATAATCCAGAGACCATTATGTCTTCTGGAAATGTCAATTCCTCTTCCTAAACCAGGAAGCTGTTCGAGCGTGCATATCCCCGTTTGAATCGGTCGCCCACCACATCAACATTTCAAAAATGTCTCTGGGCCTCTACTGATGGCCGGGAAAGAAGTTACTGTGAGTCAGAGGGAGGGGAGAGAGAAACAGAGAGAGAGAGAGAGAGAGAGAAGAGAGATCCACCTGGCGCTGCCTGGGCATAGGTAGGTCTTCCTGTGAACAATACAAGGGTGGAGAGCAGGTGCCACCTGACCCCTGGGAGCTTTGACTTTGCCCTGAGCCAAAGGTCTAGCATTGTCAAGCTTCCAAAGCGCTCATCAGGTCCCACCTCAAAGACCAAGGTCCTATGGGAACTGTCTGCTTGTCTGCAGTTCTAAGAGTTTTCTTTCACTTTCCTTGCAAACCCAAGCGCAGTGTGTGCGTTTCTGCTTGTCTGAGGGTCCTTCTGCATGCTCCACCCTCCCTTTTCCTTCACGCTCTTCTCTTCTCTTTGACTTTATATCTCAACTACCTGGCTTTGGTCAGAGAGGGGTTGTGGGGCGCCCCTCTTTTGGATCATCTGCAGCTGGTAGACTGTGTTGGCAAGGAAGGCTGACAGTTTGAAGAGGCAAAGCCTCTTCGTTTGCTGAGGCCAAAGTTCCCACGTGAGACGGTGTTAGGTGTGACAGATCTTGATTCCTTAGATGTTGCTTATTCCTATTGCAACGTGTACGGTTGAAATGGGATAACAAGCCTATTTTACTTAGCCACTATCCACAGCATCTTTGGTAAAACATGACAGAAACCACCACGGTGGAACATCGGAGGTAACTTTTGTAAAGCAAGAGAGGTTTCTGAATGACTTTGTCTAACAAACACAACATCCGTCTTGGCACTTTTGTTCATGATTTCACAGTGTTGTAGGCCTGTTTCGACTCCTAGTTGTATTTTGCTGTGTTAAAAGTACTTTTTATGATTTTTGAATGTATTTTTTTTTTTTCTGCAGAGGTCATCTTATTGGGTTTTATTTTTCCTAACATGTTAACACCATTGAATGTGTGTTTCTTAAGAAAATACCACTCTCTTGTGCCCTAAACAAAAAGCATTACTTTAACTGATAGGGAATACTGGGAGTTTTTGAATTCAGCTGTTCATTAGATATTGATCATGTGTGTAAATGTTACAAAGAATAAAAATATATTGCTGTCTCTTTAGTATGGTGTCCAGTGCAATTAAACCAAGAAAGGTCTTGTTTTTTTTAAATAGTATTTAATAGGTTTCTGACTTGTGAACCATTTTGCACATAGCTTTATCAACTTTTAAACATTAATAAACTGATTTTTTTAAAGATCCCTTTGTGAAGAGCATTTTTGGAAATCATCATGCGGATATCCTTTGATCGTGTGATTCTTTAGAGTCAAAGCTAATGACAAATTTATTCTTTGAAGGAACTTACCTTGGTAAGCTAAGGTGTGGAAAAAAAAAAGTGTGGTTTGTATAGAAGCCACTCTGCCTTTTTCAGGAAGAGAAACTTCAATAAGTTCACTTGTAGAGAATGAGAGAAAAACCACCAACCTACTGCATAACACTTTAGCAAGTAAATGTAATTATTTGGTTTTTAAACTTCATTGAAGTAAAAAAAAAATGTGAGTAGGATAATTATGCTAAATGCAAGTGTTTAGAGACTTAATAATGCGTTCATAAGTCTAATTTAAATTATAGCGCAAAATGATTAGTTCAAACTCTAAAATAAGACAAATGGTGGTTTTCTGTCATTTATACTTGGGAAGAAAGAATATGGGTATGGGAGATAAACTTACATCACTTTTTCTTTTTGAGAGAAGATCTCGTGTATCCCAGATTTGCCTAGAACTTGCAACAAAGAAGCTTTTGAACTTCTGATCTTAAGCTTCTGCCTCTCAGGATTGGCTTTAAGCAGTGCTGGTGAGTTAACCCAGGGTCTTGTACATCCTAGGCAAGCACTCAATTAGCTGAGCTGTATCTCCAGCCCTTAAATTTTAAGATTCTCACTTTGTTCTCTCCAGCCTGTCTTGAGAACAATATAGAACTGCCCGATATTCATTAGGACAAGTAAGACGCTGTAGAATGTAGGCGAGGCAGCTTTGTACCTTTTATTTGTAGGCTTCCCGTTCATTGCATTTGAAAGTCTATGTAGTAGTGTGATTTTTCCAACTAAAATGAAAATGGGTGCCAAAAAACGAATGGGAACATCGTAGCACTACAAGAGACAACCCTTGGCGTTCCTGTCATCTTGATTACAGATTCAATCTACAGTCTATTCTTACTCTCAGGATTTGTGTTTCAAGGGTCATTGAATAGACAGGACAGGACACAGTTGGGACGAGAAGATAAACCGCACCTAATAGAGTCAATGTCATTTCTGGGTAAGGTTAACTGTGGGAAAGAGAAGCGTGTTCTCTAAGGAAGCCTTAGGTCGTAACCTCCAGTTTCCTGAAGGAAATGCCAAAAATGCTCTGAAGACAAAGGGCTGGAAACAAACGGGACTGTCTCTCTCCATCTGTCTGCAGCCGCGGAAGGGTGACTTCACCTTCCACTCACTTCCTCCAGCGCTCATTCCAGAGTCCAACGGAATGGAAAAGTGTGTCCATTCTGTTTCAGTCCATGATAAAGTGTTGGGACCTTGGACTTATCTCCACAAGCACAGGGGTGACTCATGATGTGGGGGCAGCTGGTCTTGCTGGTGGATAGGTACCTACTCACGCTTGGCAGGGCGACCAGTCTACTCGACCCTCTGAGCACAGCTTTCTCTAAATGGCTTTCTCCCTGGAGACTGCAGACAGGAGATGTCATGTGCGGAAAGCTGGATTCTCAGAGACTGTGACTTTTAGAGGTAGAGGTGACAGAACCCAGAGCTGGTTAAGAAGCAATGGCTACGGTGAAGGAAACATTGGCTCTATCCCAACATGTGGATCTGGTTTTAGCTGAGTATATTGTAGAGAGTAAAGATGAGGGGAAAAAATGGCGGTGACTCTGTATGCACAGAAAAAAATATACACATGGGGTGGAGATGAATATCTGCAAGTCTGTGGCTTCCATCCCCGGCACTACATAAAGCAGGAGTGGTGAGCCACTTGCAACCCTAGCACTCATGAGGTAGAGACTGGAAGATTGGCAGCTCCAGGTCATCATCAGATTCAAAGGGAACAGGAGAGGAAAAATATGCAGCATTGTCCAAAGGAAGCAGAGGATATTTGTGTTAAATAATTAGGAAAGCTGTGAAATGGCAGTGCATAATATTCAGTCTTCATCATTAACTCTAATGATGATGTCATAGAACATCCTAATTGATATTACATACAAATTTCTTTTTTTTTCTTTTCGCTCTCCTCTAATAATAAAATTCAGAGCAGAGCATGATGACTCACTCATACCTGTCATTCGAGCAGCAAAGAGATTTGAGAGATACGAAGATTATGAGCCCAAGATCAGCCTTAGGTACACAGCAAATCTGAGGCCAGTGTGAGCTACCTTTTTTCTTTTCTTATCTGAAAAAGTGAAAACTCATAAAATAAAAATCACTCTAGTACTATTATTAGGGATTTAGAAGCCTACAATAGAAGTTTTTACTTGTGCACTCATGTTCGTTAGGTGCTGGATTCCACTGAGTGATAGCACTTCAGTTGCAATATATGGTACCCTGCTTTCCCTCCCAGTATGAAAAGTGTGTGATTGTAAAGATCCCAAGTTTGGTTCTTTTGGAACTATACCTATACTACTGCTGTGGACATCACCTGTGTTAAGGGCATACATATGAATTTATGTATTTTCATCGCTCATTACTTACCCCAACCCTGTACCCTTTCACACCTTTATCATTCTCCCCTCCCAGCTTCTCTCCCCCTTTCCCACATGTCCCATGTCCACAACATGTGTAGCTGGGTTACCTGTAGGATGCCTGCACTAGTTAGTGCTTGAGTATCTGCCAGGGCACAAAAGGCCCATGATAGGCAGACTGGAGAATATAGAGACTTCCCCTCTTTGTCTAGCACCCCCATATAATACTTCAGCGTGGCGTCATGTGTGATAGGATCTTTTATGTTTCCATATAGTGTTCAATTATTTATTTATTTACAGACTGGCCTGGAACTTGATATATAGCTAAGATGACCTTGAGCTGCGTGATGGTTTGAATGTTGCTGGGAATTTAACTTGCATGCTAGGCAAGTACGCTCCCCACGGAACTAGAGCCTCAGCCCGGCTTATTCTTTAGACGGCTTGTATCATTCTTCTAACATGGAATAGTGTTTCTTGGGGCCCCTAGCTAATTATGTCACACTAAATTTAATCTCATTTGTTTCCAAAGTGAATTTGTCTGTATTTTCCGAGAATCAGCTCTAAATGGCTTGAGGGAGGTCTTACAGTTAGCCAGAAGAAACCTTCGCAGGCCACATTAGACTGTTATTTACTTGTTTGCTCATTTGTTTGTTCTAAAACAGAGGCCCACCCTGCGCTCCAGGCTGGACTAGAACACTTTCTGTAGTTCCAGCTAGCCTAGAAGTTACCGAGAACACAGGGTTACAGGTGTGTCCCGCCAGGACCGGTACAGCAAGTTCTCTACAAGGAGAAACTTAATAAATTGCATCATTTCCCTAAAACTTCCTGCCTGTCCCTTTGATACACATTTCGCATGGCCCGTGGAAAGGGAATTTTGCCTTCACTCTCCTAACTAGATCTGTGGTCATTTGGAACAACATGCTCACAAATAGGACACGAATAGTCAAAAAGCCTTTAGATTAGCTGCCAGGTGGTTTTTGTTTAGTTTAGTTTAGTTTAGTTTAGTTTAGTTTTGTTTTGTTTTGTTTTGTTTTGTTTTGTTTTGTTTTTGTTTGTTTTTTGGGGGGGAGGGACAGGCAAGGTGGTACAATCTTTTTGGGCAGAGGAGCCTGGATTGTGGACTAGACATCAGAAACAAAACAAAACTAATGCATTTTTTAAAAAAGAAAAGGCACTTTTTTTTAATTGAGAGTTTTTCATATACAAGCGAAGTGAGTTTATGTCCTTGCAGCATCTCCCTCTCCTTTCCCTCTCCCTCTGTCTCCACCCTCCTCTACCCTCTTCATGTGTGGACCCCAGGGCTCCCTTGGGGGCGCCTGTGCTAGTAAGGAGCCAGGTCTCTATGGTAGTATGTGTGGCCCTTTGGCAGGCAAACTCACAAGGGGGAGGTTCCTCCTCCCTTCCAGTACCTGCCCAGGACACTCTCTCTGACTGCAGTTGTTTCTCCTGAGATCCCCGCTGGCACGTGGGGGAATGCAGATAAGTCAGCCATTGTGTGGTTCCCACCCTTCGCTTCCTGTGCCCACATCTCAGATTTAGATTCATGTGATTCCTGTTTTCATCCCTTTGTAGCTATGTATCTAAACAGGAGGGGCCGTGTTTGTTTTTCCTGAAGCATCTTTGTAGTGCCCAACTAGCAGCCTCTTCGTTCATTCTGGATAAGCACGTAATGGTCAATTTACCATGGAGTTATATATATTCGGCCACTGAAAAGGAAACTATTAATAATTCTTTTAGCAATGTGCATGATTCTCAAAGCTACTATGTTAAATGGGAAGGGGGAGCCCATCACAAAAGCAAACACACTGTGTAATCCCACTTATGCGAAGGTTAAGAAAAGGCAAAGTTAGAGATGGTAATAACAACAATGGTCACGGGAGGAAAGAGGATAAACTAGACAGGAAGAGGAACTTTCTAGGTTGTCAAACCACATTTTGTATCTTTTTTCTTTCTGGGAAACTTGTTGCTCAGATGCATAAATTTGTCTAGAGTTGTCCAACTCTAGACAACTAAAAAATATTAAAATTAAATTTTTAAAAAATATCAAAATGGTAGGCTGGTTTGCCATACAAACCTAAGAATTTAAGTCTAGTCTCTAGAATCTAGATGGAGAGAACTCAGTTCCACAAACTTGTCTTGTGGTTTCCATGTACAGCCGTGGCACACTTGCTCATGTACACACACACACACACATAATAATAATAATAATAATAATAATAATAAACAATAGCAATACATTAAAAAAATCAGCATGTTAGACTTCCATTCTTACATGTAAGGACTGTACAGATCCTTCTTTATGAAATTCTGGGAAGATTTCATGGGTTTCCAGAGAATGTGGCAGAAATCCCAGACTGCTCCATAGAAGGAATATGTGCTTTTTTTTGTATTATCTCATGCCCTTGAACCAAAACATTAAAATGCTAAATAATCACGACCCAGCGATGCTCTTTTGCATCTATAGGATGAGAATTTGGCTTACTGTTGCTATTTGTAATCTGCAAAGAATTTATGTGCGTTGGAAGAGTCTCAGGATACAATGAAGCTGTCACAAGAAAAAAATTATTGACATTCAAATTCCACTGTCATGGATTTATAGAGAGTTGTAAACAACTGTATGAAGGACTGACTCTAATACACAGGTAAGTATGTCAACATATAGGATTACTAGAAACATACAAATAGGAAGCATGCCATGGCTACATGACCAAACCTGTAAAAGCCATCAGTCAGATGAGAGAATTTGTCCTGTACAGTTAGAAGTAATGGGCAGAGATTCAAAGGATATGCAAGACAACTTGATGTTCTTGTGGATTATATAACCTTGGATTTAGGTACATTGTTAACCTGTATTTAGTACTCTCTGAGGACTAGCTTACAGTTAGCTCTGGATATAGCTGACCAGAAGTAATATGTTTCAGTGTTACACTGATCCTGTGACAAACAGGAATGGAAACAGGAAAGAAATGGAAATACCGCCTGGGCCTACATGGGGCTGCAGAAGGTCAGTTGTATATCATTTTCCTGCGTCTGTCTTGCCTCTTATTTAGTCATTATTTATTGTGTGTATGTGTGCATGTACACATGGAGGGACAGATGTTCACTCGTGGGAGTTGGTTCGCTCCTTCCATCATATGGATTCTAAGGATGGAACTCAGGGCTACAAGACAGGCACCTTTACCTGCTGACTGCTGTTCTTCTCTCAGGTTTTGCTGATACCAAGGCAGAGGACCCACCTGCCCATTCAATGAGAATGCCTAACCCAAGCAAAGTAAAAGGGCTTAAATTCTAGATCACACAGTTCCAGATTACAAGCCATTATTGCAATTAGTTCCAGGACCTTAGCAAATGGTCACATCTCACCTACAATAAGAGCAGAAGGAGGGAAGGACCTCTCTAGCTTTATGAGTCCTGGACGCTGCATCTGGAGAATGCCACAAAGGTTCCCACATCCCTTGTGCAATCAAGGCAATTCCCTGCAGGCAGCCCCAGAGGCCAACCTTAATCTAGAGCACCTTTCTCAGGGAGGAAGACCCAAAGACCTGTCTCTTGGTGTCCGGTTGACAATTAATATTAACCATCACCTCAGCTTTATAAAACTTGCAGGGTTCATTCTTTTAGTTCTGGTGTTTCAATGGCCTCTTGCCTTTGAGGTTAAGCACGATGATACAGCAAGAAATGGGTTTTTTTTCGTTCAGGGGAGGAATTCATTCACTCTCCTATACATCCTCCAACATATTTAGGTCTTCGGCAATGTAAAAAAAGTTCACTTAAAAAGTGTGTTGGGGCCAGGGGTGGTGACTTAGGTATGCTGTAAATATCAGTGTTTTTAGCCTGCTTCCTGCTTGTTTTATGCAGTGCCCAACAAAGCATTTGATCTCTGTGAATTTAAAGCATCCCCCTCATTTCAATTTCTGTCTCACCTTCCTTCGTGCTTTCCTTTCTGCGCCATTTCTGTGAATTGGAACCATGCAAGTTATAACGGGTAAGTTAAGTTTACATTTGAATAAGTTTTCTAAACTTGGCTTGAAAAGAAGAAAAAAAAAAGAGGAGACATAATGCACAAATTCTTTAGAAGCCTAACACATGCCTTTAGTTATCAATAGTATTATGACACAACTCGTGGAATGGAGAGTTTGTCAATCACCTAAGGATTCCAGACAGAAGTATAAGTAGAGCTTTTGCAAACTCCCTGTTCAGTCACTAGGCGCACAGCGACACAACAATCCTGCGGAGCTTGTGTTGGCTTGCTCGCTTTCGGTTACCTTTTTGTTTATTTATTATTTATTTACTTGCTTGCTTACTTAATTTGCTTTTTTCCTCACTTTATTTATTTCTCTATGCAAGTGTGCATAGGTGCGTGCATGTGTGTATGCAGATTTGTACACACACTAAGGCATATAGGCAGAGGTCAGAGGACAACTTGTAGAAGTCAAAACCAACTCTGTTGGTTTTGGAGATCAAAATCGGGTCCTCGGACTTGGGAATCAAATACTTTTCCCTTCTGAGCCAGTTCTTTTTTTTTTTTTTCTTTAAGACAGAGTTCTGTTATATAACCTAGGTTGATCTGAAACTCAAAACAATCCTCCTTTCCCTCAGTGTCCTGAGTGCTAGAATTTCAGGTGCGAGCCACTACACCTGACTTCATTTACTATTCTTATTTATTTACATTAATTTTTGAGACAGAGTCTTGTGTAGCCCAGGCTGGCTTCACATCTGACTCCACTTTGGAGTCCTGTTTATATGATTTTTGGGCTTCATGCCTGCTAGGCAAGTCTTCTACCAACTAAGATACTTCCCAAACTGCATTTGCTTTCATGAGAAGGACTTTTAAGAATGGCAGTGGTTCAGATGTCTGTCTATCATCCCCAGATCTTTCCCTCAAAGTGTACCATTTATTTTTAGAAGATGAGTGTCTTGAATGTTTTGTACGAAAAGAGAAAATATTTATTTCTAATTTCAGAGTTTCTCTTGCTCCTGTCTAGACACTGCAGGGAAAAACAAATTTGGGTCACCAGTACACTTATGTTCTAAAATAAGAGAAGACTTGTGAGAAATCATTTGTAAAAACATCAGCTATCAAATGCCTGAAGACTTCGCTCACCAAGCCTCTACTGATCTTTGGTACCAGAAATAGCGGTTAGTTCTCACATGCTGTTCTGCTTCAGCTAGTTTTGTGTGGCCACCTGCAGAATTAGTTCTTGGTTTCTCTTCCTTGTCTATATGCCAGTCAAGGCAGCTTTGAGAAAAACACAGATTTTCATATTCCCATTCTCATGAGCAAAGTGAACAAAAGTATCAAAGACTTTCTTAGGTTACCCCACCTACAAAACATGTTGCCACAATTGACTGGGGTGTTTTATGCCAGTCTTTTTTGCTAAGCTGATTTTTGTTTTTTGCATACGTGTGTTATGTGCATGTTTGTGGGCATGTGTACAATGATGCTTTAGCACGTGTGCTTGTAGAGCACAAGGGTGATATCAGGATCATTCTGGATTTCTCTATCTCCTTTGCTTTATTTTGCTGAGTTTCTTCACTCTGGGATTTCCTTGATTTCACCTTCCAGTGCTGGAATTTCAGGTCACCCCCATAGCTGCCTGACACTTTTATGTGGGATCCGGGGATTCCAACGCAGGTTCTTTTGCTTTCAAGGCAAAGAGTTTAACCCTGGGGCATCTTCAGGCCCTAGCTGAATTTTCATACTGTAGTAGGAAGGAAAGCAGGAATTGATCATTTACAAACAATTTATCTTGTCTTGGTGGGCACCGGACTGGGTTCCAGCTACAGGAGAATCAAAAGTTATAGCTTACTAGGTTGTGAGGCGAATTCAAGGCCAGGCTAAGCAACTAAGGAAGACCCTGTCTCAAAATTAAAAGTAAATAGGGTCCTGGGGATATAGCTCAATGCTAAAGTATTTGGCCCAACACGTGTCAAGCTCAATCTCCAATACTGCAAAAACGAAGGGAAAAAATTGAAAAGATACCTTCAAATACTTTTTGATGATTAATTCTTGTTTTTGTTTGAATCAGAAGCTTGCTATAGTTCAGGCTGGCTTCTAGCTTGTGATTCTCTTGCCTCAGCTCACTAAATACAAAAATTAGGTGTGGTCCACCCGTCTAGTGAGTACTTTCTCATTAAAGAGCAAAACGAAAGATCAGCACATCTGTAATCTCAACCCTTGGGAGTCAGGGCCAGGCAAATCGGCCACAAATTAGAGGCCAGTCTGTTCTACATATAATTAGGAATCTGCTGTTCAGATTTCAACTTCTGAAATCTGAAATTTTTAAAATTTTATTTATTCATTTTGTGTGTGTGTGTATGTGTGTGTGTGTGTGTGTGTGTGTGTGTTGTGTGTGTGTGTATCAGAGGCCACTGTGTCCCCAAAGGTGACTTTGGAAATCACCCTAGATTGCTTTTACCTCCTTTTTGCTTCGCTGTGGGCTTTCCCAGGCTCAACTTAGATGGATCTTGAGTTTATGGCAAGCCTCCTGCCTCAGCTTCCTGAGAGCCGAGCTTAGAGGTGTGTGTTTCCTATGCTCCGTTCTTTTTTTATTATTATTATACTGGAGAAGTTTCTTGAGTCACATTTCTGATGGCTAGCAGTCCATTTCTTTCAATCAACTTCGTATTCTTTCACAGGGTAGAAGAGAGGAAGGAAGGGCCATGGGGAAACAGAGCTGATGTCTTGAAAGCCACACTCTATGATCTAATCCTCTGATGACTGGAGTTCCTTGTAAGAAGCAACTCTTTTTACATGACTTTTGTATGGTAGACCCCTAGGGAATTTGGAGAATATATATATAATGTTTTAAAGAAAGAAAAGAATAAACAAGATGACTTTCATTAAAAAGTGATACTAGGGCTAAAGAGATGGCTCAGGGGTTATACTTTCGCCTCACTAGCAAAAGGATCCAAGTTAAGAATCCAAGATTTCCAGGTGGATATGACCAGTGGCCTGTAATAATTCTGGCCCTGGAAGGCAGGACCTCGGAAACCCCAGAGCAAAACAATAAGGAGATAGAGCAATCCAGGATGATTCCTGTTGTCACCCTTGGGCCTCCACAGGCACAACACTCACACTCCCACACACATACTTACATGCCTTCTTGTATACACAGGTGTGTACACATACACACATGCATGCAAAACAAAAACAAACAAACAAAAAAACCATGTTGCATAGCTGGATAAGGAGGCCCACGCCTACAATCAATCCTCCCACACTCTGAAGGCTGAGGCAGAGAATTTCTTGTGTTTGAGGTCAAAGTGGCCTACATAGCTCGGACTAAAGAGCGAGAGACCCTGTCTCCAAACAGCAGCAACAACAAAATCAGAACCAAAGCAAGCCATAGAATCAGCAAAGCAAACAGCATGCTGGGTCAAATATCATGCTCCATCCCTAGGGAGGGCAGCGTGCAGGCCACCACGATCGCTTCTGGTCATGTTGGGATTGAGCCCAAGCATTGTCGCCTGAGTTCCTTGCGGTTCACAGCCACTGACTTGTGGAACTGGGTGTGTTCCCACCGCTACGTTTGCATTGGCTTTGCATGTCACTATCGATAAAGAAGTGTTGGCAGGAAACCTGTATTTGAAATGAAGTATTAGAATACTTCTTTTACTTTGTTCCGACTTTCATTCAAATCTACCTAGAGAGAAAAGAAAACTCTATATTCCACACAGGGCAAGTTTTACACACTGAGTTTCTCTGTTCTGATTATTCTCCTCCCTTGCAGCTCCCAATATGAACTGGTCTGGTATGTGGAGGCTAATCCTGGCATGCACACTACTTCAGAAGCTATATGAACCCAGCTAAAGCAAATGAACTGGTACGTCGTCTCTTCTTCCCTGATTCCTTTTTTGGTAAAATCAAGGAGATGCATGAGTTGTGGGTGCGGCTCTGCTTCCCATAGTTCTTAGCCGCAAAGACTTGTGGTTGCTAATTGGAGAAATCTCTCCGGATGAACATCATTCACATCCCGTGATTCCAGCTGGCCATCACGAACAGTCCACAACATTTTCATTGCGCTTGTGAGAGATGGCGCAGGCCCTGCCAAGGTTCAGGAAAGGAAAACAAAGTGGGACCCCCCTAACCAGGGTGAAATCCTATGATACCCATTTGGAAGCACACAGGCTCTTTCCCACAACTAGGGCCTCATGGAGATGCTGATATCTCAGCTGATAAACCTTTGGGAGCCAGGAAATCACAACGGGGCGAAACAACAAGAATCTTACTGAAATTTATACCGAAAGTTATAAACTCTGGGAAATTGACAGTTACTTTTTTTAAAGGTTTGTTAGAATCTTTGTCAGAATCTCTATGATAAATCCTACCTTTTTGTATAAAAGATAGATGTTCTTGAAGGGATCTGAGAGAGCTAGAAAGCTTGAATTCAGCCCCTGTACATGTGCATGCATACATGCGAGTGTGCATGTGTGAGTTTTGGATATGGGTGGGTATTCATGTGTGTGCAGGCCTATGTAAAGAGGACACTTGAGTGTGGAAGCCCAAGGGTGACTTTGGCAATCATCCTGGATTGCTTCTACCTCCTTTTCATTTTGCTCTGGGGTTTCCCAAGTTCCATCTTCCAGGGCTGGAAGTGCAAGCTGCAGCCATTTCCACCTGGCATTTTTGTGTGAGATCTAGGATCTGAGTTCAGGTCCTTCTGAGGCTTAACCCCTGGGCCATTTCTGCAGTCTGGCTTTTGTTTTTTGAAGCAGGATCTTAGGTAATCCAAGCTGGTCTCAAATTCAATACATAGAGGATGAGGCTGACATAAGAGCAATCAAAAAGAATCCCAGCATTCCTAGTTTGCCATCTGCTGCACTTAGTGAGTGCTGGGTCTCAAGCTATTCACTTGGGATTCCACTCTAGGTGTCAATTAAAGATGTTTCTTGGGGGGGGTATTGCAAACAGGGGCCATAAGAAAACAGGAGGGCTCAGGTTGTGGGGCTCCTGGGTTGAGGATTCCCTTGGTGTGTGTATGAGATCATCAGTAGCTAATGCATTTCTACATGACACAGCTCCAACTCAGTTTCCACTGCGTCGTGTGACAGCCCCCCCCAACACCAGTCCTTCAATCTTTCTGGAAGACGTCATCACCAAGAGTTCCTTAGCATCATGGGGGTGGGTGAGGCTGATAGGCACCTCCAAAACTCATCCCTTCCTAACTGTCTGCCTAAGAGTCCTTTAAAAATTAAAAGATTAGGAGATACCCAGAAAAAAAAAATTAAAGAAGAAACAAAAAGGAAAAAGAGAGAAAGAATACATTGGCGAAGGTGATTTTCCTGTTTTGTCAGCTCTGCGCAGCAAGCCTGTGAGTGTGTCACCAGCTGTGCCCCGAGGATGACAGGTTTGAGGTGACTGAGGGTGAATAACTTCCCGGAAGCCACAAGGCTGCAATGACCAGGTGAATTTGGCCCTCGCCCTTCCAACCCGTAGGGAAGTTGGGAAATCTTCCAGCAGACTTGCGATGGGAAGGTAGATTCCCCAATTTGGAAGGTACGGTAGAGCTCCGCATGCCTTAGCTGCCTCTTCTCCCGCCTGCAGCTTTACTTTTTCTTAGATCCAGACAGATTCCTCCACCCCCCTTTTGGAGCCTTGGGCTATTGGGCCCTTGCTAATGTTGTATAACCGGGACAAATGGAATGCTTGCTTTAGAAATGACAATAATTTTATGCCTGTAGCATGATGACTGTCCACTGAATTTAGAGGGAGTCAGAGATCAAAGCTGAAGGAAAGGATGTCAGTGTAGATGAATGGAGACTGGTGTTTGACCAGACCACTGAGCAGAGGCTGAAGGAACACGCTATAATTTGAGTGGATGGTGGAGCCTTCTGTGGTTTCTTACATCACTGGAAATCCAAGACAGGACTTATTTTTATGCAGTTTGGCCCATTTTTTTTTTTTTAAATCTTGATTCCACAAAGCTCAATTTTTTTTGACCTTAAAAATGCTTATTTCAGTTAAAGTACTGATTAGGGCTATGATTTCCCCTTTTCAAATTTCCCTTCCCTTTTCTGGGATTTGGTTTTGATTCTCCACAGAGTTCTTTCCACTCTCCTGCCACTTCTTTTGGTGCACACAACCATGGCATTTCTACTTACAGAGTAAGTAGCACAGTAACAAAGAGGATCTTTTCCCCCTCTCTGGGTTGAGGCAACATTCCCTGGATATCTCATAGGCTGACTTGAGCTACTCACAGAGCTCAGGCTGTCCTTGAACTCTCTCTCTCTCTCTCTTACACACACACACACACACACACACACACACACACACACACACCCCTCATGTAACCAAGTCACGAACCACCATGTTTGACTTTATACAGTGCTGGAGATCGGACGCAAGGCTTCCTGCATGCTAGTCAAGCACTGTAGCAGCTAAGCCACACCCCCAGTCCTGAATCCATTCTCCGTGTATAAACAAGTGATAACGGAACCAACTGTGGAAGTAATTTTGAGAATGAAATAGGGTCGTGTGTTTCAGTAGCTGGCATGAGGCAGAAGCGCAAATGTTCAATGACGCACTTGTTGAACATGTATTTATAAGACACTGCTCCCCAACATAGTCCTGAAGAAAAGAGACAAAGCTCTGGCCAAGCACTTCCCCTTCTCCCCTTCTCCTTTCCTCTGATCAACCTCACTACAGCCAGACCACATAGGATGATTATTCCTGCTTTTTCAAAGGATTCATGCCTTTGGAAGTTCTGCCAGTCAACAATGACGTTTTGTGCTTAGACTGCCTTTCTGCATGAAACCAAAGAAAGAAAGAATGCCTGATGGGACTGCTAAGTTTTATCTAGGTTACAATTTGGATGTGGGGGGGTTGGGGGAGGGAAGCGAACTTTATTTAGTCTGAAGGCTCTGGCTTCTCTCTGGAGGCATTTGTTTTCTGGCTGTGGGTGGGAAGGAAACGAGTTGAAGTGAATAGGATAGAACTACCCAGCATGTTGGTGGGCACCTGTAAGCCTAGCAGTAGGGATGCTGAGGCAGGAGGATTGTGGTTTTTAGGCCAGACTAGGTGACATATAAAGCCCAGCCTGAAAAATAAACAACAGAGAACCCGAGGTAAAATATAGTCCCAACAAGGGTGTAGGTCTGTGGTGGAACCAGTAATTAGCATGCACGAGGCCCTGGGTTTAGTCCTTGGCACACAATGAAAAGAAAAGTCATCCTATGAACATCTAGGGGTTTAATCCATGGGACACAGTTCTGCCTCTGACAGATAATGCTGGTCTGCCATCCTCTTCCTCAGAGAGCCCACAGCATGAGGCAGGGATGCAACTCAAGCTGTGTCCTGGTAGTTGGGGGGAGTTCGTTGACCCTTCAACAATTCTCTGCACACTCTCAACATCCGTCCCCTGATCACTAGGCGCTACTTGCCCCGAGGGCGTTTGTGGCTTTCTCTTGCGTGGGTGTGACTTGGGGTTGGTCTGGCTGGGTTTGGTGGAAGTCCAGCAGTGAGCCCCAGCTGACATGGCCCCTGTCTGTTTTGCCTGGGCTGGAGCTCTTTGAAGTCTGACTGACTTCTCATTCAACCCAGCCTTTGATAAGTAAGGAGGATTGGGCTTTCTGTCTTTTGGGGAGAAGGGGCTTTCTGGGTCTCTGTTCTGCCTTGGCATGGGCTTATGCCCTAGGATTATATGAGAGCCTATTGTACCAGGGCTACCCCTGTTCAGTCATCGAGGAGGCTTTTCTACAGTATCTTGTACTGTGACTTCAGAGAAAACCTTTCCCTTCCTGGGCCAAACTCAGAAGAGCCAGGGAGGGACAACTAGACAGTCTTCATTATTTTCTGTCTTTCTGGCCACACACAGACACACATAACACACGCACACACACACTTGATTTTTACAGTTCCCCAGACTAACAAGAACAGAGCTTTCTTTTTTCCTCCCCTCCTTCCTCTCTCCCTTCCTTCCCTTTCCTCATATGTACACACATGTGTGCTTTATTTGGCTGGCTTTTTAGACTCCATCTGAAGCATAACTTTTTCTTCTGTACATTCTTCATAACTCCACCTAGCTAAATCTCTTTTATCCTTATTTTGTTGGTATAACTGAGAGAGGATTAAAAAAAATTGGCACGCACAGTGCTGGTCTCATTAGGGAATTTTCAAACAAAATTTGTTTTTATTGGTTCTCCTTTCTCATTCTCTCCCCCTTTTCCCTGACCTCCCTTGTTCCTTCTACCTTTCTATAACCGTATCTACCTTTCTGTATCTGTCTTATGTAGGCTATTGCCCGCCCCCTGCTCAGAACCCCTTCTCTCCTCATGTTGCCTTTTGTAACATATACCCACACTCACCCCTTCATAGACACGACACACAAATGATCATTGGGCTCCAGGCATCTTGTGGTTTTGGTCTTTTTGAGTCTAAGTTACATTGTTTAATGCAATAGTTCCCAATGCCAGCCATTTTCCTGAAAATTTCGTGATTTCATTTTTCTGTCCAGCTTAACAAATTCCAATGTGTAGATGCGCCACATGTTCATTAACCACTTGTCTATTGGTGGACATCTGGCCCGGTTCCATTTCCTTGTGATGGCGGACAATGCTGCAAAAAAACATAGATGCCCAGGTACCTGTGCGAGAGGCTCGTGCCCGGGAGTGGAACTACTGGCATCCATGGCTGTTCTCTGCCCTCCACGGTGGGTCTATATGACTGCACCTTCACCGGCTGAGCCATTTTGCTGATCAGAGTACATACTTTCATATCATACATTTACTCTTTGATCCAAATCTCCTCATTTTTCTTAACCTTGAGGGACCTCTCTCCCTGTTCAAACTGTGTCTCTCCTTCCTCCCCTCCCAATCCCAAACAACCAGGACACAGTTGTCACCTCATAGAGAGCAAGGATGTTCATGTTGCGGTCAAGTCTGAGCAACTAATTGGGGATTGTCCCCCATATTGTGTTTCAATATGGAAATGGTTTTATGACATTCATATAGTTACAGAACAAAAGAAAGCTATAATTCAAGGCAAGTTTTCAATTGCATTGATGGAGACCCAAGTAGGTGGGAGACAATGAGGCAGGGAGATCTCATGATATTCTCGGTCTTAGGTTGGTGGAAGTTAGTGGTCTAGTAACACATCCCAGAGTCTAACTCGTCATAAGGATGTTAGGTCACACCGAAGTGGGCAATGTATTGTATAATTAAGGGGGGGCTAAAAATAGCTCAAAATTTGGGTCATTCCAACTTTCCACAATCACTAAATTCTAATCAATCTTGAAGAGTCTTTAACATAGACACACCAGCCCTCCACCTGCAATTCCCTCCTTCCCCCCCAACACACACACACTCTAAATTCCAAAATGGAGCCATTCATGCTAAAGTTCTACTCAACAGATTGAGATCAGAGAGTGTCCATTGACCCGATGGTGAGGTTCCTCACACAGAAGAAATAATCCGAAATGATGTAATGTTCATGATGCTTCCTCCACCCCTGCCTTGTAAGGAGAGTATCCTTGAAATGACCAGCAAGCTCCTAGGTCTTGATTCTGCTCTCTTCAAGCAGGTTCATTGATTCCATAACTCCAACCATTGCAACATGCACTCAACTTTATGAGATAAACTCCCACCAGATTTTAGAATCCAAGATGAAACCAATTAAAAAAATGTTCAAACCAGCACTGGAGCTGCAGTTCGGTTGGGAGAGTGCTTGCTTGATGATGCAGTCAGCCTGCATGGTTGCAGATAAATGACCATCAGATGGCTTAAGGGAATAAGGGGCTTATTTCCTTACGACAGCCCAGTTACAGTTCTCAGTCCAGCTTGACAGGAGAGCACGCACTAACATTAGGGCTGAGGGAACTGGTCACACCATCTCTATATAATGGCTGAGAGAGGGACGATTCTTACTTGCCAGACCAGCATGTCTGGCCAAGTGTACGGAAGGATGCTAACTTCTTCAACCAGCTGTTTATCTATTCAGGGCCTAGTCCCACCCACCATAGGCTGGGCCTTCCTCATCAGCTAGACAATCTCTTCAGGTTTGCTCTGGGCCTAACTCAACCACTAATTCTCTACAAATGTGCCCAGAGCTCAAACTCTCAACAGTCAAGTTGACACCTGTCCTAACCATGACACCTTCATGCACCGAGTCCTAGTTCCATCCCTAGCTCTGTGTAACTTGTCTCTACCAAAAGACAGCAGCGAGAAGGTCAGAATGCAAAGTCATCCACCAAGACTTTAAGGTCAGGCTGAGCTACATGAAACTCTGATTCAATTAAAAAAAATATTTAAAGTTGGTTGGGATTTTTTTCTTTTGACAGCTTCAACACTATACACACACACAGGCATGCATGTTCATGTGCACAAATGCATGCAACACCTCTTTCTCTTTGTTTCTCTGTTGCAGACTGGCCTTGAACTCCTGATACTCTGGCTTTCCCCTCCCCCTCCCAAGGACTCTTGAGTCCTTGGCTTGCTCTAGCTTTTCTTGTACTTTCTCTTTTGCATAGGTACCATTTATCTGTGAGTCTTAAGTATTTAGTGAGAGAGTCATTGCTGCAATTTGGAAAGGCACTTACAGACTAAAGATGAGGAAATTCCTTTTACATTGACCCCTCTCATTTAATTTAAGAAGAAAGCAAGCTTCACAGATACTAAAGGCATATGTGTTCAAAGCTGCAGAAATAGTAATTATCATAGCTGAGATACTGATTTCAAAGGTCGTTCCATTAAAGAACAACGGTCATGACCAAAACATATGTGTGTGTGTGCGCGCGCGCACTGGCGTGTGTGCATATATAAGAAGGCACTCGATTTTTTTTTTTTAACAACCAATTAAGTCAATTTATTAGAACACTTGACTTAGGCATCTAAGTATCTGCAATAGTGAAAGAAGGCACTCGATTGTGTGCGCCTATGAAGGCCCAAGGGTGACACTGGGAGTCATTCTTGATTGCTCTATCTCCTTATTGTTTTTACTCTGGCATTTCCCAGACTCTGTCTTCCAGGGCTAGAATGATAGGTTGTGCCATATCTGCCCAACATTTTTTATGTGGGATCTGGGGATGTGAACTCAGGTTCTTTTTGTTTGTGAGGCAAAGGCTTTTAACCCCTGAACCATCTCCCCAGCCCAACTTCAGACTTTTAAATGAAGGTTTTAGGTAAACTGAATTATCCTATGACTCCTCACCTGAACCTTAAAAAAAAAAAACAAAAACTGACATAGATACCATGACTTGTTTTTGCTTTTTTAATTCATTACCTTGAATGGAAAAATGTGGAACTCCTGTTGGGGTGACTAATCCTCGCTTCTATTCTTCTGGATGTGCTGAGTCATGGTCTGCTGACTGTCTTTTTTGATCCTGGTGGGTAAAGAGGGCACTGAAAGTCAGGAAATAGGAAGGCGCACATTGCAACCACTCTTTAAAAAATGCTAACAGCGGAGGTCTCTGTATTATTTGGGTTCCAGCTATTTTTCTGGGCTGACTTCACAGTTCCTCTTCGATTCTTCGGTTTTGTTTCTTGCAGGCTTGATGATTGTCCCTTTTCTTTTGGGGCTATCATTTGTTTTAGGAATTATGCTTCTTTTTAAAAAATATTATCCATAAAAAATTATCCATTTATTGTTATTGCTGCATATGTGTGTCACGTGTTTGTGTGCACACATGCGTGTATGCACGCAGTCATAATGTATGTGTGGCATATATATTATGGCACACATGTGAAGGTCAGAGGACAATTTTGTGGAGTTGGTTCTTTCCTTCTGCCTTTATGTAGGTTCCAGGGATTGAACTCAGGTCATTAGGCTTTTGCGACCAGCACCTTCATCCACTCAGTCATCTTACCAGTCTCTACCCGCCCCTCTTTCTTCTTCTTTTTTTGAGACAAGGCCTTGCTATGTAGCTCTGGTTCTGCCTCAGGCTCACAATTGACAACACAGCACAGCTCTTATGGTAACTCACACACTGACGTTGAACTGACTGACTATGGTCTGGGAGCGCAGGTTTGGGTTATCCCTGGTTCCATGTGCCAATGCGGTAGCCAGGAAAATTACCAGGAAATTGAGGTTCCCTTCTTTGGATTCTTGGCCACAATTGATTTAAAAAAAAAAAAAAAATGAAAGGAAGCTAGAGAACAGTTTTATTAGAGTTTGAGAGGAAAACAAAGTGGGGAAGTTGTAAATCTTGGCAGCTGCTGGGGGAGGGAGATGGAGAAGAGGAAGAGAGAGAGAACTGAACCTTTGGAGTTAGGGTCTCTGAGAACATTGGCAGAGTCAGATGGAATTGGGCGAACAGATGCATGAGGCAGAAGTATCTTCAAAGACTGTTAGAGGCAAGCGATTAACAGCCACAATAGTGTTCCTATACTAAAGGGGAATACAAAAAAGAGCTCTAGGCAATGCTACTGAGTTCTTACACCTTATCAGAGAGGAGAACTCAGAGGGAAGTTTGACATTCACACAACAGGATGCTCCAGGAGTGGGGGGGAGAGGGAGAGGGAGAAGGGAAAGGGAAAGAAGGGGAAGAAGTAAGGGGATACAGGGAGAGGGGGAGGGAGGGAGGGGAATGGGGTACTATCAACTTTATATGAGTGGAAGAAATAAATAAATAAGCAAATAAATAAAAAGGACTGAGAATGTCCAGAGTTCCAGGGTAAACATGCTGAGGATTTTGACCATTAGACAAAAAAGAGACTGAGAGAGGAAAAAAGGGACAGTTTGAGAACTCAGAAAAAATGGGCAGGCTTGGGGGTGAACATCTGCAGACATCTGCATCCAGAGGGGCTTCTGGGGGTTACAAACACATTAAGGAGTAGCTAAACTATCACTCCCATCTCCTGAGCCTCTGTCTCTGGTGAATCAGCTTTCCCAAAGGGAGGTCTCTGGGCCATGTGATTGACAAGCCCACCAGAATGAACTCTGATAGGAGACAATAGTATGTGACAGTTTGGGCATCTTAGAATGTCATGTCCCACCCAGTATATCAGAGGTAGAACTCGGATCCATTCCTGTGCCCAGGAGGAAGTAGGTTTCCCCTACTGGACGTCAACAAAACCGTCATCTACCTCTCCTTTCATCTGTTCATCCAATATTATAAATCTCCAGACCTGGTAAAGCTGGTTTTGATGGAAGGGTCCAGTCTCAACAGCCTCCAAGCCTGCTGATTCCTCTCCAGCTAATGATGTTTTACAAAACTTTTGTAAAAACAGAACAAAAGTTATCAATGAAGATACTTTACAAATATGTTGGTGGCAACATCAGATAGGCAGGTCACGGTAAAGCAGGTAAACTTCCTGTATGGGCCTCAAGTGCTACCCGATGACATTCTTAGCCTTTTGGTTAGTGTAAGAGAGGGGTCTGACACTACATTGCAGAGGTTTCACAAGGAAATTAGGTAAGGCAAAGAATGACCATGGAGAGATGAAAGATAGCCCAAGGTAAGTTGTGATTGCTTTTTCTTCTGATGTTAGGAGACAAAATTTATACATGACTTAAGGGAGAAAGGGAGTTTATTTGGTTTACAGGTCCAGAGGGGAGACAGTCCATTATGTCAGGGATGGAGTAGTAGAAGGCATAGCCTGAGGCAGAAACAGGAGGTAGGTTCTTGTCACTACAGCCATCAGGAGGCAGAGAGCCAGGACAAGCTGGAGCAAGCTGAGAGAAAGTAGGGTCAGAACATCATAACTCAAGGCCCACCCCGTGTGACACGCCTTCCTCTAGCAAGGATCCATCTCCCAAGTTGCCTTGACCTTCCCGAGTCTTAACACCAGATAAGGATGCAAATGCATGAGCATGTGAGGGACAAGTCACATTCAAACCACGACATTAATTTAATTAGGCTCCAGATCTGCAGCATTTCAAATGTTCCACATCATTGGAGCTGTAATCGATTAATCAGACTTTATAGAATGTTCAGTGCAAGGTGTGGGTGTCCTTTGGGACCTTTAGTTTTGCTTCTCATTGAACTTCCTTCTTAGACTCTAATACCAGGAGCTGGAATTATAAGCACACAACTCATCTAGCTTGTTTGGTGGTGTGAGTCTATGATCCTTTTACTTTAAAACCTAAATGCCGGGATTACAGGTCTGGCACCATATCAGATCAATATCCTCATTTTCTTGTTTTGAGAACATCATTTATCATTCATCATATTTTTTCTTTCTTATTCACATTTTTCCTTCTTTTATCCATTTTGTTTCTTGCATACCCCCACTTTCTGCCCCATAAGGTTTCTGGAAATGACATATACTGGAATCTTAGCCTGTAACATCCTGGCTTTTATAAGTAGGATCTTCTGGAGTTGTGTTGACATCTGTTTACAGATGTCTGACTTATCCACCAATCACATCTGTGCCAGTGTGGCATTGGGGAGAAAGTAGAGTCCAACTGGGATGAATTTTACTTTGAGACATTTTGCTGAACGATAATGAGTGGATCAACAAAAAAAAATTGTAGAGTTATTTTGACAACAGTTGACTTGATAGTTCAAGATAGATATAGATCTTGACTATTCCCAACTTAAAGACATGCTGCATGTTTGGGGTGATAGGTATATCAAAATCCTGACTTAACCACGGCACATTGCATGTAGGCCTTGAATATCACCCCAGAAGCAAGCAATTACTATGTACTACAAAAATAAGTCACATTTTTAAACTGAGCCTGGTGGCTCATGCTTATAACATGAAGGTTATAGGTCTAAGAAGGTGGATGCAGAAGAATCTCGAGTTCAAAGCCAATGTCTGCTACACATGAGCTTGAGGACCACTTAGCCTACAGGTAACAAGCAAATATTGAAAAGAAGGAAGTAGCACAAAAAGCCCCACAAAGCTATGTTTTAAAAAGAATGTATCATTAGTTGATGTGGACTATTCCTCAGTATCCTCTTAAGTGAAACCAACTTTCCCATCAGGTTGAAGTGAGGATTCACAGTGGTTGTGGCTTAGCGGAAAAGAAAAGCCAAAGAAGGGCTCAGAGTGCTGTATAAATTACACCGACGTGTATTCAGCTCCTTCCTTTCTCCCTAACATGTCCTGCACCAATTTCCTTGCCTGTTTTATCCTTGAGAGAGAGAGTGGAGGGAGGATGGTTCAGATCTCCTTGTCTCCTAACAAAGAAAGATCTGCCCAAGTTCTTGCTTCAGAGAGAAGGAGGCAGATCACTGTCTAGGAAAAGGCTGAGGTTAGTTCCTTGAATTCTTTCTTCTTCTTTTCTTCTTCTTCTTCTTCTTCTTCTTCTTCTTCTTCTTCTTCTTCTTCTTCTTCTTCTTCTTCTTCTTCTTCCTCTTCCTCTTCCTCTTCCTCTTCCTCCTCTTCCTCCTCTTCCTCCTTTCTCCCCTTCCTCCTGCTCATCCTCCTCCTCTTTTTTTTTCTTCTTGGTTTTAAAGAGATTGTTTGCCCCTCGTGTTGTGTTGACTTTGAGGAAATTTCACTAACAAACCACAGGCTCATAGAAGACAATGTCCCCTTCTAATTCATTTTGATCCGAGTGTGACGATAATGACCAACTTCTTTTATTTTTGGTCTTTGGAACAGGGTTTCCTGTACCCCATGCTGATTTTGAAGTCCACATGGAAGTAAGGATGACCTTGAACTCCTGATCCTCCTGTCTCCACCTCCCAAGGGTTAGGATTATAGGCAGGTGTCACTTTATAGGATTTAATAACAACCTGTTTCAGTTGGTCATAAATATTCATTGCTAAGTTATAAGCAATGACTTGCCTCATGGGAGTGTGATCGTGATCCTGAAGCACTGAAGCCATCCTGATGGCAGGCGACAGATAATTACTGACACTATTTACTCTTAAGATCTGCTGAACATCAAGAGATATCCCGTGTGCAGACAGCTGCTTCTGGTATCCTCACGAAGTTGTCTCCCTCACTTTCCTTGGAAGCAATGCTACTGACTCCTGTCAGAGTTATCCTAGAAAGAGGGGTGATGTGATGGTTACTGTCTTATTTTATTTTAGTTCGTGTGTGTGTGTGTGTGTGTGTGTGTGTGTGTGTGTGTGTGTGCACTTGAGCGTGTATGCCTGTTGAAGGCCCAAGGATGACATTGAGACTTAACCTGGACTCTTCTACCTCCTTTTATTCCTTTGCTCTGGGATTTCCCAGGCTCTACATTCAAGGACTGGGAATGCAGGCAGGCACCATATCTATCTACCTGGCACTTTTACTTGGGATCTGGCTATCCAAAAAAAGGTCCTTTTTGAGTTAAAGCTTTTAATATCTGAACCATCTCCCAGCTCTGCTACTGCTAATGACTATAACACCCAGATGAGTCTCTTGGCTTGCCTGTGAAAGATTATTTGATTATGTTAATTACTGTGGGAGGACCTTCGCTTAATTGTGAATGGATGCATCACTGGGGTCATAGGGAGCCGAATAGCAGCAAGCGAACCTTCATCCATTAGCTCTCTGCTTCTTTACTGTGGATGCAACGTGGCTACTGCCTAAGCTTCCCACTGCTTTGAGTTGCCGTGAAATGACAGTACTGTAACCTTGAACTGCGGCCTGAAATACTTTTTGCCCTTGGACTGTTTTCATCAGGGCATTTTGTAATAGCAACAGAAGAGAAACTAGGGCAGATAGTAATAGAAAGGAAGAAAAAAAGAAGGAAGGGAGGGAGGAAGGAAGGAAGGAAGAAGGAAGGAAGGAAGAAGGAAGAAGGAAGGAAGGAGGAAGGAAGGAAGGAAGGAAGGAAGGAAGGAAGGGAGAGGGATGGAGGGAGGGAGGGAGAGAGAGAAGGAGGGAGGGAGGGAAGGAGGGAGGGAGGGAGGAAGGAAGAAGGAAGAAGGAAGGAGGAAGGAAGGAAGGAAGGAAGGAAGGAAGGAAGGAAGGAAGGAAGGAAGGAAGGAAGGAAGGAAAAGAAAAAGCATCTTTAGGATCAAAGAAGCAGCCACTGGCTCTGGAGAAAGGCAGGCATCCTCGTGATGTTTTCCCTTGTGTTAAGGCCCAGCCTTAACCATGTAGTCCTATTCTCACTCCTAGTGTTGTTTCAATATTAAGTATCTGGATTGAAGTGGAGAAATATCAGTTAAGTGATAATGGTAATCAGATCAAAGTAAAGAGGGAAAAATCAGTGATCAGTATCAAATAGGAGCATCACACATAAAATCTGAGAAATGAAAGATGATTTAACCTGTGCTTGACTCTCTTAGTTTAATTTTTGTCTTTTAAACTCAAACTGGGGATGTCATTCAAATTGGTTAAGCTTTTAGGAAGTAGTTTTCCAATCAATTATCAATCAACCAACCAATCAATAAATCAATCAAATTAGAATTATAAAAGGAGGCACCTGCATCTCATGGCACTACACATCTGGAGTCCCTAAGTTCTTTTCCAGCTCCTTGCCCCTCAGGGATTCCATACCTGGAGTCCATGAGTTCTCTAGGGTTCCCTTGACCCTCATGGATTACCATCTGTGAGTTCCATTCTTTCTCTCCTCTAATAAACTCTGCCTTAATCCTGAAAAAAAATTATAAAAGGAGTGCTCTTTTCTAGATAAACAATAAGCATATTCCAGGGAAATATCCTGGAAACAGAGGCAAAATAGTTCAGTACCAGGAAGACCAAGAAACACCATGTTCAGAATCCTTGAGGCATCAGGAAAGGATTCCAGTGGTTCTTTTGACTTTTGGTCTGGGGGGAACTCCACTCCCTAAATCATCACCACTGGGGATGGGCTTCAGCCTCCTTCGGTTGTGATTCCTAAAAGAAGCAGGAAGATTTCCCAGACTTTCATGGGATGCCAAGTTCAAGGGAAGTCATGCCAGGCATGGTGGTGCATGTCTCATTTCCCAG
Source organism: Typhlomys cinereus (assembly GCA_023101885.1). Classification (NCBI taxonomy): domain Eukaryota; kingdom Metazoa; phylum Chordata; class Mammalia; order Rodentia; family Platacanthomyidae; genus Typhlomys; species Typhlomys cinereus. The sequence goes on from JALPQD010000791.1 coordinate 525,730, forward strand.
CACTCTGGAAGCTGAGGCAGGAGGATTTGAGGAAGAATTCTGAGGGCCAGGATGTGTGGGGGGTGGTAGGGGGAGAAGGGAGAAAGAGCCAGAAGAGAGAACAAAAATAGCAGTATCAATTGCAGCATACGCCCTCTGTTGTCAGCTGACTTAACTGAGTCCTAGGGCGGTCAGACTTCAGGAAGCAGGGTCGTTTGATAGGGAATGTAAAGTTTACAGAAGACAAAGGGTGGGATTTGGAAACAATAAAAACAGCTGTTTGGTTGTCAGGGTAACCTTTCCTGATTGGAATTAAGACGGATCTGTGATGTGAAAATGTACTGGGCTTCCCCGAGCACAGTGTTAACATCTCTCCACCTTCACAGAAGGGTCTTGTCGCACAGTGGATGAGGCTGTAGCGCGGACAGACACAAAATGCATGGGTTCCTGGAATTTGTCACTAAAGAACGTTCCAGGTCAAAGCTACAAACTCCAAGGCTCTTTCGGTAGAAAACAGGGACCAGATAAAATTGCTTCATGGACGGAGTATGCAGTTAGCATGTTTCAGAGCCCAGGAAATGAGCAGATTCTCCTGGACATTCCAAACTCAAATGAGAATGATGTCACATCTGCCCAAGAGCAGGGAAGCTTCTAGAGAGACAGTGGAGAATAAAGGGAAATTCCTAAACTTTGGCCAGAGATAGCTCATTGTCTGTTAATTTCACAATGCAATTTCTGAAATTGCGTGGTAGTGGTAAAGCTCACCGGGGACCTGGTTTGGGCTCAATGATCTTTTGATTTCTTACTTATAAAAATGAGGCATATAGAAAAACTATATGGTAGATGTAGTGGTGTGTGTCTCTAATCCCTGAACTTGGGAGTTAGAGGCAGAAGGATTGTTGCGAAGATAAGACCAGACAGATCTACATAGCAAGACTCCATCTCAAGCAAATGAACAAAACCAAACAAATCAGACAGCCCACACCACAGACGGTCTGGGGCCTACCTCACAGGATGGACCCCTTGCCTGGCATGCATAAAGCCCTCCCCGTGTTCAGTCTCCAGTGTCACATACACTGGGCTTGATTGTGCACGTCTGCGATTCCCTGGGAGACAGAGACAAAGAGAAAAAAAAGGACTGCCAAAGCTTATAATAAAGGTTTAACCCTTATTTCTAATCCTCAGAGCTAAGCTTATAGCCGGTGTCATTTTGTACATATTAGCCATATGAAAGTTTGGGATGTTTTGTTATTTGTTTTCCATTTTTTGAGACAGGGTCCCCAGTGACCAAGGCTAACCTTGAGTTCACTATGTAACTGAGGATGACCTGAACCCAGAGCACTCTCTCTTCCAACTGAGTTACACCTAGTTACAGGTAGGCACACATACACATGCACACACACATACACACACACTCACACATGCACATACACACACAAGCATCTGGAGGCAGGAGCATCAGAAGTTACAGCCTAGAAAACATATTAAGAACCTATTCATCTTTTTCTGAAAATACATTCTTACCATGTTCTCTAGGTTCTCTGAGCTCCTGCTTCCACCTCCTAAGTGCTGAGATTGTAGGTATAGACATCACACTGACCTATAAGTGTCTGAAACACACATGCATATATTTATGTATTCACACTTTAATAATTTTTTGATTTTTTTTTAGTTGATTGGGGATTTAACTGAAACTCTCCAGTGTGATAGGCAAATGATTTGTCAATAATCCATAGCTCCAGCCTTAAAATGTTTTATTACTTTAAAATTCTTTTTTTTCTCCAACATTTTATTTTTTTTCCTAGTCATAAAAATCAAATAGGTACCCCTGTCCTCTCCCTCCTTTCTTCCCTCCCAGGGTCTTCCCCCCTTCTCCCCTTCCTTTCACCTCAGTCCCTCCCTCCTCTTCTCCCAGTGCCTCCCCCTTCCTTCTTCCCATCTTACCCCGCCCCCAGCATCCTTTTGTGTGAATGCCAAACCTCCTAGGAGTCCTCTACCCTAGTGAGGATTCAGGACTCAGTGGCATAGCCCGGAGCCCCTTCTTGGGGTTCCCGTTAGTATGGGGACTCTATTATGCCTATTAATCCCTTGATTCTAAAGATCCTACTGCCTGGAGCCTTCTCCCCTGTAATCCATGCTAGACTTTGGGGGGGTCGTTGACATGACAGCCATTGTGCAGGTCAGACAAAGTCCAATTCTGGCTGCTGCAGCCATAACTTGTAAGAGCCTAAAGATGGCGAGGACCAACGATATACAAGATACTTTTTTTTTTTTTTGAGGCAAGTTCTCATGATGTGCAAGGTGGTCTAGCACTCACAGCATTCCTCCTGCCTCAGTCTTCTGAATGTTGGGACCAGACATTCCAGCTTTTGGCTATTTTTAACAATTTACTATCTCTTTAAATGTTGTAAAAGGCCCTTTACAACATTTAAAGAGACAGGAAAAATATACAAGCAGCAGAATCTCAAAAATAAGAAGTATCATAGAGATGGAATGTGCGTTAATGTACAGGACTCTACACAAAGATAGGAAACAAAGAAATGAAGATTCGCTTGGAGTGCAGAAACTAGAGAGATGCGCCCCTCCCTTCCTTGCGACAGGACTTCCCTCCCCTTCCCCATCTGTCTCCAGATGTGCTCTTGCTCTGGCTGAAACCTCTAGGATTTCCTGATTACAAAGAGGAAGCCCAGCTGATCAGCAGTGAGCTGAGCTTCAGATCTCACCTCTGACCTCTCACCCCATCTTCTGTTTACCAGTTTGCGCTCTGGCACACATGACTGTAAATGGAAGAAGCAAGAACGAAGACAAAGAAGGACAGTCCCTGGTCCAAGTGGTAGTCAGCTCTGCCAAGCTCTGCCCACTCCTCTCTTGCTGTGTCTCTGAGAACTGACTGGGATTAGGGGGTGGAAACAGACCTGTGATGTCACAAGACGGTCCCGACCTACACAAGGCAAGCCCACTCCTGAAATGGGAGTTTGTTTTCTTTACCCAGTCTGGCCTCAAACTCCTGGACTCAAGTGATTCTCCTTCCCCAGCCTCTTGAGCACCCAGGATTAGAGGCACAGGACACTCCAGTCTGGATTCTTCTGGAGCTTTCTGTGCCTTTTCTCCCAAATAGTCTCATCTCTATCCATGCCTGAATTACCATCTACATGCCAGCGACTCTGGTTGAGGAGACTGTAGATATCGTAGTACCCAGATACTCCCTTCAGCACTAGAGCAGTCACTCCTACCACTGATGAAAGGGCTCATGGGTGCCCTCACTGTAAAATCTCCTTCCTCCCCTCTCTTCCTTCCTCCTTCCCTCCTTCCTGTTATTCTTTCTTTCTTTCTTTCTTTCTTTCTCTTTCTTTCTTTCTTTCTTTCTTTCTTTCTTTCTCTTTCTTTCTTTCTTTCTTTCTTCCTTTCTCTCTCTCTCCCTTCCTTCCTTCCTTCCTTCCTTCCTTCCTTCCTTCCTTCCTTCCCTCCCTTTCTTTCATGTATGTGTATGCCATGTGTGCACAGTACAACATATGTGTACACATGTGCACTTGCATGTAAGGCTATAGGACATAGAGGTTGTTGTTCCTCAGACACCACCCAACTCATATTTTCTTTTTTTTTAATTTTTTTATTATTTATTATTTATTCAATTGTGCATGTATGTGTGTGTGTAGAACCACGGATGAATTCGGGAACCACCATGGACACCTCCACCTCCTCCTTGTTTACTCTGCCCCGGGATTCACAGGCTCCGCCCTACCAGGACCAGAAGCGCAGGCCGCCCCCGCTTCCTCCTGGCATCTATACGTGGGATCTGGGATTAGAACTCAGGACCTTCCGCCTGCAAGGCAGAGGCTTAACCCCTGAGCCACCTCTCCAGCCCCCAACTTGTATTTTCGAGAGAAATTCTCTCACTGGCTTGGAGTTGGTCATGGAGACTGACTGCTTGTGGTCCCCTGTGCCTTAGCCTTGTCTCCCTAGTGTTGAGATTGCAATCACGTGCCACCACGTTTGGCTTTTAAATTTTTTTTAACATGAAGAATTGAAGTCAGATCCTCACGTTTGCAAAGCAAGCATTTAACCAACTGAAATCTCATTCCAGTTCTCTTCCTTTCTTTTCCCCATCTCCTCCTTTATTTTCTTCCTCCCTCTTCTTTTCTTCTCCATCTTTTCCTTCTTTCTCTATCTTCCCTTTCCCTCTTCCTCTCCAGAGAGCTCCTCTTTTTTTTTTTTTCTGTTTTTGAAATATTGGGATGGAGCCCCCAGTTTTCACATTTGCTGGGCAAGCATTCTACCACCAAACTACAGCTCCACCCCTAGTTGTTTTGTTTTGTTTTGTTTTTGTTTTTGTTTTGCGACAGGATCTCATTATGTAGCTCAGGCTGACTTCGAACTTTCCATCCTTCTGTCTCAGCCTCCAGAGAGCAAGGATTACAGGAGGGCACCATCAAACTCACTATTCACTTCTTAAATACTGTCTTTCATCCCAGCTCACAGCCCTTTCCCAAGAGCAGCCTGCATCCAGCAAAGGCTATAGTCAGGACAGCTTTGAGAGACCAGCCAGCCCCTGACCGGCATCTCCATGACAGTGTAACTCTGCCCAGGCATGCTTCCCACACCCTTCCAACCAGCATGCTCAGAATGTGACTGTGGTACACTTGGTGATGCTCCCAAATGTCCTTCAGAAGTAAAGAGGTGATTGCAATGGCTTCTGGGAGATACAAGCAACTATGCTCAGACAGACAGTCACTTTGGAGAAGCTCCCATTTAATGACTGACCAAACAGGGACATAAAGGCTCCATTCTCTCATCTCAGCTTGCGAGGGCAGTGAGGGGTCATCTTAATGTAGAAGCTCTGACCCAGAGGACAGGAAGCGCTGGGCATTTCACAATGACAGGTCATCATGGCGTCCTGTTAGACTGGGGCTATGTGGGGCTCAGGAAGCAAATATATACTTTGTTCTATAAACACACATAGTGATTGATTCACAAAGCTTAAAGTGCTAACATAGACACGTGGGCTGTTAAAGAATCTTCACATGGGCTGGAGAGATGGTTCAGGGGTCAAGACTGCCTTGCAAGTAGAAGGACCTGAGTGCAGATCCCAAGTCGCATGTAAAAATGCCATGAGGAAGTGGCTGAGGTCTGCACTTCTGGCCCTGGTGGGAGTGGCCTGGGAAATTCCAGAGTGAAGCAAAAAAGAGGTAGAAGCAATACAGGATGATTCCCAAAGTCACCATTAGTTCTCCACAGGGACACGCAGGGTCCTCTGACACACACACACACACACACACACACACACACACACACACACACACAAGCATGCAAGCACGCACTCATGCACGCAGGCACATGCAATTAAAAAAAAAAAGAGAGAGAACCCTCACATGGCACTGCTGATCTGATGGAGAATATCAAATAGAATCTCCCCAACAAACAAATAAATCTGCATTAACTCTGCTGCCAATCAAGGCAACAAATAAGGAAATATTCATTCTGGAAACAGGGAGGGAGCCCAAGATACAAAAAGCATTTGAAGATTAACACTGATTAACTATGGTGTAAACGGTGCTAACAATATCAAAAGAACTGGATGGGACTGGGACAAGGTTCCATGATTACAGCCTTTATCTCAAAAGCAAAAGGACCTGAGTTCAGATCCTGAGATGCCAAGTAAAAATGGCAGGCACAAATGGTGGTGGCCTGTAATTCCAGCCTTAGAAGGCCAATCCTGAGAAGCCCCAGGCAAAGCAGTAAGGTGTAAGAGCAATCCAGGATGATTTCCAATGTTACCCTCAGGCCTCCACAGGCACACACTCAAGCATCCTCTTGTACACTCTCCTGCACACATACATGTACACACTCCTGCATGCACGCACATAAATAAAAAATAAAATGGGAGCTGAAGAGATGGCTCCGGGGTTAAGACGCTGCCTCCCAAGCAGAAGGTCCTGAGTTCAGATCCCAGGTCCGATGTGAAAATGCCAAGTGGAAAGGGCAACAGCCTGCATTTCGAGTCCTGGTGAATGGAGCCTTGGAAAGCAGAAGCAAAAAGGAGGTAGAAATATCCAGGATGATTCCCAAAGTCACTCTTGGTTCTCCACAGGAAGCAGAGTGTCTTCTGATATGTACACTAACTAACTAACTAACTAACTAACTAACTAACTAACTAACTAAAATAATAATAATAATGATGATAAAATACCACCTTGCCTGCGCCCTCTGGAGCCCAGCGCATCTCCACTCGTCCAGTATCCTGAGAGCCCCGGCGTGCGCCGACGGAGTGGACATGGGCAGAGCGATGGTGGCTAGACTGGGCTGGGTTGCTGCTTCTGGCACTGCTCCTACCCACGCGGATTTATTCCAATCAACCATCTGCCATACCACCTTCAAGTAGCTCGTCCCAGAATACCTCTACTGCCCGAGTCCAGCTAATGCCACCACCAAGGCAGGAACAATGCCCTGCAGTCAACAGCCAGTCTTCTCGTGATATCACTTTCTCTTCTACATCTCTACTGTTAAAGACTCAGGCCAAGAAACGTCTCTATTTCCTCATCTTCTAAACCCGACCAAACGGCAACGACAAGACCAGCACAGCAAGGAAGAAATAGGTCTGCGTCAAATCTACTCACTCCATACCTTATCGTGTTGAAACGGAAAACACCGACAATTCCAAATTTGATTAGTTTGAAGGACATGTGAAGGGTTTGGCAGATGATGAATGCCAATATCAAGTCTGCTGAAATTTCACGTCCAAGATGGAGAGAGAGAGAGAGCATTCAAAATTGACAAGATTTCCTTGAATGTGGCTTATGAAATATGGACACTTGAAATTATCTTGAAATCAGGAATAGGTTTTATCTGGGGATCAGGATGGAGGTTCAGTTTTCATTTGGTTTGTTCATCCTACAAAGGCCATAAACAGTTAGGTAATACTAGAAAGCTTCCATGATCCTATTTGGTGTGTACATTTGAAGGAAATACCAGGTGTCCCTATAAATTCTCAGTGTGTGTTTCAGCATTACTAATTTACCATGATAAACTCTAGATAAAGTGTCACATTGTTAAGTTATCACTGTTGTCTTTGGAACTAAACTCTCTTCCCTCTGGGGCTTTAGGTTTGACGTTGTTATTTAACCTTTATGTAGTAATTGACCTGTGCCAGGCCATGGTGGACTGGAACTCCCCTCCCACATCCAGCCACCATGACTCAGTCTTTACAAAGTCACATACATGATGGGCAGTGTCCATCACTTGTTTTCATTCAAGATTGCCGGGTTTATTTAGCTAAACCGATTCTAGGGAGTAGAATTGAATTGTCCTCAAGGAATTTCAAAATGCTGCTTTTTAAAAGCATATATTGATTACTTTTCACAATTTAATATAATTTTCTATTATGAAGGTAAAATTACAAATCTTAAAATTAGAAAGGCAAATATGTGAAGGAGCCCAACTGTAAATCAAGCACTTGGGAAGCGAAGACTGGAAGCTAGCTTGCATTTGATTGATGAAATCTTTTATACTCTTTCTGTAAATATTTATTTTTAAAGAGAAGAAAACAAAACAAATAGATCAGAATAGCCACATTTGAAATACTTTGTGTTACCAGTTATAATATTTTTAGATATCTTGAAGTTGGTCCTAACCCTGAGAGTTGATTCCACAGTAACTTTTTTCCCCTGGCTGCCTTGATCCACAGAAACTTCTTAAGACACAGACACTCCCTGAAGAAAAACCTTTTGTTCGCGTGGTCACACACTGATGTTTACATGCTCCGGGATCCGATATGGCCATGGTCGTCTCGATAACAAGAATTTTTTCCCCCATCCTTAGAAACCTACATGGGAACAACCAGGTCTCACAGATCTGAAGCTACTGTGTGTGTGAATGAACACTCCCTTTGCTTCCTACCTAAATGCCGTTCACCTATTTGGATTGTATATTGTGTCTGTGTATTTATGCTTTGGTCATAGTAACTTCTCATGTTATGGAACTGATTTGCATTGAACACAGACTGTAAATAAAAAAATAAAGACTGAAAGAACAATCTGTTGAAAAAATTAATTAATTAATTAATTAATTAATTAATTAAAAGAACTATGATAAAGGGTCAACACTAATAAATTAGGTAGGACACCTGTCTGCAGAGGTCAGGATAGATCCATTTAGACAATGACAGAGTTGTGTCAGCTAGACAAACAAATCTTATGTACATTATGTGGTTAAGGCTATGTGATAAAAACCACTGATATGAGTTTCTCAGATGGAGCAGCGGTCGATGTCCAGAGGAAAAGAAGAGGAAAACGAAGTCAGGGGAGGAGGAATAAGGGGCAAAAACTTCACTAAAAGAAAACATATTCTTGAAATTACATCTCTGAATTTATGTAAAAAACATATGCATGTGTAAAGACATCTTTTAGTTAATGTATTTGCATATTCATTTATTTCACAAGCATGCATCTTATAGTGTGACATGCATTAGTCTAAATTCTTTCAAGTAATAACTAATCTGATTTCTTCTAATAGTCCTCTGAGGCAGGTGCTGCTAGATTCTGATTTGATAAAGTTTTAGTGGTTGTTGTTTTGAGGTGTGGTCTTATCGTGTAGCTCATGTGATTAGTAATTCTCCTACGTCTCTTTCCCTAGTATTGTGATTGCACACATATACCACCTTTCCTGTACAGACATCCCTTCATCCAGTGTGCTTACCTCACTTTTCTGTGTGGGTTTCTTGAGTGGGATCAGTGGGAAATGAAGCCAGACCGGGTCAAGAGGGGACTTGGAAAAGCCGAAAGCAAATCAAATTTATTTTTAAATCTAATCCTTTATATACCATGAAACAGGGAGATGACATCTATACATTGTGACGGACAGATGAGGTCTATACATTGCAAAAGCTTCAACACAGTGATAAAGCTCTGTGCCCATCTTTTAAACATGCTAATATGTCTTAATGGTCTCAAAAGAACAGGAAGAGATATTCAGAAAACACCTCAGCCCTCACCTCAGGTAGTAGGAGAGCCACCCTGACCCTTATTCTGGGAAGGTCAGCAGGAGGTTGTACTGTTACTGAGCAACAGGAGACCATTGCTACCACTGGCCACTGGGAGTGTCCTTCAGCTTCCACTTCAAGATACTAGACCTTTAGGCTTCAGTGTTTCCTGCACGTCCCACCATAGCCGGACTCTATACTTGAAAGATAAAATGGAGGCACAGAAGACATCACCTGTAGCTATACAAGAAGTACAAATCAGGCATTTGAACCCAGACATTACGTTCTAGACTCTGCCTGGAAATATCATTTCCACTTTTCCATAAAAAGTATACTAGGCTTGCTAAAGCTGAAGGCCAGCCATTGCTCTTACTAAAATTCAATTAAATATGTCGCATCAGTGTGATGACCCATGAAGCTGCTTCGGGGCTGAAAAATATGAAAGACAGTGAAATGAACTCAAAGAGACAGAAATATAGAAAACGCATGGTCGGGACAAGTGGGAAATCTCACCACCTCCCAGAGAGAGAGAGAGAGAAAGCAGTAAGAAGTCACTGACCAATCTGCCAGACTTTATTTATAACCAGGGGGCTGGGACTCTGTATGCAAATCCAGGCATGGGACTTCTGATTGATAGGATTATGGGAAAACTTTCTAGCTTCCAGTGCCTGAGAACCAGAGAACCACATCCTTCCAGATATTTACCACCATGGACCAGAGATAGACAGTTTAGTACATGAGACATTTCCAGTCAAATAGGAATCCCTAAGGTTTCAGGCTATGACCTTATTCCAGTAGGGGCTCCAGATAAACGTCAGTGGATTTCCAGTCTTCATCTTCCACGGAAAGCTCATGCTTTTAACTGCTCTCGGCTTTCCGTGCTTTGTCAAGGGAGACATCCTTTTATCAAGCGGTGTCCAATAACACTTTCTGCTAGGTGGCTCCCCACAAAAAAAGTAAAGCATCCAGATAGCTTTGAAAGCCTGCATGGCCTGGTCCCTCCAGAATTCTCCATAGTGATCCAGCCACACTGACCCTGTCTCTTCTTTGATGGGTTTGCTTTGTATCAGTTCCTTGCCTTTCTCTCAATCATCTCATGGCTGGCTCTGTAGCATTCTTTAGATCTTAGATCCATTTCTCCATGAACCTTTCCTGACCACATAGGCAGCTCTTTCCTATGTTTCTTTATCATACGACAACATTTAATACGATGTGGACTTATTTTTGTCAACTATGGTTTTTGTGCTTGTCTATGCTTTTTTGTGGTATATAGATTTTATAGGTGTACAGATCTTAACAATCATACATTCTAAGATTTGGCTTCCATTGCATCTCCAGCACAGTGCTGAGTTAATAGCAGATCCTTGGGATCATTTTATGAATGGATAAGTGAAACAAAAATAATGAATGCAAACAGATATGAGGGAACGTTTATCTAGGATCAGGGATCCAATTCAATCTTTTGACTCTGGGTGACTGTGACAACTCTGAGCTTTCTTGCCACCTAGAAAGAAAGAGATGACAGTAGTCAGCTCCAAGATTTGTCACGGGGTTAATGAGATAGGCAACCACCATGTTGAAAGCCTTGGGAAGCATCACAGGACCATCATCTTTGTTACCGTCTCTGGCCACAAGGCCACATTGCCACATAAGCCCTCAAGTCACATTCCATGCTTTTCCAGTCAGCTGCAGCCCTGGCCGGAGGCAGAGACTCCAGCTCAGTGCGTTAAGTCCATACTCGGTCTTGCTTCCAAGCATGCCTCTGACAGAACTGCTTCTCTTGCTTTCCTCGACCTTTCTCACAGTCCCTCCACCTTCTTTCCATGCTTTTTCCTACCGTCTGAATGAATCAAGTCCTTTGCTTAGCACCTGCTATGGTCTGAATCTAAGAGTGCCCCCTGAAGAGCCTTGCGGAAGACTGGGCAGAAAGAATGCGAGAGCCGGAGGGTGGAGAAGGGAGCTGCTAGACAGTATCCCCTGGTCTCCACAGGGCCGCTGCATCCCTGAACTCTCACTGCAAAGACATCCACTTCCAAAGGGCCAGCATAACATTTAGCTTATCGACATCTCACCAAAGAATGAGGAAGATCTCAAAAGAAGCTTCACCTCCTTGAAAGACTATTGAAGGTTAATGCCTGACAGGAGAAATGGAACAACTTCCTCCTCCTTCCCCCTCTCCTTTCCTCTTTCCCTTCCTCTTCTTCCTTCTTTTTCTTCTTCATCCCTTGTGTTTGTATATGTATCAGAGGGCACTTGAGTGCGTGTATATTCCTGTGGAGGTCCAAGGGTTGCATCATTGAGAATATCCTGGATTGCTCTACCTCCTTATTGCTTTGTTCTGGGGTTTCCTAAGCTCTGTCTTCCAGGGTCAGAATTATAAGTTGCCATCTTATCCACTAGCATTTTTATATGAGATCTGGGAATCTGAACTCGGATCCTTTTGCTTTTGAGACCAAGTATTTAACCCCCAAGCCATCTCCCCAACCCCTGGGGGAGCTTCTTTGCTCAGTGATTTACCCACTAAGTCATCTATGCCTCTGCAAATACTCAGGCACCCGGCATCCCAGATAAAACCCAGTAGGCAATACATACAAAAGACATGAATGTAGTAGGGAGACTGGCTGGGAACGAGAAAGTAGGACGTAAGAAAGGAGCGGGGATGGCATAGGGTAATAAGGGGTGGAAATGACATAAATCTATTATATTCATGTATGAAAATATCAAAGAATAAAAAAATTAATAAAAAAAGGAATGTGCCTTAAGACTCATGCACTAGGGATCTGATTACCAGCTGGTGAGCTATGGAAGTGACTGGAATCATGGTGAACTCAGCTTCATCTATGGACCACTGAACAGTGATGCTCACCTGAAATACATAGCTGGAAACTACAAAGCCCAGTGACCATGGACTGAAACTGTGATTCTGCAATAAGTCCCTTCTCCCTCGGTTGTTTTCTCAGGTATTTTGCTCCAGCAAGGAAAGGTAGCATCCGGGCATGATTTCTGGCACCCAAAAGCACTTGCAGGACTGTACAGGGCGCCGTTCTCTCTGCTGGGAACATGCTTAGCAGAGACAGGCCTGAAGAATCAGACTTCTAAGGGAGCCTGCAGTGGCCAAATCACTGTACGGAGCTGACAGACTCATGTTTTCCCTTCTCTCTGGGTCACAGGAAACTCCACCCTCCCCAGTGGTGACTGACAGAGAGCACCGTGCAGACCAGCATGTAATGTATACATAACAGTGGGAAGAAAATATGGAAGCTGAATACTTCCTCTGTGGAAAAAGCATTGGAATATAAGACAGGAGGGATGCTAGGGAGCATTATGGGCCTTTTGTTTATTCCAGGCAAGGGGGGGAGGGCGGCAGAAATGATTGTTTCCCCAGGGATCGGCCAGAGAAAACTTGCTGGAAAAGTACCGAAATTGTCCAGGCTCCCGGTGCTAGTTCCTGAAGACTTTCTGTTCCAACCCTCTGGAACGGCTTTCTAGTTGTTGCAGTCAGCTTGCATGGTTGCTGATAAATCATCATCAAAAGGCTTTAGGGAACAAGGAGTTTATTTTCTCTTATGATCACTGGTTATAGTTCTTAGTCCAGCTTGACGAGAGAGCACGCACTAACACCAGGACCAAGGAAACTGGCCACACCATCACCACGTAATGGTTGTGAGAGGGACTATCCTTACTTGCCAAACCAGCGTGTCTGGCCAAGTGTACATAAAGATGCTGACTTCTTCAACCAGCTCTCAGTATTTTATTCACCTGTTTAGAGTCTAGTCCCACCCACTATGGGCTGAGTCTGCCCCATCAACTAGACAATCTCTTTCAGGTTAGCTCTGAGCTTAATTCAACTACTAATTCTTTACAAATGTGCCCAGAGCTCAAACCCTCAACAGTCAAGTTGACACCTGTGCCTAACTATGACACTAGTCATCTCAGGCATTTGATGCTACCCTCTCTTCCTGTCCCTTTCCTTCCTGCCAGGACAACTCCTGCCCTTGTCTCTGTTCCAACTCTGATTTCAGAATGGTATAGCGTGCCCGATTTTTCCCAGTATACAGTGCATATTAATTGAGTGAATGATGAATATTCAATAGTTTCCTGACACATACAGAGTGTGTAAACACCGAAAAAGTGAAATATCAGGCCATACATATGGTGGAGTTGAGTATTCGGAATGGATTATTCCCAAAGATGATGCCAACTAAGGTCCACGGGAAGGCTGGGCATGCCCTTGGAGGCAGGGACACCCTGAGCTGATGGGATTCAGGAGCGGGAACTGGAGGCCACAGGGGAGTCAGTGCACTGGCACTCAGCGCTTCTCTCTACCAAGAAGTTAGGCTTCGCGACTTGCAGAGATCTGCCCAGCCCCACAGAAGCGACACCTCGTTTCGACATCAGACTAGGTCCTTATTTTGTGATTTGCACAAAAGGAGTTATATTTTAATACCTTTTTTTAAAGGTGTGTGTGTGTGTGTGTGTGTGTGTGTGTGTGTGTACAAAAAGAGCACCTGGATGTGTGTGCTGTGGAGACCCATGGTAACATTAGGAATCATTCTGGATTGCTCTATTCCTTTATTGTTTTTCTCTGGGGTATCCCAGGCTCTGTCTTCCAAGGCCAGAATTATAAGTCACTGCCATTTCTTCCCAGCAATTTGAGGTGGGATCTGGATCTGGGGATCAAAACTCAGGTTTTGACCCCCCAGACCTCCACTTTGATACTTTCTATGCAGAAAGAAACCCTTTGTCTCTCCCACATAACTGTCACTACGGCAAAGACCAGTGTATTTGTTACTCTTGTGTGTTGCTGTGAGAGAGCATCCAACATCAAGCACCTTCAGGGGAAAAGGGAGATTTATTCAGCTTATGGTTCCAGAGGGGAGAAACAGCGTTTCATAGCGGACGTGGCATGGCTGGTTGGCGGCAGAAGCTGGAGATAGGCTTCTTGGAGACTCAGAGCTACAAGACTGCTACAGCAAAAACAGACTATTCTCAGATGTAGGGTGGGGCTAATTCACCTCAAGCCCCGCCCCCACCCCCATGGCTGCCTTCCTCCAGCAAGGCTCCACCTCTCAAAGGTGCCATGACTTTCCCAAACACATGCGACTGCGGGGGATACATTTCAAACAATGACAACCAGTATAAAAAATTCTCTCTCTTTCTCTCTCTTTCTCCCTCCCTTTCTATGTCTGTCATATTGAGGGGTGGAAGCTTACTTGGTGGGTATGGAGAAAGAGAGAGGGTTTCTGTGTGTATTAGTTACTCTCAACTGTTGCTGTGAGAGAGCATTCAAAGTCAAGCAACTTAAGGGAGAAAGGGAGATTTGTGGTTCCAGAGGGAAGAAACAGTCTTTCATGGCGGAGGCGACACGGCTGGTGGCTGAAGCTGAGGCAGCTAAGTCACTGCAGACATCCTGGAGGCTCAGAGCTGCTCAGTCCAGTGGGCCAGTGGGGGACCGCTGGAGAGAGTTTTTTAGTGCAGCTTCAGAGTCTCCTTCAGAATCTGTTCTATGGTTCCTTTTATTTGGTCTTCTACTGGGAGGTTCCAATCAGATCTGAGGCTGATCTTTGCATTGTGAATGTATTGATCTAGATAATCTCTTCAGGTGGTCTGACAGCTGATTTTAGTTAATGCCAGGTGTGGTCAGGTTGACACCTAGGATGAACTATCACACTGTGTTAAGCGAAGCAGACACCATCCACAGCCCTGTTTTCTGTCATTCTTCCTTGATGGCTGATTAAAATGATCTCTAGAAGAAGTTCCTGGGCTCTCCTTGCAAGTCTTCAGAAGGAGCACCAATTAACGTCTCTCCGGAGGTAATGTTAGGCTTGAATGTAAGATGTGTTGACCTCTTCAAAGTCTCTTACAACCCTTCTTTGTTATCTGATAATAGGGCTTACATTAACATGTGTTAAATATTCATATATGCAATCAGTCCTTGATTATCCCAGGGCAGAGTCTGATTGTTGATTGGGCTAGTGACCCATTCACAATCACTTTTGATTTCAAGTCTTGTTGAGAGAACCACAGTCTCTATTTAATTTATCCTTTCGTTGAGCTCATTGCTTAGGATGTTTATCCTACACTGGACCTGATACGCGGCGCTTCTGCTGCAGAGCAGGGATGTTCCCGTCCTTTCCATCCATTGCCCTTTCAGAAGAGAGACAGCAACTAGGCTTTTGTGTATTAGTCTGAGGAGGCACATGGTGTAGGGGAGAGAGGAGACCAGGTGTCTTCATAACAAATGTTTATTGAGTCTAACAATAGCGTGGGTCAGGTGTCCCTGGATGCAAATCCTAACCCAGATACTTATTAGCTATGCGACCTAGGGTAACAAACCATACAAGTTTGGGTGGGACTCTTTTACTGTTCGTGTGCAAAGTCCTGGGCTCCAGGGAACCCCTCAACCCTGGGAAAATGGGAGACAAAAAGTAACTTTTTACGAAACATCATCTCGTTAGCCCAGGCTATGGAGTAGAGGATGATCTTGATTGGCATCTCGCTCCTCTCGCCTCCACTTCCCAAGTGCCAGCATCATAGGCAGACTGATTGTTTTCTTACATGTGTTTGACATGGAGCTCAACTGAGACAGTGAGAAAGAACTTAGTAAATTGTAAAACACTTTATAGAATTTTTTTATTATTTATTCAATTGTGCCTGTGTACGTGTGCGCGTGCGTATGTGCGCGCACGCGCGCTCCGCCTGGCGTCTGTACGTGGGGTCTAGGATCTAAAACTCAGGACCTTCCACCTGAAAGGCAGAAGCTTAACCCCTGAGTCACCTCTCCAGCCCCTGTAAACCACTTTATAAGATACAAAGTTTTATTTACAATGTGTTCTTAACCTAGGTACATGTAGTTTTGGACTACAGAACTGCAGAGTTTTTTAATTGTGTGTGTGTGTGTGTGTGTGTGTGTGTGTGTGTGTGTGTATATCAGAAAGCACGGTATATGTCCCTGTGGAGGACCAAGGGTGACTTTGGGAATCCTCCTGGATTGCTTCTATCTCCTTCTTGGTTTGCTCTGGGATTTCCCAGGTTTTACCCACCAGGGTTGGACGCTGCCATTTCTGACTGATGTTTTTACATGGGACCTGGGATCTGAATTCAGGACCTTCTGGTTTCGAGACAGAGTCTTAACTCGTGAGCCATTTCTCCAGCCCTGGAATTTTATCAAGAAATACTAGGAATACATCAAGTCCTGAGGACTGAGGAATCCCCTGGGCTTATCGGATTCTGATAAGTTTCTCTTTTGTTTCCCCTGCAGCACTAGGGATTGAATGCAGTGTCTGTGCCTGCTACACACTCTGCCACTGAGCTCTATGCTCCGTCCCTATGGTTCAATAGAGTGCCAAGTACAGGGCTGGAGAGAGATGGCGAAATTTCTTTATAGTTCACAGACAAATTGTTCAGAGATGCAGCCAAGGTGGCTATATGCTGCCAGTGTGGCCAACTCACATCTGTCTGCTAGCATCACCCTGATCTTCCCAGGGGAGAGTCATGGCTGAGTGTCTAGGAATCTCTGAGGTGCAGATTGGAAAGGACAGTCAGATAGATGGGTAAGGAGAGGGGCCTGGAGAAGGCATGTCACACATACCTACATACATGAACACGTGTGTGCATCACCTTCACACATGAATAGATGCCTATAGTATCACCTATAATGCATGAACATGTCTGTATTATCTACATGCATATACAAGTGTACATAGTGCCACCTAACATGTGAACACGTGTGTGTAGCATTCACCCACATGTATAAACAGGTATGTGTGTATGTGTGCTATCACCCACACACATTAACAAGTGTATTACTATCACTCAAGCACATGAACAGGTATGTATAGCATTGCTTATGTACATGAGCAGGTATGTGTGACATCACTTACATACATGAACATGTGTTTGTAGCATTATGTAGTATCACCCACACAGATGAACAGGCATGTGTCGCATCACCTATATACATGAGCCTATGCACTCATATGCATGAACATGTGTCTGCGGTGTCACCCGCACACATTAATGAGTATATGTAGTAAACACACACATGAACAGGTGTGTGGAACATGGCCGATAGAAATGAAAAGATTTGTGTGGCGTCACCTACATGCGTGAGCAGATGCACATAGTGCCATCTACATTACAACAGTAGGATTCAGACGGGCTCTGTTTTCAGATGAGGATCCAAGACCATGCGCAGACCCCTGATCAAGATGGCTCGAAACCGAGCAACAGAAAATGGGACTGAAGCTGGAAAGAAGAATCTAGAAAGGGAAGATGGGGTCGAAAACTCAGATACCACTCTACTGGATTCAGTTCTCGGCTCATGAGTCTACTATCTTTTTGCAGTTTGTTAATAGAAAAACTAATACAACTACTTTTTTGAAGCACATTTGGGGTTTCATTAAAAATATATACCTCCGCATAAGGTTAGAGAAAAGGAGTGCTCAGCCAGTGAGACATACCTCAGAGCCTAAGCGTGGGCTTCTCCAGGAAGAATCACCTTCAACTGTCTTTATCTCACCTTTTTCTCCTATTACATTTTCTTTCTTCATGTTTGTTTATTTTATTTTTGTATATTCCCAAATAATCTCTAGGATATACCACATCTTGGAGACTTTTTTTTGAGGCAGCTTTTTGCTTTATAGTTCAGACTCACCTCAGGTTTTTTTTTTTTAATTCCTTGACACTTTCAAACATGAATACAACAAATGTGTATGTTTTCGGCCTCTGCCATCTTCCTCCCATCCTCCTCCTGTTCCACATCAGACGTGCTCCTCTCTGGCCAGTCTCCCTCCTCCTGTCATGTCTTTTTTCATGAGTGACCCACTGGGTTTCATCCCGGATGTCTGCTCTAGCAAATTGCCTAAGCTAGGGTGCAAATGACCCATCAGTGGGTAAAGCCCACTGAGTGCTGGAGGTACGGCTAGGTACCAACTGTATGTACCAATCATATGCCCAGTCGATCTTGGGAACGTTTATCAATACCTGCCATGTGTGGAGCACGGACACGACCCCTGTGAGACAGGATTTCCCCACTTGACAGACGGTGAGATGAGACTCAGAGAAGCCATCCAAATACCCCAAGTTTGCCTAACAAGTCACACACTTAAAACTCTTGCATTTTGACGGAGTCCATGTAAACCAAGGCAGTTCTGAAACTTATAACAGTCACTCCCTCCCAAAAGCAAGACTTTTTTTTTTCTTTTTTTGGTGAAAGAAGAAATGCCTTGGGTTTACATTTCTAGTACATTCCTTATCTCACAGGGGATCACTAAACACTGTTGGAGGATTGATGTGAGTCAAAAGCTGTTGCCAGACCAGAAACAGCATTCAACTTAGTACTGCTTAAGATAGCATCCTGCCTTCTCCTCTTCCATTACTGCCTTCAACTTCGGGTTCTTTCAAAAGCCTCTCATCCTTGTTTGCAGTCTTCCTCTAATGCTTTCTCCATTCTTCTGATGGAGAACTTTCTCACAAGCAGATCTGTTCATGATACCCATCCCACCCACCCTCCACTGCCCAGTGGATAATGCCCAGGCTTCTTGAAACGGCCCCCAGCGCCCTTTGGGATGCGGCTGCGGTGCCTGCATTTCTCTTTTCATTGTGCTGTGCTCTCCCCTAGTCCATCCTGGGATCATGAGGGGCTCTTCCACCTCTGTCACCCTCTGCTCTTCCCCTTCACTGTCACACACATCCATCCCCTCTTTGCCTGGCTGCTAGTGACTGATCCCTTAAACAGAATGGTCCAAGAGGATGTAGGAATCCAGGTAGGACATGAAGGATCTCATCGAAAATGTACAAGCTTGACTAGGTGAAGAGATAAAGTGGATGGCAGAATGGAGGCAGGAGGCCCAGAAGGCTATTCCAGATATTATACAGTGGTTAACCTGTGAGGGGGACACAGGCCAGGACTGGTCTGGAACTGGAAGGAGATAAGCTTCCCACTGGAGGGTCTGTGCTTCCTGGCACAGGTGAACGGTTCATGTTGAGCAGAGAGGTCATGCATTATGGTAAACTGATAGTGTCTCTAAAGAAACTTTCTTAGGGTGTTTTGGAGTGGTCCTTAGAGAAGGACTTTCCATTTTGGTTGCTAAATACTTGTAATTATGGGATGTGTTAAAATAAAATGTTTCCCTCCTGGATTTTTTGTTTGTTGGTTGGTTGTTGTCATTGTCGCTATTTTTTTTTTTTTTCAGAATTGTAGCATTTTAATTGAACAAGTTTTATTTGACATGTGTCATTAAATGTCTCCTTACGACATCCCTATTTCTTTTAAATGCTGCACAGTGAAAGATAAGCTATTTTTTAAATAATCTAAATGTTTATTGGCTTTGTTTATATAAAATAAGTCAACAACTATACTAGTTGCTACTTTAAGTGACTGCAAAAACCATAATCATGTTACATAGCTATATTACAATTTCGTGTTACCTGCAGCATACCTAAGGTCTGATAAAAATAATGTTCCTTTGGTCATTGTAAACTGTCAATACTGAAATCAGTGATTGCAAATATACCAATATTGTTTTTGTTTTTTGAGACATGTTTTGATAAGCAGCCCAGACCGGCTTCAAACTCATTATGCACAGTTCACGCTGGTTTCAAACTTGCAATCTCTTATTTTTGCCACCTCCCCTCTAATACCTTGATTTTTTGTGTGTGTCAGCACACTTGGATAAAAACGCTATTCTTGTAAAGGAGAAATGACTCTTTGTCAGGCTTGGTAAATAAATGTTATCCATTCTGTCCTCAGGCACACTTAAGAACGTGGATGGCCTGGCCCAAGAAACAGCCTGACTTGTGGCCTCCAGAACTAGGGAAACTGAGGCAGGAAGATTGACTTGAATATGAGCCTCAGCCACATAATAAATTCCAGGCCAGATGAACTATATTATGAAATGTTTTCTTTTTCTCAAAAAGAAGAAAAAAAAAAAAAAAGAAGAAAGAAAGAAAAAAAAAAAGAAAAGAAAAACAAAACACAAATATCCAAGAGTTTCTATTCCCCCATCCAAGATGGATGAGAAGTCGCAGCTTCTCCCTGCCCTCTGTCAACCTCTGATAAACAAAAACTTCAATGGAAAGAGTGGGGTCCACTTCTTGCTTAATCATATCCAGTGAAGCATGTGTTCTTTCCTTACCCCTGGGAAGCAAAGATTTACTCCCTCTTTGCTTTGTTTCCTTTAAGTAAACATTCTGTAAAAGAGTTCTGGTTTCCTAGCACGCATTCCGTCTGGGCTGAGTTGCAGGAAGAGATGAATGGAAGTTTGCTGGGTTCATGATAGAGATAGACCCGCGGTCCTCCGAGCCCTCTCAGGAAGATAGTTGCCCTCATTTCTCAGCTGTGCAGCAGAGGGTCTAGCCCCAGGCTGTGCATCTGCTCCGTGGAGAAATCCTGCTGGCAGGCAGGCTCACAGCAAGGAAATGCCTCAGGTCTGTCTGGTTCAAGGTGGCTGTTATAGCCGGAGGACAAGGGTTCAAAAGCTCTGAGCCTCTCAGAAAGCCAAAAAGAGCCCTGGAGCGAGACTCACTGTAGTTGCCAGTCACTGAGGATGTGTGATAAGGCAGACTGAGACCAGGGGGTGTCGCCTGGGGTGTCCAGTGTCAGCTTGTGAGGGGAGCATTGAATCAAGCCATTTGTATGTAAAGTGCGGAGATGGATATCAGGCTGCAAGGAGTTTCTTTGCATGTGCGCAACGCTGCTTTCCAACTCTGAAAGTATACGCGTGTGCATATTCAACTCCTATCTTCACAATAGCTCTTCAAAGTAGATGGACAGAGAGGGGTGAACTGTGCCTCACCCCTCAAACCTCTGGTGCTGTGCCTGCAGGTGGAGACTAACATGAGACCCTCAGGCTGGACTCCCACCCAGACGGAGGGTGTATACAAGAAGGAAATTAGTATACAGAGGGAGGACCTTGGGAAGCCAGAGGGGAGGGTCTTGTCTGTAAGTCCAGGAGAGAAGTGTCGGGGAGAAACCTGCTCCACCTTGATTTTGATCTGTGAAGAAATAGATGACTGTGACCTAAGCCGCTCGCCTACATTGTGGTCATTTGTTATTACAGCCTGTGATGGGTGGTCTCAGCTGGTAGACCGCCATGTGGGCCACTGGACACACCTAGGAGGAATTATCTAGTTAAGCCAGGCCTGGGGGCAAGTCTGCAGGAGATTGAATGAAGTGCTTTGGTCGAGGTGGGAAGACCTGTCTGTCCACTGTGGGTGGGATCATTTTCTGTGTGGAATTAGAAATTCCGCAGAGCCAGCCGCAAGCACGTGCCGCCTTGGTCTTTGCCTTCTGACATGACAGTTCCCTTGGCTCCTGATGTGGTAGCTTTCCTGCCATGCTGGACCATAACCTGGAGTTGTGAAGGGAATGAAAGTCTCTGGTTCCCTTAGGTGGCTTGAGTCAGGTATTATTTCAGCAAGCAGTTATGAAACTAAAACACACCCTAGCAAATTGAAAGAGTCGATCTTTTGGGAGCATCTTTAACCATTTTGGATAGTCTCATTCTTTACTGGAAATATTACCTTAATAAAAATCTCTAAAAATCTCCTCATGCTCAGTGAGGAGGATGATGATGGCTTGTACTTACCAAGCATTCGCCATGTTCTAGGTACTGTGGTTTTTTCTTCATTTATCATCATCAGATGTAAGTAGAGAAGAGAATTCCCATAAGCAAAGGCAGAAGAAAGAGAAAAAGATTGCCCTCCGGCTGGCATTAGTAATAACTGCTACAGGGGAGCAGGACACAAATTAACTGATAAAAGTACATGAAATTGGATACTTGTGTCATCTCAAAGTATCTTCCTACATAATGTTTATTAATATCACAGAGAAAAACTAGTAACTTCCTAATAGGGAAACCAGGATATGCATGCTATACAAAGTATCAAGATTCAGAAGAAAGAAGTATGAACCGTCTATTCCCAGATACGATGGAAGAGCACAGCATGCATAACTTCTACTCCTGAGAAAGCACGAGAGACATTGTGAAAATAAGTGGCCCGTGCTTGTGTAGCACAAACTGAAGATAAAGAAGCATAATTGTCTGATGCATTGTGGAGGCCTGGTTTGGATCTTTGACGAGAAAAAAAGAGACCAGCAAGGATGCTGATGAAGTTAAGCAAAGTGTATAGATGTAGCTAATACCTTTTAAAATATTTATTTATCTAGGGATGGAGGAGTGGCACACATATGGGTGTCAAGTACACAGAGGAGGTCAGAAGACAACTTTAGGAAGTCAGTTTCTTTCTACAACACGTGGGCCTCCAGGGGACGAACTCATGTTATCAAGCTCATGAGCAGGTACCCTACCCCCTACGCTCTCGCAAGCTCCTAATGAATACTTTTATACTAGGGATAGTCCCTGTTTTCACAATTGTACAGGATGTTACAGGAGGGAAAACTGGACGAAGCATATCCAGGACACATTGCAAATTTTTACAACTTTCCTGTCAGTGTAAAGTGATTTCATTGTAGACAAAAAAAAAAAAAAAAAAAAAAAAAAATCCTTTATTTGATTGATATAAATTTTCAATTATGCAAGAGGAATGAATTTTTTAGGGTTTGCTGTTCTACCTTGCTCCTAAGCTAGTCACCCTTGTCCAAAGTAAGTGTGGCTAAGATTGTTAGCTGTCATAGAGTGAATGTGAGTCATTTCCCACGGGCTCATGCGTTCGAGTACACAAGGCCCAGCTGGTCGGAAGGTGATGAAATCTTTAAGAGGTGGAACCTTGCTGAAGGAAGCACATCCCTCCGGGAAAGGCTTGAGGTTTGGGAACCCGGCGGCTTTGTCTCACTCTCTTCCTCCTCAGGGCCCCTCCTGCTTTGGCTGCCATCTCTGCCACCATACATATCTGCCATAATGGACTATATACCTCATAGAACTATTAGTCAAATGACAAAACACTTTCTTCTTTAAATTGCCTGGGTCAGAGTATTTTCTCACGGCCACAGAAGAGGCCCTGTAATACTAGTGGACTAGCAGACGCACTAACTCCTACAGAATTTTTTTTTCTTCTTCTATATGTTCTGTGGTGTAGCCTCATAGTACCAGAATTAATCTGGCCTTCAACTTTTTCTTCACTAGAGTATCTTTCATATCATCACTCTCGTGCTATGAATAAACTCAGGGGTACCCAGAACACTGCAACCTCTGAAAATTAGTCTGAAAATTGAGATTGCTACTGAATCTCTCACAGACAGGTAAGTCATGTTGATACGGGAACGGAACGGTCTTTTGGCTGTGGTTGCCAAATGATGCAAGGACAGGAAATGACCGTCCCAAAGATGCAGGGTTCTTGTGTTCTAGAGCCGAAGATTGAAACCAGAACAGGTATAGAGGATTAAGGTAGAGTTTTATCAGAGGAGAGAAAGAAAGGCTGGAACTATGTGGAGTGCCATGAGGGGCTAGGACACCCTAGAGAACTCAGAACAGGCAGCTAGAAAGAACATGGAATTCATGAGAAGCAGGCAAGGAACAGAACTCATGACACTAATGCCATGAGGGGCTAGGGTGCCGGAGAACTCATGGAGCCTAGGCATGGAATCCATGAGGAGCAAGGAACAAGAAATCGACTCATGACATTAGAATATCATGAGGAGCTAGGGTGCCAGAGATGGCTGCCAGGGCCAGGCATATTTATGCACCTAGAAAAATCCAGGAAACTGGCTTTTTCTCATTGGTTAACTTCCATTGGGGCCCAACTCAGTTGCTCTTGGTGCACAGGGGCTAGAGACCAAGATGTCTGTTGGATATGGAGGGCTCATCTCCATAATCCCTTCATAGGAAGTTGGTCATCTTATCTCTGGGAGTCAGTTCCTCAGCAGGGGTGTTCCTTCAAGGTAATTCCAGCAGTGGGGGATGACCTTCAGGAATTCCAAAAACCTTCAAAGACCTTGAGAGACCCATCTTAGCATAGCTGCTCTAATCTTGCCTCAATATGGTCTAGATACACTGGCCAGGGAGAAGTTCCATATCTTAGGTGGGAGGGCACATACTGTTACTCAGAATGGTGTGCAGCTTAAAATTTTTGTTTTTTATTTCTAGAACTTTCCATTTAGTGTTTTGAGAACCACAGCTTGAGCATGGACAACTGACACCTTGAAAACGGGTAGTGTAGACAAGAGAGGACTACTGTAGTTATAGAGCAGAAAGATTTGCATCTGGGTGATAATAGGCATTTCTGTGGCACAAAACCGGTTAACAGGAGAAGCATAGCTTATCTGTTTCTTGCAACTTTTGCACAATATAAGAACTTTCAAAAATGAAGACTCAGAGACCCGGAAAAATTGTTCTATGCTTACATTTGATGAAGAAATGTGATTGGAAAGAGGACAGATGGAGTGATAGCTGACTGAGCAGGAAAGCCAGAGGACCCTTGGAATGGGAATCTTCAAGGAAAAGGGGTCTCTGTTGTTTTTGTTTGTTTGTTTGTTTGTTTGTTTTTAATCTGGGGATCAAACTCACAGCTCCACGCATGTTAGGTAAGTACACTGCCATGGAGTCATCTCCCCAGCAAAGCCCCTCCCACTTTTCTGAGCAGGGTCAATCCTCAATCTCACTATTCAGCTAAGAATAACCTTGAACTGTCCTCCTGTTGATACCGCCCGTGTTTAGATTGTAGCATCTCCAGTTTGTGCCTTAATATGAAACCCCATGGTCTCCTCCTATATGTCATAGCCTATGGCATGGCTTAGTTTTGATTTTTCATATATTTATATCAATGATATAAATTTCTTTAATGATAACCTGAATTTTTTTTTTCCTAAACCGTCTTGCTTCTCAGCAGTCCACATTTAAGGTGGCATGAGTATGGGTTTTTTGTTTTTATATGTGTCACTGTATGTCACTGTGTATATAAAAGAGAGCATTTAAGTGAGTACGTGTGGCTGTGGAGGCCTAAATACCACATCGGGAATCATCCTGATTGCTTCACCTCCTTATTGCTCTGTTCTGGGGTTCTCCAGGCTCTGCCTTCCAAGGCCAGAATTGTAGGCTGCTGCACCCAGCATTTTTACATCGGATCTAGGGATCTGAACTCAGGTCCTTTGGTTTGGAGGCAAAAGCTTTATCCCTGAGCCATCTCCCTAACCGTGGTATAGTTGTTGACTTGGGAGAAATAAAAAAACATGAGAATGTTGTATACTTTCAAAACAGATCTGAGTTTTACTTCCCTCAAAAGAATTAGAGACCAAAAACAAAACAAACAAACAACAAAAAAAAAAACGAGGTCTATGTAAGACAGTGACAAGACGGAGTGGAAGAATGAGAAAACTGGACATGCAAGACCCTGTGTGTCTCAGGACGCTCGGGTAGAGACCTTGCATTTTATCTTGGTGTAACTGAGAAGGGGTGAGGAGGAGGGGTAACATTACTATCTTAGCTCTCTTTGCCTTGGACAATGAGGAATGTAAGAAAAGCAAAATAAATAAAGGAAATTCCACAAGGAAAAACATTGCAGATAGTAGATGCTAGAAAAACTGACGGGCAAAGATAAATAGAGGTGGGGAAGCCCAGGGGAAGCTGGCCCACTTCCAGGACTGCCACATGGAAATGTGGAGGCACTGGGTCTGAGAAAGAGAGAGTTTGGTGGGTGGGATTCCCAACCTTCAGGGCCTTTTGGGGGTGGGGGAAGAGGGTCATTCGAATACATGTTGGCTTCTCAAATGTGGCAGTAGGAAAGCTGGTGAGAGTTCTGGCAAAGTGGAGAGAGAAGGCAGCTTTGTGCCAAGCCTTTCCGAGGACAAATAAACAAGCGCTTAGCCACAGGCTGCGGCCCACAGACGCATCGCTGCTCATAGTTCTGCCGCAGACTGCGAGCTTGGGCCTCCTTTTTCTTTAGCTTCTGAAAAGCAATTTAGTTATATGAAGAATGAATTTATGTCTTTTCATCACTCATTCCTACTCCCATCCCCATTCCACCCCACCCACCTATTCGCCCCTGCAGCCATTGGTTCTCCTGCTGTCACGTCCCTCCTTCATGGACGACGGCCTACTCAGCTCCATTCAGAATGCCTGTGCTAGTTAGTGCCAAGGTGCCCCCTGCCCGTGCACCTGTCTGAGCAAAATGGTCCACCAGTGGCTGAACCATCAAGTAAAGAGACTTTCCCTCTCTCCTGTCCAGCACCAGAACCATACAGTCTCAAGGGGCATTATGGTAGTTCTGAGAGCCCTACACTTGCAAGCTTTACTGTTTTAAAGCCGATACCACCACCTAGTGGTCACTATGACCGTGCCAGCATCAGACATGAGTTTCAGCTGCTTTCTACAGATGAACTCTTCTTCATTGGGTAAGTCTTTTGTCTCCTGACTTGTGCTGAAAAACAAAACAAAGTTACACCACCATAACCCATTATACTACAGAATTCTTTACTCAATGAGACTATTGATAACCCCAACTTGTTTTCTTTTCCTCCTCTTCCTCCTTCTTCTTTGAGACAGACGTCTGACTTGCTTTGCAGTTAGGGATGACCTTGAGCTCCTAATATTCCTGCCTCCATCTCTCAAGAGTCAGGTTTACTGGTTCAGCCTCACGCCCTGCTCAATACTCCCACCTTTTACAGACGGTGAGGTTTGTATTCGTTACGTGACCACAGCAATTCTGTGAATGTGATGTTTGACTTAGCTGTCTGGTGGGTCCATTTTCTCTGCCATTGATGAGCATCTATCATTGTGACATCTCTTTGCCATAGCTGTAGAAATTCCACAAGTATCTGAGATATTATGTGAAGATGTTAAAAGTCTGAGGGAGCAAGGAACCAAAAAACCAAAACATCAGAGATTCTGGAAACTTCAAAGCATTTGTTAGCTGTGTGATTTGAGTGAGTCGCTTGGCTTCTCTGGGCAGCAATGGTGCTTGTTAAAAATGTGGGCTTGTCCAAGAAAGAGCTCTGGGCAATGCCACTGAGTCCTTACACCTCACCAGAGTGGAGGATGCAGTGGGAGATTTGACATTCACACTAAAGGATGCTCCAGGGAATGGGAGGGGAGGAAGTAGGTCACTGGGAGAAAGGAAGGGAGGGGGATGAAAGGAAGGGGAAGGGGGGAGGGTGCAAAGGGGGGACTGATGAGGGGCGGAGGAAGGGAGGGGATGGGGTACCTATTAAGCTTGTGTGATTGGGGAAAAAATAAATATAATAATAAAAAATAAAAGCTTTGCTCACTTTAAAAAAAAAATGTGGGCTCGAGCCAAGTGTGGCCATGTGAGTACTTGGGAGACTCATGTGAGAGGAGCACACATTTGAAGCTAGCTTGGTCTACACAGTGTATCTCATCAGCCGAACAGCTAGCAGACCAACCAACCATCAAATCAGTGGCACTGAAACACCTCAGCGTTTCTTCATTAAATGTTAGGGGTATCCCTGGGGGAACTCTATGAATCATGAAGGGCGCTTTCATCTATTTGTATTTTGGAGTTCCATGTAAATTTTACTTATGCTTTAGAGTGCTGAGACAATAAATATCGTTGACAATTAAGGGCTGAGCTCTGTGATGACATAGTGGTAGAGGGAAGTCCCGAGAAAGCCCGTGGGAGCTATCTAATTCTGTGGCAAGGCCCAGCCCATGGTGGGTGGGAGCACTCCCCCGGCAGGTGGATGCGACACAGAGGGCTGGTTCATTGGCGTGGCACACCTCGGCATGCTTTGGCATGCAGGACTTATGGCAGGTGAGAGTTTGCCCTCTCAACAATTCCTGTGGCTACGTGGCCAGTTCCCCCAGCTCCTGATGGTGGTGTAAACTCTCCTACCAAGGCGACTTGTAACCAGATCCTGAGCAAGGATAAACTCCCTTGTCCCCGGGATTGTTTGGTCATGAATTTACAACAGCGTGAGGTCAAACTGCAGCAATATCTATACATAATATCACTAAATGGCCTATGAAAGTCCTTTGCAAAGACATTTCCTCCCTCTCCATCCCCAGCGTTTTCTTCCAGGGTCTCATTAGCCCAGGCTGGCCTCAAACTCACTATACAGCAGAGGATTTGAACTTCTGATCCTCCTGCCTCCACCTGCCAAAGACTGGGGATTTGGAACTTGGTTTTGTGATTCTTAAACTTTTTTTTTTTTTTAACATGGGGTCTCGCTCCAGGCTTTCTCAGTCCTGGCACTTATCCTGTAGTCGAGGTCGACCTCCAACTCCTGGCAATTCTCTTGGTTGGGCTGCAGAGTACTGGGATTACAGATGTGAGCTGCCAAGCTTGGCTTGAAGCGGGAAGTTCTCATTTAACATAAAACGTGGGTGGGGAGAGGGCAAAGACGACAGTCATTTGCATTTCCTCTTGGCGTGAGGTCTCCTGGAGTCAGGGGAAAAGGGTCCCCAAGGAGAACCTCATCAGTGATTCCCATGGGAGACTCTAACTGAGCCATAATCGTGATCCACAGTTAGCAAAGCAAAGAGGAAACAGAAAAGAAGCTGCTAGTGCAGAGCTCTGGGGAGATGCAGGGCAGCGGCGAATGAGCTTGAAGGACAGACTGCAAGCTGGCATGGCCCCATCTGTTAAGCTTTAGATGATGGGCAGTGTCCACATGCGGTAGATTTTCCATTACAATATTTTTCTTCTGATTCTCCGTAGACTATAAATTCCAGCCCTCACTGTGTGCATGAGTCACTTAAGAGTTTCTGAAGCCAGACCAGGCCCTGTCAGATCTATGGACTCTGGGTGACTGGGCAATTGTAATGGCTGGTTATAGATACAAGCGTCCACTTGACATGTGCAGGCTGAGTTTGCAGCACATCTGTGAAGAAGTGATAGCTAAGGCAAGCCCTCAGCAAACCTGCAGGGGATTGTCTAATTGTTGGGGAAAGCCCTAATTGATGGGTAACACTAGTCCCTGGACAGGTAGATAAAATGGAAATGGGGGGCTGGTAAGACCAGTGCATTGCACAAGCATGAGCTCACTGCCGTGTTTCTTTAGCTGTGAGCGGACGTGCTTCAGTATACTTGGACAGACCTGCTACCTGGAAAGTAACGTTTGCCCCTCTCTCAGCAAGGATGATGGCAGTTCCCTTGGCTCCTGGTGTTTGTGTGGACTTGCCTGCCAAACTGGATTGAAGACTGTCATTGGACAGTCAGAAGCCAGAACAGCATCCTCTGTTCCCATAAGCCGTTTGGTTGAGAACATAGTGGCAACTTGTAGAGAAACTGTGACATCGGTACTGTCTCCCTTCCTCTTCCAGTGGACGGTTGTCTATGTTCAAATGCCTGTGACTTGAGACCCTCCTGCCTCTCAGCCCCGGAGCTCTGGGATCGCAGGCGTGAGGCGCCATATTCAGCAGGAAGGCTGTTTCTGGACTTCTTCCTCTTTGCTCTCTGACCCTTCTTCCTCCTTTCTGTTGCTCCATCACTCTATCTGTGTTGTTGCTCGTTTTGATGTCCATCAGCTCCTCTCCTGATGTGTCAAGGCGACCCCTCAGCAGCTGCCGCTCCTTCCTGTCCCTCTCAGACTCAGCTCTGAACAGCAGTATCAACGCCATCCAGAGAGCTCTTAGGAAAGGAAATCCTCAGCATGCCTGAAACCCAGGCTCAAGTGGAAGGATCAGCTGTCCACGGATAGACATCCTCCACTGCATAGTAAGTGTCAAGCCAGCTGGGATGTACGAGACCTTGAAGCAAGGAAGGAAGGAAGGAAGGAAGGAAAGAAGGAAGGAAGGAAGGAAGGAAGAAGAAGGAAGGAAGGAAGGAAGGAAGGAAGGAGGGAGGGAGGGAGGGAGGGAGGGAGAGAGAGAGAGAAAGAAAGAAAAAAAGAAAGAAAGAAAGAAAAAGAAAGAAAGAAAGAAAGGAAGGAAGGAAGGAAGAAAAGAGAGAAAAGAGGGAGAGAGGGAGGGAGAGAGAGAAAGAAAGAAAAAGAGAGAGGGAGGAGGAGAGAGAGAGAGAGAGAGAAAGAGAGAGAGAAAGAAAGAAAGAAAACCAGCAAAGAACAAACAACAAACAAATCACTACTACAAACGTTCCCCAAATTCTTAGCATATCCCAAAACTACTGAATCAGAAACTTTGGAGATGGGACAGGACAATCTGTTCTGAAAAGTTCTCTGTCGTTCCGGTGGACTCTAAAGTTCAAGTCACTGCCCTGAGGCCGATTCAGACTAGGAGAGAACTGTATCCAACCAGCGGATGACGTTCAGGATTAGCAGCGACCAGTGGACATTCTAGAGCCTTCCGCACCACCAGGACCCTCACAGTCTGCACCCGCCGCAGACTCCCTTGTGAAACTTCCCCGGTTGCTACTGGAGCTGGATACTGGGTGCTGAGCCAGGCTTCTACCTTGCTGGGTGGGCTCTTCCCACCCAGACCCCGTGACCCATCCTGGACTCATCCCCCGTCTTCCCCACCCTGTGGGAGACCTGGTCACACTGCGCCGCTACAAACCAGAATCCAGTTCCCAGGGCCTTGCCGGAACGCTTTGCCTTTCCGCTTCGTAACCTCGTTTGCCCGACTATCTGGCACCGTCAGGCCTCTTCCATCTCTGCGAACGTGCTGTGACTCCGGATGGGATCTGAAGACTGGTTTCCTACCTAGCTGGTGCTAGAATCCAACCAGACGCGCTCTTCTGGGTCTGGCGTTGGTGATCCTCTGCGGTCTGGCTTCATCTTCCACCTCCACCGCCCCAATGCCCGCTGCTGTAGTCACCCCGCAACCTGCTAGTTCTTGATCTTAACGGCGCTTTCCCCTCGGCGGTGAGTCCTAATTCTTTCCCAATTCGGAACGCGCTCTTTTTCACGCACACCTGTCTTTGCTCAGTAAAATTGGAATTATCCTCCAATCGACAGCTACCTGAAAAGCCTTTTTTATTGTTGTTGTTTCACAAGTCAAAATCGTGGTTTTCCTTTCTCCTCATGTCCATGGTGTTTCATTTCTTTCTGAGACTTAATAAACAGGAATGTTTTTTAGAGTTACAGACCGTGACTAATGGGGGTAGTTTAGCCTTGAGTGGGAGAGCCTCAGAGCAGAGGACAGTTTAGGATCAGAGCTGGGGGGGGACGGGACGGGAGGGGACCGGACAGTCGGACGACATCATGAGAGCATGGCAGGGAGGAAGCAGGAGAAAGAGTATCACTTTTTTAAAGCTGGCAGAAGCATCTTTGTTTGTGTAAATATTGCCCTGGAAGGCAAGCTTCTTGACTGTGGAAGCATCCATTTCTTTGCTGAACCTACAGAGCCAGAGATCAATAGCTCCCTATGCAGAGGTTCCATGCGAGGCCAGATGGCTCAGTGGGTAACGGTACCTGCGCCCAAACTTAGAGACCTGAGTTCAATTCCTGGAGCACGTGGTGGAAGGAGAAAACGAGTTTTGGGAAATTGTCCTTTGTCCTCTGCTCTGGTCTCCACTTTTCTCTCTCTCTCTCAATCAGAAGCCTCTAATAAAACCAATCTATTTAATTTATTATGCAAACTGGCATTATATCCAGTTTTATCACATATCTTTTTTGTTAGTTGTGTGCTTTTGTGCGCCTGAGCTTGTGTACCTGTAAAGGCCCAAGGGAGACATCAGAAATCATCCTGGATTGCTCTGCCTTCTTATTGCTTTGCTCTGGGGTTTCCCAGACTCCACTTCCAGGACCAGAATTGCAAGCAGCCACCACATCAACCTGGCATTTTCACATGGGATTTGGAGATCTGAACTCAGGTCCTTTTGTTTTCAAGGAAAAGGCTTTAACCACTGAGCCATCTCACTGGACTTGTCATATATCTTAACCCCCAGAGCTGGTATAAAAGGGCTTACAGCTGGTTCACACAATCAGCCTCAGAGATGCAGGCTGATATGTTTAGGAAGGTGGATGCCACTCCCCTAGCAGCTGGCACTGAGCACCAGAGTGCCCAGAGAAGCCATATGAGGCCATGTCATTCCTAAGGGTTTTACCCCCAGTGTCTACCTCCATGTCTGAGATGGGGGTCAGACGCCTGCGGTTTCTCTGTGCAGTTTGCACACTGCTGGCTGCCAAGAGATAGAACTAGATGAATCCAGCATTTGAATGTGTTCTGGCAAAGCAACAAGATGGAAATGTGTGGATTGGTCAGAGCAGAGTACCCAATGCTACGCCAGGCCCTTTCCATTGTGGTATCTGCCGTCTCTTCTTCTTCTGTGCATCTTTTGCTAATGTTCTGTGAGAGCCTTTTCAGTCTTGATTCGGTTCCCAGAACCTGGCTGGTCCTGAGTCATCCCCCCCCACCCCAACCGCATCCACCGCACGCCCGGCTCATCTTTCTGCCACACCGAAGAACCGCAGATGACTGTGGCAGCTGGACGTGACCTCCTGGCTCTTCTCCCTGATGCGTGACTCACTGTTCCCGATATGCTGCCCTCCCTTTCCCCCTCTAGGGTATACCACAGAGAAAATGGCTCCCCTTTACTGGAAAGCTTCTTTCTCCTCTCCTTCCAGGGACATGTCTCTGACCAGTTCTACCCAGTGGAGCCCATTCTAAATTTTCTCTACCTTGGTACTCACACATTCTGTTCAGAAGCTTCATCGTGTATTTTCTGTGTGTCTTTGAGACAGGGTATTGCTGTGTGGCTCAGGCTGAACTCAAATGTACAATCCTGTTGCTTCCGCCCAAGCATTAGGATCAAAGCCGTGCCTGGCGCAGGTTTTGTTGTTGTTATAATCATTCTCAAAGCTACTTTTGTCTTATATATTTTGCATTGAATTAAAAAAAAAGCATTAAGGTCAGATTCATTGCATTACAGAGAACGTTCCTTAACATACTCTCTCTCTCTCTCTCACATACACACACACACACACAGAGTTCACACTGAAGTTTTTAATTTTTTTTTAGAATACAGCATACCAAAAAAAATGGATGTGGAATTGTAGAATTTTTAGACTTAAAAATAAAAACAGAAACAATTTTTATTTTTAAAAATTTAGCTAAATCAATTTATGAGAAAAAGAGAGAAGACAGAGAGAAAGACAGAGAGAGACGCATGGATGTCACAACACACAGGTAGAGATCAAAGCACAATTTTCAGAAATTAGTTATCTTCTTCCACCTCGTGGGTTTCTAGGGATCAAACCCAGGTCCTGCGTTTGGTACCAGGGGTCTTATCTGCTGAGCTAGCTCATCAGTCTTTAAATGAGGCTTCTATCTTTGAAGATTTACGACCAGTGAGAAAGAGGGACGGGAGGTTTTCCTTGTTTAAGGAAAAACTGACCATGGAGTGTAAGCTTTTCCCACATGTACGATTCAAAGGTAAATTTTGTTTTTCAGACAGTCTTGGTATATAGCCCAGGCTGGCCCAGAAATCTTATGATCCTTCTGCATGAGCCTTCAGAGTACGGGCATAACAGCCATGTGCCACCATGCCTAGACTGTCACAGAAGTTTCTAAAGACATAATGTTCTTGTGTCCCATTTCTTCCCAATGTGCTGAAATTACCAGGACCACTGATGGGAACGTGGAGAAACTTCCAGAAATGAGTACTGTGGATCCTGGCCTTGGGACTCACAGCAGAAAACCATAGTGTATGCTCAGTTCTGAGGGAGTGGGGTAAATATAATATGAGTTACATGCACACACATGCAGAGAGAGAGAGAGAGAGAGAGAGAGAGAGAGAGAGAGAACACGAAAATATGGGACTCTTGCGCTTGAGCGTAGAGCCGCAAAGCATACTACTGCAAGTGCAGGTACTTGAGATGACAGCCATAACTTTTTCCCACCTAGCTCACGGTGGGCTGCTCATAAGCTGAGGAGGAGGCAGCACCCAGCATCTGTGTGTCCCCCACCTTCAGAGCGGTCGGTGGCTAGAGGACAGGAGAAGGAGAGCACGTTGTGCTACCCGGACACTGCTCAGCCCACAGCCACGAACGTGAACTGCAGCTGAGTTCGCACGGTGTGTCTCTCAAGTGATAAGCTCAGATTCTCCTGTTCCCTTGTCCTCTAAGCCAGGTGCTCACCACCAAATGTTTATTGAGCCCCTACAAGGTACAGACTGGTCTGCATTTTCCAATGGCCCTTTGAGTATATTGCAAGTGTAACACAAACATAACACAACACAAAATATATACATGACACAATGCTGTAACTATGCAATGATGCATGATGATACCATGAAGAAAACACAACTACACAATAACAAAGTACAGAAAAACACAACAAAAGTATATCACAGTATAACACAAAGTATACAAGTATAGACAGAACACAAATAAACAAAACAATACTGCACATCTACACAAATACACAACAACACAAGACTGCATGATTGTACACATTAATACATTAACACATCAACACAAACACAAAATATAACTAACTATACTGCACAACTACACAACTATTTAATAATATAACAAAACTACAAGCACAATATCACAACACAAATATATGCAACCAAATATAACTAAACAAAATAACAACTAAAAAATAGCACAACTATACAACATGACAAATTACAAAATTGTACATCAAAGCACAACTACAAAAGTACACAACTACATAAGTATGCAACACATAGCAACAACACAGCATAGTTACACAACTACATAGCACAAGTACACAATTGCACACTACAGTGACATGTTACACAACAGAAAACATACAATATACATATAGGACTCAATGCCTAACAAACACAACACATTATGTTTATACAAAAAACACAACACACATCACACTAAACACACATACAGTGCATAAACACTACAGATATACCATATAACACATAGAAAATAGACAACATACAACACACACACAACTGCAGGGTACAAAAAACATAGAACACATGACACCCACGGGACAGAAAACATATATAGCACAAAAACCACATGAAATTCACAACGTGCACAATGCAACACATGCCACACAGAAAATATACAATATAAACACCAAGTGCAACATATGCAATATACACAGAACACAAAAAATCCATATAGCACACACGACCAACATAATCGATGACACACAGAAAACACAAAATATATACAACACAGCACATAAAACACATATAACAGACAACACATAAATGCAGCATACAGATCAAGCACACACATACTGCAACTAAAGATACAGGAAATACAAGATATTGGTATTTCCCGAATCTGCCCCTCACAGATTCCATGCCTGGAGTCCTTGAGTTTTCCAGGGCATTCTACGTCTAGAGTCCATGAATCCCATTCTTTCTCTCCTCTAATAAACTCTGTCTTAGTCCTCTACACGTGTTCTGGTTTCAATCTTCAACTCCCAACCCAAGAACCTGCAAGGAAGGGACAGTCTTCCCTTAACAGAAGCCATTTCTTATGAATGGACTCAATAAAGAATTCCACGAAGACTTAGAAAATGAACTTGTGGATTCGTTTGCCCCTCTTCCTTCCTTATGTGGGCAGAGTTAGCCAGGAAGCGAGATTCTCCGAAGGTTTAGCCTGAGTGATCTCAGCCTGAGTGATCGTGACCCGGATTGCAGACCTGCCTCCGCATCAGTCCTCACAGAGGATGTGCTAGAAGAGCTGCCCGTGTGTCTTCCTACCCGAGGAGCTGGGCCAGCTTCATAAAGGAGCTGCAGCCTCATTCACCCCCGGGTCTGCATTGCCACTATGTATACAGCAGGCACATAATAAATAACATAGTATTGATGCCGGGATAAGAAACGACTGTCCCAATGTTGTAGGGTTCTGTGTTCTGGAGTTGAAGATTGAAACCAGAACATGGGTGGAGGATTAGGGTAGAGTTTATTAGAGGAGAGAAAGGCTGGAACTCATGGAGCTAGAAACGAAATCATGGCACCAGAGTGTCACGAAGGGCAGATGCCCTGGAGAACTCATAAGAAGTGGGCAGCTGAAAAAGAATTCATGGCACCTTGAGTACCATGAGGGGTTAGGGTGCTTCCATGAGAAGCAGGCAAGAAACAGAACTCATGGCACTAATGCCATGAGGGGCTAGGGCACTGAGAACTCTTGGAGCCTAGGCATGGAATCCATGAGGGGCAAGGAACAAGAAAGGGACTAGGGGCTAGGGCGTCAAAGATGGCTGCCAGGGCCAGGCATATTTATACACCCAGACAAGCCTGGGAAACTGGCTTTTCTCATTGGTTAACTCCCGTTGGGCCTCAACCCAAGGACTCTGGGGCCCATGTGGGTTAGAGGTCAAGTTGTTTATATGAAGAGCTCATTTCCATAATCCCTTCATAGGGAAATTGGACATCTTATCTCTGGGAGGATTGGAGTCAATTCTTCAGCAGGGGTGTTCCCTCAGGGTGATTCCAGCAGTGGGGATGACCTTCATCGACCTTGAGAGACCCATCCCAGCATAGCTGCTCTAATCCTGCTTTATTATGAAAAGGTTGGGATGAACTGCCCATGTCAAGCATCAAGTGGCTCTAACTTTGTAGGCTTGAAAGTCGGCTTCAGCTCTTGAGAAGAAACTTCTAGAACAGAAAACATCCTTTTATTTCAGAAAGTTGTAGGCAGCTGAGAAATGAGACACAAGGTCACTGGTGAGTCCAATGGGCGGAGCCACCTGACTCCTCAGGCTGGAGCTCTATCCTCCAGTGTTCCACATTGTCTATCCACACCCACTCTGGATCCTCTCAGGGTCCTGTAAGGGTTTGAAGAAGAATCCAGGGGCTGGAGACGGCTCAGGAGTTAATCCTCCACCTCAAAACCAGAAGGTCCCAAGTTCAGGTCCCGATCACACATAAAAATTCTGAGAGTAGGGAGTGAGGGTAGGAATCGGGGCAGGAGAAACATGGTGACAGGCTGCACCCTGGCCCTGGAAAGTGGAGCCTGGGAAACTCCAGAGCAAAGCAAAAAGGAGGTAGAGCAATCCAGGATTGCGCACTCACACATGCGCACACACACATGCACAAGCACGCACTCGCGACAGCACTAAAGAAGAATCCACGGCTTCAGGTTCTTCAAAACTGACTGCAAGGTCCCCTCAAGGCGTGGGTCTTAGTTCATACCTTCTTACTGTATCAAATCCTGGACCAAACAACTTACAGGAACGAGGGGATTGTATTGGAACGAGGGGATTGTATTGGAACGAGGGATTGTATTGGAACGAGGGGATTGTATTGGAACGAGGGGATTGTATTGGCTCTGGATTCCAGGCTGCGGTCACCATGAGAGGAGAGTCGCCAGCAGGCACCAGGGAAACTGTTTATTCGCCCCCACAGCAAGAGCAGAGGACAAGGATCAGGGCTGCATCCCGACTCCAGCTTGCCCGTCCGCCCGCAAGCTCCCCAGCTCTTTCTATCTTTAGTCTCCTGCTCACCCAGCAGTGATTGTGCCCTGGGTCTTCCGATATCAATCATTCATTAGGACGATTTCCCACAGGGTTGCTCGGAGATCTACCTTCACTAACTGCTCATGGGTCCATCCAAAAGCTCACTTCTCATGTGGCACAGTATCCAAACAGATTTGCATTATACCGGGTGCTATTCCATTTTCAAAAATAGCAAACTTATTACCACTCATAGTTTAAAAGGTCATGGGTGGATATACAGCTAGACTTATGGTCCTGTATCCATATTTAACCAACTGGAATTTGAACATGCATATGTATTTTAGTGGAATACTGTGGCATGGTAACTAAGGAGAATTTACATTGTATTAAATACGTCACCTGGAGAGGATTTAAAAACACAGAAGGGCAGATGTGTAGGTTATATGCAAATGCCAACTCATCTTAAGTAAGGGACTTGCAGTCCGCAAATTTTAGTATTCACGGGGTATCCTAGATACAATCTTCTACGCATACAGAAGGACAGCTATAATGCAGTGGACCTACAAACCTAAAATGGAACTGAGGAAAGAAACCAAATTGCTGCAAAATGTCTTCTACCTCAGCCTTTCTCCCCAGTGGGGACCAACTTGTCTGTCACCATTAGTAAAGGGTCCCAGGGGACTAACTGCTCTTTCCCTGGTCAACCTCTGATAGCTTTGCAGGAGCAATAGCTGTGCAGGACTCTTTGAGAATTATTTCCAGGTGATAAAGACTGAAAGAATGAACAGGACGGATGGCTGGCATAGGAGGGGGGCCTGAGCTAGTTCTAGGGACCCCTATCTTTATTTCTTCATATGAGCAAATTATTCGTTCAATCAGCAAGCATGTACTGAACTCTGGACATTGCTAGAGACCATTCTTGGCATTAACGATCCATGGATAAACATAAAAAGAAAGGGGAGCAACTGTGGAGATAGCTCGGTGGCTAAGAGCATTGGCTCTGTAAGTGTGAAATTCTGAGTTTGAATCCCCAGCACCCACATTAAAAGCTGAGAATGTCCACCCGTGTCTGTAACCCCAGGATTGGTGAAGCAGAGACAGATCCTGGGTGCTCATTGGTGAGTCGGCAATTGCCAGAAAGACCTTGTCTTGAGGTAAAATGGAAGAGAGAGAGAGATGACTAAAGTCTCGTGGTATCCATGTGCATGTGTATCTGTGCACTCAGGTGCATGCATCACACACACACACACACACCACCACCACCACCACCACCACCACCACCTCCATCACCACCATCACCACCACCACCACCATTTCCACCACCACCACCATCTCCACCACCACCACCATCTCCACCACCACCACCATCTCCACTACCATCACCATCACCACCACCATCACCATCTTCACCACCATCACCACCACCACCATCTCCACCACCACCCCATCTCCACCATCTTCCACTCCACCCATCACCATCTCCACCCACACCACCACCACCATCACCACCATCTCCACCACCACCACCACCACCACCATCTCCACCACCACCACCACCATCACCACCACCACCACCATCACCACCATCTCCACCACCACCACCACCACTACCACCACCATCACCACCATCTCCACCACCACCACTACCACCACCACCACCACCACCACCATCACCACCATCTCCACCACCACCACCATCACCACCACCACCACCACCACATAAACACAAAAAGAGAAATTTTCCTTGTTCAGGGAACTTACATCGTAGAGGGAGAAGTTCCTTTCCCATCCATTTCTTATTCAAAACATAGATTGCTCAGAAAAACCTGAGAAAGGAAGAGATTCATTCTCATCTCTGCGGGTCATTCTCTCACTCTTCCTGTTTGACTCAGCTGCCCTGTGGCTTTGTTTTTTTCACAGGGTCTTCTATCCCTAAAGAAATGAGAAAGCCAGCCCTACTCTTCGCAGTTTAAGAAAAGCTTTCCCAGAATGGTGGCTCTTTCAGAGAAATATACCCCGGCCATCATTTCTCTTTTTCTTTCTTGAATTCAGGTTGGCTTTGAACTTCCTATATAGCAGAGAATGATCCAGAACTCCTGATCTTCCTGTCCCCACTTGTCAAGCACTGGGTTTGCAGGTTGTACTGTCGTGTCCAGCTCTGAATCTGCATTTCTTCCCAACCGCAATCTTCCCTCTAGTTCTGCTTCCTGAGACAGCTGCTTGCAGAATCTGCAGCTTGTCCTTTTTTTTCCCTCACCTCCAATTCCAGTGACTAGATGTGATCTATTCCATGTCCTCCCTCTCCTTCCCCTGCCCACATCAGTAGCCCGGCTTCTCACCTGTCCGGCTGGGGGCTGTTCCAAGTCGTGGGAGACTCACCCCCTCAAACAGCTGCATTCGTGTGGCTTTCGTAGCCCCAGCAGCCTTTGTTGGCTTCTTTCTATATTCTTTATTTATTCTCTTCCAAATCTCTTTACATATCCTTTAAAGTTTTTTTAATGTGTATGCATGCATGTGTGTAGGTGAGGGTACACCTGGGTAAGGAGACTAATTATTGACATTGGATGTGTCCCTTTGCTGCTCTCCTCCTATTTTCTACTCTACTTCACTCTTATTCTGTTATGCTATGCTATCTATTCTATTCTATTCTATGCTATGCTATTCTATTCTATTCTATTCTATTCTATTCTATTCTATTCTATTCTATTCTATTCTATTCTATTCTATTCTATTCTATTCTTTCTCTTTCTCTCTTTCTTTCATCTCCCACTGAACCTAGAGCTCACCAGTTGGCTAGAATTGCTGGCCAGAGAGTTCTGGGATCTGCCTATCTCTGTGTTATAGATTTCATGTAGATTCTGGGAATCTGATCTCAAGTCCTCAGAGGGCTTTTGTAGCAAACATTTTACCCACTGAGCCTTTTATTTTCAACTCTTAACGTGTGGTGGGAGCGCACGCGCGCGCGCGTGAGTGCGTGCATGCGTGCGTGTGTGTGTGTGTGTGTGCTGTGTGTGTGTGTGTGCGCGCGCGCGCTGATGGGGATGGGATCTATAGCCTTGTTCATGCCGAGCAGACACTCCACCACCCTGCTACACCTCGGCGCTCACTTCTCTTTCCTGCTGGAAGCGTCCTGCTTCCCAGTGGCCAACCCTCTGCCCGCACTCATCCTTCCTCTGGAATACCCCTTCATGTTACTGCCTTTTGAAACTCATCAGTTACACACAAGTCTCCCTTTTTCTGGAGCTGCTCCCGCCCTGAGTGGCTCCCTCCCAGCACGGCCACTGTCCTCTGTGTCCTCTGTGTCCTTGAAGCAGACTGCCGGGCCTCTTCTTGCCCCTCTCCTCCTCCTTGAGCGCTGGCAAGGTCCTCACAGCTGTTTTCTGGATGAGGAAACCAGTGCTAGAAGCATGTGTGAGGTGCGGCCAGGGAAGTTGCCTCGTGGGTAAACAGCTTGCTGCTGAGAACCTGAGTTGGGATCCCTGGAGTCCACGCAGAAGCCGGATGCAGTGGCCTGTGTCTGTAATTACAACTGGCCTCTGGTGAGATGGGAAGAGACAGGAGATTCTTCTGGAAGCTCCAGCGCCATGCACTCAGGGCTACACAACACAATGGCAAGGCAAGCAAGAGGAGAGACCCTCCAACAAGATGGCAGGTGAGGACCCACGCCCAAAGTTGTCCTCTGATGGGTGGCACGTGTATTGCCCCCCCAAATGTAAATATAAGCCAATCAATCAGTTAATCATCAGTCAATCAATCTTTTAAAAAGAAACAAGCTAGAGATCAGAAAGGGAGGGACTTTGCCTTTGGTTGGTGTTCACTGACAGATATGGTTGTGGATTGGACAAGTGAAGGCTTGAGCTCTCGGCACAGTCCACAGTCGTGAAGAATTAGTAGTCAAGTCTGAGCAAGCCTGAAGAAGATCATCTAATTGATGGGGAAGGCCCAGCCCCGAGTAGGCGGGGCTTCTCCTGGGCAGGTGGATCAGATGGAGGGACGTGATTCAGGGAGCTGCGTTCCTTGGTGAACAGATGTGCTCTCTGGCAGTGAGGTTTGCCCCTCTCTCAGCAGCTCTGAGAGTGGCTGTGGATGCGGTGCAGCCAGTTCCTTTGGTCCCTGAGGTTATCGTGAGCTGTCATGCCAAGCTGGACTAAGAGCTGTGTACACCAGAATAAAACCCCTTGTTCCACCTTAAGCCATTTGGTTACGCATTTATCGGCAAGATCAGGCAAACTGTGACCGCTGGCGTCAGGGAGGTTGAGAAATTGTGTGCTTTTTGTCAGGAGGGCTTTAGAAGTTATCTCTGTTGGACTTGGCATGGACACATCTGAAACGTTTGCCCGGGGAAATCAAAGAGAAATACATGAGTTTATGGAGATAAGAGGGGCAGTGATGCGGTGTTATCCTGATTTGTGGGGTGGACTGGCAAAAAAGAGAGTAAATAATGCTGCTTCTCATTTCTTTTGGAGTCTATCCAATGAGTAGAATAGGAGAGAGAGAGAAAGAGAGATAGATAGATAGATAGATAGAGAGAGAGAGAGAGAGAGAGAATGTTACTGCAAACCTAGCATGTGAGAGCTGCATTCTTTATGTACAGCAGTAATAACCTACATGCGTGAAGCTTTTAACAAGGCCAGACCTTGCCACAGCACTGTAATGGAGAAGGTTTTAGAAATAGAGTCTCATATAACCCGGACTGGCCTCCAACTCCCTGTGTATAGAAGGATAATGTTGAACTTCTGATCTTTCCATCTCCACCCCCTGAGTTCTGTGGCTAAAGGTGTGAGTCACCATGCGTGGTTTATGTGGTGCCGAGGATTTGTTCCAGGGCTTTGCATATGCTAGGCAGGCACCCTACATGTTGTGTTACATCCCTAACCCCTATTTGTAATTATTATGAGGAATTTGAGGTCCAGGGAAAATAACTAACCTTTATGACCGGTGATCGGTCCCAGAGCCCTTGTACTACAGGAGAACAAGCGCTGACTTGCTAAAGTTGTGCTCTGACCTTGACGTGTGTGCCCTGCTCTCATTCTCAAATAAATAAATAACATTACTTTCATGGCAGGTCCTCATCCTCTTCACCCTATTGAAGCTCTGAATTCCATTCAGTCCTTGCAACTTCCAGGAATGCCGGAATGTCATAAAGATGATGCCAACTTTATTTTATTTATTTATTTATTTATTTATTTGCTCATTTATTTATTTATTTATCTATTTATTTATTGTGTGTATGTGTGTATGTGTGTACCAGAAGGCACTTGAATGTGTGTGTCTATGGAGGTTCAAAGGCAACATCACGAATCATCTTGGATTGCTCCACCTCCTTATTGCTTTGGTCTGGGTTTTCCCAGGGTCCATCTTCCAGGCCTGGAATTGCAGACCACCACCATATCTGCTTGCCATTTTTGCATGGGATCTGGGGATTTGAACTCAGGTCCTTCTGCTTATGACACAGTGGTTTTAACCCTTGAGCCATCGCTCCAGCCCAGTGCTAACTTTATTTTACAGATGAGGGAACAATCTTCAAGAGGCTAAACAGCGTTCATACAGACACATGCAT
This sequence comes from Typhlomys cinereus, assembly GCA_023101885.1. Classification (NCBI taxonomy): domain Eukaryota; kingdom Metazoa; phylum Chordata; class Mammalia; order Rodentia; family Platacanthomyidae; genus Typhlomys; species Typhlomys cinereus. Next base: position 568,400 of record JALPQD010000791.1, read on the forward strand.
ATACAGTAAATCAACCTGGGATTCCAAGTCAATTTCATCAATTGCCATTGGCGATGTGAGATTCTGTTTGCTCCCAGGAATATCAGTAACAAATCCTTAACCTCCTTTGGGAAGTTATGGAGAACAGAAGTATTCCGGGATAATTCCTAGCAAATGACTCTTCATAACTGGGAAAAATTTGCTTCATTCAGAATTCACATATCTTTTCCTTTTAGGTTTATTAGAGTGACAGTGATTCGAGCTCAATAGATTTTCTGGAAATGAGGTCCCATGAGTTAATGGCATGACATGCATAACCCGGCGAGTGAGGGACCTGGCTGGCCATGAATTCCCAGGCAATACCTTGGGAGTTTATCCTAGCTGCTTGGAGAAAGATGTTCCCTTACCCAGGGTTTTTAATGCATGTTCCCGGAGGACTTTGGCAAGTCAATTTAATTCATTCATCAAACTGGGAAATGCTCTATGACTTTTGCCCCATTGTGTGCATGTCGCCTGATAATGTGCCCAGGATGAGCTCACACACCTACCTACATGGAGCACTTCTGTGCAGTATAAATCGCTACTGGAAACATAGCCAAATGTCTATTACTCAGCAAACAATGAAATGACCTTTTCTATTCATTCAGCATCTTGGGACTTATTTTTAAACACGGATATTCTTCCATCGGGAAGGTTGAAGCACAGCCCTGATTAAAGGTGGTTCGTGAACCCAGAGCTCTGTGAACTGCCCCCTGATTCCCAGAGTTCTCTAGAAGCCTCAGGGCATAAAAAATGGACTTTATCCTAAACCTGTTTTGACCAGAGGAACCAAAGCAGGGTTACTGACTAGTTTAGTGTACATCTCTCTGCCTGCTTTGATCAAAAACTGCTTTTGAGAGACAAGGCAGGGCAGCATGGTGTGGTGGTCATATAAATCATGGCTTTAAAGATGTTAGGACCAGGCCCCTGTAATCCTAGGACACAGAGACTGAGGTACCTTGGGCTACATAGAAGCCCTGTCTCAAAGCAACATGGATGTAGGTCAGTCACTATTTTGGAGAGGTAGTCAGCATTCTCTGCAATTAGGGTTCTCTGGAAATAAATATATCATATCATATCATATCAAAATAACTTTATTAAAGCAACTCACAATAAAAGTAGTGTCCATCAAAGTAGCTGCCCATAGCTGCTTCGTTCTTGACCCGAATGTCTCACAAGTTGAGGGAGCCCAAGAAAGTCTCAAGCCTCTGTCTCGCTGGCGGGCTGAAGACGCTGGGCTCCGACATTGGTGAAGAACAGTAGCAAGGCCTACAAGATCGGGCTCCAAAGATAGGTCGGAAGATTGGATGCCATACTGGCAGCAGCAACAAAGAAAGGGACAACGTTCAAAGAATCCAAGGACTCTTGAAGAGTAGACTCAACAGCAAGGATAAGGGAAGAGCAAGTCCTTCCTCCTTGCCCTTCCTATTATCTGCTTCACCACTGGGAAGTACCACCCACTATGGGCTTTTCCATATCAATTAAGCGAGTGTCTGCAGACTTGTTCAGGGGTCTGCTCCAACCATTGATTCTTCACAGCTGTGCCCAAACGCCAGCAACCAGTAAGCTGACACCTCCCTTTTGGAGGGGTGTTAAAAGGTATGAGGTGGGTAGGGACACATCCAAAGAGAGCTGTGCCTTTGGATTCTAGCTGGGTGTGGTAGCTCATGATTGTGATCCCAGCACGTGGGAGACTGGGTAGGGTGGAGTCTTTGGGAGTTTGAAGCTACTTTGGATCCTATGATGAGTTCCCTCGGGATAGATTCTTTCTCAAAAAAATCAAAAACCAAAGCAAGGTGGCCTTTGAACTGATTCCTGTTACAGAATGGGATCCGATTACCTAGGGATTGGTAAAGTGCGATGTGTGGCTGATTTCTTAGCTCGTACCTAGCGTTGTTTTCTTTGCAGTGACATGAAGGCCTATTTTCAACTGTGGATGACTTGCTCTCCTTTCCTCATGATTTTTTATATATGTATGCTTGATTAGCTGCTTTTTAAAAGTATATGTATACATACTATGTATATATAGTATGTATCATATATATTTAGGGTTGATACATTATAAATATTAAAATATATCATAAATATATATTTTAATATATGTAAGAATATATGTATATATTTATATATATGAGAGAGAGAGAGCGAGAAAGAGTAGGCCTGTGCTACAGCACATATGTGGACGTTGGAGGACAACATTGGGAGTCAGTTCTCCCTTCAACCTTGTGTGCTTCCAGGAGTTGAACTCAGGTCGCCAGGTTTGGGAGCAGGAGCCTTTACATGCTGAGTCATCTCTTTGGTCCATATTTGGACTTTCTTTACAAACAATAGTCTTTCCTTTGTGGCTCAGAAGTGCTTCTTGCTTCCTCAAAGAAGTGTGCTTTGACTGTGGCCAAAAAAAAGGACAAAAACCCCTGAATGGCCCTTTGGGATTTCAAGTATCCCTGGGTCCACACACACACACACACACACACACACACACACACACACACATAGATTGAAAGAGATAGACAGAGACAGAGAGAACACAGTATATGGTTGTTTGTGTGTGGAGTACAGAGGTCAACTTTTGAAAGTCATTTCTGCCCTTCCACCAAGTCACATTTATCAGCTGAATCATCTCTCTGGTCTTGATTCTCATTGTTTACCTGGAGCAAAGCAATCAAATGCTAACAAGAATCTCAGCAGGACTTGCTAAATTCTGTCCAGTTCATTGCCGTTAGATCTAAACACCTTCTGCTGTCAAACTTCTCCAATCCATGTCCACTAGTCCGGTTTAACATAAGAATACACAAGCTTCAGTGCTCTTTTGGGCCTCATTTCTGAAGGCTCCCAGGTCAGATTAGAACTCAGATTAGATAAAGTTGTAAGTCTTTCTCTTATTCATCTTTGTTAAAGGGACTTCAACCGTGAAGCACGTGTTATCGGAGGAAACTCTGTTTCAGTTCTTGCAAGACTCCGAGAAGGAGGAAGTCACCTTTTTATGGTTCACGAACCTCTCAGCATCCTTCCTGTTGTAGAAGATTGACTGATCTGAGTTCAAAGCCTTTTCCATCCCGCCCCAGTACTTGTGTGCAAGGAAGTGGTTCAGGGAGAATCTTTCCTCCACCAACCGCCAGGAAATTTACTAAAACTGGGGCTTCGCCGTTGACCTAGTAAATCAGAAACCCCGGGGATGAGATGCAGGCATCTTGTTTCAAAGAGTCCCCCTCCCCGCAACTCTGGAGAGTGTTTGATCATCTCGGACATGACTATAAACGTTGCTAGAAATTGCTACTACCCAACGCAAGCTTTGTCTTCTTAGCTCTCCTCGCCGCAGTTCCACAAGATCACCAGCAGAGGGCGGCAGCGGACCTGCTTTTTTGTCTTTCCGACCCGCAGAGCCCCTCGCCAGCCGGGACAAGCCCCTTCCATCCGTGGCAGGAGTATATCACGAGTACAAGGAAAAAAAAAAAAAAAGACTTCAAAAGGCCGTGGTATCAAAGCGGCAGTTAGAGAGAAGGCAACATGCGCAGTGGCAGCTGCGGTGAGCGCGGCGCCTCAGCATCTCAGATTCCGCCAGCGTTTAGGGCTGAAGCCTTTCCTGGCAGCGGCTCTTCAGTCTCCAGCCTTTGATATGCAGGAGCCTTCGACTCGCCTTTGTTCTCCTTTGTCCTCGCATCAGGTTCCCCGCGTGCAAGGCGGTAGATCTGCGGCTGCCGGGGCTGCAGGGCTCTGCGGGCCTGGGCAGAGTGCACTGCCGAGGGCAAAGGCTAGCAGCGGACGCTCCTTCTCCCCCAAATCCTCCCGCCACCCCCTTCTCTCCTCCTCCCTTTCCCCTAACACTTTTGCACCCCAGAACATCTTTTGATCTCTGCTGTGGCATTTGTGCCCCCCTCCCCTTCTCTCCGACTCTCTGCCCTACATTCTCTGTCCGGGCCAGTTCTAGTCCCCAGCCCCCGCCGGGCTAGAACTTGACACAGCGGTCATGCCAGGAGTAGTGGGCACAGATGAAGAGCAAGGTCAGGTCGGTGGTCTCTTCTCTCTGCCCGGCGTTGCCTACGATTTTCCACACATAGTCACTCACATCAGGACATGCCCCTGGGCGGGGCGGAGGAGGCCACAGAATGATTTGGGATTTGCCTCAGAAGTCCCCAGGGAGAAATGTCAACTCCTCAAGAGATCGAGGTGTACCAGTTGCCTTGTGGTCTGTGCTCACGCAGTGCTAGATAGGAAACATCACCTACCAGAGAGGAAAACAGCTTCTACTTGGTAGTTTCAGGCTAGGAACGCTAGCAAGCATAGCTCTTGCCTAGGCAGCTTAGAACAGAGCAACACTTGGTTGCTCTGCCAATGCTAGGAAATGACTCTAATCCCCTATAGCAATAAGATGACCAATGTCCCCAAATCTCTTAGGGTATGGAGCTCCTCAAGGGCAGATAAGTTAAATTCCTCAGTCCCCATTGGATCCCCAATGTGAACAGATCAATCAGATACAGAGGAGACCAAAAGTCCCAATCAGATTTAAAGAAACAAAAACTAACCCATAAGGAAAAGCCGCTTTTCTAGGATCTGCTAGCCCTATAAGTACTGACCTCACATTTGCCCTAATCCACTATTTAAGTTAACATACAGAGTGATGGGTTGCACCTTGGCATTCTGGGAGGTGAGGAAGGAGAAAGGATTTGTGTTGGGATCTGTACTGGGAAGCAAATGCTACAGAAAGAGACATTGTTTATCATTCTAAGTCCAGGTGAGATGCTTTCTCGGTTTACAGTGAGATCTTCAGACACCCATTCTAGACATTCCAGACACAATTTCAGCCAGAATGACTCCACAGCTCCCAGCGTGGAGGAAGGCGAATCATTTAAACCTGTTTTGTGCTGACAGATTCCAGGCAATAAACACACAGGAAAACTTGTTCCTTAGGGCAAGGTTGTCTCCAGTTTGTAGTGAATGTGTTTTTAAATGATGGTTTGTAACTGCCGAGTTATCTTGACTTTAGAATAATAAGGAAGAAACTCAAGACAAGTACTCAAAAACATTTCACAGTTGTTCTTGACTTGTCATTATGATACAATCAGTGTGTGTGTGTGTTTGCATTATGCTTGTGCCCTGGTTTTGATTTTTTTTTTTTTTGTTCCCTCGTAGTGGTCTAAAATTCTGTTTCCACCCCCTTTTCCCTTGGATTACAGGCAATTATATCTCTCGATTCCAATTTTCTGTCTACTTCTAAGAGCTGAGGGTCAGGAGACTTTCCTTCCACTTTCAGCCATGGAACATTTTCCACAGCATGCACAGAGAAAGGCCTGCACTTTAGGGACAAACTCTTACACTCAGGGGAGCATCCATTGCTCCTTTAAGACTGTTAATGTGGCTCAGGGGTTAAGCCTCTGCCTTGCAGGCAGAAGGTCCTGAGTTCGAATCCCAGATCCCATGTATAGACGCTAGGAGGAAGCGGGGGCGGCCTGCGCTTCTGGTCCTGGTAGGGCGGAGCCTGTGAATCCCTGGCAGAGTAAACAAGGAGGTGGAGGTGTCCATGGTGGTTCCCGAATTCGTCTGTCACACTGTCATAGTTAAGCACAGGTGTCAACTTGACTCTTGAGGGTTTGAGCTCTGGGCACAGTTGTAGAGTTGATGGTTGAGTTAAGCCCAGAGCAAACCTGAGGAGATTTTGCTAGCTGCTGGGGAAGACCCAGCCATGGTGGGTGGGATTAGGCCCTGGATAAATCACAGAGACCTGGTTGAGAGAGTTGGCATCCTTCTGTTACTTGGCCAGACATGCTGATCTGGCAAGTAGGATTGTCCATCTCTCAGCCGTTATGGTGGCCTTTCCTCAAGCCCTGGTGTTGGTGTGTGCTCTCCCGTCAAGCTGGACTATGAATTGTAACTGGACTATCGTAAGAAAGTAAACTCCTTGTTCCCTTAAGCTGTGTGATGGTCATTTATCAGCAACCATGCAGGCGGACTGCAACACACACACACACACACACACGCACACACACAATTGAATAAATAATAATAATTAAAAAAGACTGTTAATGTGCCTTAAAATCATTGGTCTCTTTTTCTGCCTGTCTGTTTGTTTTTGCTTTAGTCAAAACTCTTTGCAGACTCTCAGAATGCTGGGGATACACTGTTGGCAGACTGTCTTGCATCCATACTTCGATAACCAGATATAGCTGTGCATGCCTCTAACGCCCCACCATCAGGAAATGGAGGCAGGAGGATGAGAATTTCACTGTCATCTTGAGCTTCACAGGGAGTAAAGCCTAGGCTGAGCTAGAGATCCTATTTCAAAAACACAACGAAGCACCATACACTACCAGCCAGGGGCTGGAGACACCCTCGGGAGATCTAGAATAGGTTTTGCTCGTTATAATTCTCCACCCAGAAGTATTCCCATCTGCAACCTTTTTCTAAACATGCAAGTCATGGTTATAAACTGAACATGCTCAGAAATGTATTAGTTACTTTTCATTGCCATGACGGAAGCCTTGCCAAAGAAACGAGGGGGAGGAAAGGCTTCCTAGGATCACCGTTTCGGAGGGTCTAACTCCATCTTAGTGGGAAAGACGCGGTAGAGGTGGCGCTGGCAGAGCGTGTGGTGCTGGCCGGTCACCAAATGACAGATGAGGAAGCAGCGAGTAGACAGAACTGGGGCCTGGGCTGTTAACATCGAGCTATGCCCACCAGCCTGGCTCCATCGACCCCCTGCTCTCAGGACTTCCAGACCCGTGGAGCTGAGGAGCAAGAGCAGGAGACATTTCCAGGTCAGACCATATAGTGCGCATCCCTCCTGCCACATGCTTTCCTGAGTGCGTATGTGTAATTCCGCCAATAAATTCCAAGCGGGCTTCTTTGTTCAAAACAACTCTGCTTCATAAGGAACTTCAGTGCTCTCCTTACTTGCTGTAGCGAATCACTCTCCACTCAGCCTCTCTTGGTCGTGCTTGCTGGCCCTGTGCGTTCAGTTACGGCAGTAAATGCTCAGAAAACAAACCGAAGCCTGCTATCCTCATACTATAGTGAGTTCCTTTGCCTCTTGCCGCCTGCCTCTCACTGACCATTCAGCCGTGGAGCCTCCTCTTGGGCGGCAGGAGACCTATCTTGTTTGCTCAGGACTCCGGATGGCCGGTGGTGCAGTTTTCAGAAGTCTCTGTCGTATCCTCTTGCTGTCACAAGGAGGACACTCTGCTCACTTTCTCTGCTGGCCTTTTACCGGCTCTTGCTGACTGAGGAAGACGTGGCTCCCATGCGCTTGCTGAGCCTGGTGAGAGAAGGCGCATGAAACTGCTTCATGTGGCAGACTGGAGCTAAGGAAGGCTACCTGGCATGGCAGCCTCCAAGCTCCTCTGCACCGGCCTGGAGTCCTTGGATGCCCCATTTTATGTGTCAACTTGACTGGGCAAAGAGATCCCTTGGCAGCGGATAAACATGCGAGCCGAGTGTTCTCCCAGAGGGATTAGCACTCAACGAGGCTGAGTGAAGAGCTCTCTCACGTGGGTGGGCATTGGTGAATCCTGCCAGGGCCTGATGGAACGAAAGGTCGGAAGGGGCCGTTTGCCTTCTGATTGGCTGACATGTCCATCTTCCCCTGCTTTTGGGTTCCAGAGCTTCTGGAAGTTCTTGGGGCTTTCCTCTTAGACTGGGGCTTATAAGCTGTTGGCTGCTGTGGTTCTAAGGCCTTGGGTAGGGTTGGACCGAGATATACCAGCAGCTTCTCTTCTCCACATCTCGGTGGTCCTGCCTTTTGAGTGAACATCTGTAACAGTGTTTCTGCTCTTCTGGAGAACTCGAAGGCGGGCCTTCTGATCTTTCTAGGGGCCTCACCCAGGATCTGGGATGAAACATCTGGTTTGGGGAGTTTGGGGACTTGGGTCTTGGTCTGTGCCAGGGTTCTGCCTCATGCACTGCTGGACTGCTCTGTCCTGCAACTTACCCAAGACCCTCACAACTCTTCTTGGACCATCCTTTAGCCTGGCTTCCAATTCTTGACAAGAACCACAGACCAGGTAGGAGTTTCAAGCTAGGAACTGGACACTGCGGGGTGTCTACCCTTGTCTACAGGCCGGTGACCGAGTTCTTCGCTTCTCACAGGGCCTGAGCTTCTGACGCATACAGACCTTCAGGAAATGACTGCGCCGCCTCCTCCGTGCTCCCCGGCTGTGCTCCAGGTGCCCATCTGTCCTATTGGGAGCAGCTGGACTCGATCGCATTGACCTCTCAGCTGCTCTCGGCGGAGACTCAGCCAAAGAGAATCTGTGTGCCTTCGTGTCCCAGCGCCCCTGGGCTGGCATGCCTCTCTGGGCTGGCATGCCTCTCTGGGCTGGCATGCCTCTCTGGGCTGGCATGCCTCTCCACAGTCACTTTCTGCAGCCCGTTTTGCATTCACACACCGCTAGAGAGACCTTTAAGATGAACGATTGTTCTTATCATCATCACTCACTTTCTGGTGCTTCCCATCACCTTCAGTATAAAGTTCAAATGTCTTGCTGTAAGCCGTAGCTCACCCCAGTCTGCAGCACCAGGCAGTTGCACACAGTTGTTAAATCATACACCCCAGAGTCTGACCACCTACCTGCATTCAAATCCTGGCTCTGACACATGCCAGCTTTCTATATCCGTTTCCTTACCTGAGAAAAGGTCGCGTTTACTGAGTCGAGTGGCGATTAAACAAGCTGGTATATCTAACACATCTAGACTAGAGTCTGGACCCCGGGGGGCTTCGCGTTGTGTTACATGGTATTTTTCAACCCGAGTCCCCAGGCCACTGATGCGGCCAAATACTCCATCCAGACAATATTACCCATGTCCCTCTCGAACAATCTGTTTCATGCTTATGCCGGTGACCCTGCTTCTGCCCCTACATGAAAGACTTTTCCTGTTTCTGAAACTCGTCTGAGTTCTTTCAAAGCTCCACGCGACTTCTTCCTCTGTCTCTCGAGGATTAGATGGTCTGTTGTCATGCACAGCGACACATACCTACTACACACGGCCTTCTAGCCTGAGGTCCACAGAGCACTGGGAGGCTCTTCAGAGGAAGACGTGCTTCCCGGTGCTTGAGTCTCCAGCGTGCAGCATGGTGTCTGCAGACTAAGGTGTGAGTGGATCTCATTGCTTGAAAAGTTGTAACTGTTTCACCGCTGCCACAGAAGCCAAGCTGGGTCCTTTTACAGTGGCAGCCTAATGTGGATCAAGTCACGGGCTGTTCTGCCACGCACCAAGCCCCAGTGTAGTGCAGACTCACCGCTGGACTTTACTTTCCAACGTCTCTTCTGACACCTGGGAGCTCCCCAGTGATGTCTAACATTGATTGCTAATTTCACAGGATTGAGAAGCAACTAGGAGACACACCTCTGGGTGTGTCTGTGTGGAGGCTTCTAGATGGAGTTAATTCACATGGGAAGATACAACCCAAATGTAGGCGGCACCAGTCCGTAGGTGGTCAGCCAGGACTCAATGAAAAGGAGAAAACTGACTGAGCCAACATTTATCAATCCGACCTGTGGATGAAAAAAGGGGGTCACCCTCGTTGTGAGACGCTTTTTCTGGTGTGCCTTCCCTTCCATGATATAGGAAGCCAACAGAAAACTCGGAGCCAAAATCAAAAATAAAAAATGTCCGGGACTGTCCTGAATTCATTACTTCCTTCCTTAATTCCTTCCTTCCTTACTTCATTCCTTCATTGTCCTTCCTTTCCTTTCTCCCTCCCTCCCTCTCTCCCTGCCTTCCTTTTTTCCTTGTTTTTTCAGGTTTTTTTTTTTGACAGAAATATAGAAAAAGTAACGAATACATCCCCAAATTCTTTACTTCTTATTGGATGCATGATTCCAATGCTATCCTGTATGGTTTAGGGAGAAGAAGTTGTTTTACCCTGAAGAAATCCAAGAAATAGACTGAAGAAACTTCTAGTTAACTGGACCTACCTCTTAGATTTTATTTATTAACATCCATTTAGACAGAGTGGTAAGGAATCCAATCCAAAAGACCCATTTTCTACTTTGCCTTGCTGCAGAAGGATCCTTAACATTGATTCCAGCCAGTGATTTTCTCAGCCAACCTTTGTACAGAGGGACGAGCATCTTCTTCATCCTCTGTCGTGCTACTTGGGATGTGATTGCGATGGCTGCAGTGACTACTACATGGGTCATGAAGATAAACCTTCTACTTGGGCTGGAACAGAAAGCTGAGGGCTGTCTGGGTATTGGCTGTGTCTCCTCTATCTATGTCCTTAGCGTGCCAACCTTTAGCCTTAGCCAAGGCAATGCTGAGATTTTTCTGTCTTATGCGTCTAAACCAAATCTAGCTGACCTGGGTACCTAGCTGACCTGGCTGTCTTCAGGGGTATGTGGGAAACTTCTGGGTGAACCCGACCCACATCTCAGGAGCAAGGCTCGGGTCAATGCCCCCTTGCTCTGAAGTCTGTGGATTCCCGGTCTGTAGAAACCTTCTCCTGACCTCTTTCTCCCTGACCCCTCCTGCTCCTATGAGAGCTCCAGCCCCTTTCTGCAGTTTCTTCTGCCCATCATTTGGATTAGATTAATTTTGCCCTGCAACGGGCCGATTTCCCAATTGGTACCACCTATAACCACCATCGACCATCCAGGCTGCAATCCGGGCATCTTAATCTGTGTCTCCAGCCTCCGGATTTGCCTCTTCTCAGTAATGATGAGCTGCAAATGCCTAATGAGAGAGTGCAGTTCCCAGGAGGTCTGCTCAGGGAGACCCCCTCCTCATGAGCCATGGCTCCTGCTTTTTTACCTGAACCTAACATAGTTAAGGTGACTACGTCTCATCTCTGACATTGTCGCTTTCCATGTTGGGCGACCCATGAGGGTCGCCTGCTGCTGGGGAGCTAGTGCCGAAGGTGGCCCGTGCTGGTTAGTGTGGGAACCAGTGGGAACCAGTGTGCAGCAGCTGCAAGAGGTCATCGGCCGAGGGACGGCCACCGCCACCTGGTCTCACGTGCCATCTGCATGAGTCCTGGCGGCTCAGCTTCCCCTGGGGATGCTCCTGTCCCCGGCGCTAGCTTTAGTCCCAGCTTACCTGCAGTTCCTGGAGATGGTGACGGCATCCTCCGGTGAGGTCAGATCCCATGAGACTAAGGGCTTGGCCCCTTTACCCTGTTGCTCTCTAGGGGACGACCTTGAATCACGGAGGTTGTCATTGCCTCCTTAAACCTGGGGGTGGGGAAGGGAGGTTCTGGGATTGAGGAACCCATCTTTCTCAAAGGCAGCTCCCAAGTGGAGTTTTATTTTAATTAGCTCACAACTCCAGATCAGTACTCAACAGCCCACTTAGAGGGTGTAGATTGTCCGCCCCGGCAGAAGCTTACGGTGTTCTTTCGTGCTGACATTTCTCAACCTGGGTCCCTGGCCAATGGCCCAACAGGAGCAGCAAGCCTCCCAGACCTACTGGTACGAAGGTGGCACGAATTGCTATTGTTTCTATGACAACTGATGGCTTTCTTTCTCTTCTTCTTTTTTTTTTTTTTTTCCCATCTCCTAAAAGCTGCCCACATGATGGACAGCTGAGAGCGGAGGAAATCTGAGAGGCAGTGACTAGACTGGTAGATTGTCCAGGCAAAGAACACAGTGGTTTTATTGTCTTCGGCCTCTGCGGCTCTTTGTCTCTGCGTTCTGTTCCATTACTTGCCATGCAAGTCACACACAGGCAGGAATAATAGCTGCTAGGCTGCAAAAACAGAGACCCCTGCCATTCGTGAGCAATCTCATTCCAGCTCTTCGGGGTGGGGAGGCGGATTTTGCCAACTCTCTCTCCCCCCTTCTCCCCACTTTCTTAACTGCTGTTCTGCTTCTTGTGCCTAATGAGGCTTTTCTGAACGGAAAACCCAGCAAACAATGAAACATGAATTCTGCCCTTTAAACGAGCGCTTTCTAAATTCTTTGTCAGAATCCAGTTTGCGGCGAAGGTGAGTTTGAGAATATTTACAATGCCCAGCACCCATGCCAAGCAAGCCCAACCGTGTGGCTTTCTTAACAGTGGCCCATTTAAAAATCCCCTCTGTAAGTAAGTAAGGAAAGGGAAAAATTAGTTTTCTGAGGATAATAATTAGTTAATTAAACACCTGCCTAGTTAACAGCTCCTGGTCTGAGGATTGAAGATCTCGGAGGAGGAAACGTAATGTTAAGGCCAAATCTATGAGGTAGTGCTGACTAGCGTCTGAATAAACTCCAAGAAATCCACAGACTGGGAATTTTATTTTTCAGCTGCAAACAGATGCTGTTTCAAATAGCAAAGTGTAACCTTATGCACAAAAACATCAGCAGTTAAACGGGGGATGAGGAGACGGCTTAGTGACGAAGGTTTTTGCTACGCAAGCAGGAGGAACTGAGGTCAGAGGTCCATGTGGAAAAGCTAGGCACAGCTGCTCAGGTGTCTGCAAACATCAGCAGTGAGGCAGGGGGGTGGCGGAGAGGCGGGATTGGGGTTATAGCAAGGAGTTCTAGGCTGCAATGGTGAGCGTTAGGCTCAGTGAGACACCCTGTCTCTAAAAATAAGGCTGAGAGCAACTGAGGAAGCTTCCTGAAGCCAGCCTTTGGTTTTCACCAGGCATGCGTGGGCAAGAGCTCACGGGCACACATGCGCACACAGGCTGCGCATGCCACATACCTCCCCGCCCCCATACACCGAAGGCAATTGACAAAGTTTGGGAAAGTTGATGTGGGAGAGGTGGCTGGATTTATCTCTTAGTTTTCTTCTTTCTTGCTTGTCTTTATCTATTTATTCTTTCTTTCTTTCTTCTTCTTTCTTTCATTTTTCTTTCTTTCTTTTTTCTTCTTTCCTCTCTCTTCTCTCTCTCTCTCTCTCTCTCTTCTCCTCTCTCTCTCCTTTCTTTCTTCTTTCTTTTTTTTATTTCAATGACGTCCAAAAACAGCAATTCTCTAATGGGGACACGCTGTGTGCGGAAATTCTAGTCCTCCTGGGTGTTGAGATTATAGACAGACACGGCCCTTCCCCAGCCTCCAGTCTCTTACTACTTAGCTGAGTGTTCTTCAGGGCAAATGTTTTGGAAGCTGCTTGATATAGTTTTCTCCAACTATGCAGAGAAGTTCCATGAACTTACTGGCAACTGGAGTGTCAGGACCTTCATACCATGAGGAAAAGAGAAGGAAACGCCTTACCAGTCTGTTGGTATGATTGATAGAGACCATCTATACCAAAGAGAGAGACGATTTGGGTACAAAAAAGGCAAGCCTTTCCCTCTGTTGCAGAAGAAGTCAGCAAGTGTGTGTGTGTGTGTGTGTGTGTGTGTGTGTGTGTGTGTGTGTTAGGGGGCTGGAAGACAGTCTTGCACCTACTTTACTTCCCTTGGTGGTAACGAAGAAGTCAGGATGGGGCAGGGAGAACTCGATGCTAATGAGACTTGAGTTTGGGGGATCTTTGAGTCGAGCTTTGACATCCAAGCCTTACACCTTCCAGTGTGTGATTTAACGCACTGCTTTGCAATCTGTGAGGGAATGGGTGGGGTGCAGGAAGTCGTGAGTCCTTCCAGCTGAAGGAAATTGAGAAGACCAAGGTAGCAAGAAGGAGTTTTCTCCCCTCACATGAGACAAGAAAGAATTCTCTGACTTGCCTTCTCAGAGAGGCCGTTAGTGGTCAGATTCCGTCCGTACAAAGAAGGTTTGATGTCATTAGCAAGCAAACCTTGTTGAGTCCCCCATGTCCTTACGCTGCTACTCACCTGCCCATAAATAATGCGATTTTCCCATTTCCTCAAGTCTTCATTTCTGCCATGTCACATAAAACATTTTATGACATGCATTTGAAGTGCTTTCCTCTTGGTAATCTAGCTTATGTTATAGGGGGAAGGGTCAGACACAAGACTTGTGATGAAAGAAGAAAGGATCTTTTCTTTTCTTTTTTGCAAGAAGTGTGACAGACTTACCCAGGTTAAGGAGTGTCTGAACTTGGCTGGAGAACTGATGGCTTGAGAACTCTATACTAGGCTTCATTCTTAGCAAGGGGTTCAACCCATTCAGAACATGCTTCTCTGTTCTCCTTGTTCCCCTTTAAAAATGCTACTAAGGGCTGGAGAGATGGCCCAGGGGTTCAATATGGCTCAGGAGTTAAAGCTTTTACCTGGTAAGCAAAAGGACCAGAGTTTGGATCTAAGATCCCATGTAAAAACCCTGGGTGGAAATGGAGGTGCCTGCACTTCAGGCCCTGGAAGGCAGGGCCTGGGAAGCCCCAGAGCAAAGCAGTTAGGAGGTAGAGATACTCAGGATGAGTCTTGATGTCACCCTTGGGTCTCCATAGGCACACACAATCAAGTTCCCTAACGTACACACACACACACACACACACACACACACACACACACACACACACCCCACACACGCACATACTCACATGTACACCTTCCCCCACCCCCACAAAAAAAGGTGCTAAGGTGTGGTGTGGTGTGGTGTGGTGTGGTGTGTGTGTGTGTGTGTGTCGTGTTGTTGGTGTGTGTGTGCTGTTGTGTGAGACACTGTTGTTACAACACAACATCATCTGGTGTGTGTTGAGCTCACCAGCGACCATTTTTGGGGCGGAGTAGTTTCTTCTCTCTACCTTGTTGAGACAGGATCTCTCTTCTGTTGATCTACATTCTCCAGGTTAGCTGTCTAGCAGCTGTCTGGCACAGTTCTGTCTCTGCCTCTGATCTGATTACTGTCATGCTGGAATTATAGACATATGCACCTCATGTGGCTTTTTGTACTTCTGGATGTGGTGATCAGCATTGTGCCCTCAACACTTTAATCCATTGAGGTATCTTGCTGCTCCTTCTTTAACTCGTAGCACGCACTGTTTGAGGTTAGGGCTCAGAATTGGAGACAACCCTCAGTCTCCAATGTGAAGCAGACTCATCCAGGCAGGGATGCTCCAAACTAAGTTACCAAATGATTTCTGTATGGATATCTGTAGGATCCCGTTGAGGTCAGAGACTTTTGTTCAGGTTAGTGGTGCTGAATGACATTCTAAGACATAAAAAAGGCATTTTACCCAATAAATGACAGCGTGTAAATCTTAGTCATGAATTCGTGGAACCAATTTATTCTGAAATATATAGCAAATCTTATATACGCTCGCTAGGGGAAATGAACCCTTTTCGTTGGCTTTTCTTCAACCGTTGAAAAATGTCATATAATATTATTCATAGAAGGAATTGATATAAATAAGCCCTTTTGCTAGTTCATCTACTGAATTGCTAACCTCCAATTACCCAGTCTTCTCTTATAATTAATATCCTACTTTGCTCTTTCCCTTAGCTGTAAATGTTTGCAATAAGAAGAGTATACCCACTACTTACAATTGAAATTTAATTTGGCTTTATCAATGTTTATGCTTGTATAATTGTTCTTAAGCCCAGGAGTGCAATAATAACAGAGATGCCCTTTTGATGCAATCATTTTTCCTTTTAGTTCACTTTGGTCTTTCCCATAATATACCCTGTTTCAATAAGTTCATATGATATCTGTTTTAGAGACAGGTTGTAGCTCGGGTTGGCGTCCAACTCTCAGTAAATGAAGATGATATTGTCATTGTTGCCTGAGTTCTGGGATTACAGACATGTGCCACCAGACTTGGTTTATACATATGACTGGGGATTCAACCCAGGGCTCTGTGCATGCCAGGGAGAACTGGAACGATAGCGGTAGAAAGCCAGAATACATTATCAAGCGAGGTAAATGAAAACGTAATGAAAAGAGCATATATGGGAAGAATTTAATGAGGCACAAGGGGTGAGGGCAAATAAGGAGTACAGTAAATGGTTAAGGTGCGGGAGGAGGGGTAGCGATTGTGGGAGAAAGGAGCAAGAAGAGGGGAGGGGTGGAAGTAATAAAAACAAATAAAAAAAACACAAACAAAAAACAGGAACATGCACAAGAACTAAGACACAAAGGAAGGAAGGTTAAGGACGGAAGGGCACGTCCTTCCTCATTCCTTACTCCTTCCTTCCTTCCTTCTTCCTTCCTTCCTTTCCTTCCTTCTTCCTCCTTCCTTCCTTCCTTCCTTCCTTCTTTTTCCTATTTCCTTCCTTCTTCTAAGATAAGGTCTCATGTAATTTAGGCTGTTCTCAGACTAGTGTGACCTCACTATAGACTGTCAATTGAACAAATTCTGTGACGTCTTCCAAGCCTCTTGTCAAGAGGCATTTTGAGGATCACTGACTTATGATCACAAGCTCCAGCTTCGTTTCTGCTGTCTCAGGGTCATGACTATTAGCAGACAGAGCAAGAAAAGGTGGTAGGGAGAGAGGGATGGGGGAAGTTGGGAGGAGGGAACAAAGAATTTAGGAAGTACCTTATGGCAATGTGTAAGGTTGATGTGATGGTCCATTGATTAAAGAGAAAATAATACAAGGGAGAGATTTAAGAGTTTTCCTAGAGCTGAAGGGCTTGTGGCCAAGGCAGACATAGTTTAGCCTTAAGGCAGGAAAGCATTAGAAAAGAAAAGAAGGCTTAAAGTTGGAGAGAATGGGCAGATAGCCATCATGGACAGCTTGGGGGAGAGGGAGTCTGCAGAGCTCTGAATCAAAGGAGGACTCCGTCTGTCATTGGCCTTTAGATGTTGCTAAGAGGTTGCTAGGGAAGCAGGACATGGCATGGTGGGAAGTAAAATAAATGTTCTTGGTTTCTTTCCAAAAATGGTCAGTAAGACTCTATTACTGAAGATGTATCACAAATGGCAAAATATATCAACTGGAACTGGTCTGAGAACTTTCTCTTTGCTGGATAGCATACACAGTACCAAAGAATACTGTAGAAGTTGCCGGGGGAGAGAAATTATCACAAGCCCCATCAATGGCATGAGATCTGTAAGTTGCAATCTAAATCACCATGGAAACAGTTGGACTCCCAGTGTCATGTGGCCGAATCATGAATCTCAGGCGACAACCCACCTGCTTTTGATTGGACTCAAGATTCCGCTTGTCGACTGGTACACGTTCTGTTACTGTAAACTAGAACAAGAACCTAAAAATAGGGAACGAGGACATAGCTCAATAGGCAAAGAAATCCAATAAATCTATAAGTAGGAAGCAGTACATTCAAACTGCTCTGTGTAGGAAGCTGCCTTATACCCATTAGAATAGGAACTTACAGTGGAACTCTTTGGGTTAAACCTGATGCGTGAAGGAAATGACCCATGTCAATGGGACAGCCTGAAGGTACTCGGTTAACTTGATATCCATGAAGTAGCCTGAGTCCTTCCGGAGTTAGACCAGCCAGAGTGACCCCCTGGGAATCCATGTTGGACGCCTACAGGGGAAGGAAGGGAGGGGAATGGGAGGGAAGAGGAGAGAGGGAAGCTGAGGTGAATACTCAATATGTTTACAAAAGTAGAAAAAAACATAAAAATGAAAAAAAGAATGTCATGTAAATGATAGTCCTGCATCCATGCCATTTAGAATGGGGGTGTATGGAGTCAGGGATGTAGGATACAGGGATGCATGATGTGCGGTCAGTTCAGAAACTGCTATAGTCCAGCCATGGTGGAGGAGGCCTTGCAAAAATGGTTTGGCCATGACTAACAATAATGTCATCTGTCATCTCCTTCCAGTGTAAAGACAGCTTTGTGGAAGGGAGGGGCTTCTTATGTTGTGTCTCTGTACACAGCAGCTATCTGTTTGGGTTGTATAAAAGTCTGGTATGGTGACCCTAGAATATGACTCCAGGACCCAAGTGTTCTTCCACTCTGCCTGAGATTCAGTCTTGCTGGGGATGGTGGCGAATACCTGTAATCCCAGATATCCAGGAGAGAATCTGAGGTTGGGAGAGGTCAAGCTTGACACCAGAGCGGGGAACATAAGACCCCGACTCAAAATCAAAAAGAGATAGTTGTGTTAGGTATGGCAGAGAACTTCTCTAGCCTTCACACAGCCCTGTTTCAATTTCCTATATCTGTGTGCGGTTCTGCTGAGGAGGCTCTTGGGAAACTACGCTGATGGTTCCCCTCCTGAATCTAGAACCCTCCCATTCCTTGCCTCCACATTTCTACACTCCTTTAGGAGCTCATCAGCTCCTGAGGCATTAGCTCTCATCTTGTATGGCAGCCCCTCCAACATGAGCTGACGGTTCAGCTTAGTTCCTTCTCTTGGACATGTCTTAAGTGAAAATTCTCAGTTCATTAATACTTGCACTATTTTACTTACCCCTCACCAACTCTTTTTACTAACCATGACTGTCCCTAGTAAAAATTGTGAGAATTGATCTTCCTGAACCTCATCTCTACACCTGGTCACTTGCTCTGTGAGTTTAGACAATTGCTCATTGATGGGGAAAAGTAATGTGAGTATGGGTGGCCCATCTCTCTTGGAGGAAGTGCATTTTCAGCCGTTGAGCTGCAGGCTAGTCTTCCTTCTGTCAATGGGCAGCTGTCCTTGGACCTGAGCTGTTCTTGGAGTTCCCAGCTTCTCAAACGGCTCTAGATCACCACAGGAGAAGAGAAGCACACGAGAGCGATGTGCGGGAGGTTTAGGGGGTGTAGGGAGGGTCTCTTCTGAAAGTGCTTTCCTGAAGCTCCATAGTCTCAAGCTCCGTGTCTAGACCCGGGCTCTTGACTAGTGTAACTGCAGAGGCAACTGGGAGATGTAGTTTAGCTGGGTGTTCTGGAAGAGGAATAAATGCAGAAAAGCTAGCTGTATTTTTTTTTTTTTTTGTCAGAAACCACACTGTGCCAATGGGATGGCTTTTTTGTAGTGTTTCTTACATTCACGCCTTGTACTAGTTTCTATTATCACTGAAAGGCAGGACATCATCCCAGAACATAAAGGATACTGTGGCTTTATTGAATTATTTGTCTCTTAAGTTGTCTTCCTGTCTCCAGGCTTCTCTTCTCTTAATGCATATTTTTAGTCTATAATGAAGCTTTCTCATGGCAATTTTCTACCTGTAAGGAATTGTATTGAAATATGGCATATTGGCATTCTTTCCCCCTGATAGTCTCTCTCCTCCATCTAAACAGTTCTATGTCTCCTTTGATGTGTTCTATGAACAGTAATAAATCTGAATCCCATTGATAAGAAAACATGCATTTGTCTGTCTTCTCCCCACATTACCCTCTCTTATTCTTCTTACCTTTCAGCTTCCTTTCTTTCCCCCAATTGTTCCATTGTACTTTTACGTCTCTCTCTCTCTCTTTCTCTCACACACAGACTATACATCATGCATATATATATACATATATATATATATAACTTGTAATATATATAAAATTTCTGGTTGGCATTCAAAGAAATGGTTTTCAGTGTGAAATGTGCATGCATCTTTAACAGTGTACTTTTTGTTTGTGCCTCCACTGCCCACTTCTATCTTCCCTCTCATCCTCTTATATATAATTTATACCCCACATATCATCATTGAAAGTGAGTTTGGCCCCCCACAGTATCATGTGTTTGAATCCTTAGCCGATGTTAATGTTTGGAAAAGTTGTAGTACCTTTAGAAGGTAGGCACGTCAGAGGAGGCAGGTCTTGAGGTTTTGGTAGCCCTGCCCTGGCCCTGCCTGCTATTTGTCTCTTATATTCTCTGTCTCCATGATTACAGAATGACCCAAACCACCTCCAGCTCCTGAGGCCCACCATGCCTTTTCAGCGATTATGGACTTTATCTTCTCTGTGGAACCATAAATCAAGTAAATCCCCTTCTTAACTTACATATGTGCCTGTTTTCTCACAGCAGCAGAAAGAAAAGCAACTACTATGTCACATATGAAAGAAAGCATGTGACTTTCTTTCTGAGTCTGGATTATTTCACTTAACACAATGACCTCTAGTTCTGTTCACTTTCCTGTAAATGTCATGATGACATTTTTCTCTGACTGGATAAAATTCCATAATATTTGCATATTAAATCTTGACCCCTACTCATAGTCCACTTGGTCAACTACTCAGCCACTCCATCCATGGTGGTGTTGAGAGCCATCTGTGTATCTTATCTCTCTCCATTCAATTTCTTCAGTTTCTTCAATACAGTTTTTTTTCCATTCAGTCTTCCTCTATCTAACTATGAACTGGACATGTTATATAGTACAACAGAAAGGCTGACCTTGGAATAAGAGTGTGTCCAAATCATGACTCATGTCACTAAATATCTGTGTGGCTACTCTGTTTATACTTACTCTTGGAGATGGGGAATCAAGCTTTAAATCCTGCTTTTGCAAGTAGAAATTTAAATAACTTAGCATAGTGTAGCAATTTGCTTGCATGGTTGCTGACAAATGACCATCAAATGGTTTAAAGGAACAAGGGGCTTATTTCCTTATGGTTACAATTCATAGTCTGGCTTGTCAGGAGAGCATGCACCAACACCAGGGCTGAAGGAATTGACCACACCATCTCTACATAATGGCTGAGAGAGGGTGATCCTTACTTGCCAGACCAGCGTGTCTGGCCAAGTGTATGCAAAGATGCCAACTCTCTCAACCAGTTCCTTGTATTTTATTTCTGGGCCTAATCCCACCGTCTGGGCCTTTCCTTTCAGCCAGACAATCTCCTGCAGATTTGTGCTGGGGTTAACCCAACGATTAATTTTCCATAAATGTGCCCAGAGCTCAAACCCTCAACTGTCAAGTTGATATCTGTGCCTAACTATGACACATAGTTAATGCCCTGAGTCGATGGATGGATATTCCTATAATCTGAACTCAAGCGATTGATTTGCAGTTACAAAGAATGCCCTCCTCCATCCATGAGGGCTTTGCCTCCTCTTTCATCAAGATTGGCTGAGACATCTTTATAAAATTGGGCAGCCTGCTCAGCTCATTCTAGCTTAAAGTGATCTCTTACTGTTCTGAACCGTCGCATCGATTATCTTGGCAATTAATCTTGTAATGGCTTATGATACTTTTGTGTGCATACAACTTTTATTATGTCTTTTGTTAGGAAAATTAAACTTTCCTGTAGAGTTTCTACTCTTGCCTTGCGGTGATTTGGAAGTCAGCGAGGTGTCGTTTATACTCTTTAATCTCCATTGCCTTCTCGGTTGATTGATGGTTTTCTTTGTAGGGGTAAATCAACAAAAGCCCGCTTGATTTAATAAATACCTCCCTAGTGTTGGACCTGTTGTGGTCCTCGCCAGGGATGTGAAAGCGACTGTTTGAACCATGTAAATGTTTTTAATTTGGAGGTTTTCTGGAATGAGTTAGAATCTCCCGGTTAGAAGAAAATGATTAAAATTCTGACTATTGAGTCTACTGGCATACTGGTTCCCCACGGAATCTTTGGAACTATTCCTGTACTTATAAACTTCCTTGATAGCTTAAGGTGGCCTCCTCATGAACAGTAATTATGGGGAACTCAGGTTCATTCCTGCAAAGTGGTTGAGTTTAGAGTGAGCTAAATAAGATTAAAATCATTGAGAAACATTTCCTGGGCTATTAATACATCGGCTGTAAATAATGAAAGATAATGAGAGCATTTTAAAACTCTAGCAACCACGTTATACTGTGAGGGGACTTATTTGTAAAATGAGTGCTTTCGCTTTCTCTAGGACAGATTCTCTTTGCAGAAAGGAAGGCTAGAATGGGCCATCGAGAGGACCCTTTGGAGCGATTGGAGTGTATTTAAGAGCTGAGTTCTTCTGGATTAATGGAAATGTTGGACTTGGCTCCTCTCCCATCCCACCCCCACTTCAGAGTGTGGATCAAGGTTATCTTGTACATATCAGACAACTGCTCTACGACCAAGCTACATCCCGTGTCTGGGCTTGGATTTGCTACCATAGCCAGCAAAAAATAAATCTAGGATGGGGCTCAAGAGTTTTTTTTTCAAATATAATAAAAATTCTTTTACCAGAGAGAGAAAAATTCCACTGAAATTTTCTGAAAGCTTGCTATAATTTGATATGGAAACAGAAAAGGAAAGGTGTACATGTGTGAAGCTTGTGCCACCAGAGTGGTGGAGCGTTTCAGAGGTTAGTTGATGGAGTTGGTTGTCTCCTTAACTATACGTGGTCTCTGGGGCTTGCACTCGTCATCAGGATTACACCACAGTGCCTTTACCTACGGAGTCATTTGCCCATCCAGGGACACTTTTTATCTATTTTATAGCTCCACATTGTCCTCCATATTGTAGAAAGGACATTTTTCATTGCATCTTCCAACAGGAGATCTGCCACGCCAGTTTAGATTAGTGTTTACTAGGGTTTTACAAGTTACTAGTAGGCCAAAAATATTAATTATCTAAAAAAAGAACAGTTATTCTTTAACTAGCTTATGTTCTTGTTACTGGTGAGGAAAGAGCTTGTTCCATTGCTAGGGAACCTTACAACCACTGTTGAGTAAACATTGTCATTTGTCTATATGAAGAAGAAACTCAGCTTGACCCATGCTTCCGGGCTTAATCAATTCTCTAATTCACAACTTTTGGTAATCGTTTGAGTGTTCGAGCCAAGTATAATATTGAAAGGTCTTCTGGATACAGAAATTGTGTGTTGCTTTTCAGATCTACTTTGGTAATTTGCCATCTTTTAGATGGGTTCAGCTGTAGTCTAGGCTGATCTTGAATTCTTTTATTTTAAAAAGTTCTATTTGTTTTTTGAGCAGTGTATGGTGGGTGTGGTGTGTTGTGTGTGGTGTGCGTGCGTCCTGTGTTGCTTTTGTGTGTGTGTACAACATAATCCTTGTAGCGACCCAACTTTGTGGTTTTAGCTCTCTCCTTCCTCTTTGCGTGGTTTTGGGATTGAAACTCAGCCCTTTCACGTCGTTGATTGATTTTGCCTGTGAAGCCCTCTCTCCTGTCCTGCCTTGAGTCCTCCATCCCCTTGTTTTCAACTTTCTGAAACTTGGTTGACAGGCGTGGGCTGCAGCTTACCTGGTTCTAGGAAATCTCGGCAAGGCTAAAACAGGATCTCAGCCTAATGTATAGTTCTTTTAAAAATATTGCCTGATTGGTTTGCGGCGTGGTGGCACCTGCTGTAATTCCAGGAACCTGCTGGGATAGATGGCAGGAAATAGGAGTTGAGGCCAGCCTGGGTTGCCTTGCGGACTCTTAAGACCGAACCACAACAAACTTATCTGAGAAACTCCACATTTCTGAGTGTTAAATTACATGTTTTGACTAGTATACACCTCAGCAAACTCAGATAGTCTTAGAAGTGCAGTGGACTCTTTCTCTAAAGATAGGCTTTGTGATTATGAACTTTTCCTTTATTTTAAAAATGTAGTTTCTTATTTATCTGAGGGGGGGGAAGGAAGAGGGAGACATGCCTGGTGTGACACATGGTGAAACTCAGCATCACTCCTTCCTTTATTATGTGGGCTTCTAAGGATCAAACACAGTTTACTAGTAGGTGGCCTTACTCCATTTTTTTTTTCTTCTCTTTTTTGCGGGCCTTCAATGCTTTTTCTTACCAAAATTTTATTTTTGTTTTCTTTGTACCCCCTATGCTCAGGAATAAGAACCAGGAACGGAACATTCAAACCAACATTATCGTTTTTTAAAAATATATTTTTTTTCGTTTATTAGAGGGAGAGAGGGAAAGAAAAAAAAGGAGGAGAACAAACTTTTTAGAAGTCAGCTTCTCTCTTCCTACCGTGTAGGCCCCAGGTATTGACCTCAGGTCTTGCGATTTGTTGCAGTTGACTTCACTCCACTGGCCATCTTTTCAGTAAAAACCTTAATATCATTGAGAATCTAATTGTGAAAAGTTGGACATAGGTCAAACTCAAGGGTAAAGGTTGGCTTACGCTTTTTGAAAATTGACATCCTAGACAAAATTGCTACTTTTTTCATTTGGTACCATAATATCGAGTATTTGTAATTTAGGAGTGATTGCGAAACACCCCACGGCGCTTTTTCTAAGAAGTCAACCTAAAGAAATCAGCAGTTGGGAACATTTAAAAATTCTTAATTAGGAAATTAAGCATGGAACTTCAAGTGGTTTTAATTCTCATCCAGGTTTTCCCCTAATTGCTGTTCTTGTGTGATGATGCTATGATAAGTTTGCATGCATTTAGAGAATCCCAGTTTTGACAAGCCCAGCTCTTGGAGCTATGAAATCTTTCTTTGCTATGCTCAGAAGCAGAGAGCCACTGTTCTGAGCTCCTTGGACAAGAATTGCTATCCAGAACTGTAGCGGATCTATTCTTCCCAAGGACCGTGGGACGACTCGTGAGTATCACTGGATTTGTTCACATTCAGGTACATTTTACAATCCTACCTCGGCTTCAAAAGGCACTAGAAGATGGGGGAAACGGAAGGTAGATTCTGAACCTTAAAGTCACTGGCATTCTATGACCTATTGAAACAAGTATAATGACAAGTCTCTCAACAAAACAAAACAGAGGTAAGGGTCAGTGATGCGTAAGTATAATGGCCAGGATGCAGGTCCTCCAGGCCTACTGAGGTCAGCTCTAGAATGTCTATGACAGATTGTCTTGCTAGTTGTAATTGATGTGGGAAGACCCAGACCATGTGGCAGGCAACATTCCCCCAGGCAGGCGATCTGTGTCGTGTAGAGAGCTAGGATGAGAGGATCAAAGCAGCGTACAAGTGCAAGCAGCCTTCATTTTGTTCTACAATCTCTTCTCGACGGGTTTTTGTTTTATGCCATGTGGCCTGTTCCCTCGGCTTCCCCTTCTGTGGCTCCCTATCATGCTGGACTATCTTCTGGACTGTGAGCCTCTAATAACCCTCCTAAGTATCTTGGGTCAGGAACTATGTTAAGCAACGTTTGTAATGAAAATTACTTGGGGAAAAATTATCCTTATGGAAGATGGACGACTTATGGAAATAAATTGTATCTTTATATGGCGTGTCTGTGTGTGTGTGTGCTGTGTGTGTGTGTGTGTTGGGTGTGCGTATGGACGGATTATCCAGTAAAAACTTCAGACTCTGGGTTTCGAATCTGTGCACAAGAGTTTGTACTCCATCTTTATTGGCAGGAAGGAAAACTTCTGGGAACAATAGTAGAAGCATATTGTATATCAGAGTTTTTCTGATAATTTAGCCTTTAGAAAATTATAGTCCCATGGATCTTTATCCAAATTAATTCACGAATTTATCCCTGCGATAAAACTTCAGCCATTTGCTGCTCTTCCTCTTGTACATTCATTTATCTGTTTGTTTCTATTAAATACTCTTAATAATCTATTCGTTTCTCAGCGCTAGTACATTTCTCCGTACTATGGTGTTGAGAGGATGTAATAGGCGGCAATAGGTCAGAGGGGATAAGAAGTGCAATGAGCAAGGCATTAGCAGCTTCTAGGACTCTCAGACATGGACCTGTGTGGAGGCTGAAGTAGCCTCTTATCAGTGCCAGTGATACTTCTCTTACACTGGTGAAGGCTCAGGCAATTTCAAAGGTCGTGGTGACTGAGCTTCCATCCCAGGGTATTCAAGGTTCTGTCAACATTTGAGAAAGGATATTATCGATGTGAGATAAAAGCCCGGACTAGGAGGAATTGATTACCTGTTAACAGCGCCTGCAAGGGGCCAAGAGATGAGAGATGCATGATTGAGATGCTAGACGGAGTTCTTTCATGAGCAAACCCTTTAGTGAAGAGGAGGAAGATAGTCATGAGTTGAGGTGGAGTGGAGGAAATGCACGGGGTATTCCAGGAATCGGTAGGACTGTCATAGAAGAGCATTAGTCCCAGTCTATGTCCTTTCACGTTCAGATGTTTGGTGTCAGATGCCGAACGGGGGCAACTGTGTGTGGAGGGTAACATACTCGAGCAAAGGAGCGCTAAGCGGTTGATTGACTGGGTGGTTTGCCATGTTTGGGTGTTAGTGGTTGGGCTGTCACTGAAACCATTGAGATTAATTGCTTCTAAAAGGGTTACCGTCTCATTAGAAGAGGACAGGTATTGTCTACCACTTGATGATAGTCTCTTGAGTTTCTGTACTATCGATGAAACTCCTTGCTAATATCTTTACTTTA